>OY728125.1:1948769887-1949408482 GCA_963277665.1 Viscum album
ATAACAAATCTAGTACATGGATACAAAATGAAATAGTTTCAATGTATAACAATAAATGAATAATTAAAATAAATAATGTACAATTGTTTTGGTTCAAGTTCATCAAGGGATACCCAAATGACCATACCTATTTCATCCCATTCCAAAATTTATAAAATTCATTTAAATATGGGCCTTATAATTTATCTAAGGAAAATCATCCAAAGAATACAAATTAGGAATATGGAGTGGTGTATCTGAAAATCCCAACCAATGATGTGGATTTCCATGTCTAACATTTTAACCCATAAAGTATTGGAGTGTCACTTCCAACAAATCTAAATGATTGATGAAGAACTCAATGTAAAATAAATTCTAAATAAATAATAAGGAGTTTCATGTCTAGTAATTATAATAAATAATTAGGATCATCATCTCCAATAAGTCCCATAAACAATAAAGATTATCATGTCCAGTAGTTCCAATAGACAATGATGATCACCATTCTAATAATTCTAATAAATAATAAGGGGTTTCATGTCTAGTAATTAAAATAAATCTTGAGTGAAATGTCCAATAAATAAGGTAAGAATGATGTAATCACATCCATATCATATCACAACACAAGTCTAACGAATATATTTCTTTCTAACCATCAATTATATTCATCAATTAAATCCATATGACTAATAAGTAAATAAAAGGTCTAGGTATAATCTACTTTCCATGTCACACATCAATTTTATCAACTGATCATTTCATTCCATGAGTGTTCATGTGGTCCATGGGAAGGTCTATACCATATCTCAATTCATTGATTCAATTTGAAACATCTCACTATACAAGATTAATTCAAATGCACCTTAGTTTTCATTTGGTCACAAGGGAGAAATAATTTATCAAGGCATTTGATAAAACCCAACAAATGGGATTGTTCAGGTTGATGTTTTCAACCTATAATGGGTTATCAAAGTCAAATTTCATTTCAATTAAAGGCCTTGTTGATTGATTTAAGGTATATAATATTTTAGGGGTAATGTGTAGAAGGTTTACCATGTGGAATAATGGAAAAAAATATAAATAACTAAAAATTTATGGAAAATTCATAGACCACATACCTTAGACAATTATATGACTCTTCATCCAGTATCAAACTCTAAGTTGGGAAAGAATGAGAGAAATTGGAAGAACTATAAAAAATCCCTAAAATAGGGAGTAAGAGCTCACATGAATATAGAATTAATTATGGTGATAGAAACTAGGAAAAGAATCAAGAGAAATCATAGTCTTACCAAGGGTGATAAAATGTGATCGAAGGTATTCAATTCCGATTCTGAATTATAGATATAAAACCAAGCCTAGGAGGAGATCCAAGGGGAAGATGTAAAGGGTTGCTTTTCACAAAACGAAAGAGAAGAAAGTGGTTAAAAGGTTAAAATGAAATATTAGAAAAAAATAAAATTTCATCAGTTTTAAGGCTCACATGGCATGGTCGCATAGTTGGCCAAACCATATTCCAACCATATGCACCTACTACCCGAGGTGAAACACTCATGCATGGCTAGGTGCATGATTATAAGAAACCATGTTCTAACCATGCTAAGTATACCTATAATAATTTTTTTTCATGACCATGTGGCCTGTGTTTAATGGTTAAACTAGCTGTGATCTTCCTCTTTGGGTTTGTAAAGTTAAGTTACATGGTTATTACTATCCATGAAACAACCATGCACCTCTCTCTTATTCTAAAAAAACTAAAACTTTGGGGTCCAAAAATCCCAAATTATCCCAAAACATTCCTTAATCCCTTAGGGAAATTTATTTAAACAATTTTTTTTAAATATAGTTTGAAAGAATCTATACCTATAGGAAAAACTCGTATCTTACATCCTCCCCTCCTTAAAACAACTCATCCATGATTTTCCTTTTTGATTGTGCTTGAGTTGCATCCAAGAATAATTTCATCCACTGAGCATGTATATCAGAATCTCACTCCCAGGTCTCATATTATATGTGACGTTACTTCCATTGCACACATACTAAAGGATATATCCTACCTCGAAGAGCCTCCATGCTACAATCAACAATATGAATAGGATATTCCTTGAAAGAAGCATCAACATCCAATTCAAAATCATATTGATAAAGGGTATGAGATGGGATTTAATAGTAACAACACAACTGAGAGACGTGAAATTCATCATACATAGCCATGTATCGATGAGGAAGAGTTATCTGGTAATCCACTGGTCTTAACCTCTCCAAAATCTCAAAAGGTTTGATGAATCTTGGTGATAAATTTTATTTCATACACATTCATCGATGACCTAGTCTTTATAAGAAATTCAAGAAGACCTGATCTCCCACCTCAAAATACAGAGATTAGCTGTGATGATTGTTCCTGGACTTCTTCCTAGACTGATCTATAGCCATATTTTTTGATTAGTTATATCTACACCAATTTCTCTTGAATGATATGTCTTCCTAGTATCAATATCTCCCCTACCACTAAATAGGATAGATTTTAATGACACGGGCTACCATATAGTGCCTCATTAAGATCCATCTAAATCATATATTGGAAACTATTATTATAAGTTAATTTAAAAAGAGGTAAATTTTTCTCAGAAGAACCACCAAAATCAAAGACACATGCCCAGTTCATGTTCTCCATCCCATGTATAGTACACTTGGATTGGTAATAGGTCTAAGGGTGGTAGTCTATGCTCAAAATCACCTATGGGCCTAGAGCCTTAGGAAACCCATTCTAGAACCATTATTTAAAATGAGTGTACCTATCTAATACAATGGTATAAAGAACACCGTAAAGGATTATAATCTCATATACATAAATTCTACGACGTTTTTTCACTGAGATGGTATCCATGATAGGCAATATGTGTGAAACCATAGTCAATATTTCAATAATTACCCACACTATATCACTACCTAGAAATGATTTTGGAAATCCCGTCATGAAATCCATAGTGAATTCATCCCATTTCTACTCCAGAATGGGTAAGAGAATTAACAGACCAATAGAACATCGGGGTTTCACTATCACCTACTAATAGGTGGAAAACTGAGTAACAAAACCTATTATCTACTTTTTCATACCAATCCACATATATTGGTAGTGTAAGTTATGGTACAGCATGATGATTCCAAGATGCACTTACGATTTAGAGGAATGTGACTCATGTGTTATCTCTAATCACATGTCTACATGTACCTATACACACCCATAAAAATGAAATATCTCATACTTATCAACTACCCAACTTGTTATAGGTTCCTATCTTGAAATAACCTCCCTTAGGAAAAATCCTTTAGGATCTAAAAGTTGTCTTATCTTTACTTGATCCAAAATTATAAGGTATATACTAAAGTTGTAAGAACAGGCTACCCAAGGAAATATTGAACCTCCATATGAACTACAATTAACTATATAGCCTCTTCTAGGCTCTGGTAAAATTCTGATTAGTGTTTAAGTCAGCCTTTATTTACGTAACACCCTGATATTTTTGTGAATTATTATTTTTTGAATTAATTAAATATTTTTATTTATAATTTCACGCAACACTGAATATATATATATGTATATATATATTAAATCAATAATTAATTCTTTAATTATACTCTAAACCAAGGTAATCTTGTGATACATAGAACATCGAGGTCAGATTGTGTTACACACAACAATGACTTTTTTCTATGGCTTGCATAACACAGAAGTCTGATTTCTCTTACACAATAGTATATTATTAAAATATTATTTGTTAATATAATAAGACTTAAACTATTAGTTAAATTAGTGGTTATAAATATTATTAACAAAATTTTTTAAAATCAATTATTTACACAAATATATAACAAGTTCATTGGTAAAAAATTAATTAGAAATGAATATCAATACCAAATGAATATAAAGGAAAATAATATTATTATTATGCTCACAAATATTTTTTATCATAATAAATTAGATTAATAACAATTATTGACTGATATTAATGTGATATATATATTATATTCAATAAAATACTTTTTATATTTATCCAATATATTTGGAAAGCATAAGATAAGAAGAAACCTAATATTTTGCATAAAAATCCATATTTTTATAAAGACCATTTTACCACCTTTTAATGGAGAACCTATTTGAAATAAAATTTTTGGAAATTTTATAGAATATATATGTCAAAATAAACTTTATATTTGAAATAGAAAAATAAAAATTAGGTTAGGGTGAAATTTTGGTATTTTTTTGTGAGGTTTTATTTTTTGTGAATAGTAAAAAATACGGAATTTCAATTCAAACCTGCTTTTTTGTATAATTTATTTATAATGTAAAAGTATATTTTAATTTGGTTTTAATGTAAAATTATGTAAATAATTTTACAATTAATCTAATATAGGTTATTGGAATAAATTTAACTTTGAAATTGGGTTTAAAAACATAGAAAACTTTTGGATGTTTTTACTTTAAAAACCCCTATTGTCGTCCTGTTAGCAGGATTTAAATTTAAATTAATTTCTGTAAAATATATGTATGAAATTTGTAAAATTTGATTAAAAATTTTTAATAATACAAATTTATTTTTTGATAATAATTTCAACTTATGTTTTTGACCAAAAAGATTTGTGAAAGTAATTAAAATTAATTACAACGACTAAGGTGAAATAAAGATTAACAAGGAAATAAACCTTAATATTAAGGGATAAAATGACCTATAAACATTTAAATTATCCATTGTATGAAAATATTTCTACCTTATACTACCTTATATAATTTTGTTTTCATTATTAGATCCACTTTCAATGGGAAAAGTGTGGGAGGAATTTCCTTTTCAAACAATTTACAAGTGTCACTCCATCTCCACTATAAACAGGACTCCTATCCTCCCACTTATTCATGCCTCTAAATACACTTTGTATTGACCAATATATTCCTAAAGACATTATCAACATCCCTACTCTAAAACTAGAATCATAAACTTGGTCATAAATCAATCCAAGGAATCCCTTTGGTACAAACCAAAAGAAGTTACCCAAATTAGAGGTAACATCCTTACATAAACTCTTTAGTTTTATTTATTTTTTCACTATTTAAATTAACCTTATTAAATTATTATATAAAAAAATGTGTCATAATTATAATGATATGTTTTTATGTAAAGGTTTCAACCTACACTTACACACACTTCCTTCTAATGGGTAACGAACATACCATTCATGTGTACGACGAACTACCGCCTCACAAAACAACGTTGTTCATTATTACTTTACCATATGTAATGGTTGGGAATTATGATGTACATTATCTTTATATATAATATTTAATAATTTCTTATTTATTCTTGTGTAACTATTTTATAACACATACCTTTATACTTTCCATCTTATGTAAATATGATAACATCGTTTGTGGACGTGTGGACTACCGCCTCCTCAAAGCGATGTGATTCGTTCACAATTTACATAGAATTTATTAAGGATGGATTTAGTGAAAAAATATGATATATAAAACATAATAATTATACTTTAATTATATTATATACATATATGCATATATTTCATTTACTTACTTTCTTTCAATATGAAACCAAAAAAAAACGTTCATACGTATGTATGGCATATCGTCTCCATGAACGGTGTATTCCATTTAATCTTTCTATATTTTATAGAATATTATATACACATATATAATGAATATATACGGTTTTTATATAATTTTTTACATTATTTAAGTAAATAAATCATGATCTAAGTAATATGTTCAAGAATAATAAGTTCAAACATGTATGAAAAACAAAGTGGATATTACCGGAGCTGAAATATTACCATATAATTGTTAATAAGAATGTAATAAAAGGTCATAATAAAATAATATATAATATTAGATATAATATTATTATTATGAAATATATTTATAATAAAGATATATTTATTATACAAGAGATTGTAATGAGTACAAAGAGATTCAATACATAATGTAAGGGAATTTCATCTCCTTTTTTATTTTCGTGAGATACATGCCTTATTCACCACTCATTTATTTTTTGTTGTGTTTATACTGCCCATGGATGTATTATATGATTATTATAATTAAATTTATGGGTATTTAAATATCCATTTTATGATATTCATTTCGTGGGTTTTATGTTTCACAAGTTTCCAAATAGGTAAAGTAATTTTGTCTCAATTTTCCTTCTTTGAGATACATGTCATGTTATGCACCTATACTTTTTCATGAGGTGTATATACTACCTTTGAAAAGTAATATCATGAATATAATTATTTTAATGGTATTTTATGCTTCGTGTAGTTTCATTTTCTTACATGGGTAGTATAGTTCAAAGTTACCAAGTGATATGTGTTTATTAAAACAATCTCATTACTTTTCAAGATTGTTTTTTCTTTCTCTTCCTTTTCTAAAATATTATGATCCATGTAACACCCAAAAGATTTAAAATTAAATTTAATATATAATTTAATGTATGAAACACTGAGACTATGTGACAAAATACTTTTTTATAATTATATAAAGTATATAGTTATAACCTAGACATTAAACATAATAATATGAATAGTAATAACTAATAGTAAATTTTATTTATTATTTTTTCAAATAAATAAAACATATTTCTAATGAAATATATTATCTTTGAAAATAAAAACTTTTTTTTAATTTTTAATTTCAAAATTAATCTAGGGTGAATTAATAGTATTTTTATGATAATTATATCTTTTTTTGAAGAATTGTGAAAAATACTGCATTAAAGTTAAAAACTGTATTTTTAGTTTAAATATTTATTATAATTTAAATTCATTATTAATGTCACAATATTTAAATTATAAATAATTTAATACAATATAGATCACTGGAATCACTTTTTATATTGAAATTAGATATAAAAAACTATTTAAATTTTTGAACGTTATGTTTACCCGTCTTCTTGCCACACTTGCAAGAATAGAATTAAATGTAATTTTTTCTCTTCTATGTTTTGAATTTCTAAAAACAGACATACATGGTTGCAATCAATAAGATATATAGAGTCTTATAGGATCAACTTTTTTTTGAATAGTAACTTGACCTTTTGGAATAGTGATGCACCCATATGAATATTAATATCACCCTTTTGAATAGTAAATAACCCAAATAAATAGTAAACTCACTCATTAATGTAAAAGTAAAATTTAGGCATCTTATAAATGAAGGTATGATATAATTATATCATAGTATAAGTAAGTGAATAATTTTAAAAATTAATAATTAAGTGTCGGTATTTTTTTGATAAAAAATATTTAATTAAAATTTTATAATTAATAAATTATTAATTTTCGTAAAATGTATTCATAAATCAATATTTTTTTCCAATGATTTAATGATGATTTAATAAGTCCTTAGTCAATTTTTTTCAGGGTATTATAAAATCAGTTTTAATTTTAAAAATTGTATTTTTCAAGTAAATGATGATTTTAATTAAAATTTATATTTCCCATATTTAGAAAATTATTTTCATAAAATGGATTTCCTTTTTTAATTATAAACATTGAAAAATTGTTAGTGTTAATTTTAGATATTTTTCTAAAATAGTTGAATTTTTGTGAATAGTAATATATGAGAATTTACGATAAATGTTAAATACATTAGTTATGGAGTCATAGATGATTTATGTATGATATAAGAACCCTTGGTTAGAACTCACATGAACTTATTAAAATATTTAGTGGCAATGATCAACAATATTTCTTGTCTTGAGAAAAATAAGAAAATCATGAATAAAATAATGAGAAATCACCCCTCCCCTCCACTATAAAACCACCCCTCACCCACCCCCCTTCTCCTCACACCTCTAAGCCTTAAATAATGTAAAATTTAATCCCTAATAATATTCCCTTTACTCTACCCCATTTATAGTAGATCTTGTTATTTACAAAAGATAAACCCCAATCCCCTTAAATAGGTTCTCAAGGTGGAGTATTCAATAGGTAAAATCCTCTTCCTTTTTCTTTAATTTTGTTTTCAACTTCATTGTTTTTTTATTATATCCACACCTACTCTATACAAATAAGAATGATAACTCTAGTATCATATAAATATATTAATTATATCATTTTAATGTAATATCCATCATCAATATCCTTACTCTCTCTCTCTCTTATTTTAAAAAGGAAATCACCGTCTATGAGGTGTCGATTTACAACCTTCGTGGACGATGGATTTTCATTCTTCAATTTCTCCATCAATGCTGGAAAGGAAACCATTTTTATGATAAAACCATACTATAATAAATTTATTAAAACCTATTTAATATTATATAACTATTATATACTTATATTTAATATTAATTAATATGAAAAAACTTGTTCGTAATAATCGAAATAATGCAAAAATATTCTAAATGATTATCCCTAATGTTTTATCTAAAAAATAATCTCAATACCATATAAACAAATGTATTAAATAACCATTTAATCTTCTATATTTTCTTTAATATCATATAAATTCAATTCTTGATAATTATATCAATTCCACATGAACTTCCATATATATATACTAGTATTTCGATCATGAAAACCAATGAAATGAATGCTCTGGAGTGATAAATTTATATCTTATAACTCATAAAAAAGAGAATAAATGAACATAATAAAAATATAATAAATAAAATACATGTATATATCTTGATTAATTTATTTATTTATTTATTTATTTTATTATCCAGGACATTAAGATCAAGTTCAAAACACATTCAAACCTACGGTAATGGGTTTCTAATCTCACTTTTATTTTCGTGAGATTTCCATTATTCGCAACTATATCATGTGTATGGTTTATGTATATTTACCATTTATATATCATATCATTAATATCATTATTTTCATGGTATCTTATGTTTCATTTTATGATTATTAATTTTGTAGAATATTATTTGGTTGATTACAAACTGGTAAGGGATTCTACCTCAACCCCTATTTTTTCATTTGGGTTACTCTTTCTCTACCTTTACTCAAATGTAATGCTTATTTATTTCATTAAATATATTATAAATTATTTTTATATGTTCCAAAATTAGATATCCATAGTATATAATCCTTATTTTATGGGTATATGCATGCTTTCGAATGGTTCCATTGTCAATTCTTCCTAATAAACATGCCCAATTTAAGGGAACTTCTCGAATTCTTACCCATTTTCATGTGGAATCTATAATATGTTTTAAGCCATCATTATTTTCATAAAATACAAACTTTTCTCATGAAAAACCATCTTGGTTAATTTATTTTTCTATTAAAACAATCATTCCATTCCTCTTTAAAATATATTTAATATTTTTCCTAAACCACACTAAAATGTTTTATTTATAATGTTTCATAAAAAAATATTTATATATGATTTAAATTCAATGAGACATAATTTTTGAATAAAACATAATTTCAGTTTAATTACATTTTATTTTTTTTTGTATATACATGTTTAAAATATGATTTTAGGAAAAATAAAAATTATTTTCCAAAAGAACTCTTCTTTTGAATATAAAAATGGTTTTTATCATCTCAATTTTACTTCCATGAGATATATGCTTTTTTCTCCACTTATTAATTTTTTGTGTGTTGTATGTACTTAAATTCGATATAAAATATCAATATTATCCTTATTATCATGATATTCTAAGTTATTATGATTTTAATTTTTTGAGTGGTATGAGACACTTTGGAATGTTTAAAGATTGATTTCCTTAGTATTTTTTCCATGGTATCTTCATCCAGGTCAACTTAATTTGTTGAATCAAATAATTCATTAAGGTTTTATATCTTATTATACCATATAGCATATTTTTATGAAGGTTATATGATCATTTTAACTGTATATGTTCTATTTGATACCATTCATGGTTTATGGTTAATGTATTCAAATTTCTTATACTAGTTTTTAAATACAAATGATTGTGTTGTTTATGTATTACCAGTTCATATAAGAAATGTATTGAACATAGTCATTGATGGTTAGGGCCCATTATATCCTCTAGATACATCAGTATTTCTCATAAGAAAAACAGGTTTGGTTTTTTACACCTTTATGTGTGGTCTTGGCACGAGGCCTTGACAGTATGGTTATGATGTCCCGCATTATGAATTACCTCACTATGAAATTAATAATTGATAGTCCATGTTATTATTCAACTAATATAATATCCATGACTATGTCTTATTATGTGATTATATATTCATATTTTATTCCTATAATATTATTATCATGTTTACTTTTAATGACATGTGTACTTTCATTTATTCACCATGCATTATTATTTTTCCTTCTATTGTATTACTTATCTTTATTAAGAATAACAGATCACCCCTTTCTTTTGTTTACTTTTACTACGTCATGAAGAAGAAAACATTGAATAATATTTCAAGGATTCATTTTGTTTCATTTTATTATGTTCCATGCTTATTTTGTTTTCTTAATTTAGTATGGGTATAATTAATGTAATCTGGTCTTGTGAGACTTCTAAACTAATCGGACCTTCGGGATCCATCATCCTTGTTTACATGTCGATGTAATAATGTAATTCACTAACTCCAGGATTCTAGGGTCATGGAATTACATTTAGTTTCACCTTAATTTTAGAAACAAACTTGGAAACTATATTTAGAAAACATTGATTAGGGAACATAACCCTAAGATATACTCTGGGGATAGTCATAAATGAAAATCCTAAATTTTT
Organism: Viscum album; assembly: GCA_963277665.1. Lineage (NCBI taxonomy): Eukaryota > Viridiplantae > Streptophyta > Magnoliopsida > Santalales > Viscaceae > Viscum > Viscum album. Next base: position 1,948,780,603 of record OY728125.1, read on the forward strand.
GAAAGGTATAGATTATGTGGATATTCCAAGAAAATACATTTTTTATGGAAACTAAAAGTGGGATTGGTTCTGTAATATATGTAACTAAGAGTAAAAATTTTGAAAAGGTGTTCCAGACCTAATTCATGGTAACCTAGTACATGAAAATGGGCCTCGCTGTACAATTTGTTGACACTCCCAAGGGATATGCTTAAGATAATTGACATTTTCATTACAAACCATTATTATGGATTTGAATATATATTAAAAATGAATAAACTAGGTTAATCCTAAGGTATTTTTGGTTGAAAATAAGTTTTCCTGATATTTTATAAATGATTATATGTTTTCTCACTATGACTATTATTGCACATAGTATACTTTCTAGTTTTAGTCAATGGTTAGAACCCAAAGGAGTCATGTTAACATTAAACTTGATGGAAAATGTGGTGAGGATGGGAAACCAAATGGGATTTTTATATGAGTGAAATATATCATGTTCAATCATAATCATTTTTTCCAAAAAATTATTAAAAACATATACATTAACCAACACTTTAACCCACCAAAGAAGAGAATAATAGAGTTTTCTAATAGTGTCAGTAGTGGAGACCATGGGGAAAACAAAGCTCAATTTTTGTATTGCAAGAAATGTGGAAGGATACACCTAGTAAAGTGTATAAATGGAATATAGAAATGATTTATGACTGGGAAATAAGAAAGTAAATCAAATAATTGTCAAAGAAAAATGAAGATTACAGTGGAAGGAAATAAAATTGACACGAATAATCCATTTTTAGTTATTTGCCTTAAATATAGGGGAATAGGTCATTACCCAAGACAATTCCCTATAATATAGTATATCCTATATACCTTGGAAGTAACCATGTGTAAATAAATGTATAATGTATTTTTGTACTGAGGCTATATCGAAAACCCTTATTAAAATAATATTTATTGATTGATCATATTTTAAGGATTTCCTTCATATTTATTTTGGAAGTTGTATAGTTTTAGAAAAATGAGAACCCATATAATGGGTGATAACCAACCACATTCAAAATGGTCATGGAGTTTGAACCCACAACTGAAGGAAAAAAGGGTACGATGCCTACCACTAGCCTATGTGATGTCTTAGTTATCATGACTTTTTTAGTTAAAAAATGTAATGGATAAATGTTATTTTAATTTTATGGGATTTTTATAAAATAGATAATATTGGGATTAGAAAATGATATGTTGATCAAGTAATTAATGTTATTTGGAATTGCATTTAAAATTTTTGGAATCCTATAATTTTTTGGTAACTATAATATTTTGACGGAAGAAAATTGAATTATATTTTGGAGTTAAATAGGATTTTATTGGGGGAATATGGTGAAATGGTTTATTGATGAAAATGTAAAGAATATCATAGAGATTATGTGAAATGAAAAATTAAATATTTGGTATAAGAAATTAATATTTATCAATGTCATTTGAATACGATATGAAAAAATCATTCTAATTTTGGGGTTATAGCCTAGAATATATTTATTTGATGAATGATAGTAATTTGAAAAACTATCTATATTGAACATTGAGTTTTAAATTTTAATTTTAGAGATTATAGTTTTTATACAAGTTTATTATTTTTGGGGAATTATCTTATCTTATCCTAACCATTTTGGATTTGGTTAATTGATCATTATATTTTTGTGAGATATGTGATCCATAAAAGTAGATTCAAATTATTTAGGTGTGAAAACAAATCCTCTTGAACATTCATTTATAGGTGTATGGAATAAAGTGAAAATAGATCGAATCACAACCAAAGGATGATATTATTCTTATTATATAGAAATTAATAAAGTACATTTAATTTTTCAAGTGCTTATCTACATAGTAAAGTAATCCCTCAATTATAGGAAAATATTTTTTAACAAAAACATTGTCTATTTCATTTTCTTTCTGAGAAATCAATGGTATTTTAACTGATCAAAAGATTTATGGTTTTTTGATGGTTAACATTATAGTGACCATGTTATTTATCATTATCCATTAGAACTTAATGATTAGATTATTCTCCAACGTCCATATTTTTAATTCACACTAATTTTATCCTATTCGAAATCTTATTTTTGTGGTTACCTATACTTTTTCATTTCCATATTCTTAAGAAGGTATTTATTTACCCTATTGCTAATGTGGGTTTCCCACAAGGGAATTTTCAAGAATCAATGTTCAAATTTTGAAGTGAAATTTTAAATTGTGAGGTCTCAATTCACGGAAGGCGGGGAGAATTTAACACCCCAATATAGAATTTAATACATGAAACATTGAGTCTTTGTGAAACAACACTTCTTTATTATAATTATATAAATGAGATAGTTATAGCATAGGCATTAAACATAGTAATATTAACAGTAATAACTAATATTAAATTATATTCATAATAGTTTCACATAAATGAAACATATTTTTAATAAAATATATAATTTTTGGTAATATAAACCTCATTTTTAAATTTGTAACTTCAAAGTTAATTTTTAGTGTTTTTCAGAGAAGTTTTATTTTTTGATGAATAGTCTAAAATACTACATTAATGTTTAGAACTCTATTTTTAGTTTAAATAATTATTATAATTTCAATTTATTGCTAATGTCATAATATATCAATTATACATATATTAATCTAATTTATATCATTGGAATCATTTTTTTATTCTGAAATTATATATATAAAAATTATTAAAATTTTGAATATTCATTTTACCCACCTTCTTGCCAGACTTGCGAGATTATAATTAAACGTAATTTTTATGCTTTTGTGTTTTTAATTTCAAAATATATACATACATGGTTTTGATCAGTAAGATATTTAGAGTTTGATAAGATTAACTTATTTTTTTGGTGAATAGTAACTCGACCTTTTGGAATAGTGATGTACACTTATGAATAGTAATATCACCCTTATGAATAGTAAATCAGCCAAATAAATGGTTATATCAATCATAAATGTACAAATAAAATTTAGGCATCTTATAAATGAATATATTGTATAATTATATCATAGTATATGTAAGTGAATGAGTTTAGAAGTTAATAATTAAGTGTGGGAATTTTTGTGGGTAATAAATATTTAATTAAAATTTTATAATTAATAAATAATTAAATTTCATAAAATTTATTCATAAATAAATATATTTTTTCTTATGGTTTTATGATAATTTAATGTGACCTTTGTTAATTTTTCAAGGTATTATAAAATTAGTTATAATTTTTAAAATTGTATTTTTTGAGTAAATGATGATTTTAATTAAAATATATATTTCAAATATTTTGAATTTTTTTTCATAAAATGGATTTAATTTTTTAATTCTACACATTGAAAAATGGTTAGGGTGAATTTTTTTTCTAAAATACTTGATTTTTTTTCATGAATAGTAAAAAATGATAATTTACGATAAATGCTAAATACATGAATTAGGGAGTCATAGATTATGTATGGATGATGTAAGAACCATTGGTTCAAACTCACTTTCACTTATTACAATATTTAGTCACAAAAGTCAACATTATTTCTTTTCTTGAGCAAAATAATAAAATAATGAATAAAATAATGAGAAATCACCCCTCTCCTCCACTATAAAAACCACCCCTCACCCCTCTTCTCCTCACACCTCTAATCCTTGAATCCTATAAAATTTATTCCTAAATACTATTCCATATCCTCTTCCCTAAGTAAAATATCTATTTCTCTTTCCAAATTACCAAAAACAATCTCCTTAAGGAGGTCCTCCAGGAGGAGTATTCAAGAGGTAAAATCCTCTTCCTTTTTCTTTCATTTTGTTTTCAAGTTCATTTTTTTATTATTATCTCCTCACATCCTCTGTCCAAATAATAATGATAGAACAATTATAATCTATATACTATAATTATATCATGTTAATTTAATATCCATCATCAATCTCTTTACTCTCTCCCTTTTATTTTAAAAATGAAATCACCATATATGAGGTGTCGATTTACATCCTTCGTGGATGATGGATTTTCATACTTTCATTTCTCCATAAAGGTTGGTAAAGAAACCTTTTTTTTGTAAAAGAAAACTATATTATATGTACTAAAACATATTTAATGTTTTAAAACTAGTATATAATGTAATATTAATTCATATGAAAAAACTAGTTCATAATAATCGAAAATCCGCCAAAATAATCTAAATGATTATCACAAATTTTTTATCTAATAACTCATTCTCATACCATATAATCAAATTAATTATTTAAAAATTTAATATTATATATTATAATTAATATTTTTGGACTCCTCATGTGTTAGTCACATACTAATGATCACAAATCCTACATATTCTGTAAAGCATGTTAATCTTATTCTATCTTTCTCAAATCTTGTATACAGATAATTGGTTTCTTTATGCTTTAAATAAACCTTTCAAAGATCTTAAGTGCTAAGTCATATTATTTAAAAATATATTTAACTTTGGTCTATAATGATTTCTTTTATGAATTATTAATTCAAATCAAATCTGGGAATATTGCTGCTAAAGTCTATATACAGATATTTGGCTATGTCTGAGAAACTGTGAGTCTGCCACCAGTTCTGTTTTTCTGGAAATGTGACCAGACACCGTGACCGAAACACTGTGACCCAACATCATGACCCAGACACTGTGACCACACATCATATCCCAGACACCTTGACCCAGACACCATGACCAAACACCGTGACAAGACACCGTGACCAGACACCATGACTGGATACCGTGACCAGACACCGTAACCAGTTTCAGATCTGTTAAAGTCTATGAAACTGGTTCCTTGTTAAGATGTTGTTTAAAGGTTGGAAAAGGACCAGACATTGTGATCCTAACACTAAATCTATGCTACCTGTTCCTGATCTCTATAGAATTATGCCTGCAAGACTGTCTCACTGCTCAAAGGCAAATAAAGAGACATCATTTCATTGTGACATCATTTCCAAGTGAAACTATTTCCAAATAGACTATGACACCATTATTTAATCTATTTTTTAAATTTAATTTCTAACGATAATATATGAGTCTTTTAAATTCACTTAAATAATTAATATTTATTTTTAGACATGTCACCTGACAGTACGAGGTACAAGGTGCAGAATACATGCATTATTTCAGCTCCAACACATGCACTCTAAGAATAAAAAGGAAAATCATGGAATAGAAACAAAAGGTGTGATACAGTGAAGATGTCCAAACCGACACATGCAACATGATACATCTGAAGAACACATGAAGCATTCATGAATCCAAAAGATGGAATACCATAGATCAGAGTCTAGAACATCTTCGCAATACCAACACCATGAAGAACACGACTAGATCTAACTGGAAACTAGAGAATCAGACTTTCGATACTCTTTTTTTCACAAGATGACATTATTCTTACATCTGATTCATCCTAGAAGTCTAGATCTGCATATAATAACACTCAAATCACTTCTAACCTTATCTCATCGTCTTTTCACTATTGTTTACTATTTTTAGATTTTGATCATTGTGTGTATGTATTTTTTAAAACGCACATTGTATCCAACACTAAACTGAAGTATACAAGATATCCTTCCTCTCATATCTTTTTACACTTGTTTCCTCCCACAGATAAGTGTATAAGAGGTCCCTATGTGACTTGATAGTATATACCCATGAAAAAACTGTGGAATAGGTCGTGTGACCTGGACAGTCCTATGTACTGTTGTTTACCCCGATATAGGGTATGGATCAAGTTTATTAATATAAAATGCTTGGTGTAAATTGATTACCAAGTGCATTACATTAGGTCTCAGCTTGAGACTGAACCACTTGTTTTAAATCTTTTTTGTTGTTTAATTTAGTTTTCTTTATTTTACTGTATAATTCAGAAATCTCTAGACTCACTATGATAGTTAATCTTGGATAGAATTTATAATTTTTTAGCCTTATTAGAATAACTTCAAAAGTAATATCAATAAATGATATTGAGAATACTAAAAATTAATCAATATATTATGATGTTATTTGAACAATCAAATATTCATAACCATATTACTTTGATTAATTGGGCTATATTTATTTTAATTGGGTAACCTTTTAAGATAACTTTTAAAACAAAAATGTTTATAGACACTCAATTCACCCCCTATTGAGTACTCTAATCTGACCAACATTTGGTATCAAAGGTAGTTTTTTATTCCTCTTAATAGATTTTTTTTGAACCTATTCAACTATGATTTTAGTTGCACATTAATGATTAGTTATTTTTTTAATTCAAAATCTCTAGCTCCTTAAAAGTTTTTATTTCTTATGGATAATAGACTGGAGGGTGATGCAACAAACAGACCACCATTCTTCAATGAAACGAAACTACAGATAATAATAATTGAAAATTCATTAATACTTTATATTTCTATATAGGGGATGAAGAATTTAATAGAATTTCTGCATGTAAAACTACACATAAAATTTGGGATACTTTTTCTATTTCATGTGAAGGAACTTCGAGAGTGAAAGAAATGAGAATTAATACTTAAACTATTAAATATGATAACTTTAAAATAAAACATGGTGAGCCTATTTCTAACATGTATCTCAGGTTCAATGAAATTTTCATCACAATGATTTCCCTTGGAAGAGAAGTCACTGTGATGGAAAAAATCATGAGGATTCTCATATGATTATCTGATAGATTGAGAGGAACCTCGGTATCTATTAGATAATAATGAGACATCATCAAGTTACCTGTAAAAGAACTAATTGGGAAACTAATGATGTATGAAGAGGAGTTTAATGCCAACAAGTAAGAGGAGGATGAACACAAAAGAAAATCTGTTTCATTTAAGACCACCACATATAAACACAATAAGAAAGGGAAATTGGAAGCCTTTATAGATAGTTCTAGAAGTGAAAAATCATCACCTTATAGTGATGGGGAGATGGCTCAATTATCCATAAGGTTTAAGCGATTTTACAAGAAGAAGAAATTTTTTAGAAAGCCTAACCTCAAAGGAAGATATGATCAAAAAGGAATCTGGAAGAAATATTGGAAAAGAAGTTATGATGAGATAGTATGCTATGAATGTAAGCGAATGGTCCATGTAAAGGGTAACTATCCCAAACTCAAGTACAAAGAGAAATATGAGGACAAAGATAAAAATTATAAAAAGGTAATGAAGGCAATGTGGAGTGTTTATGAGGATAGTTTAAGTGACTCAGAATCTTCACATGATGAACATGCTAACAAATCCAATATGTGTTTTATGAAAAACACATATGAGGTAACACTAGAATCTCCTATACACAATTCATATTATTCTGGAGATGAAGGTTATTCTGAGAATATGTCTAATGAATATATTTTTTAGTACTGTAATATGCTTGAAGATACATGTAATTAACAAAAAGATAAATAAAAGTATTTAAAGAAACATTATGCTCTTACTAAACTGTTAAATCTGAACTTACTGTAAAAATGGATAAAAATTTTCAATTACTCAAAGAAAAAAATGCACTAAATCTATCTAATGATAAATTGAAAAAGGACCTTGAAAAGTTTACTAATGGTAATTATAATTTGGCACAAATTCAAGGTAAACAGATTTCTCCTAAATATAATACTGGTATTGGATATCAACCTGGTAAAATAAAATTAGGAAGAACAAATTTTGTTTCTAAATCTAGGACACACAACTTTACTCCTAGTTCTAGAAAACATTTAGCTAGTTCAAATTATGATTCACTCTCTATTATCTCAATATTTTTTGGACCAAACAGAGTTTATTTTTTAATAACTTTAAATAATGTTTATAGGAAACCTATGAGGAATATATGGGTTCCTAAAGCACTAGTAACTAATATTACTGAACCCAAGAAAATATGGGTACCAATGTCGATTTTTATTTGACTATTTTATAGGAAAGTTTCCTAAAGAGATCCTATAGAATCTTATGGTACTTGGACAGTGAGTGTTTAAGACACATGATAGGGTAATATTCATGCTTCATGAAATTAATAAAAATTGTTTGTGGACATGTTACCTTTGGTGACAATGCCAAAGGAAAAAATCATTTTCCTTGGCCAAATTAGTAACTCTAACTCATTTTTAATTTCCAAAGTACTTTTTATTGATGGATTGAGATATAATCTACTTAATATTTCACAACCATGTGATGATGGATTTTATGTTTAATTTGAAAATTATTCTTGCAATGTCTTTAATTGTAAAAATGAATTAGTGTTTTCTATATTAAGAAATGAAAATGTAAACTATGTTAACTTAGAGTATTTAGCCTTTTAAAATGATTCATGTTTATGTGTATTTTACAAAGAGTCTTAGCTTTGGAATAGAATACTAGGACATTATATTATTCCCTCCATTTGAAAGCTGACATGAAAAATCATAGTAAAAGATCTACCCAAACATGAGTTTCCAAATGATAAAGTGTGTAATCATTGTCAAAAGGTAAACAAACACAAAATTTACTTCAAACCAAATAAAGAACTGTCAACTTATCAACCTCTTGAACTAGTTCACATAGATTTCTTTGGACCATCTAGAGTTTCTAGTTTAAATGGGAATAAATATGTTTATGTTCTTGTAGGTGATTAATCTAGATTTACTTGGACTTTCTTTTTGGCTCACAAAAGTGAAACCTAATCTCACTTCACCAAATATGTTAAAACTGTAGAAAATATTAGTGGACCTAGAATTAAATCCCTAAGAAGTGATCATGGTAGTGAGTTTGAAAATCAAGAGTTTGAATCCTTTTGTTCACAAAATGGATATAGTCATAATTTCTCTTCCCCTAGAACACCTCAATAGAATGGAGTTGTAGAAAGAAGAAATAGAACCATGCAATAGATTTATATATCCATGATTAGTGAATATGACTTACCTATTAATTATTTGGAAAAAATTGTAAATACAGCATGATATATTATTAATAGAGTTTTGATTAGTCTCTTTCTTAAAATAACTCCATATGAGTCATGGAACAATAGAAAACACAAATTAATCTACTTCAAAGTTTTTAGTTGCAAAGTATATATCCTTAATACTAAGGAAAATCTTGAAAAATTTTCATCCAAGAGTGTTGAAGGAATATTTCTTGGATATCCAATCTCTATTAAATAATAAATTGTATTTAATAAAATAAATAAATGTGTGGAAGAATCTATCCATGTTAAATTTGATGAAACAGATCCACATGAGCCTAAGACCACTCTAGAAAACCTGGAGGATGATGTGTCCAATCTAAAAATTAATTCAAAATCCTCAAACCATCCTATAAAGGAATCTATGAAAACTTCCAGTTCTAGAAATTCTTTATATGTATGTTATAATAAACCCAAACCTTTTGATGAACCTGAAATCACTAGTCCTTCTTTTTCTAGAGCTGTTATAACTCTTAAGAACCATCCTTTAGATGTAGTTATAGGATATTTAGATAAAGGAACTCAAACTAGAGATTCTCTTAGAAATCTGGTTGAACATCAAGTCTTCTTGTCACAACTTGAACCTAACAACATTAATTATTATATCAGTGATGAATTTTGGGTGATGTCTATGCAAGAAGAACTTAATCATTTTGAAAGGAACAAAGTTTTGAATCTTCTTGACATACCCAAAGATACATTTTCCATAGGCACTAAATGGGTGTATAGAAGTAAAGTATATGAATATTGTAACATAGTTAAAAATATGGCTAGATTGGTTGCACAAGGCTATAGTCAAGAAGTGGGAATTGACAATGAAGAAACCATTTCACCAGTAGATAGAATTGAAGCCATCATAATTCTTCTTGCTTATGCTCTGCAACTAAATTTTAAACTATATCAAATGGATGTTAAGAGTGCACTTCTAGATGGGTATATAGCTGAGGATGTCTTTGTTGAGAAACCCCCGAGTTTTACAAATCCTCACTTTCAAAATAATTTCTTTAAATTATCAAAAGATTTATATCGTTTAAAACTAGCTCCAAGAGCTTGGTAAGATAGATTAAGAACTTTTATTATTTCCAAAGGTTTTAAAAAATGAATAGTTGATCCTACCCTTTTTATAAAATGAATTTCCAATGATATTTTAGTTGATAAAATTTATATAGATGATATTATCTTTGGATCTTCAAAAAATATGTTGTGTATTGAATTTTCTAAAATGTTGAAAAATGAATTTGATATGAGTTTAATGGGTGAACTAAAATTATTTATTGGATTTAAAATATTTCAAAATAATGATGGTATTATTTTAAATCAAAAAATATATACTAGATATCTTCTAAAAATCTTTTTCTTAGATAGCACAAAAAGTAGTGACTCTCTAATGAGTACTACTTGTAAGTTGGATCTTGATGAAGATGGAAAATCCGTTGATCAAACCACTTACAGAGGAATGATTGGAATCTTACTATACATAACTTCTAGCCAGCCTAATATTATGTTTAGTGTATGTATGTGTGCTCGTTTTCAATCAAACCCTATGGAATCTCTTTTCAATGTTGTTAAAAGAATTTTCAAATTCCTCAAGCATACAACCAATATAAGACTGTTCTATCCTAGAGGAAAATCATTTTAGTTAGTTAGTTATTCTAATGCTAAATTTGGTGGTTTTAAGATAGATAGAAAAAGCACTCTAGAACTTGTAACTTTTTAAGAAAGTCACTATTATCATGGTGTAGTAAGAAACAAAACTCTGTTACATTATCTATTGCCAAAGATGAGTACATAGCTGCAGGTAGTTGTAGTGCAAAATATTTTTAGATGAAACAAATGTTACTAGATTATGGATATCAATCCAGCCATGTACCTATAAATTGTGACAATATATGTTCCATTAACATATACAAAGACCTATTTCACACTCTAGGAAAAAACATATTGATGTAAGATATCACTTTTTGAGATACTATTATCAAAAAGGTGATATCAATTTGAAATTTATTGGAATTGAATATCAGTTTGTTTATATATTCACCAAACCCATAAATTATGAAAGAATAAATTACATCATGCATGAATTGGTAATGATAAATCATAAGTAATAAGTGTATTGTTTCACAAATTACTATTTCACAGTTTACGGTTTCACAAGTCAATATCTTAAGATTATTGTCTAACTCTTATAGTTCTATAGTTTACTATCTTACCAGTTTATTTTTCATGTTTATGGTCTCATAGTTACTATCTCTTGTTTACGGTCTGTCACATACTATTTCAAACAATACGGTCACATACTTTTGAAGTCACACAGTAGAGATGTCACCGTAAAAATCTATTACAGTTTCACTATGAAAACCCGTTACAATCTCACTGTGAAAACCTGTTATGGTCTCACCATGAAAGTCTATTTCGGTCTCAGCCTAAAGACACTTTATCATTTTATTTAAATATTATAACCTGTATCTCTATACTTAATTATTTTATTCTTTTACTTTCCCACACTTTTGAATTTGTGACACTTGATATCCCTAAATGATAAAAATGAAAAAGTTTTACTTCATTATTCACTCAAGCCTTCTTCCCTCAAACCTGAAACCTCTATCTCTCTTAAAACTTAATTGAATTCCTAGAAAGAAATTCCCATCCTCATAAACTCCTGAGAAGTGAAGATCAAATAAGAAGATGAAAATTGCACTAAAGATAGCTCTTTAAGGTCCTTTGAATCCGAACAGGGTGAACAGAATAGTGGTACTAGAAAATGAAACAAAGAGAAGAGAACAGCTATTGCTACTAGGCTAGATGGTGAAACTAAACTTTTGTTTATGTTTTTTCAGAATCATATTAGTCTAAGAAAAGGATATTTTTTCACACTCAAGTATTAGGATGTATTTTTTATACATCTTATGAATAATGGATACAAGATTAACCTATGCAAGTAAGTTATACTTTATATGTGGGAGTTTATAAAGACAACCTCAAAGTCAACATCCATATTCTACTCAAGGTTAATATCTTCTATGATTCATGTTAAAGGTTTGGTTGGACCAGATGATGAAGTCATTAAAGACTATGAATTTTGTATCTCAAAGGTTACAGTGAAAAGAAAGAAAATCGGTTGGAATCTATGGAGAAAAGCATGGGTAGAGGATAACGAGAGTTTATATGAAAATTTCAACCTAGTTGAGCATTCTTTAAGACCTAAGGACATTTATGATCCTAGTCTAGAACTAGATGAGATTGTTTACTATCCTGTTGATGAAGAAGAAGAATAGGTTGTTTCACCTACAGAGGAAATTGTCCTGGATAAGGAAGATAATGAACATGTTCCTCAAATATTAATTGAGAAAGAAGTACATGCTCATGAAGAAATTTTTGATCTGGAAGAAGGACCTGCTTCTAAAGAATAATCTGTTGTTATTGAAATTGAGAAGTATGTTTCGGAAGAGCATTTAGAATAAGAAATTTATTTTGAGAAAGAAATTGCTTCTAAGGAACTCCTAGAGGAACAAGATGGTCCTGAGATTATCCTATATTCTAAAGAAATAATGGAGAAAGCCTTTCAATTGGATATAAAACAAATGGGTGAAGCTTTTGGGGATAAAATTTTGTAAATAGATCAAATATCTAAATATTTTAGTACTGTGAGAGATGAGCCTGTTGAGGGGGATCAACACCCCAATGTGGAATGTGCTGATGTGCCTAATTTATTTGATCAATGAACTATGGATACATGGTATATATTTCCTAGTTATTTTGATGTAAATGATTCCCAAGAATCGTCAGTTAAAGGTACTGATCTGTCTACTGTGTTTTAATAGAAATGGGTATCTTATTTTTATGTTATCTCTGCAAAGGAACATGATCTTGTCTCAACTTTTATTCTTAAACCTTCACAAGAACCTTCTAACATAGAAAGTAAGGATGATTTGAAAGCTTTTGGAGCTATATTATTGTATGGAGTTGAAAATATCATGACCACTCAACCTACTCCTATGACAAACTTGAGTGAAAGATATGTTTTCCTACTATTATAAAAGATCATATGGTATATTCATCCAATAATGCTTCATGAAATTCATGAGGTCCAAATTGAGAACAATGAGCTAAGTGATGAAGTGAAGTCTCTCAATGATATAGTTGAAGATATGTAGGGACAGTTGAAATCAAGGCCAGAACCTATTGTTCATCCTATTGAGGATGTTAGTGGTCAGATTCCACAGGAAGTTGCCTCCTTGATTCAACCTAACCTAACATCCTTAGTTGACAAGGCGGATGAAAGAAACAAGAAAATAGTTCAAGAAATATGTGAGCTTGTTATTTGTCTCAAAAAATTAACTTATGAGTATAAGGGCTATCTTCAGAAAGATCTAAATAAATTGAAGTCCCTTAATTCAGCTGTTATAGCTTTTAGTACCTTTGGATAGTCATCTCAACCCTCCTTAGACAGTGATCTACTCAGAACGGTTTTTAAGGAAGAACATCAATCAGTGCTCAATGGCATTGACAAAGAGTCTCTATCTGTGGTTTTAAATAATAGCGACAAAGTTATTGATATATTAAGAATTAATTCCCATATTGAAATTGATTCTCAAGAAGAAATTACTAAGAAGGTGGATTTCTACTTCAATAGTATTTTCCCTAAGCATGATATGACAAACCATTTCAAGTACCTTGTAGAGAATCTAGATTCCCTCCGGTCACTCATTCTTTCAAAAATCAAGTTCAAAATTTGAAGGATTTCAATCCTTTGTTGGAAAATTTCATGGAGAATAAAGATGAATATAAGAAAGCAATGCAGTATGGTGGTGAGATTATTGTTGACTTCATCAAGCTATTGAGGCCTTATCTTTATGTGCAAAGCATTGCTATTATGGCTCCTACAACTGCACCCTTGTGACCTGGTTGGCCTCATGCCTCATTCTCTACCTTTTCCTCTACTTATATGTCTATATATCAGGCTCTGATTTAGATCATACCTATTATACTTGACCAACAATTACCTCAATATTCCAAAAAACCTACCTTGGCCCCCTCTATTTTTGAGGGTCTACCTTTACCTTCTTTGTTAGTTAGTTATCTTCCTTCTTCAACTTCTACCTCTACTCCTCTATCTTCCCTAGATGTTGCTGCCATGGGAAAAGAGAAGAAACCCAATTCTAAAGAATAGTGAACAATATTTTTGATAAGGATATTTTTCATATTTTTCTTGTCTGTTGTTTGTAATGATGTGTCTTTCTCCATCTAATTCACTATGTACTCTTCTTGTCTATTCTATTATTTACTTTTGTACTCTTTTTTATAATCCCAAAAGGGGGAGAGACAAGCACTCATGAAATTTAAATGCACACTAAGGGAGAGACACATCCACTAAGAACAACTATCTCACTCACCTGATTTGTGATCATCAAAATGGGGGAGATTGTTGGACTCCTCATGTGTTAATCATTTTTTAATGGTCACAAATCCTACAAATTCTATAAATATTGCTAATCCTATTTTGTCTTTCTCAAATCATGTGTACAAATATTTTGTTTCTTCATGATTTAAATAAACCTATCCAAGATCTTAATTGCTATGTTCGATTATTGTAAACTATATTTAACTTTGGTCTATAATTATTTCTTTTATGAATGATTAATTCTAATTCACTCTGTAAATATTACTACTCAAGTATATATACAGATATTTGGCTATGTCTAAGAAACCGTGAGTCTACCACTGGTTATGTTTTTATGGAAAAGTGACTTGACACTGGGAATCAGAAACCGTGACCAGACACCGTGACCCAGACACCATGATGCAAACACCGTGACTAGACACCGTGACCAAGACACCATGACCTAGACATTATGACCAGACATTGTGACCAGACATTGTGACAAGACATCGTGACCAGACACAATAACCAATTTCAGATCTGTTTTAGTATGTGACACTAGTTCCTTGATAAGACGTTGTTTGATGTTTGGAAAAGGACCATAAACCTTGATCCTAACACCGCATATGTGCTACTAGTTACTAATTTCTATAAAACTAGGTCATCATGACTGTATCACCGCTCAAAGGAAAATAAAAAATCACCGTTTTGTGGGGACACCATTTTCATGTGACCCCACTTCTAGATAGACTATTACACCATTCTTTAATCTGTTTTGTTGTTTTCAATTTAATTTATAACAGTCATATTTGAGTATTTTAAATTCATTGACATAATTAATATTTATTTGTATACATTTCTCCTAACAGTATGTGGTATGACTTGCATAATAAATGCTTCCTTTTGGCTCCAACACATGAAATCCAAGAATAAAAAGGAAAATAATGCCCCAGAAAAAAATGGTGTGATACAGTGAAGAAGTGAGAACTGACACATGCAACAACATGCATCTGAAGAACACACAAATACTTCAAAATTCCAAAATCTATAATCCCATATATCAGAGTCAAGAACATATTCACAATACCAAATCCACAATGAAAACAAGCCAAATCTAACTAGAAACTAGAGCATCAAACTTGGGATACTCTGTTTTTCATAGGAGGAATCGATTATTACATATTCTTTATCCTATAAGTCCAGACCTACATGGAATAACTTTAGAGAAATTATAACCATTTCTAATCAAATTTTCTCTATTGTGAACTATTTCTAGCTTTCGAGTAGTGTGTGTGTGTGTGTGTCTGTATTAAAACAAACACTATCTCCTGCACTAAATTAAAGGATACCAGATATCCTTCCAATAATATCTTTTTACACTTTTTTACTCCCATGGATAAGTGTGGAAGAGTTCCATGTGTGACCTGGTAGTTTACACCCACACAAAATGTGGAAGAGGTTGTGTGACCTAGACAGTCATGTTCATTCTTGTTTACCCCGATCTAGGGTGTGGAGTAAGTTTATTAATATAAACTGCTTGGTGGAAGGTGGTCACCAAGTGGATTATATTAGGTCTTAGCTCGAGACTGAACCACTTGTTTTATATCAGTTGTGTTGTTTAATTTATTTTTCTCTGTTTTACTGTATAATTTATAAATCACTATATTCACTTTGATAATTAATCATGGACAGAATTATAATTGTTTTTCATTATTAGAATAGCTTTAAAAGTAATATCAACAACTGATATTGAGATTACTAAGAATTAATTAATCTTATAAGAAGATATTTCAATAGTCAAACTTTCATAACTTTATTACATTGATTAACTGGCCTGTATTTATTTTTATTAGGGAACCTTTTAAGAAAAATTTTCAAATAGAAATTTGTATAGATACTCAATTTACCCTCCTCTTGAGTACTCTACTCTGACCAAAAAATATCATATAAATTCAATTCTAGAAAATTATATTCATTCCACCTAAATTTCCATACTCATATACAAGTATGCTGATCATGAAAACCAAGGAAACAAGCATTACCGAGTAATTAATTTTTTTATTATAACTCATAAAAAAGGGAATAAATGAACTTAATAAAATTATAATAAATAAAATAAATGTAGATAAGTTTATAAAGTTACTAATAAATGGATTTATTTTTATTATCCAAGATATTAAGATCAATTTTAGAACACATTCAGGAATAATGTAAGGGGTTTCTCATCTCACTTTTATTTTCATGAGATTTCCATTATTCACCACTATCTCATGTGTATTGTTTATGTATACTTTCCATTGATGTATCATATCATTAAAATCATTATTTTAATGGTATTTAAAGTATTATTTGATTATTATCAATTTTTTGGCATATGATTCGATTGATTACAAAGTTATAAGGGATTCTAATTGAACCCCTGTTTTTCTTTCGGGTTACTTTTTTTATACCTTTACATAAATGTGATGATGCTTTATTTTTGTTTATTTATTCAAAATTAAATTTATATTTTCTAAAATAACATATCCAGATCATATCATCCTTATTTAATGGGTATATACATGTTTTATAATGGTTTTCTTCTCAATTCTTCAAGATAAAAAGCCCGATTAAAGGGGACTTCTCAAATTCTTACCCATTTTCAAGTGGAATCTATAATCTTTTTAAAGCCATAATTATTTTTATGAAAAAAATTATCATGAAAAAAACTTGGTTAATTTATAGTTTAATGAAAACAAACATGCCTTTTCGCTTTAAAATATCTTTAATATTTTCCATAAAACACACTAAAATGATTTATTTATTATGTTTTTTAAAAACTCTTTTTACATGATTTCACTTCAAAAATAAAAATGATTTTCCAAAAGAAATCTTCTTTTCAAAGTAAAAAAATGGTTTTTCTTGTCTCACTTTTACTTCTATGAGAAATATGGATTGTTCACCACTTATTACTTATGTGTGTGGTGTTTGTAAATCCATTTGATATATCATATAAAGATTCAAATTATTTTCATGATATTATAGGGTATTATTATTTTAATTTTTAGAGTGTTATTGGACACTTTGGAATGTTTAAATATTAATTTCCTCGAGAATTATTCAATGGTATCTTCATCTACGTCAACCTCCTTTGTGGAATCCTGTACTTCGTTGAGTTTTATCAATTATGATACTATATACCATATGTTTTTTAAAGATTTTATGATCAGTTTGACTATGTATGTTCTATTTGATACCATTCATGGTTTATGGTTAAAGTATTCACATTTCATATGCTAGTTTTTTAATACAAATGTTTATGTTGTTTGTGTTTCACCCTTTCATATGAGGAATGTATTGGACTTAGTAAGTAATAGGAGGGGCCGGCTATACCGCTAAATGCATCGATAGGTCTCATGAGAGAAACCATTTAGGGTTTTTTCTCGTTTATGTATGGTCTTGGTAGGAGTCCTTGACACTATGGTTATGATGTCCCCCATTGTGAAGTACCTCATTATGAAACTAGTAATTGATAGTCCATGTGATTATTCTAATAGTATAATTTCTATGGATATGTCTTGTTACAAAATTATTTATTCAGATTTTATTCCTTCCATATTATGCTCAATTTTACTTTTATTGGAATGTGTACTTTAATTTATTCACCATGCCTTATTATTTATGGTTTCGCTGTATTAATTATCCTTACAGAGCATCAAAGCTCACCACTTTCTTCTGTTTACTTTCCCTATGTTTTGAAGAATAAAACATTGAATAATATTTCAAGGTTGAAATTTATTTCCTTTTATTATGTATCATGTTTATTTTCATTTAATAATGTATTATGGGTATCATTAACATAATATAATCTTCCAAGACTTCTAAACGGATTAGTCCTTTGGGATGAATCTTCTTTTTTTATATTCCAATGTAATAAAGTAATACACTAACTCTAATATTCTAGGGATGGGGAATTATAATCCATCTATCAGAAACAATCATGAATTATCTTCTCCTCTGTTTTTCCATCATATCTTCATGTATTAGTACCATTTTCTACTTTTTGGTACTTAAGATAAGTATGATTTTTTTATGAATGTTTGACTTTATTTTTCATTTCATTCAGAAATATTTTTTCATTCAAAACTGTGACTTTTAAAAATGATTTAAAAATGTTTCACTATTATCCTATGATGTTAAATGAAATATTTAACCATGATTTACCATTTGTAAGAGATTTTAGAAGTAATTTTATTATCATTTTCTAACCAACTCACTTTATTGAACTTTTAAGGAAAAAAGACTGTTTTTCATGTACGAACATACCCACCATCATGATCATTATTTCCTTGAATCTTCCATTGTACATTTACAGTTTTATTTTTAATTAATAATGATTTCTTAATTTTTTGGACAATCATTGTTTTTAAAGTGGTTTTCACTAAAAAAATGTTTTCAAAAATGTTTTAAGGTTTTAAAAAAGTATTTTAAATGTTTTCAATCTTTATTTGTATGTTTCCAACATATTTTCAAAGAAATGTATTTCAAAAAAAAAATTCAAGCTTCTTTTTTAAGTTTTGAAGGAAAATGATTTTCAAAAACATTTCAAGATCTCATTATATTTTTTTAATGAAAAAGTTTCCCAAAAGTTTTTCAAAGCATTATTTATATTTTTTCAAGTTTATTTTCAATAAAATTATTTTCAAAATGTTTTATATTTTAAAAGTAATTTTTTGTATAAGAAAGGGTAATTTCCTCATGGAATGTTCTTAAGATATCTTTCCAAATTATTCTCATATATTGTGAAATTCATCGGTGTTACTCATGAATTTATAGGAAATGATCCAATGATTTAATTAATATTGTTTCTCTTAAAGGTTTACATTTTATGGAATGATGTTTATGAGATTAATTTATATTTCATGGGATATATATTTATGAAACCCATTAATCATCCATGGGTTATATGATTATGAAACCCATTCCTCTACCGTGGATTATATGTTTATGAAACTCATTCCTCTTCCATGGGTTATATATTTATGAAACTTGTTCCTCTACAACGGTTTATATGTTTATGAAAACCATTACTATTATATGGGTTATATGCTTATGAAACCCATTTATCTTCAATGGGTTATATACTTATGAAACCCATTTATCTTCAATGGGTTATAACAGGATAAATTCTTATAAAACCCATTTATCATCAATGAGTTATACTGTGATAAAGACTTATGAAGCCCACTTCCTTTTATAGGTTATTCTACTATGAAATGATTATATAACCTATATATTTTATATAAGTTAAAATATGAGTAAATTTTTATCATACCCATTTAATTTCATGGGTTGTGATATGAGGTTTATGAAACCTATTCCATTTAATGGGTTAATATATGATTGTTTATGATTTTGTGGCACATGTATGTTTGATTTAATTATGATATGGGTGGGACCTATATCTCCCTCAAATTAATTGGGTAATGATATATGGTATATGAGATAAATTTGTAAATAGGTTGTATCCCAATCCCAAAAAAATAATGTACATGGGTTTTACCCCAAGACTGAAAGTAAGAGGGTGCATGGGTTGTATCCCAATAATGAAAATAAGAGGGTACACGAGTTGTTATCCCAATCTCGAAGCAGGTACATGGGTTTTATCCCAAGACTAACATGTTATTAAGGTCTTTGTAGGTATCCTCCATATAATATTTCTTATGTTTATGTGTTTTCAACAATTCCATATAGTATTCCATTGTTATTATTTCATGGATTATGCTCTTTCTTACCTTATGATTCATGTATTATGAACTATAAATTTTTATTCCATGATTCATGATTATGATATTTGATATGCATGGTATGATCTTATAAAAATCATGATCAATTTCTCATACCTTTATACTCCTATTTATGCTCACATATCTCCATTGTTTACCCTTACTGAGCATCTAAGCTCACAACATTTACATGATTCCTTCCCCAGGTTGTAAAGGTATACATTATCTATTATGTTTATAAGAGGGGTGTTATTCTTGAATAACCTAATAGTGGATAATTTAGCTCACTTATTTTATAGTGCTTATGTATCCATGTTTCTAAGGGAACTAAACTAATACAGTCTTTGGGCATCTATTTGGGTAATGTTTTTAGTATTCCGCAAAAGTGATGAAATGTTAAGGTATGAAAAGAGACGGTTCCTATAGTTTGTATCAAAGTGAATGTTTAGTCAACCCTTGTAAACTAGGATGAGAAACAATTATCAGGTTCCCTATGAATATTTATAAAGACATATCTAGGTATGTCTCTAAGGATAAGTTTAAGGATGAGGAAAAGTTTAGGGAAATGTCCTAGAATTTTAGTAAAGGAAAGAGTGAGTGATTTCCTAGAAAAACATCCCTATATATATAATAAAAGTGGACGTGGATCTAGAAAATTCGGGCCTAGGAGTAACAACTATGAAATAGTGCTATGGGCCTAACTCAATCTTAACCTAGTAAACAATATGGAGCCTTACAACGCACCTGGTTTAACACTCCTCAGGGATATGCATTTGGAATTCATAAACTCTTCATGAACCATCATGAAGGATTTGAAAAAAAAATTGTTTATGAATAACCCAGTATAATCTTATGGTATCATAGATTAATGAAGTTTTCATAATTTAGACATCATGTGAGTAGTTTTTCATGATTATATAGTTCCTCACTATGAATATTATTTCTTACCCTACACTTTTTGGTTTTACTCAATGGATAAAACCTGAAGGAACCAATTTAATGGTGATTGTGATGGAAAAGGAAATGATTTTTCTCTTGAGAAACTGAATTATATGGGATATAGAATTAAAAACCTCATTTTGTGATCACATGTATTTCTCAAGCTATAAATCATGTTGAGATAACATACGAGTAAAAGAGGAAACACCTTTTTGTTGAGTACTTCATGAGGAAAAGTCTACCTTCTTTCAGTAAGTATTTTGATCCATTTGTTGATGAAGATTGGATTATTACCACTAAAAATATATTCTCCATTCTCTATTATTCAGATAATGTGAAATTAATTCATGTTATTTATCTATTAGAAGATAAAATAGACCAGTGGTGGACTCTAATCAAGAATATGAGGAAGAAAGGTAAAATTTAATCCATAGATTGGGACAAGTTTAAGAACTTATTCTTCAATAAGTATTTTCCTCATTTTCATTGTATGAATATGGAGAAATAGTTCATTGAGTAGAAGAAAAATTATGATGAATCTATTGGTACCTATGAGAATAAATAAACAAAACTTATGAGGTACACTTCTGGAATTTTCATCTAACCATAAATTAATGTTGATAGGTTCTTCACTGTCTTAAATCCAAGTCTCATAAGGGTATATTCCATAATATAATTTAGTATCTATGAAGAGGTTGTGCATTTTTTAATCAAAGTTGAAATAGTTATGGGATTTATGTATCAATATCTTAGTTTTAACAATAAGATGAATATGGAGTTTAAAGGACAATCTAAAAACCATAGAGATTAGAAGATAATCCTTCCATTATGCTTTAAGTGTGGGAAGAAGCATGGAGGGAATTTTCTTAATGGGACTAGTGAATGATTTATGTGAATATAGAAAGGAAATCTAGAATCTTAATGCCAAATTTATTTTAAAAAGTTATATAATGATATAAATAATGATAAAACTCCACATAATGATCCTCCCACAGTTCAGTGTTTCAATTGCAGGGATTTTGGTTATTTTTTAAAAAATTGCCCTAAAAATGGCTAATAATGGTGATTAGCTCCAACAACCTCAGAAGATAAAGTAAAAATGGAGAAGCTTATGCAATCATAATGGATGAAGTTAACCATAATAATTGTGGCACTTTATAGTAGGGAATTTCCTGTGATATTTTTTAAAAAAAAGATCTATGAAAATATTTCTGTTCATCCTTTAGTGGAACTTGATATGAGTTTCAAAATTGATTATCTTTCTCTATATTAATTTTGAATTAATGAAATCGCATTGATTTTTTTATATTTATGATCATGAACCCAAGCATCCAATAGAAATGTTTTTTAGATAAGATCCTATTTAAGAAATAAATGGGGAATTATCTTTTGAAAGTATGAATGTTTTGGATAAGGATTTATAGTATTTCAGTTCATTGCCATGTTTCAAGAGAATACATGATAAAGGTTTTCACATGTTTGGTATACTACTATTAAGATATGTAGGGGATCAATGTTAAACTGATTTTTAGAAAATTAATTGCCCTATTTCAAGGGTTTTTTACTTTCATCTTACAAAAGGGTTATAAGGTTAACCATTTATAGAATGGTTTATGTTAAAATTCAGATAATGTTTTTGATATTAAATTATTATCTCAACATATGAGGATTTATTCTTATTTAATTACTTACACTAACCTTTTTTGTAATTAAAATTGATATAATGACTTATCCTTCTATTCATGGATCTTATGATCTATTAATTCTTCAAGAATAAAAAATTAACATTCAATTCATGTAATGATATATGAAGTGGAAGTTGATCGATGAACAATAAAGGGTAAAGTCATCCTAAAATCAGGTAATTATATATTTTCATGAAAATTCTTCAACTTTAGTAAAATGATCTAGAAATAAAATGTTATCCTAAAACATAATTTTTTTGAACCAATGGCCTTTTAAATCGTAAAATATTTATGAATTTGAGTTTTTTGATTTTACATTGATCATTCACTTGTTTGTGATTGATTACCTGAATAAATACCTACATATATTTATGCTTTTTCTCCAAGTTCATATTTTCACTTTCCACCTATGTTCTCCCATGAGGGAACCTAGTTATGAGTTACTTTGGGTAACTATCGTGATTCCCAAATTCCCTTTTAAATAGAAGTTTTAATATTCATTTTTAAAATTTTGGTTTCTACGAAATTAAATTTTAGGTATTAATCCTTTGATAACTCAAAAGTATTTCAAGGGTGAAATTCATTTTAAGGATGTTAGAATGTAGCACCATGAGATTTTGGAAAATTATTATTTTTGAATTAATTTAAACATTTTATATAGCATTTCACACATTGAAAATAGTTTGTTTTATATATATTTAACCACTTATCCATACATTCATTATAGGATAGACCAATTTAATATTGATATACATAGAACACCAAATTTATATTACACTACATGCAATAATGACTTTCCTCGTTGGCTTTCATAACACGGAAGGTCGAGTTCTACTACACAATAGTATATTATTTAAATATTATTAGTCAATATAATACAACATAACCTAGAAGTTAAATTAGTGGCTATAAATAGTATCAAATAACTTATAAAAATATATTATTTACACAAATATATATTGCA
Organism: Viscum album; assembly: GCA_963277665.1. Lineage (NCBI taxonomy): Eukaryota > Viridiplantae > Streptophyta > Magnoliopsida > Santalales > Viscaceae > Viscum > Viscum album. The sequence continues at coordinate 1,948,804,264 of OY728125.1, forward strand.
TTCATTAGTTACAAATTAATTAGAAATGAATATGAAAACAAATTCAATATAAAGAAGAATATTATTATTATTATGCTTCCAAAACTATTTTATCCTAATAAATTAGATTAAATAAAATTTGTGAGTGATATTAATGTAATATATATATTATCTATTCAAACAAATATCTTTTAAATACATCCAATAGATTTGGTTAGCGTAAGATAACAACAAACCTCATATTTCACATAAAATCGATATTTTTATCAAGGTAGTTTTATCACCTTTAAATAGAGAACCTATTTTAAATATTATTTTATGAACTTTTATAGGTAATATAGGTCAAAATAAACTTCATCTTTGAAAGTGAAACATAAAAATTTGGTTAGGTTGAAATTTTTTATTTTTCTATGAGGTTTCATTTTTTGATAAATTGTGAAAAATACTGAATTTTAATTCAAAACTTATTTTTAGTATAATTTATATATTGTATTAAATTTTTTGGATCGTAATATAGATTTATATGTATATTATATGGCACAATACAAGAGTGGTATGAATTTTATATTTAAAAACTTTGTATTTAAACACTTAAGAAGAAAATTAGTTTAAGAAATATTAAACTAATACAATTATAAAAAAAATACAATTAATCATACAAGACTTGGATCTGATGGATAAAAAAAGATTTAATACTATTATTATTGTAATAAAATTGTATTTTAATAGAATACAATCAGTGGAGTAATGTAAAATTAAAATATTCTACCATATAGCGTATAAAATCAATACAATATGTAATAAGATAATCGTAATTTAGACAATTACAATAAAAATAATATGAATAGAAAAGGGAAACAATAAAATTCTATTTATAATACAAATAGCAGATGAAATGTAAATGTATTACAATTATTTTATCCCAAAGATAATGGTATCCTTTCCCCTAGGATAATGGTCTGTCTTACCACCACCTTGGTAAGCCCACGATATGATGATCGGCGCAGTTGTCTTCTTATCCCCGTAATCCCTTCATTAAGAAGGTAATCTACACATCTATCCTTGAATCAATTGAAGTACCACGATACAATGATCAGCATAACGTCTTTCTATCCCCAAAATCCCTCAATAGTTACCACAATGATTGGTTTCACAAATCAGAAACAAATTACTTATAGGAATACAACAACACAGAACATGTTTTTCACTTCTTGTATCATCATGGCTTTCACACGAAGCAAGAGAGAAGTCATACCATCTCTCTCTAAAACTTGATAGAATCAAGCTTATATATTCTAATTTTAATGACCTCCTATTTATAGGCTTTAGGTTTCAATGGTCAAATTTTCTCCAATAGTCATAATTCTTCGAAAAACACAGAGGGACTTGGACACCTGGAATTATAATGATCAAAAAAATAGAATACACGACATCGTTTTGATTGATAAATAACTAACTAAATGACATAATTTTAGTTATAAATAAGTAAGTAAAAAATAAAGAAACAATGAGTACGAGATATATGCTATCGGTATTAAAGTTATGATAAGAGTGTAATGTATTTCATAATTGCAATACATAACTTTTTTTCTAGGATTAACATGGAAAAAAATCATCTCAATTGAAATTGAAAACCTGGTTATGATTCTTAACATGGTTATGATACACAATATTCAATCTGGTTATGATACTTACATAAAATTATGGTGTAAAACCTGGTGATGATGCATACCCTGGTTACGATTTCGTGATTGCGATATATGATTACGATTCAAAACTTAATCAGTTTGTGATGTATGAAATATGAGATTGTGGTACTGTACTTATCTTGATTATAATACATGGTGATGATGTTACGATGCATATTTAAGATGTGGTACTTAACATGGTTGTGATTTCTAATTATAATACAATACATCATCAGGTTATGATTCCAGATTACGATGTAGTGTATAATCTGGTTACGATTTTTGATTATACTAAAATATATCATCTGATTAGGATTTCTGCTTTCAATTTAATACACAATCTGGATATGATTGAAACAGCATATGAAACAAAGTAAATTAATCAATAGACATAACATTGATAAGGATACATCAAACATGAAAAATAAAATTAGTGATTACTACTGTTAAAACAACATATATAATTAACAATATTTGTGATTACGATATGTGTGACTTATGATTTCTAAAAAAAATGATTGATGGTAAAGTTGAAACATGTTTTGACTAAATAATCTCCCCCTTGTTGGAAATCACAAAACAAAACAAAAAAATTAGATAACAAACTATAAATACTTATCTCCCCCTAATTTTAATAACTCTATTGAAGATGACTAATTCTACCCTTGGTGTAAAAAATTCACAAGGGATCATATTTTCCCCACTTTTACTAGTGAATTATCCACCTTAATCAGACATTCAAAAGAATAACTTATTTTTAAAGCCATTCTCCCCCTTTGTGATTTTAAAAAAGAATAAGGAAAATAAATTATTTCCTGAAAAAAATTAGAGAAATAGAGTACGAAATAATAAATGTTACTTGAAGAAAAAATTTATTACAACAAGAGTTCAACCATCATTATTTGCCTTTTTTGTTTTTCCAAAATATTAAATAGGTAAAGTTTCATCTTCTTTAACTCTTTTATATCTTCCATTAGATTTTCATGAGCTTCTTTTTGAGCCTTCAACTTCTCATCCTATTCAGTAATAAGCTTTTCTTGCTTCCAGGGCAGATCTTTATGAAGCTGATTAATAGCTTCCTGAGCTTTAAGTCTTGCTTCTTGGTTATTAAAATCATGAAATATAAGGTTGTAAGCTTTTTCAAGAGTAAAAACTCTATTTGAGAGTGAAATAATCTCATTAATATCATATTGAAACTTTTCTATTAAGGTATAAATATCTTCTAAGACAACTCCTTGAGAGGTACCAGGTCTTTGATGGTTTTCAAGATTTTCATTTAAATCAGCAAAAAACTATTGATAAATGTTACTGAGAACATTAACCTGATGCATCAAATCATCTTACTTGAAAAAATAGTTATTAATACTATCATAAACAAGATAAGACCATTTCAAAACCTTATCGCAAGCCTTAATATGCTTAACATCACGTTCCTTGAAAATCTTGAACTTGACTGTGAGAGAATGAAATATTTCCATGGAAAACGTAACAGAATCTGTTCTGTCATTATATGCATTAGAAAGAATTTCTAATCTGGCCTAAACTTTTGGAATAAAAGGTATCAGCTTCTCCAGCCAATTCAAGGCTTTTTTAATGTATTGAACCCCTTTTAGAATATTTTTTTTTCAGAATTAGTATCTTCAGTGAATTGTGGGAGATCACCAAAATAAGTCCCAGTACCGATAACTTGAGCTTGTTGATTCCAATTTCTATTAGATTATTCCTCTTCTTCTTCTTATTATTCTTCATCATATTTATCAAAAATCTGAATGACTCTCTTGGTGTAAACCATTCGAGATACTCTCTTGGAGGGCTGCGGATTTGTAGATGGATAAACAAAATATGGTAGTTCAATGACTCTACGGTATGACTTCTCTTGTTAGTGTCTTATTTTTCTTCAACTTGAATTTCCAACTATCTATGTTCTTCTTGATCATGATCCTCTTTCCCTTATTCTTCTTTTTCTTCTTCCTCTTATTCGTATCCATTCGCAAGAGACTGTGTAGCCGACTATTTAAAAACTTGTTTCCATTTTCCTTTACCTGCTAAAATCGATTGAGTTTTACCAGATGGCTCCCTTTTTTCAATTATGGATTTCAGTTTCAGGGCTATTATAAGAAGACTATGAATGTGAATAGAATCATCCTTTCTTTTCTTCAATCTCTTCTTCCTCTCTTCTTCTTTCAAGGTTTCTTCAAACCTAACTCTTAAAGACAAAGCTTACGTCGGATCTAATCCAAACTGAGGATCCCCTTTTTTCCTTCATTGATTTTTCTTCTTCCACTCAACAGTTATCTCCTCGAATACATCCTTTTGTTTCATTGAGGGTTTTGGAGATGTAGCCTTAACTGTCATTATTTTGTTCAAAGAAGACTTGGATGTCCTAAAAGGTTTCTAACTACCTTAAAAATCATCATTTTATTTCTCTGCATCCAGATCTCTCTCAAACATTTTATACTCAAAATTGAAATTTAATTTTAGCCTTATTACCGTATCCTTACTAATTAAGGGATCTTTAATGAAAGTCATATCTAACTTAACTGCAATATTACACAAACCCAAGCACTCTTTCAAAAAAATACTAATAATTGAGGGAGACATGATCAACAGATATTTTATAACACTGGATTTGAGTTTCTTAATTGTTTGGAAAAAACCCCATAAGGTTAAACTTCTTCATATTGACCAAGTAGTCAACCACATACACATCTAAAACATTCAAAGTTCTCTTATTGACTTTTCTAGGTACTAAAACCCTTACATCCAAATGGATATGAGTTTATTATCTTCTGATAAATGACTTACTTTTCTTTTTTCATCATGAATCTTAAAAAGTGTTTATTCAAATTTATACCTATCCAAGGTTCTATCATCTTCCGGTAACTTATGAGAACGAAATAATGAATCTCCCTCAAATAGAACATCAAGAAACGTATCAGCTTGCTTTAAAGAGGTTTTATATTTATTTTCATACATAATAAAAGAGATTTTTAGATCCTTGTATATCTTTTCTGATTCCGAAAATTTTAACACTTCATCATGATAAGCATGATCCGGATGAAAACCTGTTTTTTATAAACAAATCGATTCATATCATTGAAAACTAATAATTATTTTTAAAGAAGAAAAAAAAGAGTCATAAAATTATTGGTAGACCAACTTTTCACCATATAAATTCATTGAAAATATATTCTTTAGAGTCATTTCATTTGGATAAGAAACAGAATACTCATACATGAAACACTAACTTGCACCTTGAATAATTCATTGATTATGAAAACTGAGAAGTTCTCCAATTACAAAAAACTAGATTAAGAATGGATAGAACATTGCTGACTATTTATAGATCAAATTTTCTTGGGATAAAACACAAGATAAATCGATGTGGGACATGTTTTCTTAAAAAAGGACTATTAGGATTAGATCTAAGAGATCTAATGGTCAAGAATTATTTTTAACCCTTGAGGTTTTCTTTTAAAATAAATCATATTCAAAGTAAAAAAAATTTAGAAATTTAAAGAAATAAATGAGGAACAACCATTAAAAAACCAAATTTCTGTTTTAGAAAAAGTACATGTTGGAGTAATAGGATAGAAATTTTGGTTTCAGTGTATTGTTCTTATGAAAATGAAGAGAAAATAAACAAACACCGATAAGGTCAAATAATATGGTACCAAATATATTAAATCGATAAAATAATTTGAAACAATATTTCAGTACTGATATTGATATTTCAGTACCGATGGTCCAAATATGGTACATAAACATTTTAAAACAGAAAAAAAAACTCATAAACCTATCTAAAAGAAAACATAGAGTAAAACCAGTTATCTATAAAACAATAGGAGAAACTGAAAAACTATAAAACAGAAAGTAAAAAGAGTAAAACTTATAGAACTTAAGGATTAAAGAATAAAACAAGTAAAATATGTATACTCCCCCATTTAAAAAGAGTAAATCAATGCAAGGATATCGATTAAATAAGAAATATATGTGAATGAATACTTTATAGTGATCATTCCTAGTTTTTGTTTAATGTATTCTAATATATCATAAGATAATGGTTTTGTAAAAAAATTATCATGTTGTTCTTGCGTTCTGATGAATTATAAAACAATATCTCCTTTCTGTGTGTGATACCTAAGAAACTGATGCATAATATCTATGTGTTTTTCATGTGACAGATGTGTAGGGTTTTTACTAAGAGAAGTGTCACTAGTATTGTCACATAATATTTGAGTTTTTGAGAAACTAATTCCATAGTCAGTGAGTGTGTGTTGCATCCACAACACTTGAGCACAATAACTTCCAACTGCTGCATATTCTACTTCAGTAGTGGAGAGTGCTACTGAATGTTTTTTCTTGCATGACCATGAAACCAAAGAATCTCTTAAAAGTGACATGTTCCAGATGTACTATTTCTATCCATTCTACATCCACCAAAGTCAGCATCTAGAAAACATTTCAAAACAAAATCATTTCCAGAAGAATAGAATAGTCTTAAATTCATAGTTCACTTTAAGTGGAAAAAAATTATTTGCACTACTTTTAAATGAGATTTTTTGGATTAGATTGGTATCTTGCACATAAGCACACCAAAAACATTACGTTTGGATGACTAGATATTAAGTATAACAAACATACTATCATACCTCTAAAAGTTGTTTAATCCACTGATTTCCCAGCTTCATCAAGGTCAAGTGTATTTGAGGTACCAATTGGAGTGCTAATACTTTTATTATTGTCGTATCCATACTTTTTGAGTAGGTGTTTGATATACTTATCTTGGGATACATAGGTTCCTTCTAGTTTTAGAGATATTTGAAAACCTAAAAAAGAATGTTAAATCACCCATCACACTCATTTGAAACTCATATTTCATAAAACTTGCAAAAAAATCAGTAAGAGATTGCTGAGTTGATCCAAATATAATGTCATCAACATAGATTTGGACAGTCAAAACATTTTTGTTTTCCTTTTTTATTAAAAGATTTGTATCAGAATTAACTTTTTCATAATTATTTTGTAAAATAAAACATGTGATTCTATCATACCATGCTCTTGGGGATTTTTTGAGACCATACAGACCTTTTTTAAGTTTAAAAACATGCTTAGAATGTTTTGGATCTATAAAACTAGGGGTTTGGTCAAAAAAACATCTTATTGAACAAAACCATTGAGAAAAGCACATTTTACATCCATTTGAAAAAAGTTTTAACTTGAAGAATGTTGTAAAGGAAAATAGAATTAGTATAGATTCAAGTCTAGCTACCAGAGCATAGGTTTATTCATATTCTATTCCATCTTATTTATTATAGCCTTTACTAACAAGTCTTGATTTATTTCTTACTATGACTCCATTTTCATCACATTTGTTTATGAAAACCCATTTCACACCAATTACAGATGTTTCTTTAGGTCTTTCAACCATATTACAGACTTGATTCCTTTCAAATTCATTTATTTTATATTGAATTTCTTTAATCCAATCTTAATCACCTAAGGCCTTACTTGGAGTTTTAGGTTTAAATTGAGATATAAAATCATGATTTTCTACTTCATTTATCAAGGAATTTATTGTCCTTACAGGTTGATTTACATATCCAATGATATTATCAATGGGATGATTCTTAAGAAACAATTTATATAAGTTTTTTAAAAACTTTTCATCAATATATGATAGAAAATCTTCTGGAATAAATGTTTCAAAAACATTTTCTTGAGTATTCCCCTTATTAAAAGAGTTTTCAGTCTTAGGTTGATAATTAGTTTTTGAAAATACATCAGTTGTTGTAGTTAGAGATTGATTAAAAATAAAGGGTTCAGTTTCATCAAATTTAACATGCACTGTTTCTTCAATAGTACAAGAGTTTTTATTGAAAACTCAATAAGCCATAGAAGTTGTGGAATAACCTAGAAAGATTCCTTCATAGGATTTGGGATAAAATATATGTAAATTCTGTTTTGTATTCAATATGAATATTATTCATCCATACACTCTGATGTATGAAACTATTAGTTTTCAGCCAGTCCATAATTCATAAGGTGTTTTATTAAGAAATGGTCTAGTTAAAACATTATTTATAATATAACATTCAGTACTAACAACTTCATCCCCAAAATGCTTAGCAATTGAGTTTCCACTTAACATGGTGCTTGTTATTTCCTGAATAATATGATTTCTTCATTCAACAAAACCATTTTTATAAGGGGTTCTTGGAGTTGAAAGTTTCTGAGTAATAAATTTCTTACTACAAAAGGTTTTAAAATCCCAATTTTGAAATTCTCCACCATGATCACTAAGAGTAGTTATCAATGGTATATTTTTCACGTCTTTAATTTGGTATCTAAAATTTTTGAAATAAAATAAGGATTCAGATTACTTTCTAAAAAATAGACCCATATATATCTAGTATAGTCATCAACTAAAACAAATACAAAGTATTTTCCTCTAATTCTTTTAATTTTTATGGGGATGAAAAGATCCATGTGCACTAATTGTGAATCATTAGAAGTTGAAACTTTATTAATTGATTTAAATCTATTTTTATGTTGCTTTCTATATTGAAAAGGATCACAAACTTTTGAAGGATCATACCTAAGATCTGATAGATCCTTAACAAGTATTTTATTTGAGAGTTTACAAAGGTTCCTTAAATTTAAGTGTCCTAAACTTCTATTCCAAAACTAGTATTAGTCTTACAATGCACTTAATCAAGGTAATTCTTGGCTTATAAGGTCTTCTAAGTTGATTATGAAAACATTATCATGTCTATAGTTAGAAAGAATGAATTTATCCTTGTAATTTTGAACTAAAAATTTATCATTCCAAAATTTCACAAGGTAACCTTCATCAAATAATTGACCTATTCTTATAAGGTTGTGCTTAAGACCACTGACAAATTAAACATTTGAAATTAAAACTTTTCCTAAAAGAACAATATTACCTATACCAATGATCTTCCACTGAGCATTATCTCTGAAAGTACCCTTCCTCTGTTTATTTCAATAATATTTTAAAAGAAATTTTTGTTACCCGTCATGTGTCAAGAACAACCACTATAAATGTACCAAATGTTCTTGTTGTCGATACACCTATTTTTTTCCTGAAAATGAAACAATTAGTTTTTTTGAACCCAAAATTGTTTGGATCTAGAAATTTTAGAAAAAATATTTTTGCCAATCCACATTTGTTTTGAAAAATGGGTTTTCTAAAATCCTAAAGATTGAGTTTTTTAAGAGAGTAACATCTTTCCCAATGTCCACCACATTGACATTTCTTACAAAATGGGGCACTTTGAGGAACAAAATAGTTATTTCTAAAAATTGGTTTTTAGTGAGTGTATTATAATCCATATGTATTTCTTAAATGAAAAATTTGAGAATACATCTTATCAAAAATTTCCTTACCACTGTTAAAATTTGATAAATGTTTCTTGAGAGAAAAAATATCAGATTTTATTCTATTGACAAAATTATCATTTTAATGAGAAATTTTTTTGGAATTGTTTTTCGCTTCAGAAACGTTTTTCCTTAAAACAAGTTGTTCATAGTCTTTAAAAAGTTTATACCTCTCAAAATTTACTTCATTAAAATATTTTGAACTATTTTCAAAATCAAGAGTTTTATGATCAAGATCCTTTGACAGATCTGATACTTCTTTTTTAAGAATAGGTATTCTATAATTTTCATTATAAATCTTTTTCTTGAGTTTTGAATTTTCATTCTCAAGTAATTTAGAAAATATACATACTTATCCAAAGGAAAGGAAATTTTTCCTTTGTTAAGTAAGATTCTTCATCTAAGGAGTAAGAATGTTTCTCATCAAGGTAATTTTCATTTGGAGATATATTTGTAAGAGATTCAGTAATGTGTACCTTAGCCATCTAGCAATGATTTTAAATTGGTAGTCTAGCTATGAGTCCTATGTTTCTCTGACCAAAAGATTTGTAATCTGAGGATTCATCTAATGAATTACCACCACATTCACTCCAAGTATAATTTCCTTTCAAAACATTCATTTTCATTGTTTTGAAATACTTTTTCTTGTTTTTTCATAATTTTTATCCTTTTTGTCTTTCATTTTTTGTAACAGACAATCTGGTCTAATATGACCTTCTCTTTTTCATTCATAACAAGTGACCTCAAAATCTTTATTTTCTTTTCTATCTTTCTTTTTGAATCTGTATTGAAATTCTTTCCTTCTAACAGTATTATTCATCCTTTGAACAAGATTGGATAACTCATTATCTGAGTGGTCACTATCACTTGATTCTGACATAACAACATCTTTCTTAGATTTGAATCTTTTTATCCTTTCAGGAATCTTATCTTTAGTAGCAGTAAAAGCTAAACTACCATTAATATTATTCATATTATCAAAATTAAAAACTCTTTTCATTCTTCTCTCGTGCTGATGTAGAGTGCCAAATAACTTATCAAGAGTGATTTGAGTAACTTTCATGTTTTCATCAATAGCAGTTCTTTTTTATTCCCACTCATTAGGCATAATATGAATAATATTTTCCACAAGTGCTTCATCATCAATTCCTTTCTATTCCATAGATTGTAGACTATTGACGATTTTCATAAACCTATGTTTTACCTTGCATATTGGTTCTCTATAAAAAAAAAAAAGAAACCCATGATATCTGCTTGAAGCATTGCTCTTCTTATTTCTATGACTTTAAATGTACCAAAATGTGTGACTTAAAATTTTTTATAGATACAATTGGATGCTTCACGAGATGATATCTGACTATCTATATTCCTGGTCAGGGAACACAACAAAGTATTGTGTACTTTGTAATTCAGTTGATATTCTTGTTTCTCCTGATTGGTGAAGGTACTAACTTTCTTGTCTGGGATTTTATATCCTTTAGTAAGCATGATAAATATGTCCACTCCAATATTAATAAAAAACATTTTCATTCAATATCTCTAATACTCATAATCATTCCCATAAAAATTAGGTGGTCTAGTTGAATTTAGGTTATCAATTGATCCAATATTCATTCTTTCCATCTAATAAAACAATAATTTTCCACTCCACATGTTACTGTAGTAAGTAGTTATAAACAAAATATTTTTAAATGAAATACAATTATATTGCCAAAAGAAAAAAAGAAAGTAATAAAAAACAGTGAATATGTTATTTGATATTGATTTTTTGATCATAATAAAGATTTATATGTATTTTAGATGACACAATACAAGAGGGGGTGAATTGTAGATTTTAAAACATTGTATTTAAACACTTAAAAACAAAAATAGTTTAAGAAATCTTAAACTAATACAATTATTGACTAATACAATTTATCATAAATTACTTGGATAAAATGGATAAATAAAGATATAATACTATTAGTAATGTAATACAATTGTATTTGAATAGAATACAATCAATGGAGTAATGTAAAAGTAAAATATTCCACCATAAAACGTATAGAATCAATACAATATGTAATAAGATAATTGTAATTGAAACAATTACATTGAAAATAATATGAATAGAAAAGGGAAAAAATAAAATTCCCTTTCTAATAAAAATAACCGTGTAAATTTGAAGGCATTTCAATTATTTTATCCCAAAGATAAGGGTATCCTTTCACCTAGGATAAAGGTATGTCTTAGCACCACCTTGGTAAGACCTTGATATAAAGATTGTCATAGCTGTCTTATTATCCCCGAAAGTCATTGATTAAGAAGTTAATCGGCACCTCTGTCCTTCAATCAATTGAAGGCCCTCGATACGATGATCGGAAACACATCTTCATATCCCCAGAATCCCTCGATCGTTTCCACAATGATCGGTCACAAAAATTATAAACAAAGCACTTATAGAAATACAAGAATGCGGAACAAGTTGTTTACTTCTTTTATCTTCAAGGCTTTCGCTCGATGAAAGAGAAAAGTCACAACATCTCTCTTTAGAACTTGATAAAATCAAAGTTATATATTCTGATTTTAATGACCTCCCATTTATAGACTTTAGGTTACAACAATCATATTTTCTCCAACAGTCATAATTCTCCAAAAGACATGGAGGGAATTAGACTCCTGGCATTACAATGGTCAAAACAAAACAGAATACACGATATCATTTTTATTGAAAAATAATCAAATCAACAATGTAATTTTATTTAGAAAGAAGTAAGTACAAAAGAAAGAAATAATGAGTATGAGATACATGAAATCAGTATTGAAGTTATGATAAGAGTTTAATGCATTTCATAAATTCAATACATAACTTGTTTTCTAGTATTAACATGATAATAATTCTTATCGATTGAAAATTAAAACCAGGTTATGATTCTTAACATGATTATGATACATGATATTCAATCTGGTTACAATTATTACATAAAATTATGGTGTAAAACCTGGTGATGATGCATACCCTGGTTACAATTTCATGATTACGATACATGATTACAATTTAGAACTTAATCTGGTCATGATGTATGAAACATGAGATTGTGATACTGTACTTATCTTGATTATAATACATGGTTACGATGTTACAATTCATATTTAATATGAGGTACTTAACCTGGTTATGATTTCTGATTATAATACTATACATCATCAGGTTACAATTCTAGATTACGATGCAGTGTATAATTTGGTTAAGATTTCTAATTATAATACAATACATCATCTGATTACGATTCCTGTTTTCAATTAAATGTATAATCTGGTTATGATTGAAACATCATATGAAACAAAGTAATTGAATCAAAAGAATTAACCTTGATAAGGATACATCAAACATTAAAAATAAAAGGGGTGATTACTATTGTTAAAACAACATATATAATTAAGAATATTTGTGATTATGATATGTGTGATTTGTGATTTCCAAAAAATGATTGATGGGAAAGTTGAAACATTTTTTGACTCAACTAAAATATATTCGAATTTGGTTTTAAAGTACAATTATATCAATAATTTATCAATTAATCCAATAAATGCCATTAGAATAAATTTCACTTTGAAATTGGGTAAAAAAACATATCAAACATTTCGACATTCTTACTTTAAAAACCTGCATTGTAATCCCTTTTGTGGGATTTAAAATTAAATTAATTTATGCCACTTATGTGATTGAAATTTGAAAAAATGGATTCAATATTTGGAATCAGACTAATTTATAATATCTAATAATTTAAAATTATATTTTTGACCAAAAATATTAGTGAGAGTAATTAAAATTAATTACAATGATTAAGGTGAAATTAATCTTAATAGGGGACTAAATCTTAATATTAAGCACAAAAATGACCTATAAACTTGTAAAAAATCCATTTTTAGATATATTTATACTCTATACTCCATTATCTAAACCTTTATCAATTATTGGATCCACTTTAAATGGGAAAAACGTGGGTGTAATTCCCTTTTCCCAAATTTACAAGAGTGACACTCATCCTCCACTCTAAAAGGCCTCCTCTCCTCCCACTTACTCAAACCTCTAAATCCACATTAGAATGACCAATATCTAACCAAATAGATACTATAATATCCTTACCTCAACCAATAATCTTTACCTTGGGCAGAAATACATACCAGGAATCCCTTTGGTACAAACCAAAAGAAGTTATCCAAATAAGAGCTAACATCCTTCCTTAAGTTCTTTAGTTTTATTTCTTTTTCCACTCTTTGAATTTTATTTATTCCTTTATTATATAAAAAACATCATAATAAACACACATATATGTTGTTATGTTAAGTTTTATACCTACACTTACACATGCATCCATCTAATGGGTAACAAACTAACTGTTCTTGTGTACGATTAACTATCACCTCACAAAATGACATTGTTTGTTTTTCCTTTACTACCCTTCATGGTTGGGAATTATAATGGACACACTATTTATATATGATATTTATTATATTTATTATGACTTTATTCTTCAATAATTATTTTATAACACATACCTTTATACATTTCATCTTGTTTAAATACGATAAAATCATTTGTGGACGTGTGGACTACCGCCTCCTCAAAGTAATGTAATTCATTAAAAATTTACATGGAATGTTTTAAGGATGATTTTAGGGAACATATATGATATATATAACATAATAATTATCTTATAATAATATTATATACATATATTTCAGTTACTTTATTTCAATATGACAACAAAATGGGAACAACATTCATGGATATGTACGACCAACCATCTCCATGAACTGTGTTTTCCATTTCACCTTTCTATATTTTATCTATTATTATAAACACATATATAATGAATATATAATATTTTTATATAATTTTTACATTCTATATGTAATTAAGTCATTATATAATTAAAAAAATCAAGAATAATACGTAAAAAACGTATGAATAACAAAGCGGATATTACCCAAATAGAATCCTTAACATAGAATTGTTAATAGGCCGGTAATAAAAGGTCATAAAAATCATATATGGTATTAGATATAATATTATGGTGATTTAATAGATTTAAAATAAACATATATTTATTATACATTAGTTTTTAATGAGTACAAAGAGAGTCAAGACATAAGGTAATAGAATTTCATCTCACTTTTTATTTCCATGAGATACATGCCTTATTCACTACTCATTTATTTTGTGTTGTGTGTATACATAACATGGAAGTATTCTAATATTATTATACTTATATTTATGGGTATCTAAATATCCATTATATGATCTTCCATTCATGTATTTTATGTTTCAAAAGTCATTAATTGGTAAAGTAATTTTTCTCAATTTTCCTTCTTTAAGACACATGCAATGTCATGCACCTATATTTTTCAATGAGGTGTATATACTAACTTTTACATGTTATATCATAAATATAATTATTTTAATAATATTTTATGATTTATTTAATTACATTTTCTTGCATTGGGGGTATATTTCAAAGTTACCATGTAATAAGAGTATATTGAGACATTCCTATCATTTTTCAAGATTTTTTATGATAACGATTTCTTTATTGAAATATTATGATCCATCTATAAATAACACTAATTGATTATATTATACCCTTTTTTTTAAATGATATAATCATGTATTAGTACCATTTTTACACTCTTTGGTACTTAAGATAACTAATAAATATTTTTATGAAAGTCTGACTTTATTTCTCCTATTGGCCGGAAATCTATGTTCTTTCAAAACCATGATTTCTAAAAAAAATTAAAAATGTTATACCATTATCATCTGATTTTAAAGGATATTTATACGCATTATTTACCATTTATAAGTTTTTTTAGACGACATATTTTTTGTGTTTTCCAATCAGGACACTATTTTGAACTTTTAATGCAAAAAAAGAATGTTCGACATGTACAAACTTACTCGTCGTCATGACCATCACTTCCATGAAGCTTCCATCATACATTTAGAAGTTTATTTTAAGAAAAAAGTTATTATTATTTTGGAAATTTATTTTTTTTAAATGTGGGTTTCCATGAAAAAATTCAAAAATGTTTTATAGTTAAAAAAATATTATTTTAAATATTTTCAAGTTTTCATTGTAAGTTTTCAAAATATTTTCAAAGAAATGATTTTTAAAATTATTTCAAGATTCTTTTATATGTTTTTATGGAAAATTATTTTCAAAAAATTTTCAATATATCCTTATATGTTTTCTATGAAAAATGTTTCATAAATTTTTTTCAAATACAACTGCATAAGTTTTCAAGTTTATTTTAAAGAAAATGATTTTAAAAAGTTTTTATGTTTTAAAAAGAATTTTTCTAAGATGAAATTATAATTTCATCCAGGAATGTTTTTAAAATATATTTCCAAATTATTCCCATAAAATATGATACTCATTGGTGTTAATCATTACTTTCTGGGAAATTATATAATGGATCCATTCATATTGTTTCTTTGAATGGTTTACATTTTTTGGCATGATGTTTTTGAAATTTGTTTGCATTTCATGGGTCATATATTTATGAAACTTGTTTTTATTCCTTCGTTTATATGTTTATGAAACCCATTCCTTCCCAAAGGGTTATATATTTATGAAACCTATTCCTATTCCATGGGTTATATGCTTATGAAACCTTTTTCTCTTCAATGGGTCATGCCAAGATAAATGCTTATGAAACTTGTTTTTATTTAATGGGTTATACCATGATAAAGGCATATGAAACCTGCTTCCTTTCATAGGTTATTCTAGGATGAAATTATTATGAAGCCTATATGTTTTCCATAGGTTACGATATGAATAAATGATTATGATACAAATTTCATTTCAAAGTTTATGATATGATGTTTATGCCGCCCATTTCATTTCATGGGTTAAGAAATGACTGTTTATGATATTGTGGAATATGTATGTATGATTAAACTATGCGATGGGTGGGACCTATATATCCATATAATGAATTGGGAAAAGATAAATGGTATATGATCTCAAAGGGTATATGGGTTTTAGTCTAAGCCTAAAAACAATAAGTTACGTGGGTTGTATCCCAAGACTAAATGTAAGAGGGTACACGGGTTATAGCCTAATACTGAAAATAAGAGGGTACATGGGATGTTATCTCAATCCCAAAGTAGGTATATAGGTTTTATACTAATACTAACATGTTATAAAGTTCATTTTAGGTATCCTCAGAATAATATTTCCTATGTTTAGGTGTATTACATAATTCCATGTCTTATTCCTTTGTTATGATTTCATGGATTATGCGCTTTCTTCCCATATTATTCATTTCATAAGAACTGTCAATATTTTGTGCCATGATTTATGATTATGATCTCTAATATATAGGATATGATCATATAATTATCATGATTAAGTAATAATACCCTTATTCTCATGTTTATGCATACATGTCTCTCTTGTTTATCCTTACTGAGCATCTGATCTCACCCCTTTTTTGTGTTTCCTTCCCCACATTATGATGGTATACTTTATGTATGATATGTCTAAGAGGGGTGATAGTATTTAAAAACCTAATTGGGGATAAGGTAGATCACTTATGTACTAGTTTTCCATGTATCCAAAGGCACTAAACTAATATGGTCTTTGGGCTTCTATTTTGGTAATGTTTTTTGTATTCTGTAAAAGTGACGAAATGTTAACATATGAAAAGTGAGGATTTCTATAATTTTAATTCATGAAAGTTCATCCCACAATATTTATATAAATTAAACCTTACACGTCTCTTGGTCAAGCATGTATGTAGTGATGAGAGTTGTGTGAAATTATATATAAAATGACTATAATAACCAGCTAGCCCTAAGAAGCAGCTAAATAAAAGTCCTTCTCACAAATACTCCTACTTCCGATATAATGTTACCCTGGAAGAAAATTTATCAATCGCAAAATAACATTTTGTGATATTAGTTGATAGATGGTGTAATATCAGTGTATTAAATACGTTTTTACGGTGGTTATAAAAATCATGACGAGTTTTTGAAAACACCAATATATTATCCTTGAAAACTACCAACAAAGTCCAGGTATGAGTGGAAAACTTGATTCATCAAGACCATAAATAATACTGGATAATTCATGAGACTAAATGGAATGACCAAATACTATTATATTCAATATTTTCTTTTTAAATCTATACATAGTTTATTTTAGGGTCTAACACTTACTTGATGATATCCTGATCTCAAGTCAATCTATAGGAAAATTCTAGACCCTCAGAGATGATCAAAGTGAATTTCTATTCAAGGTAGTGGATACCAGATCTTGATTATAAAATGATTAAATCATTGTAAATACACAAAAAACCTGATGGATTCTTCTACATTCTTTTTGAAAAGAATTGGTGACCCCAAGGATAATTACTAGATCAAATAAACCCTTTAGTTTCCAAGTCCTCTAACTATCTTTCGAGTTCCTAAATATTAGTAGGTTCCATATTATAAAGAAGAATAGATACCAATACTAATATTAGAATGATATCAATGGTGAATTATACCTCTATCTTAGGAGATAGACTAAAAAATTCCACATGGAATAAATCCTTGAAATTTTCCACCACTGGAGGGAATTATATTTGACAAGTTCCCTGATCACTCATTAAAATGCTAGCTACCTAGGCTGACACTCTGCCTAAAAAATAATGATCGGGTCCTTCCCAACTAGCATGTACATCCCTCTCACCCTTTTAAATATAGATACCACCATAGAGTAATGTAAAAGACACCCTCTAGTGATAATGACCAATATGGGCACAATTGGGTACCAACCAATCCTTTTCAAGAATGACTTCAAAGCCTATCAACTCGAGGATGAAAATGTTCCACATAAAATTACATTTATCTATATCTATAAGAAACTCCATTCATTGGTATATAGTCTTTTATCAAATCCCCAAGAGAGTATTAAGATCCATCACTCCACAGAAGAATTAGATTTCAAAACTAAGGATACTCACTAAAATAAAACATATGAATGAATGTGAGGTTCCATATCAAATAAATAAGATACTAAATTTTGAGTATACTAAAATCATACCTTGAACTATAGATAGAATAATACTTTTTTCCTCATGTATAGGTTGTACTGAATTTATCTAGCTTGATCCATGGCCCTGAGCTGCAATCTAACTACCCTGAGTAGATCTACTCTACTGTAATTGTATATCAGAGTTTAGGATTCTTCTACTGTATGAAAATTATCAGCCTAAATGGTAGTTATTATTCCAAATCCCTCCATATCATGGAGCTATTGATCCTACTCTAGAATTTGAAGCTAGTGTTGATCCACTCCCACTGGGAACGGGTTCCAGTGTCTTAAAACCCCACTAAAGATGACCCTTTTTGGTGTAGTATCGGCACTCAACTGGGTCTTTTTCATAATGAGGTTTCATGTTAAATATATTCCCACACTGAATACATATCAACTGGCTTCATGGGTACACACTCTTATTACTTCATCCCATATGATAAATCTTACAAATATGCTTTCTACTTATATACAAAATAACACCCTACATTAGTGTTAAACCCCCATACCCCATACCTTCATCTTCCCTTGGGTAAATCATGAAAATGAGGGCCTAATTCACTATTTCATAAATGTTCATAAAAAACATCAACCTAATAATGGATGGACTACCTAATATCATCCTCAAATATCTTCCCTCTTGTCATTTTCTATCTAAAAAGAGCCAGTGTGAAACGTTGGATCTCATTAAAGTAAACTGAATTTTCCATGATAGACATAGAACCCTCATGAAGGTTCACAAACTACATAGATCATTCTTCTCCTAAGGTTTTTGAAAATAAGTAATCATAGAATGTAGATTGTAAATCCCTCCAAACCATATCCCAATTATTATTTTCCTAGTTAATAACATATCACCAATTCTTGGAACATAAAAAAGGAATATAAGCTATGATTTTCACCCTTATCTATGGGGGTGTCTCAAGATGATCAAAGATAGAAAAAATAGTCTCTATCCAGGACTCAACATCCTAGAAACCATCATACCCAAAAAAAAGTATGTTGATATTGTACTAGAAATCTCAAATCAACTCAGAAAAATTCAATTCATGTCATGGAACTCCCTTCATAGACTTAACTCTTCATAGGAAACCCTTTATAAGTTAAGAATCAGAGCTGAGTTTGAGTATAAAAGGAGGTTCCATAAGTGGAACTGCTGAAGGTAAAAATGGTGGTTCGGGTCCCACCACTTCTGGAGCCTTATCATATCTACCCTCCTAATGTTTGACCTAAGGTCACTATTGATTCATATATCTATAATACCAAAAACACACCTCAAAACTTGAAAAAAGTATAAGATATTACAAAGTAACACAAGATAAACACCCACCACTCAATAATAAGTTCAGGTTTTGTTCAAAGTCTCGTATATTATAACAACAGTTACAGTATATGTATTTTCAATTGTAAGCTATAGAGGAAAACACTATTAAAGTTTCAATATGACACCCCATTTAACGATAGCCATTTCTTTTCACATTTCAAAAATCAATAATTTCATATTCACACACATGCACACACACACAGATATATATATATATATATATATATATATATATATATATTGTAGTCCAGTTAGATAAGTTATCATTCCCAAGTTATAAAGTCAAGCGCTTTGTATGTTATAATAGATACTTTTTGTAACTAAAACCCATATTTTACATTTGGTCTTATGATGTAAGAATACATATATGATGGTTAGAATATATGGATCGCCATTCCCAATTTATAGAGGCACAAACATTATAAAGTACAATTATAATCCATTTGACCACAGCCAACTGACATTTTAGCTCATGTAACCATAGTTACAGAGCTGAAACATGTTATAATCAGTTAGTTTTGGTTCCATAATCAAGTTATATATGAAAAAATTTCTTATATTGATGTAGAACCATTAATTAACCAATTATTTTTCCTTTTCCTATGATAAATGTTAGTTCAATTTCAATATGACCACCAAGTCCTACACAAAAAAATAGGCATCATAGGTAATGCAAGAAATAAATACACATGTCATGGTATATATATGACATATAAATCCTCATGTGTCTATAATTATGAATTAACAATGATCCCTTGTTATACTAATCCAAGAGTAAATACCCATAATCATGAAAAAAATGTTAGAAATCATGTGTGTCACTCAACGGTTAATGAAATACAACTTTAACAGTAGAAAACCATAACATCAAGTCCCATAATAGGAAACTTGGATTTTCCCCTATACGTGGGTGTTGACGCTCCTTTCGTCACAGAATCTAAAGATCGGAAAAGGGAATATCTGAGCTCAAAGCGATTCAGCCTTTGAAGAAAAACATCAAAAATCAACAAAGGAAGGAAGAAAGGATCAATAGAAGCATCACCGCGCAAGTGTACTTGTGCGGCCACCTTGGTCGCGCAGGTGACGTGCGCGACCTAATTGGTAACCGCCCGGTAACCGCCCGGGGTCATATTTTGCCTATAAATAGACCCTGTGGGCCCCCCATTCGAGAGGATCTTTTTCCAGAAACTCGGATTGAAGCTCCCGACGCCCAAGTCTCTTCTCAAAGCTTCCGGAACACTTCTAAGGTAATTTCTTACCTAGAACGGAAGATCTAAAGAGAAGAAGGAAGGCCTAAGTGTTGAAACTAATCAAACACTTGCGCGCCGACTTATTTCCTTCAATATAACATGCGCGTCCCTTTTCTGGAAGAACCTCGAGAACATTCTAATGGGTTTAAAAAAGAGTCACTCAAGTATTTCAATGCTGGTTGAAAATCGCGCAAGTACACTATGTGTCGCGCAGGTATACCTGCACGACCAATACTTGCGCGCCCATGGAAGACTTGCGCACCTTGCAAGACTCGTGCGCCCCTATCTTTTTGGGTGCCCATCTTGCCCATTTTTACCCCTCTTAAGCCATTTCACCTTTCCTTTTCAAGATTCAGTCTTCAAGACACTCTTCAAAGCCATTTATGGCATGATTTCTTGATTTGACTTTCTTATCTGAAAGGAATTATGTGGAATCTCTCTCAAAGTCTAGTGATTTAAATATCCTTATGTCACTAAAATACGGAGAGTTCATTCATTCAACCTCATCCTTTAAGATGAGAGAATCTTAACCTGGGTCTCCTTTTCAGGAATAATCCCCAGTTATAAAACCTTTAACTTGGGCATCTTCTTGAGGAGTAAGCCCCAAATTCTTAAAGTTCCCAATCTTGGGCATCCTCCTCAGGAGTAAGCCCCAATCAAGTCCTTTAATCATGGGCATATTTCTGAAGAATAAGCCCCAACCTCAAATATGGGCATCCTCCTCAGGAGTAAGCCCCAAACCTTAATCCCTAACCTGGGTCTCCTTTTTTAGGAATAAAACTCAATCATAATCTTGGGCTTCCCTTTTAGGAGTAAGCCCCAAGTCCCTTAACCTGGGTCTCCTTTTCAGGAATAAGACTCAGTCATAACCTTGGGTCTCCTTTTCAGGAATAAGCCCCAAGTCCCCTTAAATTTCTCTTAACCAGTCATAATTTACCTTTTGATTTGGGTTTCCTTTTCAGGAGTAAAACCCAATCATAAGTCCCCTCCTAACTTGGGCATCCTCCTTAGGAGTAAGCCCCAAGATTAGAGTATTCAAATCTCCATGAAGTGCATATAACTTTATGGACCCTGTTCATGGATTTTCTCCCTAAAAGTAAATCCTAAACCTTCATCTATCTGGGTAGTCATCCATACATAAGCCCCAAACAAATTCTTATGATTGCATCTTTCATGGCACAATTGTCTGAATTTTTACCAATACCTCTTGTTTCTCACACTGAGCATGACTCACGTGAGCTTATAGTGTAAAAGTAATGACATTCATCTTTGAGCCATCAATCATAAACATTATACTCCATAACTCGAACTACGTGGGTTCTGATTCCTTTTCCAAAACAAAGGATACGTAGGTAGCCCATTTATGGGTTCGATCCCAACTTTGAAATAATCTCTGTCCTTCTGAATGACGATAAACTTCAAGTGCCCCACTGAGTGGCTTTAAAACCAGCCTGGTCATCATAATGACCAAGAGACTTTTATATAAATGTTTTGAAGGATACCATTGACCAAGAATCTCTAAACAGATATAGATGATTCTCTATTGATGAAGAACCTCGAATACATATAAAAGATTCTCTAAATTTCTTGCATATTTAATCATTGATTGTTAAAACTAAAGGAAATCACATTTTATACTTGGTAATGTAATAAGGATTCACGAACATAACTTAAATCTATAAAGAGAGTCCCGGAGTAGACAATAATTCCCCTCAAAAAGGTGTGATGAGTCCAACCTCCCATCCTCTCGACCAATGCAAATTCCTAAGCCTCATTAGTCCACAAGCTAATGGGCGCCTGCCTTTGGAAAGTAGGTCCAAACGGATGTGGAATCATTGGATGTTTCCGGTTCTACGAACAAACCCATTAGAAACCGATCGGAACGTTTGAATCTCCCGTCGAGGAGGTCATCCCCGGATTCCGTGCGAAACAAAAATGGTGAACCCGACGTGAATCCTTAACCAAGATAAAGTGATGTTCTTCTTATTTGTTAGGCCCCTCGGGCCAACAAAGCAATCATTGACATGTGCTCATCCAAAAAGATGCAGTGGCCAAATTCATCTTGATTATGTCCGTTACATGGAACAGGCACTCTTTTCTCAAGATCTTCTGCAAAATGGCTTTCCTTAAATTCACCCCTGTGAATACTGCTGCTGTGAACACCCCTACTATGAGGTCTGCTGCTGTGAAAACCAATGCTGCTACTCCTGCTGGAACGTCATCCGCTCTGAGGATGACATCACCAACTCAGTGTCTTCAACGCTGTGTTTCTAATGCACTGGTTAAGGAGTACCGTCGCAACGGTACTATCCCAACTCTGGAGGCCGCTCGTCAAGCCCTCCAAGTTAACAATTCTACCTAGTCATCCGGACAACGGCGGCCAGCAATCAAGAAGCAGGCGGTGCTGACTACCGTCTCCAACCGTTTCGGGTCGTTATCCCCGGAACGCAATTTCCATTCACTCCCTTACTCTGAGGAAGTGAATGAGCAGGTCCCGCATGACCTTAATTCAAAAAGACAGGAGTCCTTCCCAAGGGCTCCCATCAAAAATCGCCGCCAGACTCGTGCGGTAGTGCGCCCTCAACATGATGAGGGTACCGACTCCAGGCATTCAGCTCAGGTTCCTCGAACCCGAGCAGGCAAGATGAACCGCCAGAGACGGAATCCGGTTAACAATGGGCAGGTTGTCATCCCTGCCATCTCCGGAGAAGTCCACCAACCTAACTTGGTGGCAAACAACGAGCATGCACACACACCTGCCCGTTTTAATTCCGCTGTCCAGCAGACTCGTCTGGCAGCATCAAGCCTATCCCGCCAGGCAATTCCGGCAGAGTACCATAGGCAGGAACATACACCTGCTTATACATCACCAGTTAGTCAGCAGGCTCGTCTGACTACATATGATGGATCTCGTCAACCGCTTTTGGTGAAGTGTAATCAGCAGGCACATACACCTGCTAATACTAATCAGGACTACCAACAGTCTTGCTTGGTAGCACCCGGAGAAGTCATTCGGAAAGTCCCGATGACAAACAGGAGGCAGACTCAACTCTCTGCCTCCACACTTGAGTACTGTCAGGATTCACTAACAGGAAAAGGAGGACAGGAGCAGGCACATACACCTACTCCAAGCCCGGAATGGACGTATATCCCCGTTCCGGCGGCTGAAGTCACCAAACATATTTTGTCAATGGTGAAAGAGCAGAAGCAAATTCCTGCTCATATTCTGGATGCTTGCCAGGATATCATAACAGCTTCAGCATCATCTCAGGGACAGACACATAAATCTATCCCTAGCAATGGAGTGACACATCAACGATTCACTCCGGAACAGACACACACATCTGTTCCAGTCCAAGAGGTTTATGGGGCATACTCCCCCATATCATACGGACAACCAAGTCAGGCACATACACCTGATTTGAGTGGAGATCGTCAGCCTAACCTGACCATCTTTCCTGATCAGGCACATACACCTGCTCAGAGCAATCACTTTTGTCATCAAGTGGTTTCTAAAGCGAGTAAGAAGGCATCTAAGAAAAAGATCCGCCCAGCACAGTCAGGAGATCAAAGGCCAATCTGCAACAAGGCCTTGCTTGATGCTGGAGTTCTTGAAGCCCTCAGACATTTATCTGTTGGAATTCAAGATTCTACTCCCTCAGTTCCCAATAACCGGAACATTAATTCTGAAGGTCTTCAACAGACACTTCCTCATGAAGACTTGCTTCATGAAAATTCGGTCAATCTTGAAGTTTCTTCTTCAGATGAGATCCACAGGAACCCTCTGTGTGGTCAGAAGGCCAAGGAGCAAGAGATTTCATCTTTTGTTGTAACCCATCATGACGGTCCTCCTCATGGTGATGAACTTCGCTGCGAAAGTCCTCTCCGCAGTAGTGATTCACGTTGTCTCGATAATTATTCAGAAGGCAATGTAGTGACGAGAAAGCCCTCCTATCTCGAGGCACTTGCAAACGTAAAACCAGTCATGTCTGATGCTTTACTATCGGCAGGTGAAACTCTTTCTCCATCAGAAGATAGCCTGGGGTTCAGGTTATTCTCCGAACCATCCCTGGGTCATTCATCTTCCAGCATGAATAGTGATTTCTCTACCAATCTTGTTGAATTTGATGAAGCAACAAGGAAACACCAACTCTGGTCCAAACAGGTAGAAGAATCTTCATTTAATGATAAAGAGGAAATGCTGAACATGAGGAAAAAACTGGAAAAAGGTGAAGTACCAGTCATGTTTTGGCCTTTGGCTGACTCCCAGTACGACATTCCAAAGATCTTGACGGATGATGGAATCCATGATATTTGTCTCAACATATGGAAAACTCTTTGTCAATTAAAGAAGAAGGTATTATCTTACGATGAATATGAAAATCATCTTAAGATAATAGAAGGGTTACAACACCAGATTGATTTGGCATCTCTATCAGTCTCTCGGTATCCGAAGGCTGAAAAGCAACAGAGAACCCTTCAACGTTCATGCCTTGGCGCACTAAGAAGATTGCGTCAGTTAATTTCCAATGCTCCATCTGATGTTCATATCAGAGGATGGGGTGTTCACGGAGCACTACATTTCACAGTGCATTCCGGTCAGCAAAGCCCGCCGAAAATGGTCTCATGCAATGTTATTGCCCATGGCCGGCCACAGTCAATGGGCTTTGTTCATAATCAAAAGCTTGCTCAAGAACAAGCTTCAACTAGTTCCTCTCAAAATCAAGTATATAGAGAACAGGTTGTTGAATTGCTCCTACATCAAGTAGGTGAGAATATTGCACAAGCCTCTCGTCTGGAGCAAACACGTCATCAAATGACAGAAGTTTCAGAAATCATCCAATGGTTTGTTGAACCAGGTGATAAAAGTGGATACAGGTTAATGCATCCAGCTAATTTCCGAACAAAGATTCGCAAGATCAAGAGAGATTTTAAGAAGATCTCAGACATAGCATGTCAAGAGACACCCCAGCTTGCCAGACTGGGGACTTCTCTAACCCAACCCTCAGAGTCAACGAATGGGATTCGAGGAGTTGAGAGGAAGCAGCAGGAACATCCCCAGTCCACCGGACTGGGGACTTTTTCAAATCTTCAATCCCTCCCTCAGTGAAAGTCAGTATTCTCTCGATTAGGGAATAAGCCTCAAGAGGAATGAAGAGCCAAGCTGTCAGGAGATTCTCTCCAAGTGACGGTTCTCCAAGAAATTCCTGAGGGATCAAGTCAACGGAATGCCATGTCTCATCATGGACATAGAAGGAGACAATATCACAGAAATGCTGATAGAAAGGATTCCATGCAATATGCATCCATTAATGTCATCAATGTCGTTGCTGCTGATTCACCAGATGATGCTCAATCAGAGGGATCAGACGAAGAGGTTCCTGCTCAAGAAGTCGCGCACACAGACCTAAATGAAGAAGGTGTGCGCACACGTAATCAAAGGCTTACCCAAAATCTGGGTATTCCTTCAAGTAACCCACTTCCCCCTCTCTGAAAAGGATCCAATAAGGGGAAAGGAAATAATCAGGTTACTTCTCACCCTTCCTCTAAAGGAGGTCAATCGCTCTCATTAGAGCAAAGGTTTGCACAACAGGAGGAAGAAATGAAAGAATTAAGATGGTTGAATGCAGAACTACTTCAGAGTAGTCTTCTTCTTAAGAATGCTGAAGTCCGACAGCCGAAGGAATTTGTTGTAACTACTGAGATGGATCAAGAATATCCTCCTTTGTCAGTACACCCACAGAGGTCTAATCCTACGGGTCAAACGCAACAATGGTTGGCAGCACTACCATCAGTTGCAGCACCAACCACCACGTCTGTACAAGCTCCATTCATTGCACCTACCCAAAACCAACTTCAACCTGATGTTTCTCAAAAGTTAATAACTACTATTGAGTCATTAACAGCTCGGTTAGAAACTATGGAAGGGAAATGGGCGCAAGTTCAACCTGAAAAGAAAGTTTACCCTGAATGGGTAGATTCAATTTCTCCTCCATCCAGTTTTGGAAACCCTATTTTCCCTACTTTCAATGGATCAGGCAACCCTGAACAACATTTGACGCATTACGTGTCTTGTTGTGATCCTATGATGGGAACTCCAGAGCAGCAAGAAGCAGTGAAACTCAGATTCTTCGTGCGAACCTTGCAAGGACCATCTTTTGTCTGGTATACAAGCTTGCAATCCCGGTCAGTCATCGGATGGGAGGATCTTCGTCAAAAATTCCTTCTTCAGTTTAGCTCAACTTTGCCAAAAACGACAATTTTCGATCTTACAAACTGCTAGCAAATGGAGAATGAAAGAGTCTCTGATTTCATTGCTCGTTGGAAGGGATTAACGTATTCCTTGAGTTTATCACTCCCTCAGGAGGAATTGTTGCCAATCTGTGTGGCAAATTTGCGTGACGAATTACGCACGCCATTGATCCCTGTGAAATACACAGGAGGGTTTCGAGACCTTACTTAAATCGCTCAACAGATTGAAGATTCCCTTATACAGGCTAAGGTTAAATCTCGTGTAATTCCATCAGCTCCAGGAAGAAGAATGGGTAAAGCAGAAACTGCTACAGTTATGCTTAAACAGGCACCTGTACCTATTTCTACTTCAAAACCTTCATCTTCTCGAAGGGATCCACCTCCTGAACGCTAACAACAAAGGTTGTTTCGTCCAAATGATCAAAAAGATCAACGACGAAAACAATTTGAGGATATGAAGAGTAAAACATACTCTTTCCGAAGTGAGCAAGTTCCTGGTTACTTCATTTCAGCTCTGGAAAATAATTTGGTTCAGTTACCAGTGCCGAAGAGGCCAAACAAGGAAGGAGATGAAGACCGTCCCAATTATTGTCCCTTTCATCAAATGTTGGGGCATCCCATCCAGGAGTGTTTTGTCTTTAAAGACCTCCTGCAAAAGATGGTCAACTTGGGACAAGTCAAATTGAAGGGTTCTTCAGCTCATGTAGCGTGTATTACCGCTACAGATCCAGAAGAAGGAGGCGAGTGGCAGGAAGTCAAAAGCAAAACTGCGAAAAAATATGATGATTGGATGGTCATAAAGACAATCAATCAGACCCATTCCATTTTGCGAACACAATTGAAGAAGCCAATTGTGTCTCCTACAAAAGCTGCAGTAAAGCCTCCATCAAAAGACAAATCCTCAAAAGGGAAGCGCAATTCAAAGAAGAAAGAGGAATCAGGAGAAGATGAGTATGTATCAAAGCCTAAATTGTCTTTGACTCTGGCAGATTTCACGCCATCTACTTCAAATCCATGGGCACCATCCCACCAAACGGAACAGCCTAAACCGGCTAACCAGGCAGAGCCTTTATCAGACGAAGAGTTAATCTTTGGTTCTGTTAATATGATTCAATTAACAGATTCATATTCCAGTCTTTATGAGCCTGAATTCCCTGTATCAAATAAGGGAACCCGAGGAAGTTCTAGAGGTTCAGGATATAGGGGAAGACGTGGATCTTTCCGAAGCCACTACTCTAATTCTACCCCTGCTAGCACTGTATATGCAGCAGAAACTCGTGGTAGAGCCCTTCAGCGAGCTCAAAAAGAACAAGCACGTTCTTCTGCCAATGACCAACTCAGCTTCGGCACAATTATTTTGGAAGACTGATTAAAGGTTCCATCTTCTTTATCTCAGCAAGTAAATGGATCTAATCAGTCTAATCTTCCAAAACCAAAGATGTTGCCAACTTCAATACAAGATGCATCAGCTTCCAAAGCATCTGCTTCCAAGGTACCTGCTAAACCGCATATTCCTATTGGGAAACGCAGACCTCTAGATCAAAAGTATGATATATTGAAACAATTGGCCCAAGTACCAGCCAAGTTATCAATTTTGGATGCTTTGAATCTGTCAAGAGATCTTCGGGAAGCACTCATCGAAGCTTTGTCAAGTCCTCAGGAGTTTGAAGCTGAAATTGCTGCAGCTGAAATCTATCACATAGAGAATAATCCTGCAGAATGCCATGCAGTGATATCTTTTACTGATAAAGATGAAGATGATGTTGTGCATGGGCACATAAAACCTTTGTACTTATCTGGAAAAGTCAATGGTATAGATGTTCGAAGAGCTTTCATTGACAATGGTTCAGGAGTCAACCTCATGCCCATTCGCACACTTCGTCGATTGGGCCTCACGGAATCTGATTTATCTCCTTCTACCATGATGTTGCAAGGATATGATAAAAATGAACAAGAACCA
Source organism: Viscum album (assembly GCA_963277665.1). Taxonomy (NCBI): domain Eukaryota; kingdom Viridiplantae; phylum Streptophyta; class Magnoliopsida; order Santalales; family Viscaceae; genus Viscum; species Viscum album. Next base: position 1,948,833,183 of record OY728125.1, read on the forward strand.
CTGGGAGAAGTTACGCTCAGAACTCAGTTTGGAGATCTTGTTTCCAATTCGGATTTCATGATTGTTGATCAAGACTCAGCTTTCAATATCTTGCTTGGAAGACCCTGGCTACATCAGCATGCAGCTATTCCGTCATCATACCATCAATGTCTCAAATACTGTTTCGATGGTCAAGTTGGAACATTGTATGGTGATAAGGCCCCGTTCAAGACATGTGAGTCTCAATACATTGAGGCGGAATTTTATCACATGAAGAGAAGAGAAAAATCTACAATGAAGGAATTTACCAAAGTTAATGCTCCATATGGTTTGGAAAAAATTCCAATAAATCCATTTTCACATGTGAGTACAGATTATGTGTTACCTATCAGTCAAATTGACAAAATAGGCCCAAATCAAAATACTCTTATGGAAAGATCCATAATGTCAATTACGGCAATTGAGCCAGACAACATGGGAGAAATTGGTAACTTACCAAACAGTGATGAAAGCATAAGTGGTGACGTTTTCATTTCATCTGCTGAAATCAAACAAGTCTATACTTCGCTAATCAGTCCAGAAGAAGTTATAGCAACACCAGAGGTGAATATTGATGTTGATTCTCAATCCATCATCTCCTCTTTATTTCCCAAAGAAGACCCTTTATCATCAATAGAGTTGGAAATGGAAGCTTCTTCTTCAAAATGTGAAAATTTTGACATCTCTTATGATCATGAGAATTTCGTTTTTTCATCTACTTTGCAAGTAGAAACGGAAGAAATAACACATGATGAAGAGGAAGAGGAAGATCTTAGAGATGCTCCTCCAGCATTTGAAGAGGGTATCTCTACCACTGTGGATGAACTCATAGAAGTAAATCTGGGTACAGAGAAAGATCCACGCCCCACTTTAATTAGTGCGGCCATGACCCTTGAAGAACAAGAGATGTATATTTATTTTCTAAAGCAAAATAAAGATATTTTTTCTTGGAATTATACAGAGATTCCTGGCCTTGATCCTGATGTTGCCACCCATCATTTGGGTTTTCCAAAAGAACATCGAGGATTCAAGCAAGCCGCGAGAAGAACACACCCAACCTATGCTTCCAAAATCGAGGCTGAAATGGATAAGCTTATCAAAGCTAACTTCGTCAGAGAAGTTCAATATCCTAAGTGGTTGGCTAATATTGTCCCTATAAAGAAGAAGAACAGACAAATTAGGGTTTGCATCGATTTCAGAGATCTTAATCGGTATTGTCCTAAAGATGATTTCCCAGTTCTGATTACAGAACTCTTAATTGATGCGACGGCTGGATATGAAGTACTTTCTTTCATGGATGGATATTCTGGATATAATCAGATCCGAATGGCCCCAGAAGATGAGGAATATACATCCTTCAGAGCTTCTCAAGGTGTGTTTTGTTACCGGGTGATGCCCTTTGGTTTAAAGAATGCAGGTGCAACATATCAACGCGCCATGCATCGTATCTTCAAACCTTTTCTAGGGAAATTTGTTGAATGCTATGTAGATGATTTAGTGGTTAAATCCAAACAACGTTTTGATCACTTGGCTGATTTGGAAGTCGTATTCCACAAGCTTCGACAACATAATTTGAAGATGAACCCCTTAAAATGTGCTTTTGGGGTAACCTCAGGAAAATTCCTCGGCTTTGTTGTATGCCATCGTTGTATTGAAGTCGATCCTGAGAAGACCAAATCAATCCTTGGTATGTCACCTCCTCAGAATTTGAAAGAATTAAGAGGAATTCAAGGACAATTAGCCTATATTCGGCGTTTCATCGCCAATTTGGCAGGCAAAAGTTTACCCTTTACCAAATTATTGAAGAAAGGAGTCACTTACCAGTGGACTGAAGAATGTCAAGAAGCATTTGATGTTCTCAAGAAATACCTCTTGAGTCCACCAGTACTCATGCCATCTGTTGAGGGTAGGCCTCTTATCCTCTATGTGACAGCTTTAGAGCGATCATTGGGTGCCTTTCTCGCTCAAAAGAATGATGCTGGGAATGAAAATAGTCTCTACTATCTCAGTAGAACTATGCTTGAAGCAGAAACCCTGTATTCTATTATTGAAAAGTGCTGCCTAGCATTAATCTTTGCAGTTCAGAAACTGAGACACTACCTACAACATCATGAGGTCCAATTGGTATCTCGTAATAATCCACTCAAATTCATCCTTAGTCGTCCAATGCTTACAGGACGTCTGGCAAGGTGGGCGGTTATTCTACAGCAGTTCGACATCCAGTATGTGTCTCAAAAGGCAATTAAGGGCCAAGCTCTGGTTGATTTCCTGGCTGAACATCCTTCAGTGGAAGACACGTATTCAGATATCGAACTCCCTGATGAGGAAGTTTTCTCTATTCAAGAGAGTCCTCAAAAATGGGAAATGTATTTTTATGGTGCTTCTAGAAGTCCAACAGGGAAGAAAATGGAAAATCCTAAATTCAACAAAGATGGTTTAGGAATTGTGCTCATTTCTCCAGATAAGGCAGTGTTACCTTATTCCTTTTTGTTGTGGGAAGGTGGTACCAATAATGAAGCTGAATACCAAGATCTCATTGCAGGCTTGGAGTTAGCGCTTCAAGCACAAGTGAATCACTTATAGGTGAAAGGTGATTCAGACCTGGTAATCAGACAAGTCAATGGGGATTATGCCATCAGAAAAGAAGAATTAATCCCTTTGTATGATTACGTCAGAGAGTTAATGTCGGAATTCCCTTCAGAACCGACATTTTCTTATGTCCCAAGATCACAAAATGCTCAAGCTGATGCACTGGCTAATATAGCCACAGCTTTAGCAGATCCAAATCGGGACGAGACAACCATCGGTATTGCCCACCGTCGTGCAATTTCACCTTATGTTCAAGTCAGAACAGAGGAAATTAATGAAATTAGTCCCATTCCTGAACCGTATGGTCATACTATAGGATGGATGTCACCTATCAAGGAATACCTTCAAAATGGAACACTTCCACCTGATAGAGCCGAGAAAGAACAAATTCGGCGACGTGTGGTCAATTTTACTCTTTATGATGGTCCAAACCACCTCAAGAAAATTCTCTACAAATGTGGTTTTGATGGAGTTCTCTTCAGATGTATTGATGGTGAAGAGACAATGGCTGTCATAAAAGAAGTGCATGCAGAAGTCTGTGGTGCCCACCAGTCTGGACATAGATTGTCTGATCAAATTGGAAGGCTTGGATACTTCTAGCCTTCAATGATACAAGATTGTGTTAATTTCACAAAGAAGTGTCATTCATGCCAAGTATATGCCAACTTCATTCATCAACCTCCAGAGTTGCTTCATACAGCTAAATACTCATGGCCATTTTCCACATGGGGAATGGATGTGGTGGGACCTTACCCTTCAGCTACGGCCAAGCAGTTTAAGTACATTCTTACTGCTACTGATTTCTTTTCCAAATGGGCAGAGGCAGTACCTCTCAAAGAAGTCAGTTCTAAATGCATTGTTAGCTTCATCAAGTCTAACATCATTACTAGATTTGGTGTCCCTCATACCATATTGACGGACAACGGTACCAACTTCTGTTCTTCTGAGGTAAAGAAATTGTATCAAGAATACAACATTAAGTCCAACCATTCATCTCGATATCATGCAGCGGCTAATGGCCAGATAGAGGCCTTCAACAAGACTCTTTCAAATATACTGCAAAATATGGTGGATAAAGATAAGAGGTCATGGCCTAATAAACTCTATCATGCTTTATGGGCTTATCGGACTACCACTCGCAATGCAACGCGGTCTACTCCATATTCATTGGTATATGGAACAGAAGCAGTCTTGCCAATTGAAGTTCAATTGCCCTCACTCAGAATAGCCATTTGTGATCAGTTATCAACAGATGAGCAATCCCAAAAGCGGTTGAATGAATTGGAACAGTTAGATGAGAAAAGATTGTGCACTTTGCACCACTTGGAAATCTATCAGAATCGAATAGCACGAGCTTTTAACAAAAAAGTTCGTCTTCGTTCATTCATTCAGGGAGAATTGGTATTGGTTCTCAGAGCACTAATGATACTAGGAAAGAAGCCTCCTAAGCTTGAACCAAAATGGGAAGGACCTTATTCAATACATAAGGTCTACTCCAATGGAGCATATTCTCTAATCTCAATGGATGGAGAACACATCACGACTCCAACTAATGCCAGATTTCTGAAGAAGTATTTTGTATAAACACAAAATATTGTTCCCAGATCCAAAACAATCACATTAGATCATACTTTGTACAACATGACATTAAACTGTTATAATGTCCAACATGACATTAAACTGTTATAATGTCCAGCAAGACGTTAAACTGTGATGTCCTATCTACAAGAAATTAAACTGTACAGAAGATCCTATATTTTGTCCGAGATAACATTAAACTATATTGTGTCCTAGCAACATGACATTAAACTGTGTGGCACTTCCAATGTCCAGCATGACGATAAACTGTAAAAAGTCCCCAGAACTGATATCCTCATATTGGTTCACCTTAGTCCTAGCTACATGACTTTAAACTGTACAGCACCAGTTCGTCCTTGCTATATGACGTTAAACTATACAGCAATGGTCCAGTATGACTTTAAACTGCAACTTCGTCCCACACGACATTAAACTGTGAAAAAGTTCCCTAAACCGTCCAGCATGACCTTAAACTGCATCATCCCTGGTCTATGTATATGACCATAAACTATTTTCAAATCCTTTATGTCCAGCAAGACGTTAAACTGTGACGTCCTAACTACATGACGCTAAACTGTATAAAAGTCCCTCACGTCTGGAAAGACGTTAAACTATATAATCTCAAAAGTCCAGTATGACATTAAACTGCACCATTCACGGTCCATGCATATGACCTTAAACTATTCGCACTTTCGTCCGACATGACGTTAAAATGGTACACTCTTTTGTCCTTACTGCATGACATTAAACTGCACAGTCCCCCTTTCGTCCAATATGACGTTAAACTGTATTGTCCCCATCGTCCTAACTACATGACGCTAAACTGTACAGAAAGTCCTTGATATGTCCTACATGACATTAAACTGTTATTTTGTCCCTTCTACATGACACTAAACTGTGCAGCACCAATAGTCCTAACTGCAAGACTTTAAACTGCATAGTCCCTTTTTTATGTCCTACATGACATTAAACTGTGCATCGTTAAGGTTGTTATTACCTCTTGTTTCTCACACCGAGTATGACTCACGTGAGCTTAGAGCGAACATCAACCATAACACTCCCTTTGGGCCACTAACCATGTATAAGTCCCAACAACATTTTTTATTTAGATCATTGTCCACAAGAACAACTTGATCATTAATTCATTCTTTAATTGAACTACACGGACTTTGATCCTTGCCCTCCAGGCTGGGTATGTAGGCAACCTCCCAGGGTTCAAGCCCAAAAACAATCTCTTCACATCGGTTCACCACAACCTCATATGATATTGATTTGTGAAACCGCCCCTGGAATCAATATCTTTACATTGATTCACTTTCGTCCTTGTTATATGACGTTAAACTATACAACACTTTTGTCCGGTACGACAATAAACTACAATATTCTTTGATTCCCTCATTTGAGAGGGAACCATTATTGACATTGATTTTTTTTAATCATGTTTCATTTCAAAAGACTACGTGCATACATGGTAATGCTTAAACTTTTTATCTCAGGTTAAATCATCATTGCACTAAAGTCCCCTTTCACCCTTCAAATGTAAAAACCAAATTTGTATAAAGGGTAATTCTAGAACTACGTGGACTTGATTCCCATCCTTATGGGATACGTAGGAACATTCGAGTGTCCCTCGAATCCAGTCCCAAGTCTTTTGGGCCTAACCCCAAATTTCACTTTCAGTCCCTTGGATGAAAAGTCCTCATGAAAACACACATTGTGTATTCATTATTATGGTCTGAATTCTATGACCCTAAACTAAGATCACTCATACTTTCGTCCTGCACGACGTTAAACTGCATTTCAAGAACTACGTATGGCTTGATTCTCATTCTTATGAGATACGTAGTGAAGTCCAAAATTTCAATTCAGGACCCAGCCACAACATGATTATGGTTTTCATTGACCTATGTATCTCTATATACATTGGACAATACCCATCTTTATGTGTTATAATCCTAACCTTAAATATTTTCAGATCTTCATAACCCTTTTCATGACTTCTAGTCACAAAAATGTCAAACTTCTGAGAATTCTTTTTCCTGACTATGCAGCACGTGCCCATAGGTGGCCTTGCATAAACAGTCCACATAACAGACTTGTTAGCCAAAAGCTGCTATTCATTTGACCATGCAGCCAATGCCCATAGGTGGCCCTGCATATTTCAACCCCCTAACGGGTTTTGTTAAATAATAGTAACTTCATTCTTGGGAAGAATGCCTCTTTTGTCCTTATTTGTCTTAAACAACAATATGTAGGGATCCGCAAAAAAAATAGCCATCCTTAACATATTTGTCCCATATCCTTTTTCATGATCTGAAAGTATTCAAGTCTATGGTTTATTATTCTTCCCTATGTTTGGGTCAGACCTTCGTAGGAGTGATATTCATCCAGTTCTTCGATATTCTTCTTTGGAAATATCTTCTCCATATTCAAGTACCTCTTTCCATACAACAAACTCTATGCTTTAGAAAATTTGAATCTCCATAAACTTTCACTGGCTTTTAGCACTAGGAAAGTAAATTTCTGGGAGTTATTTTTCCTGACTATGCAGAACGTGCCCATAGGTGGCCTTGCATAAACAGTCCACATAACAGACTTGTCAGCCAAAAGATGCTATTTTATTTGACTATGCAGCCAATGCCCATAGGTGGCCCTGCATATTTTAACCCCCTAACGGGTTTTGTTAAATAATAGTAATTTCATTCTTGGAAACTACTTCTTCTAATGCCTTTTAGCTCTTTTTTCATATCATTCCTCATATTCAAATATTCTTAAGCCATAGTTTACATTTTTTTTCCCTCATACTTGAGTATGGTAATATGTTTTCAGATAAATTGTCAAGGAATTGAATACATTTTAATCCATTTTGGTCAAAGCTATTTCGACCTTAAACATTAGCCCCTTTATGTCCGGCGTGCATGACTTTAAACTACCCACACAAAAGACAAAGGAACTCTGAATAAAAGTCATGTTCCAGCTCACTAAATATACATTTTTTTTGTTTGATTTAGGTAATATTGAGCAGTTAAAAGGTTCAAAGTTTGTAGGGTTATTTGTAATAATCCTAGTAAAAATCAAACTATGATTACTAAGCCCATTGGCTTAAGTAAATTTGAAGCAGGTAATGGAAGAATGCAGGTACAAATGATTGAAGACGAAAGTGTTTTTCATTGATACACAAGAGTTAGAAGGACATCCACAGACTGAAGTCTCTTCTCTTTTTCGAAAATTACAAGAGGCTTTCAACATAACACTTCATTTGATTTACGGCATCCCGAGCTTCATTAGCAACCACTTGGAATTCATTCATTCAACTGGATACAATAAGAAATGCAGTGATACCAGCTCTTCTTGGAACAATTGTAAAAGGATGTTCTTAAGTGCGGTTTGAGAAAATTTTCTGCTAATCAAACAGTGACTCTGTTTCTGTCCAAGAGACTTGGAAGATGGATACATGGATTTGAGAATGGAGCATTGGAAGTAAAGAGCCATTTGGAGAGAGTACTCTTTTCAGATATTTCTCTAATATCATGTTTGTCTTCTCTCCACCAACCATTAGTAGAAAACATTTCAGCCCATGGGTTTGCCATTTTCATATCTGCAGGGGAATGACATGGAGGAAGAATTTGAAAGTTCACACCATTGTTGTTACTCTTAATGCACAGCATAACCGAAATAGAGAAGTAGCAGTGCAGCTGCATCTCAGGTGTATAATTGTTTGCATTTGGAACGTTGACTCCTTGCAGATGACCATGAACACACAGAGACAGGTAGATGCTCTGTGGGAAATTAAGATGATATTTCTTCAAGTACTTATCCAAATCTGGGAAAGTGCTGTCGCAGATATCATAGTAATCATGGACAATAATGTTCATCATGTCATCAATCCGCTTGCTAGCCAGTTCATCAGCCGTTCCAATTCCCTCAGGAGCCATTGAATCTGCACAAAAGTTGAACAAATTTAATTCTTAAATGGGTTTATTTTTCATAAATTTGTGAAAGAATTCGGAAAAAATGGCTAAGGAATTAAGGCGCGCAAGTATGGAGATGTCGCGCAAGTAATACATGTGTCGTGCAAGTTCTTGTCACGCAAGTATTACCGCGCAAGCCCTATTACCTTGAGAGTAGCGCGGCAGCGAGGAAACAGTGAAAACAAGAGACTTGCGCGGCGAGAGCTCGAGAAATCCGGAAATCCAGATACTTGTACGGAGGTGAGGCCGTGTATTTATAGGTCAGGAAGCCTACCTGCGCGCCGCACCCAGAGCGCTTAAGGCCTGCGCGACGCAGACTTGCGCGCCGCCCTCTGTGCACTAAAAGACATGCGCTCCCTCCCTTTTCCTTTGAAGGGATTCGATTTCCTCAGAGTCAAATCCTCATTTCTCTCCGGATCCAACTCTGAGGGGGGACTTTTGTTGACGCTCCTTTCGTCACAGAATCTAAAGATCGGAAAAGGGAATATCTGAGCTCAAAGCGATTCAGCCTTTGAAGAAAAACATCAAAAATCAAAAAAGGAAGGAAGAAAGGATCAACAGAAGCATCACCGTGCAAGTTATCTAACTGGCGCGCAAGTGTACTTGCGCGGACACCTTGGTCGCGCAGGTGACTTGCGCGACCTAATTGGTAACTGCCCGGTAACCGCCCAGGGTCTTCTTTTGCCTATAAATAGACCCTGTGGGCCCCCCATTCGAGAGGATCTTTTGCCAGAAACTCGGATTGAAGCTCCCGATGCCCAAGTCTCTTCTCAAAGCTTCCGGAACACTTCTAAGGTAATTTCTTACCTAGAACGGAAGATTTAAAGAGAAGAAGGAAGGCCTAAGTGTTGAAACTTATCAAACACTTGCGCGCCGACTTATTTCCTTCAATATAACTTGCGCGTCCCTTTTCTGGAAGAACCTCGAGAACATTCTAAAGGGTTTAAAAAATAGTCGCTCAAGTATTTCAATGCTGGTTGAAAATCGCGCAAGTACACTATGTGTCGCGCAGGTATACCTACGCGACCAATACTTGCGCGCCCCTGGAAGACTTGCGCGCCTTGAAAGACTTGCGCGCCCCTATCTTTTTGGGTGCCCATCTTGCCCATTTTTACCCCTCTTAAGCCATTTCACCTTTCCTTTTCAAGATTCAGTCTTCAAGACACTCTTCAAAGCCATTTATGGCATGATTTCTTGATTTGGATTTCTTATCTGAAAGGAATTCTGTGGAATCTCTCTCAAAGTCTAGTGATTTAAATATCCTTATGTCACTAAAATACGGAGAGTTCATTCATTCAACCTCATCCTTTAAGATGAGAGAATCCTAACCTAGGTCTCCTTTTCAGGAATAATCCCCAGTTATAAAACCTTTAACTTGGGCATCTTCTTGAGGAGTAAGCCCCAAATTCTTAAAGTTCCCAATCTTGGGCATCCTCCTCAGGAGTAAGCCCCAATCAAGTCCTTTAATCATGGGCATCTTTCTTACGAATAAGCCCCAACCTCAAATATGGGCATCCTCCTCAGGAGTAAGCCCCAAACCTTAATCCCTAACCTGGGTCTCCTTTTTTAGGAATAAAACTCAGTCATAATCTTGGGCTTCCCTTTCAGGAGTAAGCCCCAAGTCCCTTAACCTGGGTCTCCTTTTCAGGAATAAGACTCAGTCATAACCTTGGGTCTCCTTTTCAGGAATAAGCCCCAAGTCCCCTTAAATTTCTCTTAACCAGTCATAATTTACCTTTTGATTTGGGTTTCCTTTTCAGGAGTAAAACCCAATCATAAGTCCCCTCCTAACTTGGGCATCCTCCTTAGGAGTAAGCCCCAAGATTAGAGTATTCAAATATCCATGAAGCACATATAACTTTATGGACCCTGTTCATGGATTTTCTCCCTAAAAGTAAATCCTAAACCTTCATCTATCTGGGCAGTCATCCATACATAAGCCCCAAACAAATTCTTATGATTGCATCTTTCATGGCACAATTGTCTAAATTTTTACCAATACCTCTTGTTTCTCACACCGAGCATGACTCATGTGAGCTTAGAGTGTAAAAGTAATGACATTCATCTTTGAGCCATCAATCATAAACATTATACTCCATAACTCGAACTACGTGGGTTCTGATTCCTTTTCCAAAACAAAGGATACGTAGGTAGCCCATTTATGGGTTCGATCCCAACTTTGAAATAATCTCTGTCCTTCTGAATGGTGATAAACTTCAAGTGCCCCACTGAGTGGCTTTAAAACCAGCCTGGTCATCATAATGACCAAGAGACTTTTATATAAATGTTTTGAAGGATACCATTGACCAAGAATCTCTAAACAGATATAGATGATTCTCTATTGATGAAGAACCTAGAATACATATAAAAGATTCTCTAAATTTATTGCATATTTAATCATTGATTGTTAAAACTAAAGGAAAGCACATTTTATACTTGGTAATGTAATAAGGATTCACGAACATAACTTAAATCTATAAAGAGAGTCCCGGAGTAGACAATAATTCCCCTCAAAAAGGTGTGATGAGTCCGACCTCCCATCCTCTCGACCAATGAAAATTCCTAAGCCTCATTAGTCCACAAGCTAATGGGCGTCTTCCTTTGGAAAGTAGGTCCAAACGGATGTGGAATCATTGGATGTTTCCGGTTCTACGAACAAACCCGTTAGAAACCGATCAGAACGTTTGAATCTCCCGTCGAGGAGGTCATCCCCGGATTCCGTGTGAAACAGTGGGTTAGTGAATCCTAGTCATAAGCTCATTGCCATATTTTGACACACCCTAGTATCTTGTCTACCATCCAGAAATAGTAAGTTAGAGAATAAAAATTTGAATGCCACTTTTTGATATCTCGATCCTGGTTTACTGGTAAGTAACCCAATATAGTTGGCCACATGACATCAACCATGCCTCCATGTATGCTATAGGCTATTAACTAGTTTTAAGGGTCAGTGATGGTATGGTAGTGAGACTATACCGTCTTTATCAAAGAGTATCACAGTAGTGAATAATAATGAAATAGTGAAAACAATATAAGGCAATAGAATAATAAAAAATAATCATCCAGATATATTAATAGGAAATATAATCAGTAAATAGTATCATATACAGAACATGATGTCATGATTATGTACAAAAAATAAATAGGCATACGTGGAAACAGGAATACGGTACATTACACATGACTCAAATGAAATATAGAAAAAGGTCAAAATTTAATCTCCATTAGCATCATAGTCACTAGCATGGTCCTCTGCTTCTTTGCTATTTCCTAGTATATAAATCAACCATCAATAACTGGGTGCTTCCCCTTATCCCTACCTGTATCCATGAATTTTGTCTAGGTACTATTCCTTGGCCTGAACAAGGTGTTACTAAGACATAGTAATCCACCAACAATGTTCTTTATAACTAATCCAGTCTATGATAATAAAACTATTTGGTGTGTAGGTATAATAATAAATAAAGTATAAGCATGAAACTTGGGTGCATCAAGGTATACCTGGACGACCATACTTGCTTCATCCGGAGCCTAAATTTCTAAATCGTATATCAATAGGGGCCTCATAATTTAACTAAGGGGTTTCATTCCAATAATCCAAACCTGGTATGTGAAGTAGAATATATGATAAACTCAACCAATGATATAGAGAACCATGTCCAATATCTAAAATAAAAAGAGCATAGATCATCATTTCCGACAAATCCTAATGAATTATGAGAAGTGTTGGGTCAAATAAATTCTATATTAAAAACATGTATCATCATGTCTAGTAATTACATTAATAAATAAGGAAAATATTGTCATGTAATTCAAATAAACATCAAGGAGCATCATGTCCTATAATTATAATAAACAATACGGAGTGTAATATCTATTAAATCCAATAAAAAATGAGTATTTTCATTTCTATTAATTCCAATAAAAAATAAAGAGCATCATGTTCAGTAATTCGGGTAAATAATAAGGAGTTTCATGTCCAATATAGAGGGTATGTATGATGTAATATTATACATATAATACCACAAATCAAAAACAAGGAATATCATCCTTTCCAAACAAAAATTATATTTACAAATTAATGTCATACAACTATGAAGTAAATAAAAGTACCAGGTTTAATCTAATTTCCAAATCACACTTCAATTTTATCAACTAGATATTCCATTTCATGAGTGTTCAAGTGGTCTATGGGAAGGTCCATTACACATCTCAATTAATTAATTCATTTTAAAACATTTCTCTATAAGAGGTCAATCCAAACAAACCTTAGTGGTGTTTTTGGTTACAAGGGAGAGAAAAATCATTAGGGAATTTAATTGAACTCACCCAAGGGGGTGGTTTAGGTTGAGGTTGTCAAAATTTAATCGTTTATCAAAGACACATAGAATCTTAATTCAAGGACTAGGTGATTAATTTAGGGTTTTTCATATTTGAGGTTAAATGAATGAAAGTTCAAACATGTGGAACAATGGAGAAAACATATAAACACCTAAACTTTTAGGGAAAAGGCATAGATATCATAACATAGATGGGTAGAAGACTCCTCATCTAGTATCAGCCTCCAATTTAAGCTAAAACGAGATAAATAGGAAGAAATAGAAAAAATACCTAAAAATATGTTATAAGAGATCACATGAAGAGAGCATTAATGATGATTATAGAGATAATAAAAATAATTAAGATGACTCATAGACTTACTGAGGGAGATCAAACATGATCGGCAACATTTGATTTCAATTTAATATGAGGATGATCACACCAAGCATTGGAGGACAAACAAGGGGGAGCTCTATAGTGATTTTGTGTGTGGAATTAAGGATAATACAGGGGTTAAAGGGTTAAAATTAAATAGGGGGAAATGTAATTTTACCACTTTTTAAGTGGTTCATGGTTTGGTTGCATGGTCGGACAAACTATGCACTAACTATGCACATTTATTTCCCAAGGTGACACCCTCTCACATGGCTAGGTACATGGATTGAAGAAACTATGAACAAACCATTCTAAGTACACCAATAAAAAATTACTGGGTTTTTAAGGCCATGTGGCCAATGTTTCAGGGTTAAACTAACTATTCAATTCTTTTTTAGGGCCACATATTTGAGTTGCATGGTTAATACTAACAATGCATCAACCGTGTGGCTCTTTTTGATTATCCAAAAACTGAAACTTTAGGGTCTAAATGAGACCAAATTATTTTTAAACCTTACCTAATACCTTAGGAAAATATATTTAAATAAAACACCAATGGTTTTTAATAGATTTTAAATAATCTAGACCTTAAAGAAAAGATAGGATGTTACAATGGTTAAGTTGATGATGGCTTTTCAAAATAGTTTTCTAAGATATCTAAAAGGAGTTTTGGACATGATTTCACAAGTTATTGTATATGATACAATATATGATGAAATGAAACAAAGTGTATAAGTAATTTTTGTAAGTGTAATATTGATGGACATATTACCTAAATCCTTTTATATATATGATATATATAGGTTGGTTCCATTCATGGGTTATATCACTCTTGTTTGATGGTTTTCAAGAGATGCTTCCATATTGTATTCCCCCTAGGATATCATTAAAGGAGTGTTTCATGATATGGAATTTAAGGTAAGTGAGTCATTCATATGATGAATTCATATACTAGTTGGAGAATTTATTCATGCATTGTAATGCATGAATAAAATTATGTTGTGTAAAGGCCCAACCAGGATCAATATATCATTAAGAAGTGGTAGGGGTGAATCAGTGATAAATTTTTATTTTATTTTAACTTTGTTTTGTAAAAACCTTAACCTCCTATTAAATATTTATTTCTTTATTGAAAACAAAACATTAACACATCCATAGAAACATAAGTATTTACATGTTTTACAACTCAATAAGTGTAGCTAGTCCTTTGCATGGATTGGAAATAATACAATACCACACAATACCCTATAAAATAATAGTTTTTTATGGATACAATAAGTAGGATATACCCTTACACTTTTTTATAAATATGATCTATAAAATAGTTTATTTTATTCTTCTAGAACATATCATGTAAAACATGTTTGTAAAATAAGTTAAAAAAACTTCACCAATTGGTTCTAAAACATATTACGGTGTTGCCTTATGAACTTCTAATTTTGTAATACTTCATAACACACTTATTTACTTTCATAACTAATAGAATGTATAAAATCATCTTTATGACTATATTATGATAACTCAATAAGATGGTTCATTATGATTCCTCAGTTAAATTCTTCAGTCAAGAAAATAGATAAGAAATAATGCACTAGAAACAATACAGAATCACTTCTTCTTTCCCTAGAAATCTCAGTCTGATCGCTCGATCTCATATAGTAACCCGGACCACAATTCTCTCTTATGATTCCTATATCTTTATATGTTTCTCAATAAAAAAATTTCAATAAACCTTCTTCTTTCTTCCAAAAACATCAATGCTTCCACTCTCTCCCCACACGTTAATAGTGTCGTATCCTCAGAAAGTACAATATACTTCTGTCACATCCATGATATCATTTTCAGGTATTTTTCTATTTTATTTTTGGCCTATCTTTCTTTTGGTTTACCTTTGAATTTTAGAGGAAAATTGAGAATTTTTGGTGGATAGGCCCATACACACAGTTATTAGTAATTGTGCACCCATATCAGCTAACCATGTAGTAGGAGATATAACCAACCACAGGCCTCTGCACAACCATGCACCTCAGCCCAGGTAATTGTGTGCATTTCTTCCCTCAGACAGAATGCCTTGAATAGTTTACCAAACTATGTGGACTAACCGTGTGTGGTGTCCAAATTATTATAATTTCTCTTTCTTGATAATTTTAACACCTTTAACCACCATTTTATTCTACTCTTTGTAATTTCCAACCATAGGGATGCCTCACCCTCCTTCCTCCTCTCCTGGATAATCAATTGTTTTTCCATATTTGGTGTCTTTCTTCCTCGAATCATCAATTAAGTCCTCTTTCTTCGCATATTCTCTCTATATTCTAGGGTTCCCCCTTTTATTTAAGGTTTTCCCCTTCTCCATCCCTAGGGATCCTATTTTAGGGTTCCATTTTGACATTCTTGGTTCGATCTCTTATATTAGGGTTTGTTTTGGAATCCTTATAGTGTGGTCAAGGTGTGGTTTAAGTTTCACACTGATTTCAAGAACTTTCTCTACTTGTGGTAGGCGATTTTGTGTTTAAATGTTTCTTGATAAATTTATTAGTATTTCTTCTATTTTTAGCATTTTTTATGAATTATAAATGTGGTTTGAAAGTATTTTTTAAAGAGATTTGATATTCCATTGATTTTAAAATGAAATTTACATGTGAAAATGGTGTATTATTTCCATAATCCCTTGTTGAGTACCTTTGAAATGTTTTATTAATTGATTAAATGATTTATTATGTGGTGTTCTTAATTTGAATAATGGTTGAAAATATTATAGTGTGATTTTGATTTTTGAAAGGGGATTTGGGTGTGAAAATGGTGGATTTTGGTGCAAATAGTGCCAATTTTGGCTTCTTTGTATGAATGTGGTGTATATTGTGGAAAATGAAACTTGAATGAGAACTCTAAGGGAACCCTGGGTAGCTAAGAGGGAAGACTAGGACTATCGTGCTAGTGATATAGAAGTGTCTAAGGCCTGGTTTCACTTAGTGATATTGATTATTACTAAGACTAACTAAATATATAGATGATGATCAGATACCACTATAATTTTATATGTTTATCCTCTCTACTAGATCGTGCATGATAAAAAAGATGGTTTTGGTTCCTATACCACTTTACACTGAGACACGAGGTTTTATGGTCCCATTTACTAGCTATTAACCATAGGGCCTCTCTCATTTTTAGTGCTATTTGACTATGGTTCACTCACCATCAGCATATGGTGTGACAATTGGGGTTACTTCAAAAGCAATGGTGTTTTTATTTAAAATTTCATCACTAAAAGTTGTTTTCATTAAACCTTATTTCCTTTAAATTTCTCTAGAGTTTCATTTCCTTTAATAAACTTGCAAGTTTATTTTTCACTTAACATTTTGAGCCTGAAATCCTTTTTTGCAGCATCTAACTAGGAAATACATCACACCATACATATACACATGGGTGCAATTAGACTTGGTCATGTTTGATATAGGTAAGGGTCAATATTTTGGTGATTTTGGTTCAGGATGATAGTGGTCGTGTTGGGTGGTGTTGTGAAGAAGCCTTGAGGGAGACACTCTCCTTTCCTTGTTGTGGTTTTTGGGAGATGGGTTTTTTTGTTCTCCTTTGTTGTATCCCTATTTGGTTTTGTATAAACTTGTAGACATAGATCAAAAAACTTTTAAAGGCATGTTTGGTTTTTATTTCGAGATTTGGTTTATTTTATATTGTTGATTGTTTTATATTTTCTTGTTTGGGTAAATCATTCCCACTTGATTGTATTGATACTCAGGCACTTCTTCCATCCCGTCGGGATAGGTAACGCCCTTTGGGCCCTTCCATGGACTGGTTTGTGTGCTATTTAAGATAAAAACTCAACTTAGTTTGTGAGAAAATTGTATCAGAGCAGGTTTATCTCTTTGGGTCATGTTATTTGGGATGAGTCTAGATAAACAGAATCTTGGACTATCGTGGCTCGGAGTTCTAGTCGAGAGTAGGGTTCATGTCTAGCACACCTTGTGATGGACCTCAAGTCACCATGGGATGTTGGGATACTTGTTTTACTTATCCTCTAGGTGGTACAAGTAGGATTTAGACTGCATGTGGACATTGGGGGGGGAAGTGTTTTGGTTATTATGTTTCCATTGAAAGTTTTATTTATTGGTTATGTGTTTATTACTGAAATTTTTTAGATTTGTTATATTAATGATTTTCTCATGTGACTATTGCTTATTGTAGAAACATTCCTCCCATGAGATTTCTCCTACAACCATGGGAAGAAGCCAGAGAGGGTTCTCCCTAACTACTTGATCAGAGGTTGGTGGATGTTGTGGTTGGAGCTTTTCAGGACATAGGACAGGGAGCGGGTGATGCTCCTGCTTCTGTCAGGGAAGAAGAGCCTATCTCTTTGAACGATAAAGCCCAGGAGTTATTGAACAATACACCTCATTCTTTTTTAGGTATCTTAGAACCTCATGAAGTAGAGGAATTTCTCAAGAATATAGAGCATATGTTCAATTTCGAAGACAATCCTAAAGAGGTTAGGGTGAGGTGTGCTTTTTTCTACTAGAGAGTCCCAGTCTAAGGTGGTGGGACTCAGTGATTAAAGCTAGGACGCATGATCAAATGACCTAGAAGGACTTCAAGGTGGTCTTCAATGACAAGTACTACCCTGAGGTCTTGATGTATTCAAGATCCTGGGATTTCACAGATCTTGTCCAAGGGGACTATTCAGTGATAGAGTATGCTAACTGTTTTGCTGAGCTGGTTTGGTATTCCCTCAAAATAGTCTTGAATGAGCAGATGAAGGCTCAATGGTTTGATAAAGGATAATCCATAGAGATATATTATTATGTCTTATTATTCAAGACGAAGACTTATTTTGAAGTGGTTGAACATGATTTTATAGTGGAGAACAACTGAAAGGGTAGGTCAAGTTCCTCTAAGGCTATGTTAGTGATGGCCAGGGGAAGTTCTTAGAAGAAGAAGAGGAAGCGTGAGAAGTAAGGGAAGAAGAGAGACAGTATTTCAGGCCATATTTTCAGGTAGCCTTTGTATGTGGCATCCAATTTAGGGAATTTTTTGTGCCACTAGTGTGGGAAGGTGGGACACACTCGATCATATTGTACATATCCTCCCAAATTTTTTCATCAGTGTGGAGTGTTGGGGAACTTGTATCGATTATTATGAGCTACAAGTTCTTATCAAGTAAGTGCAGGATCAGTGGATTCCAGGGTAATGATAGCTTAGTCAGAACCATCCAAGATGTTGGGATCTCAGTTTTGTGGTTGAGGAGGTAGGAACGTATTTTCTTCTAGTCAGATTCATCTTATAGTAGAGCCTCAGGACAGTGTTTGTGGTCAGACTCAAACAGATACCAGGAACCTTTAGGGTGTGGATTTGGCACCAGTGAGATATGATGAAGGCCCCTCAATTTTTTGAGTTACCATTCTTATTGTACATTCATTAGATACTATTATATTTGATATTGGCATTTCATTATATTTTATATTATAGTGACCCTAGCCTTTTACACATAACAAATCATGATTGTAAACATAATTCATCATCAGAGTATAAGCCAAGGATCGTTAAGTCTAGTGTCTTGGAAGACTAGGTACATATAACATAAAACATGGGCTAAAAAAACTTCTTTATTTAATCTTAAAAATTAGCTCCTAACTTTCTTTGAGCCCTTACATCTTCATAGGGTACCCTAGGTAACACATGAACAAAAGGATGAGTTAAAAATCCTAGTAAGGGAAAGAACATAATAATAAACTTTAAGCACATGTGTGAGGAGGATTGACATAATTATATTGGAAGCATGGAACATATTGAATCATAACATATAAACATGGGATCATAAAAACATGGGATAAAATAATCATTGGATAATATAAGAATGAGATTATATAAACATAGTTTCATAGAGAGGTGATAGCAACTTTAAACAAGACTTTAGTATGAGTCAAGGCTAACCGCCAACCTCGTTTCCCATAGTGGCACAAGCCAAGGCTAACTGCCCATACCATTTTCCCATAATATTCTCATGAGACATTAACATTAACCAATGCATTGGAGTGCTATCTGGACACACCAATCTAATCTTATTCATTTATATGCTTTCCACATAAATAACCTCAATCATACATAAACATAAGAGTACCCAAGGAAAGAAATGGGCACACAATCACGTCATGAAGCATAATAAAAAGGGGCGTAACATACAAGCTTCCTTGAACGAAAGAAATTAAATCATAAATAGACATTAATAACGTATAAAGGCATAAATAATGACAAGATATAACAAACTGAAGTGATAACATGTAAAAATAGTTTTTAGGAATCTTTGAGTCAAAACATTTTTCTGGGGTTTAAGAAAACATCGAATATCTCTTAAAACGAAAAGCGGCATAATATTTTTTATAAAACCAGAAGTAAACCAGGAGGGTTTTAATAATAAAAATACTTCTTTTATAAGAAAAAAGGTGACTTAAAATAGATGATATAGTACACTTGATAATAGGAAATAATTCGGGAAGTTCCCTTAAAACGGGTTCACTTATCGGGAAGTAATGAGGAGAGAATCACTTAAAAGCATGCATATCCCCGAAAGAAAGTGATGAAAGTGTCTTGATAAATATACTTTTAACATTAACACAACATTTAGAGTATGAATAAGAAAAGATAATATGATATCATTTTGGTAGAAAGGTAGATAAGACAACCTGAAGGAATAAAAGAGGTTCGAGTAGAATTCTTTACGGATTATCGGCATGGTATCGGGAGTACTTGAGGGGGATTAGTGAGAGAGGAAAGGGAATTATCATAACTTATACATAAAGAGGGCAGTATAGGGGAGGTGTGAAATCATACCCTATAATTAATAATTATACACAACATGTCTTAACATAGTGAACAATCTTGAATAAGAGTGAAATTGGGAGGATCCCTTACCTTAGGCCCGTTGGTGTTCTTCACTTGATATTAATGACCTGAATAGTACAATTAGGTTTATTAATAAATATATCCAGAACCATATATAAAGTTAAAAGATTAAGTATGACCTTTTTAAGTTCATTTATACCCATCTTGGTTGATTACGAGGTTTAATTTCATTATTCGGGTCCGTTTGTTTCATTTGTTTTAATGATCGGTTCAATTGTATTTAGGTTCAAATAAATTGTAATATGAAAGTGGTTGTCCATAATTGAAGTTATAAAATTAGTGTATATCTAGTAGGTTACATGGTTATAAAATTAATTTGTTTAGTTAGAGGGAAAGAGAACCTTTACATTAAACATTAATGATAAACACTTGAATTAATTTTAACGATTTTGCCCATAATTGACTTGTTTTGTATTTTTGTTTTATATCATGAGTGTATGAGTATTAAATAACCTTAAATATAAAATATAGCATATATAATAATCTGGTTCTACCATAACATAAATGGTTTCATGACCAGAATCAAAATGATAAGAGAATTTGAAAGCACATTATCCATGATGTCGGTAATTTGACCCATCACGGACGATGTTTAATTCTAGAACGTGATGGAGAGGAGGAGAAGTGTGATGCTTGAAATTTTACATAAACATGATTATAATCCATAATATGTGAGATTCCTTTTGGATAATGGAAGGGGAAGAGGGTATAAGGAAATAAAGAAAATGAAAACAAAACACTTGAAAACAAAAGAGGGTTCTTACCCTTTGATCCTCTCTCTTTGAGACTCCTCTTAGGGGCTTTGGTTTTGGACTTTTGGAAAGACCAGAAAGACTTGGACGTGGGGAAGGAGCTTGGGAGGGTATTTGGGCAGAAATTTGTCTAGGCACAAGGCTTGAGAGGTGTGAGGGAAAGAGGTAAGGAGAGAGGGTATTTATAGTGGAGGAGAGAGGGGTTTCCTTAATATAAAATTCATTAGTTTATTATTTCCCCACAAGACAAGGAATAGTGAGTCTTGCATGACCAAGTATATTAATTTTATAATTTATTCCTGAACCAAGTGTGCTTACATCAGTTGAACATAACACATGACTCTATAATTAGCTTATTTAGCTTATTTTTGTAAATTACGGTATTTCACTATTCATCAAAAATTCAAGTATTTCAGAAAAATCCCAAAAATTTACCCCAACCATTTTTCGACGTGTAAAATCCAAAAATGAAGTCCATTTTTGAAAAATAATTTTGTAAATATGATTATTTTAATATATAAATAAAATAATAATTTATTATCAAAACCAGCTTTAAAGCATTCATTAACTCATTCTAAACTATAGGTATATCAAAATTCCAACATTAATATTATATCTATACCACCATAGGTAAGGGTACTATTCATTAGGTTATATCACTATTCATAAGGGTATGTTACTATTCATTAGGGTAGGTTACTATTCACCAAAAAATTATTAGACCCCAAAAAACATCTTGAACACAACTGTGTATGCCGGATTTTTGAAATTCCAAACACAGAAGTGACAAGGTTATGTTTAAAGGTAACTTATCACTTATTAGTTCATTATTATGTGATTTTAGGGAATATTTATAAGAAGGAAATTTCCATTAAAATTATTGGGTCGTTACATTCTTCCCCCCTTAAGAAATTTCGCTCTCGAAATTTCATTTTACATTCTAGGCCAAAAACAGATGTGGGTGCTTTTCCTTCATTGATTCCTCCAACTCCCATGTTGTTTCCTCAAACTTATGGTTCCTCCACAACACTTTGACAAGATGGGTTGTCTTGTTGCATAGAACCTTATCTCTCCGATCCAGGATCTTTACTGGCTGCTCCTCATAGGAGAAATCATCTTCTAGCTGCACCACCTCTAAGTTTAGTACATGTGAGGGATCAGGTATGTACTTCCTCAAGAGTGATACGTGAAAAACATCATGAACTCAAGCCATATTTGGTGGAAGTGAAAGATGATAGGCCACGGGTCCTATGCGGTCAAGGATCTCAAAGGGTCCAATATACCTTGGGCTTAGCTTCCCTTTCTTCCTAAATTTCATGACTCTCTTCCATGGAGATATTCAAAGGAAGACATTATCTCCAACGTCGAACACCAAATCCCTTCAACGGTTGTTAGCATAGCTCTTTTTCCAACTTTGAGCAGCTTTGATGTGTTTTTGGATGACTTGAACCTTCTCTGTCATCTCTTGAACAAGATCGGGTCCAAGTAGATTTCTTTCTCCAACTTCATCCCAACAGGTTGGAGTTATACATCACTTTCCATATAGAGATTCATATGGGGCCATATGAATACTCGAGTGGAAGCTATTTTTGTATGAGAACTCAACCAATGGGAGATGCTGATCTCATCCATAGTTGAATTCTAGAGAGCAGGATCTAAGCATATCTTCAAGCATCTGAATAGTTCTTTTAGACTAGCCATCAGTTTGGGGGTGATAGGCCATGCTGAAATTTAATTCAGTACCCAAAACATGTTGAAGACTCTTCCAGAATTTAGATGTGAACCTTGGATCACGGTCAGAGACAATTGAGAGTGGAACACCATGCAGTCTCACCACTTCCTTCACATATATCTTTGCAAGATTTTCAAGAGAGATATCTTCCTGAAGAGCGATGAAATGGGATGTCTTAATGAGTCAGTCAACCATAACCCATATCACATTATTTCCCTTCGACGTCTTCGGGAGACCCATGAAAAAGTCCATAATAACATTTTCCCATTTCTACATAGGTATAGGCAATGGCTTCATCATACCTTTGGACTTTTGTCACTCAGATTTAACTTGCTAACATACCAAGTACCTTGATATATATTCCGCAATCTCCCTCTTCATGTTATCACACCAGAACTGTTCTCGGAGATCACGATACATTTTGGTACTCCCAGGATGGATAGACAAGGTCAAGCTATGTGCATCATTTAATATCTCTTTCTTTATATTTGGATCATATGGTACACATAATCATGTCCCAAATCTTACAACTCCTTCCTCATCAATTTTGAAATCAGAGGATTTCCCATTTTTAACAGCTTCCACCCTTTTCTGAATTTCCACATCCTTTCTTTGAGAAACCTTTATTTTCTCTAAGAGGGATGGTTGAGAAATCATTTGAGAAAGGATTGATGATGTTCCTCCCTTAATGATTCCCATTTCCATCCTTTTCAAATATAAAAAGATCAGATCCTTTTCAATTATCATCATTAATAAAGATGCAGGATCCTTTCTACTTAGAGCATCTGCCACCTTGTTTGCCTTACGAGGATGGTAGTGGATTGAGAAGTCATAATATTTGATGAGCTCTATCCTTCTTCGTTGGTGCATATTAAGCTCTTTCTGTGTGAATATATACTTGAGACTCTTTTGGTCAGTATATATCTCACATTTCTCCCCATTGAGATAATGCTGCCAGATTTTCAAGGCAAAGATCATACCCGCTAACTCCAGATCATGCGTTGGATAGTTTTGCTCATGGATTTCCAGCTTCCTTGATGCATAGGAAATCACTTTAGCATTTTGCATCAGCACACAACCTAAGCCCTTATTAGAAGCATCACTATACACCACAAAGATTTCCCTATTGGTAGGGGGTGTGAGTACTGGTTCAGTGATAAGCCTATTTTTCAACTCCTTGAAACAGTATTCACACTCCTATGTCTAGGAAAACTTTACTCCCTTATGTGTCAGCTTGGTCATTGGGTTTGAAAATCGTGAAAAGTTCTTCACGAATCATCAATAATACTCAGATAGACCCACAAAGCTACGGATATCTGTTACAGAAGTTGTTCTAGTCCACTCTTCAATTATCTTCGTCTTGGAAGGGTTCACAGATATCCCTTTGCTGGTGATAACATGCCCCAAGAATGATAAATCCTCCATCCAGAACTCACATTTACTGTACTTTGCATACAACTTCTCCCTTCAACAATTCTTTTAACATAGTTTCCAAATGCTCCTCATGTTCCTCCTTGCTCTTAGAGTATATCAGAATATCATCAATAAAGACAACCAAAAATTTGTTGAGGTAATCTCTAACGACTCTATTCATTAAATCCATGAAAATTTCTGGAGAATTAGTGAGTCTGAAGGGCATCACTATGAACTCATAGTGTCCATACCTTGTTTGAAATGAAGTCTTGGGAATATCTTCCTTCCTCACCATTAGTTGGTGATATCCTAACCGAATGTCCACCTTAGAGAAATAACTGGCCTCATGTAGCTAATCAAACAAGTCATCTATCCGTGGAAGGGGATACTTGTTTTTTATTGTGATTTTATTAAGCTCACGATAATCAATGAAGAGGCGCATTGATCCATCCTTCTTCTTGACGAAGAGGACTGGATCACCCCACGGTGAAGCACTCGGGCATATAAAACCCTTCTCCATATTCTCCTATAACTGATTTTTCAGCTCTTCCAGCTCTATGGTGGTCATTCTGTAAGGTGTCTTGGATATTGGCAGAGATCCAGGGATAAGTTCAATTGAGAACTCAACCTCTCGATCGGGAGGAAGACCAGGAAACTCTTCGGGGAATACATCTGTGTAATCCCTCATGATGGGCATGTCTTAAAGCATGATTCTCTCCTTTGTCTCAATCATTTGAGCTAGATATGCAAGCTCATAAGGAAGAAATATCCAAACATGAGACGAATATTCTAAAGGATACTCATCTTACTCCTTGCACTTGAAAAGAATCATAGGATGCTTCAGGATGTGAAGGGTAATCTCCCTTTCCCGGCAGTGGATGTTGGCCTTATACAAAGATAGACAATCCATGCCCAAGACAGCATCAAATTCCACTAAAGGAAGTATGAAAAGATTTTATGGGAGGTTCATTCCACAAAAATTAACCGGGGAGGAGTTATAAACCATGGATGCAATAATTTCCCCATTCGGTGTTCTCACAGATAACTTTTCCTCCAAATTTTGAGGTGGTGTTTGAATAGTTCTACTAAACTTGCATGATATGAAAGAATGTGTAGAACCAGAATCAAATAGTACGTTCACTATTCTTGAATGAATAACAACTGTACCTATCTCCACATCATTTTATGGCTCCACCTCAGTAGTAGTGATAGCATAAGCCCTTCCTTGTTTCCTTGGAGGTTGTTGTTGTTTGCCTCCGACAACCCTCGACATAGGGCAATTGTTCACATAATGCTCAAGCTCCCTACTGTTATAACACTACACTGCAGGATGAGTGTTGATCTGAACCTTCCTTTCTTCTTTAACATTAGCAGGATTTTTCATATCCCTTTGGCAGTTCTTGGTCAGATGACCAAACTTTCCGCAGTTGAAGCAATTCTTGGTTCCCTTCATACAGTTACCAGGATTCTTCTTCCCACAATTTTTGAAAAGGGGAAAGTTGTGATTCTTCCCATCATGTGATTTGTTTCATGGACCACCCATGTTATTTTCCATCTTCCTCTTCTTGTCACTAGGCCCATGAGACCACTAAGAGTCTCCAATCTCCATTTCAACCTTGAGGGCACAACGAACA
The DNA here is from genome assembly GCA_963277665.1 of Viscum album. Lineage (NCBI taxonomy): Eukaryota > Viridiplantae > Streptophyta > Magnoliopsida > Santalales > Viscaceae > Viscum > Viscum album. The sequence continues at coordinate 1,948,858,480 of OY728125.1, forward strand.
ATCTCCTCATAGCTGTCGAAGTCTCGAATCACCAACACTTTTCGTAGACTCAACTTTAGTCCGCTAAGGAAGCGATCCAACTTGCTTTCGATGTTCATGACAAAGCCATAGGCGTACATTGAATTCCTGGAAAATTTTTCTTCCTACGCCCCGATGGACTCATCTTCCTTCTGCTTAAGTCCGATGAATTCTCTTTCCATCTTGAGACGGAGGGTTCGAGGAAAATATTTGTTGAAAAACATCCTCTTGAATTCCTCCCAATCTATGGAATAGATTTCCTCCTGGGACATTGTATTCTTGATCAGTGTCCACCATTGATCAGCTTCCACATCAAAACGATAGACTGCTAGTACCACCTTCTCTTCTTCCGAGCACTGGAGGATAGTGAATATCTTTTCAATGGATTTAATCCATTGTTCATCAAGGAGGGGATCAGAGGATCTGCTAAACATGGGAGGCCTTTTCCATATAAAGGATTCTACGGCAACTTGCTCTTTCCTTGGAGGAGGGGGTCATTCCAGCTGATTCAAGTTATTATTCATAACTCGTGCCAGCTGAGCAAGTACTGCCATGAAGTTTTGAGTACTCACTTCTGTCACATCAGGCATGTCATTAGAGAAATCATCACATTTCCTATCACATTGGTTGTTGGAACGTGTTCTCTTATTTCCCGCCATTAAATAAGAAAAATAACATATAATTATATGTCTTTAATACTTAGATATTGAGCATAGAAAGGAAACTTTGAACATCAAAGGATAAACTTATAAATAATAAGCACATCCTGACTTGTGATTACTCAGGTTTATATCTAGGTTATCCTCAATATATTTCTTAACTTATATTCTTATGGTCTTTTTCCCCTAATAATGGTTTGTACTAAGCTTGTTAATCTACCCAAGCATATCCCCCAGGAGTGTCTTAACCAAGAGTGCAGCAAGGCCCGTTGTTGTGCACTAGTTCACATTCGAGTCTATATCAAAGTGGTGTTTTTGGGTTTTACCCCTAGGATACATCTGTTCCAGAGTCTCCTCTACCTTCTCGTATCCAGAAAGGGATGTATTTTCTTGATAAACCACTTACTCAATGCTCACCAAAATTTGGGAATGTTTTCTAATACTTAGTCTCATCCTTAAGGTTCTCACTAAGGTGCTCTATTCATAATCTCCAAAAATAACTAGACCATCCCTTGATACCAACTATAACGACCCTAGCCTTTTACACATAACATATCATGATTTTAAACATAATTCATCATCAGATTACAAGCCAAGGATCATTATGTCTAGTGTCTTGGAAGACTAGGTACATATAACATAAAACATGGGCTAAAAAACTTTTCTATTTAATCTTCATAATGAGATCCTAACTTCCTTTGAGCCCTTACATATGCATAGGGTACCCTGGGGAACACATGAACAAAGGGATGAGATAAAAATCCCAGTAAGGTAAAGAACATAAGAATAAACTTTAAGCACATGAGTTAGTTGATATAATGATATTCGAAGCATGGTACATATGGAATCATAACATATAAACATGGGATCATACAAACATGGGATAAAATAATCATGGGATCATATAAGCATGAGATTATATAATCATAGTTTCATAGAGTGGTGGTAGCAACTTTAAAAAAGACTTTAGTATGAGTCAAGGCTAACTACCAATCTCGTTTCCCATAGTGGCACAAGCCAAGGCTAACTGCCCAGACCATTTGCCCATAATATTATCATGATACATTAACTTTACCCATTGCATTGGAGTGATATCTGGGCGAACCCATCTAAGATTATTCATGTATATTCTTGCCACAAAAAGAACCTCAATCATACATAAACATAAGAGTACCCAAGGAATGAAATGGGCATATAATCACGTCTTGAAGCATAATAAAAAGGGGCGTAACGTACAAGTGTCCATGAAAGAAATGAATTAAATCATAAATAGACATTAATAACATATAAAGGCATAAATCATGACAATAAATAAAAATCTGATGTGATAACATGTAAAAATAGTTTTTAGGAGTCTTTGAGTCAAAACATTTTAGTGCGGTTTAAGAAAACATCGAATATCTCTTAAAATGAAAAGCGGCATATTATTTTTTATAAAACCAGAAGTAAACAAGGAGGGTTTTCATAATAAAAATACTTATTTTATAAGGACAAAGGTGAATTGAAACAGAAGATATAGTACACTTGATAATAGGAAAGAATTCAGGAAGTTCCCTTAAAACGGGTTCACTTATCGGGAAGTAATGAGGAGAGAATAACTTGAAATCCTGAATATCCCAGAAAGAAAGTGATGAAAGAGTCTTGATAAATAAAATTGGAACATGTACACAAAATTTATAGTATGCACAAGAAAAGATAAGATAACATCATTTTGGTAGAAATGTACATAAGACAACTTGATGGAATAAAAGAGGTTCGGGTAGAATTCTTTACAGATTATCGGCATGGAATCGGGAGTACTTGAGAGGGCTTAGTGAGAGAAGAAATGGAATTCTCATAACTTATAAATAAAAATTTCAGTATGGGGGAGGTGCTAAATAATACCCAATAATTAATAATTACACACAACATGTCTTAACATAGTGAACAATCTTGAATAAGAGTGAAATTGAGAGGATCCCTTACCTTAGGCCCGTTGGTGTTCTTCACTTGATATTAATGACTTGAATATTAAAATTAGGTTTATTAATAAATAGTTATAGAACCATATCTAAAGGTAAAATATTCAGTATTACCTTTTTAAGTTCATTTATACCCATCTTGGTTGATTACGAGGTTCAATTTCATTGTTCGGGTCCGTTTGTTTCATTTGTTTTAATGATCGGTTCAATTATATTTAGGTTAAAATAAATTGTAAGATGAAAGTGGTTGTCCATAATTGAAGTTATAAAATTATTTTACATCCAGTAGGTTACATGGTTACAAAATTCATTTGGTTAATTAGAGTTAAAGGGAACCTTTACATTAAACATTAATGATAATCACTTTAATTAATTTTAATGATTTTTCCCATAATTGACTTGTTTTGTATTATTGTTTTATATCATCAGTGTATGAGGATTGAAGAACCTTAAATAGGAAATATAACATATATATTATAATATGGTTAAACCATAACATAAATGGTTTCATGAACAGAAGCAAAATGATAAGAGAATTTGAAAACACATTATCCATGATGTCGGTAATTTGACCCATCACGGACGATGTTTAATTCTAGAACGTGAGGGACAGGAGGAGAAGTATGATTCTTGAAATTTCCCATAAACATTTTTAGAATCCAGAATATATGATATGACTTTTTGATAAGGGAAGGGTAATAGGGTATAAGGAAAGAAAGAAAATGAAAATAAAACACTTGAAAACAAAAGTGGGTTCTTACCCTTTGATCTCCTCTCTTTGAGACTCCTCTTAGGGGCTTTTGTTTTGGTCATTTAGAAATACCAGAAAGCCTTGGACGTGGGGAAGGATCTTGGGAGGGTATTTGGGTAGAAATGTGGCTAGGAACAAGGCTTGAGAGGTGTGAGGGATAGAGGTAAGGAGGGAGGGTATTTATAGTGGAGGAGTGAGGGGTTTCCTTAATATAAAATTCATTAGTTTATTATTTCCCCACAAGACAAGTAATAGTGAGTCTTGCATGACCAATTATATTAATTTTATAATGTAATCTCGAACCAAGTGAGCTTACATCAGCAGAACATCACACATGACTCTATAATTAGCTTATTTAGCTTATTTTTGTAAATTACGGTATTTCACTATTCATCAAAAATTCAAGTATTTCAGAAAAATCCAAAAACATTACCCCAACCATTTTTCGACGTGTAGAATCCAAAAATGAAGTCCATTTTTCAAGAATAATTTTCTAAATATTATTATTTTAATATTTAAATAAAATAATAATTTATTATCAAAACCAACTTTAAAGCATTCATTAACTCATTCTAAATTATAGGTATATTGAACTTCAAATATAAATATTATTTTTATACCACTATATTTAAGGCTACTATTCATTTGGTTATATCACTATTCATAAGGGTATGTTACTATTCGTTGGGGTAGGTTACTATTCACCAAAAAATTATTATTTTTTATTAGACTCCAAAAAACATCTTGAACACAACCTCGTATGCCAGATTTTCAAAATTCCAATCACAGAAGTGAAAAACTAATGTTTAAAGTTCACTTATCACTTAGTCGTTCATTATTATGTGATTTTATGGAATATTTATAAGAAGATAATTTCCATTAAAATCATTGGGTCGTTACATATATCTTCTCATCTTGTGAACCTATTGAATTTTCTAACTAAGCTCTTACCTTTGAGATGGAGTTGGTGAGGCCATTAGGAAAAAAGTATGATTAGGGTCTCGAGGGATCCTCATGTGTTCTTTCTATGTTTGGGGCTAATATGGAATGTAATTTCTTGGTCCTTGATATAGCCATCATTGATGTGATCTTTGAAATGGACTCAATGGTGATCTTCTAAGAGAACATTGATTGTTATCGGTGGTGAGTTAGTTTCTTGGAACCGGATGGTAGTTCTAATTTATTTCATAGATAATGGGATCCTCAGTCGAGTTGAGATTGACCTTCACTCCCAGAGATGAGAAATATTTTCTTTCAATTATCATTACTCATGTTGTAGGAAAATTTAAATGCTCTTGAGGGTGGATTACCTCATGTGGTTTCTAGAGGTATTTCTTGATGATTTTTTGGGCTTACCCCTAGAGAGGGATGTGGATTTATCAATTGAATTGGTGCTAGTAATAAAGAAGATATCGCTTCCCTCATACTGTATTCCCCCCACCGAGCTAAGGGAATTAAAGATATGGTCAGATGATTTGAAATACAAAGGTTTCATTCACCTGAGCATCTCTCTATGGGACACTCTTATTTTTTTCGCGAAGAAGGATAACGAATCTCCCTAGTTGTGTATTGACTATTGGAAGATTAGTAAAGTAACCATAAAAAAAATTACCATTTTCCTTGAATTGAAATTTTTTTCAACTAGTTAAAAAGTGTAAAGTGGTTATCTAAGATTGATATGCTTTCAGGTTACCACCAAGTCAGGTGTATGATGTCTGGGATACAGAGGATGTTCGCCAGAATTGTGTCTTTTTATGATAGTTTGTTGAACTTGATTGCATTCAAATTTTTATGACGATTTATACTAATGATGTTGGATACTATGTTAGGGAGTAAAATGTGGAGGGAAGATCGGTTCTCTGGATTGGAGAAGGACTGTTTTCCTTGGTAGCAATGTAGAATTGAGCATGTTCAGTTGGTTTGTTTATTTTTTTTGGTTGATAATTTATTCTAGACATTATTCAAGTAATTTATTCAATCGAGGACTCAGAGAAGGTATCTTTCATCATTCATGGCTATTTATATTTTGAATATTGAGAGGGTATGGCACTGTCATCAGTACCAGGCATGTGCTTTTCTACCCGGGATAGCTTGTTGAGAAGTCATGCAATGGTGGAGGCTTTCCATAATTATTTTGATTTTAGGGAGGGTTATTTCTTCATAGTTTTGTTAGGATTGATCGGTATCTATGTCTTTAAGGTCATGTCAGGTTTCCCCATTTTCCATTAAAAGGGGTTTTATCTATTAATAAATAAAAATTTAGGCTTTTGGGCCATTCATTCATTTGTGGATTATGTTGGGAACCTTGAGGGATCGTTGCCTTTAGGATAAGTTCTCAAAATGCACATTCCAGATCAGGGTAGTGATGTTTTTGGGACATGTGATTCAGAGAAAGAGGTTTCAATGGACCCTAGTAAGAATAGTTTAGTTATGTTGTGGGAACAACCGTTGAATGTTTTTGAGATCAGAATTTTTCTTGGCCTAGAAGGTTATTATAGGTGATTAGTTTGGGACTTCTCATGACTTGGTTCCCCTATGACAACACTAACTCTAAAGGGGGTGAATTTTGAATGGAGCCAAAAATTTCAATAATCTTTTAAAGATATTAATAGGAAGTTTACTATCACACATTTTTTTATCATTCTATAATCAAGAAAGGGGTATGTGGTTTATTGAAAATATTTATGTATGGGTCTTGGGTGTGTGATTATACAGGATGATCACATGGTGGCATATGGTTCTCACCGACTCCTACTGCATGTGAAAAATTACCCGACCCATGACTTGGAGTTAGTAGTAGTGATTCATGCTTTGAGTACATGTAATCACTATCTCTTTGGGGAGAAGTTTTTCATCTGCTCTGATCATAAGAGTTTAGACTAAATCATCTCATATAAGGATCTCAATCTGAGGCAGTGTCATTGGATTGAATATCTACAGGGGTTTGACATTGAAATCATCTATACCCTAGGAAAGGCTAATGTGATGGCTTATTCCTTGAGTAAGAATGTGTTAGTCCAGGCATTGAGTAAGTTTAGTGATGAGTTGGATTTGAATGGTTTCTTTTTCCAAATTCACTTAGAGGCCATGGAGTACAGGGGAGGTGCATTCCTAAAGAGTTTATAGTTGGATTCGTCTCTTCTAGAGATGATTTAGCAAGACTAGCCTGGTGATGAGCTATGTCTGTAGTATATGTTGTTTCCTCATGGTGGGAAGACGTCCACTTATTGGTTGTTGTCTCTTGAGGGAAATTTTTGTTTTAAGGGTTATTTCATGGTGTCATTATCTCTAAGGAAGGTGGTGATGAAGGATAGCCACCTGTCTCAGTGGGTTGTTCATCCAACTGCTACCAAGATGTATTATTACATTCATCGGTAGTTTTGGTGGCTAGGCATGAGACGGTTCATAGAAAACATTGTATTGAGATGCTATAGTTTTTAGCAGGTGAAAGTAGAGTATCAACGACCCTCTGGTTTGCGTCATCCATTACCCATTCCTACCTATAAGTGGGAGAATATCTCCATGAATTTCATAATCGTCTTACCTATTACACCTTGAAGAAAAAATTATATTTGGGTATTGATTGAAAACTTGACCAAATCAACACACTTCATTCCAATCAATGATTTTGTATATGTGGATGAGCTGGGATAGTTATATGTTTCGGAAGTGGTCAAACTTCATCATGTGCTGTCAGTAATTATTTCTAATAGAGACCCCTTCTTTACCTCTTAGTTTTGGGAAAGCCATCAAAAAGAATTGGGGTCAGAGATCAAAATGATAATTTCATACCACCCCTAAATGGATGGTTAGACGAAATGGGAAAATCAGATTTTGGAAGTCATGCTTCGTGCATGAGTTTTGGATTTTAGAGGATCGTGGGATATCAATTTGGGATTGGTCAAATTTTCATATAATAGAATTTACCAATATTCTATTCAAATGGATCCTTTTGAGGAACTCTATGGTTAGCCTTTTCGGTCTCTTCTGTGTTGGGATGAGGTAGTTGATACCTCAATTTTGGGACTAAGCCTTGTATAAGAGAAATCTACGAAGGTCAAGAAGATCAGGCCATAATTATTGATAGCTCAGAGTCACAAAAAATCTAATGTCGATAAAAGGCGTCAGGATCTATAGTTCTTTATGAGTTACTGGGTGTTCTTGAAAGTGGCACCTCATTTGTGTCAACATCATCTGGGGAAGCCTAGAAGCTAACACCAGGGTATGTTGGACCCTTCGAAATAAGAGAGAATATTGGAAATGTGGTATATTTTTTGGATTTTCCTTCTCTGTTGATGTTGATTCACAACATATTCCATGTCTCCCTATTGAACAAGTATAATCTGGACTCGTCTCATGTGATTAATTGGAAATAATTGGACTTGGAGTCCGATTTATTAGGGTTTAAATATCTTATATGGATAGTGGATTTCCATGAAAATGTTCTTCATGGGAAGTATATCTCATTGGCCTATGTCTTTTGGAATTATGGTAATGATATGCATGAGACATGGGAATGGAAGTCTTAGGTTGAGCAAAAGTACCAATTTTTGTTTTCTAATCATGTTTCGGGTTGAATTTATAGGGGTGGAAGGTTTTCATTGTTTGGAGAATTATCACATATGTGATCTTATTTTCAGGTATTTTTCTATTTTATTTTTTACCTATCTTTTCCCCTTGTATTCCCTTGGAAATTTGGAGGAAAATTGAGGATTTTGGGTGGAAAAACCCATGTGCACGGTTGGCACATTGTTAGTAGTAATTATACACCCATTTTAGCTAACCAAGTGGTAGGAGGCAGAACCTACTGCATGTTCATACACCTCAGCCCATGTAACCATGCACAGTTCTTCCCTCATACAGAATTCCACATATGGTTACCACATGATTTACCAAACTGTGCAGAATAACTATGCACAGCATCCAGAACATTAAAATTTCTCTCTCCTCTCAATTTTAACACCTCTAACCTTCATTTTCTCCTCCCATTCAAGATTTCCTACCCTAGGTGAGCCCCACCCTTCTTCCTCCTATCCTAGATCCATGATTTGTTTCTAGATTTGGTGTGGTTCTTCCTTGATTCAAATCGTAAGCCTTATTTCTTCTCTTAATCTATCACTATTCTAGGGTTCTATTTTTTCTTCGGGGGCTTCCCTTTCTCAAGCCCTAGGTTTTTGGTTTTAGGGTTCTGTTTTGACATTATTAGTTTGATCTCATGGATTAGGGGTTGTTTTGGAATCCTCGTGGTGCGGTTGAGGTGTTGTTGGAGTTTCACACTGATTTCTAGAACTTTCTCCACCTTAAGTAGGTGATTTTGTGTTTAAACATTTCTTAAAAAATTTATTAGGATTTCATGTGTTCTTTATCATGTGTTATGAATTATTAATGTGGTTAGAAAGTAGTTTTTGAATATATTTGATATACATTTGATTTTAAAATGGACTTTACATGTGAAAATGGTGTATTATTGATGTATGTCATTGTTGTGTACCTTTAAAAATGTTTTATTAATTGATTAACTAATTTATTAGGTGGTTTTTGTAATGTGAATCCTGGTTGGAAAGGTTTTGGTGTGAGTTTGATTTATGGAAGGGTATTTGGGTGTGAAAATGATGGATTTTGGTTTTTTTAGTGTCATATTTAGCTTGTGTGTGTGAATGTGGTGTATATTATGGTAATTGAATCTTGAATGGGCACACTAAGGTAAGCTTGGGCAGCTAACAGGGTGGACTAGGACTAGTGTTATTGTGATAGAGATGTGGATAAGGCTCAGTTTCACTTATCAAGATTGATGATGACAACACTAACTAAATATATTGATGATAATTTGAGACCACTATAATTTTGGATGTTTGTCCTCTCTAGTGGTTCGTGAACAGGAGTGTATATGGTTGTGGTTTCTATACCACTTTACACTAGTACATAAGGTTCTAGGGTCCCATTTACTAGCTTGTACCCATAGGGCATCTCCCATGTTTACTTATCTTTGACTATGTTGAACTCGTCATCACCATACAGTGTGACATTTGGGTTACTTGGAAAGTAAAATTGTTTTTATTTAAAAGTTATTTCTTAAAAATAATTTTCATTAAAACTAATTTCCTTTAAATTGTTTGATCATTTTCTTTCATTTACTAAACTTTCAATTTTACGTATCGCTTAATGTTTAGAGAATGGAATCCTTTTGTGTGGAATCCTACTGGTCAATAACTCACAACCTACTTACACCCTTGGTTGTAAGTAAACATGATCATGATTGATAAAGGTAAGGGTACAGATTTTGGTGATGGTCGTTTGGGATTCCAGTTATATTCTTAGGAGTTTTTTTGGTGAAGGCTTAATGGAGACGCTCCCCATGCCTTATGGTGGTTTTTGGGATATGGGTTTTTTTGTTCCCTTTTTTTGTAGCCCTATTTTGGTTTTATATAAACTTATAGACCAGAATTTGGAAACTTTTAAAGGCATGTTGGGTTGTGATTTATAGATCTGTTTGATTTTATATTGTTTATTGTTTTATATTTACATGTTTTTGTAAACCATTCCCACTTTTTTTGTTGATACATGAGCACTTGTGCCAGCCTGTGGGGATCGGGAACACCCTTCGGGCCTTGCCATAGATCGAGTCGGGAACCGGTTCGGATGGTGACCTAACTTAGTTCATGAAAACATCCTTATATTTATAGGTGTACAAAGAGAGGAATGTTAGGAAAACCACTTTCACTTTCCCACTCAACTAAATTTCCGAAAACTAAAATTTCACATTCATTTAGAATTCATCGTTGAGTGTTTCAGTGTTTCTCAAGTATTCTTGATTCGTCTCAAAACTTATCTAACATTATCACAACTTTATCCTTCCTTAGACTTCCTAAAAATTCTTTATTCTGATACCAATGATCACTCTGATATTGTTTCTCATAATGATGAAACATATGATCACTCATATTTTATTAACCCACATATAAAATAAAAAATAACCGAAGAATCCTTATACCAGTTCACTGTACCATCTGGAAAAAAATCTCTCAAAAACAAGATTAAAAATCAATTATACTTCAATAAATTCTTATTAAATCATCAAAACTTATAATGATTCTTAAACCCTTTGAAAAAAAATCTGAAGATTCAAAACAATTATCATTTTCTTTATTTATTCAAAACTTTCTCAGACCGCATCTGATGAACTCCAAAGTTCAATAAATTTTTCGTGTCAGTCTGACTTTGATAGGCCAACCATTGTTTTTTCTTAGTGTATCAATGTAACATCTTTTCCAATGATTCTTGGACCACTTGAAAAAAATCATGACTTCTTCCATTCTATACCAACATAAAAAAATGTAACAACTTGAATTCTCATTCTGCTGACTCGGTATCACGACTTTTCTGATGATTATTGACTCACTTGAAAAAACTAAAATTTATTTTGTTTTTTGTAAATGGTTGACTACATTTTTGGTCATTATCAGGTTTATTGGTCTCTACATATCATCCCAACAACTCTAACTCATTCAATTCATTCTTCCAAAAAATTCCCACTTACTGATCTGTATCAAAAAGTTTCTCTACCTCTTATAGAACTCTAAATCCATTTCTCTTTTCTAAGCAACACAGTATATAATTGATCATTTTCATAACTACTCTAAAAGATTAGTGACACACCACATCCGATGGAATGGATCGACTGATGGATGGGTCATTTAGTACTTTAGCAACTTTAAACTTCGCAATCACCTGAAAACTTCAACATCTGATACCACTCATGTCGATGAACTGAGACTGAAATACCTTATCTTCAAACATTATTCTTCCAAAAATTACTTATTTTATCTTGAATTCATTATGATGTTGAGAATTTTTAGTATTGGAGTCACTTTTTCTGAATTACATTTGAATTTTATATGACTTTACATCCTTCTAGCATCTTCTTTCTTTCCATCCAATCCTCAATATGACTGGCACCACATGGAATGACTCAACCATATATTCTCCCTTTCATTAACAAAGATTTCATCACAAGTCATGATTAACTCATGATGTTTAAAACTTAGAAAACATAAAATTATCGACAGATTTAATGTTCAATATCTCAAAAGATATTCATATTTTGTAACATCTCACTAGTCTAATAAAATACATTATACCTGATTCTGTGTGTGTGTGATAGACAACTTTACCTACAAAAATTCTTTAAAATAGAAAACTGAATCCAGTGAATTTTCTTAATTGAAAGAATCCAGTTTTTTATTATGATTCGTCTTTCTTCTGATCACAAAAACATAAAAAGTTAATTTTTTTTCATAAAGACAAAAAAATACAAAATAATTAACACAAACTTCTTCAAGAATTAGAAAACAAGATTTCGTCCAACTTGGTTGAAATAATATTCCCCTTTAGATTTTTTTGTAAACAAAGATTCATAAATCACTAAACTTTCTAACCATAAGATATAGATTACTTATCAAAAATTATAATCCTACATTAGTGAACACATTATATGAAACAAGAATAATTGACAAAAAAACCAATTTTTCCAAAAGTAGTGACTTACAAAACATCTTCAACTTTCAAACATTCAAACATTTCTTCTAGTACTTCAAAAATTTCATTATTCTTGTAAACATGTTTCCTACAACACTTTAAAAAACAATTAGAATAGTTTGCTTAATTACATGTTGAGTTCACAACTTACCAATAACTCCTCCTATATATATGATTCCTTAAAAGTTTTAGTAGATTGAAAGGGAAAGAATTATGAAATAATTATTTTTATCCTCCTTGAAAACACTAGCCAAATAATATTTGATAAAGGGAATAGAAACACATACCTCAACCTTGGATGGAAGGATTTTGGATGCCCATGTTCAACCCCAGTTTGAGAAATGTATCCTTCAGTAAAGGCTTTATGAAAACATCCACAACTTATTCTGATTAATGAATATACTCTATATTGAGTTCATTCTTCTTTGTATTCTCTTTGATGAAGTGATATTTAATATCAATCGGTTTTGAATGAAAATGTTTCAATATATTTATTGTAAGTTTAATAAAATTTTGATCACCACAACCCAAGAGATAAGGTAACATCAAATTAATAAGTCTTCCAACCGAGTCTTCATCCACATAAATTGTGTGACATCTTGAGTGGAGGAAACAAACTCAGCTAAATCAATGCTAAAAGTAAATAATTTTTTTTATTTGTATTCCAACTTACACAAATTTCCCATAAAAAGAAAACTCTACTAGATTTTTATATTCTATCATCAACACTTCCTTCCCAATCAGCAATTTTCTACCCCAAAAAATCATTGTATTTTGAGCTATTATACCTTTTTTTGAAATATGTTGTGCCTTTAATATGTCTAAAAATTCTTTTTCCAGATAAAAGGTGTGATTATTTTAGATAACTTTAGAACTTTCACATAAGGTAATATCATAAAGAATTTCTAGTCAGGAGGTAGTTAGATATAAAAAACTTTTGCTCAGCTTTAGAAACTCTTTAGAGTCAATTTCCTTACCTTCTCTATCTTTAGTCAACATTGTTCCCACTAAAATTAGTGTGAAAATTTCTTTCTATTTTTACATTTTAAATTTTTTAACAAGTTCCATATTATACTTTTATTGAGAAATAATTGTGTCTTTCCTTGTGATATTTTTAACCCAAGAAGGTATTTCATTTCACCAAGCATGGACATTTCAAAGAACTTCTTAATCTCTTTAGTAAAACTTTAACAAGTTCTTTCATTATTCTCATCAAAGATAATGTCATCAAAATATACAATAATATCAATAGAAATGTATTACAAAAATTATGTAAATATTACTATAAAATATTTATTTATTTGAATTAAACTTTCTTAAATAGGTATCCAGTTTGGAGTACCATGAACTTGGAGCTTGATTAAGCCCATACAAGAATTTATTCATATTTCTCAAATAAATTTCATCATTCCCAAAAACAAAACTATAGGGTTGTTCAATGTAAATTTCTTTATCAAGTTATCTATTTAGAAATGTTGAATTCACATACATCTGAAAATTTTTATAATTTCATTATGTAGAAATTTCTTGAAATATTCTAATTGTATATAACCTTATCATTGGTGAAAAAGTGTAACATCCTGGCCTGACTCACCTATAATATGTTTTTCAAACCGGTGTGTCACATAACATCAAGTGCATCTCCCAAAATTCCAGAGGATGTCGACTAGAAGCAAGGGTCTAGGGTGTGATTGTGGGGAGACTATGAACTCATATATCAGAGTATGCACAATGATTAACAGTATATAATAGATATTAGAATCACAACAAGAATAGACAGTAGCAAAAACACTGATAAATAATTGAAAAATCAACCAAAGAAATAATTAAAAATTTAATAAAAGTTTTTAATTCCAGAATATATAGAATATGAATTCATTTCATGGTGAGGATGCATAACTGAAAGCAAAAAACAATACAGCATTATTGAAAACACAATACAATAATAGACAAAGGACCGCAAAGCCCCACGGATGATCTCCATGAGCATCCTGAGCTCCATCTCGGTCCTTTACTCCTAACTCTCAAGTACAATTAATACATCAGTCAACCAAGATCCTAAAAATATTTGATCTACTTGGGTATAAGGGGAACCCAAGAAGGGTGTGAAATATAAATCTAAGTAGGCTAACACCCACAATATCTAACTTAATCTAGACAATGAAATATAAATTTAGAAGTGTTCAATATAAAATAAATACAGTGTGGTAACAAATTTATAATAACCACTTGATCTGGGTTCTTAAATGGTCACTCTTCCCATACCACCTATTTCGGCCTAAGCCGAAAATTAGAAACAAGGTACCTATGTAAGAATAATATGTATATCAATGGTGAAAGTAACTAGGAAAGTCAAAAAGGTGCACCCCCAAGCTTGTGCTTAGGCTTGGGGTCTAATTCCCATGTCATCACATTGGTATTATAATAATAAAGAGAGAAAAGTCACAAGTACATGCTCTAATATAAATTAATTCAATAAGTATATAACAATTAATTAACCCAATAAATAAATCAATGCAATTAAAACAATCCATAAAATCTAGTAGTGGAGTCTGATCTTATCCCTGAGGTATCTCTATGGACATCCATTCAAAATATCCAATTCCACAGAGCTTTTCCAAGGCGATCCTTTCAAAGGTCCAAGTATCATTTGTATTATCATAACCATGATTCCATCCTGATTATCACAAGAAAGGGACTCATTATCACCCGAGGCTTGGAATATCCATATTTCCAAAGTTTCTTCCCTCAATTTCCCCTTAGGGAACCAATATCACCCAATAGTATAATAAAATGCCTGAAGAACCCTTATCTAGTGATCCTAAAATTCCCCTTTTTTGGTACATCGTGGTATGACCACCCAAGCACAGGATTCCATCCATGATCCATTAATATGGAACCCATGTTCTCACCCATCCCATATCAAGTGAAACATAGTTTCCAAAGAACATTTCAAGGAAAACATCTATACATATATCACAAGGAAATAATATACATAAATCATGCAAATAAACATCCACCATTGGCCCTAAGATATTCAAGTGATCAAGTAAAACAATCGAATCCATCAACATGGCATAAGTAATTTCACACAAAAGTTACCCAAGTCTCTAACCAAGATCACTACGTAATAAGAAATAAAAATAAGTAATGCCCAAGAAAGAGGATTGGCAACAAGGAATAAGATTTAATAATGAAATGCAACTAGATTCACATGGAATTATCATGAATTTAACCATATTTCATTGATTACTTCTCAAGGTCTCAATCTATCAAGCTTGACCCTTAATTTTATACATCCAAGAAAAACAACTTTGGAAAAAATAATATACATACACAAGAATATACACAAGTCTAAACAATAAGAACTCGGCATATGCATTTTCAAAGGCCCTGTCCATAGTTCAATTCCCATTTTTAAATCAATTTATAAATTTAGGAAATTAGTTCATGGTACCACACACTCACCAAAAGGTGAAACAAAACTCAAGGCATTAGAGAAAAATGACATTTATGTTGGGCACACCCAAAGGGGTGGACAAGGGGAAAGGAGAACACCCTGAATGGGTTATTCCATAATCGAAGGCCACAAAAGAAATTATAGAAGAAACCAAACAATTTAATAGGTGATAAAAAGGCATATCTAGAAGGTTTAGGAAAGTAGAATTATGGCGCAACATGAAATAAGAGACAAAAATAAAGGGAAAGAGGGTATATGACCTACACTGGTATTTTTAATTAAAAGATGGGATAAAAACATTGGAGGTTCCTAGGATCATCTATCATTTTTCAAAGGAAACAACATCAATTAGAAATAACTGAGAAGTTACAAGTACAAGAATGCCATAAATCTAGACAAGTCATTAGGAAATAAGGAATAACTTAAGCAAAAATACCAAGCAAGCTAAATAAAAATAAACTATCACTATGAATTTTCATAGATAGCGCACCTATTTTGGGGGGTTTTTATTATAAAACCATGATCTGTTAATAAAAAAATTATCATAAGAAAACACTTATTCTAAAAAATCAAGCAGCATAAATAAATATCAAAATTAAGTGCGTGATGTGAGTAATTTAATGAAATCTTAAATTAAAGGAAAAGGATAGGGGTCCTACCTCAAAGGAACCAATCCAACACATGACACTTGACATATTTATCGATGACCATCCAAAATAGCTCCACACACATGCACGCACATACCATCATATATAAATATATATCTATAACCCAGTGAATGTATTCCCCATGACATGATGGAATATATACACGTAAGATATATATATATATCACATGAATACCTTAGTATATTCATCATCAAAAACTACAAAAGATGATCAAAACACCATAAAACAATTTCTATACATCCTAAATCATAAAAGGACCAAAATTATAATGGGGAAACCCAATAGAGGGTATAAATCATTACCTTGAATGGTGACAGTGCACCAAAATGACCTGAACCACTTTGAATTCAGTAGCAGTTTTTGGAACACACAAGAATAGGTGTTGAGATACCGTTCTCACAATAGTAATATATAAGAAAAATGAAATCATGGTTAACCCTCGACCTAGGGTTTGGACCGAATGAAAAAATAGGGTGACATGTAAGAAAGAATGGATGAATCGATAAAGGAAATAGAAGGAAAATTCCTTACCTTGTCAGATCGGATAAGAATCATGGAGGAAGCCGGTAGAAATCAGAGATCAGAGGACGTTGAAGGGGAGGTGTAAAACGCACCTGAGGGGTTTGTTCAGGGGGTGTCGCATAGCCTCGAGAGGAGGTCGTACAGAGGGAGTTCGTGCAGAGGGAGGTCATCCAAATGGGGGTCTCAAAGAGGGAGGTAGTGAAGAGGGAGATTGTGTGGGACAAGGGGGCACCAAGGGGGTCGCACGACATGTACAGGAGGGTGAGGAGACCCCCTTAGGTTTTTTAAAATCCATAGCGAAAATAAAAAATAAAAAGGATAATAATAATAATAATAAATAATAATAATAATAATAACAATAATTATATTATTATTATTATCATTAGAAAATTTTATTATTTAATTTATTTCTATTTAAATTTTAATTAATTTAATTCAATTTCTTTAAAATCCACATCATAGTGTCAACTCTTAGAAAAAATAAGTTCTGATGATTGGTTTTAAAAACACTCTGCCCATAAAATGGTAAATTTTAAATTCCCCTTGAATTTTTCACCTAGTTCAAAAACATGAGATGTTACAACCTCCCCACCTTATAACTTCTCATCCTCAAGAAGCCTTCGATAACAACAAAAACATCACCCAACCAACAAGGGTCATAAAGTCTTGTAGAAACGATCACATAACATCCCCAATCACCATATGCACCTTCAAGAATTGATTAGGAAAGCATAACTTAATCTATTAATATCTAATCCAATGATCATTTTCCAATCGAAACATCGAAACGATGCTTACCTAAGAATGTTTAGCTAGATACATGGCCATGTGGTTATCTCTTGAAACAATTAACCAGTGGTGCTCCCCACCATAGGTCTTAGCATTATAGGGACCCAACTCCAAGCCACGTCACCTTCCATCAGCATAATCTCCTAAAATACACACCCTTAATCATTTGAGCGATGCTTCTTATGTGATTTATAAAATTGAGAAAATGGTTGATTCCCCATCGACCTTAAATCCCAAGTCAAGAAATATTTTCATGAAAATACATGGCCGACATAAACTGCACTTGCCTCACCTGAAGATGTGACAGAAACGGTCCTTCACTAACCACTACATTGAACAAGAGAGACAACTAGTCAAGCCATTATGGCTAACCATTCAATAATATGATAGGATTAGATAGTCGATGTTTTAAAAACTAAATAGTGGTGTCTTTCTCCAAGGTATACTGCATTCACCATGAACACTTCCACTGAAGTCCATACCTGACTTCTAGTGATGTTCATGTATTTAAGCATCACCAAACCCAAAACAAATTTCACGATAACCTTGGATTGTAACAACTAGAGTTTTAGTAACTATACTAGGGTATCCCATAATCCATGTTTATGAGTGAGAAATTGGTACAAATCCAAGATTTCCACATCAAAGAATTGACTGATTGCAGAGCAGCATCGGCCTGGCAGTCAATTCAAAAGAAATGACTGGTGCACAAGAGTTTTTTCAAGGAATTCATATAATTGAATCCAAGTTTCACTCAAGAATAACAATTCTTTGATAAGAACCACATGTTCAACATGAAACAAGATATAGATTACCCAAAAACTTTTAAAATTCGACACATTGTAAGACTGACACTCTCTTAGTGCAACAAGGATGATGTTGAGATAAGGGATATGCTCGTCACTACACCAGAGTACACTAGGAGGATTTTTAAATATTACCATAAAGAAAATAGACAAACTTCTAATGGTCGATACCTTAGAAGAAACTCAGCTTCACCTGCCAATGCACCATCATTAACCGATCACCATGCAATTACCACCTGAGGTGTCCCATGACTGATCAATTTTAACCACCATAGTCCACCCATGACCAATGATGTTTCTCAAAGGTTTCATACACCACCAACCACACCAATATCGTGTTTCTGGGAAAGTACCTACATGATTTAAAGTTCACAAGCCTCAATGCATTTAATCCAGCTTGACCATTCTCGAATGGTCCCCTTTGGTTGTGTTTGTTCCACCTAGAAGGACACACATTTAACAAAACCAACATGACACTCCCCATATTAGTAGTGTCCTAGTTAATAAAATAATAGATAGACTAACCTCTGAAAATCACACTAGGTCATAACATCCATAAAATCAAACGTTTAAACAATTGGTATGAAAACCAAAACAAAACCAATCAGCGTGTCAAAATACCCGAGTAACTAGAAGTCATTGATAGAGTTAATATTTTCATTATCATTTATATGTTTTTCAATGATTTAATCCCTCCTAGTTATTCAATGTGAGTGTATTTGCATCATTTATGTGTTTTTGGTGTATTTTGAGCTTAAATGTGAAAATGGGGTAATTCTGTAAAATTGTCAGTTTTATATAGCTTCTATTTTTCGGTCCTAACTTTTATAATATGGGTCCAATTGAAGTGAATCTTTTTTTTTTAGGATTCCTATAATTGTGGGATTAAAATGTTCCTTCTGGACCAAGACCCAATTCGAAACCCAATGGTGCAGACAATTAAATCAAGTTGAGAAATCAGTTTGGAAGGCAGAATGGACCCCACTTCATTAAATATGCAATATCTCCTTCATCCGACCTGAGAATGAGATTATTCCAGCTGGTGTCGACAGAGGACTTCAAAAGGACGGCGCACATTAAATTTCATAAATTATTGATCTCATTAATGCATCCTTTTGGCGCGTCCAAATGGAGTGGGTGAAACAGTGTTTGGCGGCCAGAAAAGTAATGGTCATTGATTCGGACATATCTTTCTTTACAGCTGTCCAATGACTCTAAAATTTTATGAGTCGATAGAAAACTTCATTTCCAACATTATATAAGAAGGGACCTCAGTGAGTTTCGGCCTTCTGGTGGGAGGAACAGAGTCAAACATTTGGAAGACAGATTCTGGAGGATCAAATTTATGTTCTTTCTTTTCTCTCTTTTGTTCTTCTTAGTTTTGTAATGAATTATTCTTTACCCTTAGTCACAATTACCATTACTATGGTGGGGTAAACTTCTGTGTGATTGGGGAAGGAGAGTTTTTCCATATTTTATTTCATGAGTTCCTTCTATTAATGTTTTAAAATCCTCTTTTCTCTTCTGTGAATCTGTTTCAATTTATTATAACAGTTTTTATTATCATGTACGATTGTATCTGATTTTAGATTCTGTTATTCATTTATATTTGGTCAATGATCAATATCTCCCTCCACTAGGTTCTGGTTTATAAACAATTGAATAGACCAGGATTTAGTGGTGTAGTACTCGGTGATCACCAGTACGTGTGTGAGGAGTAGTGAATGTTCTTGATTACTTGGGATAAACAAGACCCGATTGGGAATTGCCTAAGATAATTGGGGATATTTTCTACAACTCTATTACACATTGTAAGGATAGTATACCAACCTAAGATTTTATTAAGGTTTATTCTCACATTTTTTTTGACCAAGGGAGTGAGAAGAAACGACTGTGGATTCTCACTCTTAACGATTTAGCAGAGGAGAATTGGGTAAAATGAACAATGATAGAATTAAAACTGGAAAACTGACCCTAACCTGATCACCATTTCATATCACTGATTTAGATCACATCATTTGTCAATTTGTTTCAAAACTTTCACTTAATTACTTTACTTTATTTAGTTTCTTTCTTGTATTTTCTAAATCAAACAATTTCTAAAAACAACCTCACTTCTTTCTATTTTAAGGTGACAGCTTAATTGTTGTGCACTCCTCTCTGGAGACAACCTAGGCAATCCACTCTACTGCATTTTAACTTAGGTAATATTTGTTTTTGTCACACCCCACGACAGGCACGTGTCAAAACTTGGCATCATTGCCGGGGAGGTAGTGCCAACATTTCTTTTCTTTTCTTTTCTTTTCTCTCTTTTCATCTTTTCTCTTCAAAATTGCATGACTAGAACCTCAAAAACTGAACCTTTACCCATAGATCCTGAAATTGAAAGAACCTTGTTGAATAGACTTAGAAACATTAATTTAGAATCTGAATTTGAGGACGTTCCCCTTGCAGACTCAAGTGAAACTTCAAGTGTTCACTCTGAGCCTGTCATCATGGCTGAAAATCAAAACCAAACACTTAGAGACCTCTGTGCACCACAATTCCTTAATCAAAACAATCAACTTGTCATGCCAGTGGTACAAAATGATTTTGAAATGAAACCTAACATGATTCCTTTGCTTCCAAAGTTTCATGGTTTGGCTGGTGAAGATCCAAACAAACACATTAAAGATTTCACACATGTTTGCTCAACTTTCAGACCCCGTGGAATTACCGAGGAGCAGGTAAAGTGGAAGGCATTTCCGTTTTCATTGGATGGAGCTGCTAAAGAATGGTTGTACGGCCTACAACCAGGAGACGTACATGACTGGAATGACCTGGTAAGATGTTTTATGCAAAGATTCTTCCCCACCTCTAGAAGCACAACCATTCGTAAGGAAATCTATGCCATACGACAATCATCTGGAGAAACTCTTTACGAGTACTGGGAGAGATTTAAGAAGCTATGTGCCAGCTCTCCACATCAAGCCATTGAGGAACACCACTTTCTTGTCTTCTTCTATCAAGGACTACTGGACAATGACAGAAACCTTCTTGATGCATCATCTGGAGGTGCACTGATTGGCAAGTCGCCAGAAGAAGCCAAGGGCTTGATTGAGAAGATTTCCCAAAACTCACAACAATTTGGAACAAGAGGTATTGGAACAAGAGGTATTCATGAGGTACGCACTTCTCATCCATCACCCTTATTAGAAACTAAGATTGAAGAGCTTACTAGTTTGGTGAGACATATGGCCTTGAAGCAAGTTAGTGACCGACAAGCACCAGCTAAGGTATGTGGTTTATGCTCATCTCCTGATCATTTCACTGACCAGTGTGCTGAAATACAGGGAATGGAAAGTTGTGCAGCAGCCTTTCAACCAAGGCAGTTCCATCAAAATCAAGGATGGAGAGAGCCTAACCAAGTCCAATATGGATTTGGAAATCAACAGAATCAAGCTAGGCCCCCGTACCAAAATCAGTTTCAAAACCAACCCCCATTCCAGAATCAATTCCAGAACCCTCCACCATTTCAACAAAAACCATATTATAATCAGCCTTCATACCAAAAACCAACCAATATCCAAAGACCCTATGAGCAACCATCCACTAGTGCCCAACCTCCAATTCAAAACCAACAAAAATCTGAGTTTGAAGGACTGAAAGACACTGTTAAATATTTGTCCAATAAGTTTGAGAGTCTCATGGACTTTCTGACCAAAAATCCAGGTAAACTCCCTTCCCAAACAATCCCAAACCCAAAAGAGAATGTTAGTATTATAACTACAAGAAGTGGAAAAGAACTCCAACCACCATCCACCATTGAACCTGAAACAAGAAAAACTAATATGGGTGATAATGAAGTTAGAAATGATGAAAATTATATAAAAATGCATCGGGAAGAAGATAAGAAAGAGGAGGATGATAATAATAGGAAAAGAATGAATAAACAAGAAACACCATTTCAAAGGCAACAAAGGGAGAAGAAAGATATACCACCACCATTTCCATCAAGGATGATTGAATCAAAGAGGTTACAAGAAGAAGCAATGCAAAAAGAAATTCTGGACACCTTTGAGAAAGTGGAAATTAACATACCTCTTCTTGAAGCACTCAAACAAATTCCAAAGTATGCTAAGTTTTTGAAGGATCTTTGTACCAAGAAAAGGATACTTCAAGGGAATGAGAGGATCAATTTGGGAAGAAGCGTCTCAGCCCTTATCACACCACAATTGCCAACCAAATGTCAATATCCAGGGACGTTTTCTATTCCATGCACCATTGGTTCATTAAATTTCTCTAATGCTTTGTGCAATTTAGGTTCATCAATTAATGTATTGCCTCACTCAGTATATACTTCTTTGCAGATGGGAGACTTGAAGCCCACAAGAGTGGTGCTCCAGCTTGCAAATAGATCCACAGTTTTCCCAGCAGGAGTTTTGGAGGATGTCCTGGAAAAAGTCAAAGATCTTTTATTCCCTGCTGACTTTTATGTGTTGAATATGGAAGATGATAGGATCCCATCACACTCACCCTTCATTTTGGGGAGACCATTCTTAAAGACGGCCAAAACCATCATCAATGTCCATGAAGGGACACTTACCATGGAGTTTGGAGATAGCACTGTCCACTTCAATATTTTTGAATCCATGAGGCACCCATCAGATGATCATTCACTCTTCGCACTCTCCCATGAAGATGACATAGAACCAATTAAAGAATCAGGTATGTTTCATGAATTTTTATCATTAGGAGAGAATTTTTCCATTAAAGATATCACTGAACATATGGATTCCCAAACTCTTGGAGGTTCTGATTTCCTGTTGGAAGAAGAGTTAAAATCTGATTTCTTTGATAATTTGTTAATGGATGATGAAGATGATATGATTTCTTGTGTGCAGGATGTCAAACCATTGGAAGTGGAGAACCTCAATTTAGTTTCATCTCTTGAGCATCCTCCTGATCTAGAATTAAAACCACTCCCCACTGATTTAAAATATGTTTACCTTATGGAGGGAGAGAAATTACCAGTAATAATTGCTAATAATCTATCTAAAACTCAAGAAAAATCATTGATTGAGCTTTTGAGAGAGAATGTCCAAGAAATAGGGTGGAGCTTAGGTGATATCCCAGGAATAAACACAAACATTTGCTCACATAGAATTTTTCTTGAGGGAGATTCCAAACCTGTCAGACAACCCCAAAGGAGGCTGAACCCTACCCTGATGGAGGTTGTAAAAAAATAGATTGAGAAGTTATTAGAAGCCGGGATCATCTATCCCATATCGTATTCACAATGGTTTATCCCCATCCATGTAGTCCCAAAGAAAACTGGCCTAACCATTGTGAGGAATGAAAAGAATGAATTAGTCCCTGTGAGAATTCAGAATAGCTGGAGAGTATGCATCGATTTTAGGAAGTTGAATCAGGTCACTCGAAAAGATCATTTCCCTATCCCGTTTATTGACCAGATGTTAGAGAGATTGGCAGGGAGAACTCATTATTGCTTTTTGGATGGATTTTCAGGTTATTTTCATGTACCCATTGCCCCCGAGGATCAAGAGAAGACTACATTTACTTGTCCTTTCGGTACTTTTGCATACAAAAGAATGCCATTTGGATTGTGTAATGCTCCAGGTACATTTCAGAGGTGTATGGTAAGTATATTTTCTGATCACATTGAAGATTGCTTCGAGGTTTTCTTGGATGACTTCACAGTTTTTGGAAATTCGTTTGACCATTGTTTGAAAAATCTGGAAAAAGTTTTGAAAACTTGAATTAAAAAGAACCTTGTTTTGAATTTTGAAAAGTGTCATTTTATGGTTGAGAGAGGAATTGTCCTTGGGCATGTCATTTCACAGAAAGGCATTGAGGTTGATAAATCAAAAATTGAAGTGATAAATTCTTTGCCTTACCCAACTTGTGTGAAACATGTTAGATCATTTTTAGGACATGCAGGATTCTATAGGAGGTTTATAAAATATTTCAGTAAGATTTCTCTCCCTCTCTCTAGATTACTTTTGAAAGATGCTGATTTTGATTTCAATGGTTCATGTAGGGAAGCATTTGATGAGTTGAAGAAGAAATTGATTACACCACCAGTGATGCAGCCACCAAATTGGGAAGAACCATTTGAGCTACTTTGTGATGCTTCAAACCAAGCAGTTGGAGCTGTCCTTTCTCAGTGAATTGAGGGCAGGCCACAAGTCATTTCATATGCCTCGAAAACCTTAGATGCGGCTCAATTCAACTACACAACAACAGAAAAAGAGTTTTTAGCAGTTGTTTTTGCTTTAGAAAGATTTAGATCGTATCTGCTTGGAACTAAAGTCATTGTGTTTTCTGATCATGCAGCTCTTAGGTACTTGATGAAGAAGGCTGAAGCAAAACCAAGGCTAGTGAGATGGATACTACTACTACAGGAGTTCAACATAGAAATCAAAGATAAGAAGGGATCTGAGAACCAAGTGGCTGATCACTTAAGTAGACTACCCAACACCGCTGAAGTTGAGATTCCAGACACTGAACCACTAAATGATCGCCTTCCAGGAGAGCAGTTGTACTTGATTGAAGGAGAAGTACCTTGGTATGCTGACATGGTCAATTATCTGGTAACATCTCAGGTCCCATCTCATTTAAATTCTCACCAAATTCACAAATTGAAATCTGAATCTAAATATTACATCTGGGATGATCCATTTCTTTGGAAGATTTGCAATGACCAAATGATCAGAAGATGTTTGCATAAAAATGAAATTGAATCAGTCTTTAGGTTTTGTCACACATTAGCTTGTGGAGGCCACTTTGGACCTCAAAGGACTGTAATAAAGGTTTTAGAATCTGGACTTTTTTGGCCAACACTTTTCAAATATTCTCATGAATTTTGTAAACGGTGTGAAAAATGTCAGTTTACAGGAAATATTTCAAAGAGACAAGAAATTCCCCAAAAGCCACTTAATTTTTGTGAAATATTTGAAGTTTGGGGGATTGATTTTATGGAAACTTTCCCAATGTCATTTGGAAATTATTATATTCTTCTTGCTGTTGATTATGTTTCCAAATGGGTGGAAGCAAAAGCCACCAGGACTGACGATGCTAATGTTGTTTGTGATTTTGTCAGGGCTAACATATTTTGTAGGTTTGGAGTTCCTAGAGCCATCATTTGTGATCAAGGGACTCACTTTTGTAATTGGAGAATGGCGGCTTTGTTGAAAAAGTATGGGGTGCATCATAAAACATCAACTCCCTATCATCCACAGACTAATGGGCAAGCTGAAGTGTCCAATAGGGAAATAAAAGGAATTTTGGAAAAGACTGTTAATCCAAATAGGAAGGATTGGAGCCAAAGGTTAGAAGACACATTATGGGCTTACAGGACAGCCTACAAAACTCCAATTGGAATGAGTCCATATAGGCTGATTTATGGGAAAAGTTGTCACCTACCTGTGGAATTGGAACATAAGGCATACTGGGCTGTGAGGAAGATGAATCTGGATCTTGAAAGTGCTGGGAAAGAGAGAAGATTGCAGTTACAAGAGCTGGAATAAATTAGAAGGGAAGCATTTGAAAATTCTAGGATTTACAAAGAGAGAACAAGAGTGGCTCATGACAAACTGATCCAACCAAAGGACTTCCATCCAGGAGACAAAGTGTTTTTATTCAATTCAAGACTCAAGATGATGCCAGGTAAACTTCGTTCCAGGTGGGAAGGTCCATTTATAGTTACTCATGTATATCCTTTTGGTGCTGTGCAGATTGTGAAGGATGGAGTGAAGGATCCATTCACTATTAATGGGCACAGATTGAAGAAATTCCTTGGGACCATGCCATCAGAGCCAATGGAGGAGATCACACTCCTCCAACCTGTTTATCAATAAACTCCATCAGGTCGTACCTCTCCTTTATATTTTCATGATTGTTGTGATTAAATTTCCAATATTCTTACATGTTAAATACATTTGAATGCATTGTGGACACTGCATCATTTAAGTGTGGGGGAGGGAACCTTTGTAGTGTAGGATTTTTATGTGTTATTTGTTTTACTATTTGTTTTAAAAAAAACATGTGAGTGTTTAAAATTTTGTGTGTTTATTTTTAAATTTTTGTGTGTTTTTTAAACTTTTGAGCTGAAATGATTATCATTGGTATTTTTGAAACCCATATCCATGAGTGAAATATTTTATTCCTTGAAACTAAGCTTAAATGAATGCTGAAAATGACATTGTTTCAAGTTCAATTATTTGGGAATTTCATGAAAAATACTCTGTTTTTTGAATCCCATGCCACATATCACTGTCTTTATATTTGAAATCACATTCCCGTGAGGCTTCTAAACCTATTATTTTCATATTCTTTACATTCACCTCACTTCTTGAGAGAACCAAATCATGCTTGATTTAACCAGAATTTGATTTATTCCTGTCAAAACTTGATGGTTTGAGGTACTTGTGTTTTAAATGATTGAGGCATTTCTTTGGTTTGAAAGCCCCCTTTTTAAGATAATCCCTTTCATAATGTCCTACCTTGAACATTTAATCCTTGTAGCCCATAGAAGCCATGAAAATCCTGTTAGTTTAACCACATTACAAGCCAATATTCCCTATCCAACCTGCTCGTGAAGTGAAATTGCATGATCTATTTGAACATAAGTGTGGGGGGAAGATGTCTTGTATTATACTACCTTATTTGGGGATACATTGGGTGAAAACAAAAATGTTGAAGAGATGTTATTGCTGTAAAAAAAATCATTCTGCTGAAAGCTGTGCCTTTTCTGGAGCTTTCATGATGAGAGAAGCTGTGCCTTTCTGGAGCTTCTAATGTAAAAAGGAAGATGTGCCTTTTCTGGAGCTTTCAAGAAATATTATATTTGAGAAGATTGAAATGTTTGCTACTGAAATGATGAACTATGGGAACATTCCTTGATATTCCATGGAGAAGGAGTTTATTTTCTACTAAGGGGAGTGAAGAGAAGACCACACTTTTGTGAAAATTAGAGTAATGCAATTTTGCTTCAAAAAGAGCCAAGCCCTCTTCATTCAGCCTCAGAATTTTCACATATAAATCCTACCAACCTAAATCCACAGAACAACCTTAACAAGTCCTCATGATAAACATATGTCTTTGACTCACATCGGGTGGAGAGGTAGGAATTTATCAAGCCTATGGTGACCCTTGTATGAGTTTGGATGAGAAAGACATTGCTAAAAAATTGAGATTTGTGTAATGAGAGATAATGAAAGTTAGGTAAGTGTTTTGTGTGCATGGGAGGAGAAATGAAGATTAAATTTATTGAATGATACTAACTTAAGAATATGAAATAATAGAGTTTTAGGAGGCATGATATATTTTGTTTCTTGTTTTCAAATTAGTGGATCTCATGAATATGTGTTTTGAATTTACTTTGAATTTATTTTGATTCTGAATTTTCCAGGAGACCAAGTGATAAGTGTGGGGGAATTGATAGAGTTAATATTTTCATTATTATTTATATGTTTTTCAATGATTTAATCCCTCCTAGTTATTCAATGTGAGTGTATTTGCATCATTTATGTGTTTTTGGTGTATTTTGGGCTTAAATGTGAAAATGGGGTAATTCTGTAAAATTGTCAGTTTTATATAGCTTCTGTTTTTCGGTCCTAACTTTTATAATATGGGTCCAATTGAAGTGAATCTTTTTTTAGGATTCCTATACTTTTGGGCTTAAAATGTTCCTTCTGGACCAAGACCCAATTCGAAACCCAATGGTGCAGAAAATTAAATCAAGTTGAGAAATCAGTTTGGAAGGCAGAATGGACCCCACTTCATTAAATATGCAATATCTCCTTCAGCCGACCTGATACTGAGGTAATTCCATCTGGTGTCGACATAGGACTTCCAAAGGACGGCTCACATTAAATTTAATAAATTATTGAGCTCATTAATGCATCCTTTTGGCGCGTCCAAATGGAGTGGGTGAAACAGTGTTTGGAGGCCAGAGAAGTAATGGTCATTGATTCGGACATGTCTTTCTTTACACCTGTCCAATGACTGTCAAATTTTATGAGTAGATATAAAACTTCATTTCCAACATTCTATAAGAAGGGACCTTAGTGAGTTTCGGCCTTATGGTGGGTAGAACAGAGTCAAACTTTTGGAAGACAGATTCTGGAGGATCAAATTTCTGTTCTTTCTTTTCTCTCTTTTGTTCTTCTTAGTTTTGTAATGAATTCTTCTTTACCCTTAGTCACAATCACCCTTACCATGGTGGGGTAAACTTCTGTGTGATTGGGGAAGGAGATGTTTTCCATATTTTATTTCATGATTTCCTTCTATTAATGTTTTAAAATCCTCTTTTCTCTTCTGTGAATCTGTTTCAATTTCTTATAACAGTTTTTATTATCATGTACGATTGTATCTGATTTTAGATTCTGTTATTCATTTATATTTGGTCAATTATCAATATCTCCCTCCACTAGGTTCTGGTTTATAAACAATGTAATAGACCAGGATTTAGTGGTGTAGTACTCGGTGATCACCGGTACGTGTGTGAGGAGTAGTGAATGTTCTTGATTACTTGGGATAAACAAGACCCGATTGGGAATTTCCTAAGATAATTGGGGGTATTTTCTACAACTCTATTGCACATTATAAGGAGAGTAGACCAACCTAAGATTTTATTAAGGTATATTCTCACTTTTATTTTTGACCAAGGGAGTGAGAAGAAACGATTGTGGATTCTCACTCTTAACGATTTAGCAGAGGAGAATTGGGTAAAATGAACAATGATAGAATTACAACTAAAAAACTGACCCTAACCTGATCACCATTTCATATCACTGATTTAGATCACATCATTTGTCAATTTTTTTCAAAACTTTCACTTAATTACTTTACTTTATTTAGTTTCTTTCTTGTATTTTCTAAATCAAACAATTTCTAAAAACAACCTCACTTCTTTCTATTTTAAGGTGACAGCTTAATTGTTGTGCACGCCTCTCTGGAGACAACCTAGGTAATCCACTCTACTGCATTTTAACTTAGGTACTATTTGTTTTTGTCACACCCCATGATAGGCACGTGTCAAAACTTGGCGTCGTTGCTGGGGAGGTAGTGCCAACATTTCTTTTCTTTTCTTTTCTCTCTTTTCATCTTTTCTCTTCAAAATTGCATGACTAGAACCTCAAAAACTGAACCTTTACCCATAGATCCTGAAATTGAAAGAACCTTGTGGAATAGACTTAGAAACATTAATTTAGAATCTGAATTTGAGGACGTTCCCCTTGCAGACTCAAGTGAAACTTTAAGTGTTCACTCTGAGCCTGTCATCATGGCTGAAAATCAAAACCAAACACTTAGAGACCTATGTGCACCACAATTCCTTAATCAAAACAATCAACTTGTCATGCCAGTGTTACAAAATGATTTTTAAATGAAACCTAACATGAATCCTTTGCTTCCAAAGTTTCATGGTTTGGCTGGTGAAGATCCAAACAAACACATTAAAGATTTCACACATGTTTTCTCAACTTTCAGACCCCGTGGAATTACCGAGGAGCAGGTAAAGTGGAAGGCATTTCCATTTTCATTGGATGGAGCTGATAAAGAATGGTTGTACGGCCTACAACCAGGAGACGTACATGACTGGAATGACCTGGTAAGATGTTTTATGCAAAGATTCTTCCCAACCTCTAGAAGCACAACCATTCATAAGGAAATCTATGCCATACGACAATCATCTGGAGAAACTCTTTACGAGTACTGGGAGAGATTTAAGAAGCTATGTGCCAGCTCTCCACATCAAGCCATTGGGGAACACCACTTTCTTGTCTTCTTCTATCAAGGACTACTGGACAATGACAGAAACCTTCTTGATGCATCATCTGGAGGTGCACTGATTGACAAGTCACCAGAAGAAGCCAAGGGCTTGATTGAGAAGATTTCCCAAAACTCACAGCAATTTGGAACAAGAGGTATTAGAACAAGAGGTATTCATGAGGTACACACTTCTCATCCATCACTCATCTTAGAAACTAAGATTGAAGAGCTTACTAGTTTGGTGAGATAGATGGCCTTGAAGCAAGTTAGTGACCAATAAGCACCAGCTAAGGTATGTGGTTTATGCTGATCTCCTGATCATTTCGCTGACCAGTGTGCTGAAATACAGGGAATGGAAAGTTGTGCAGCAGCCTTTCAACCAAGGCAGTTCTAGCAAAATCAAGGATGGAGAGAGCCTAACCAAGTCCAATATGGATTTGGAAATCAACAGAATCAGGCTAGGCCCCCGTACCAAAATCAGTTTCAAAACCAACCCCCATTCCAGAATCAATTCCAGAACCCTCCACCATTTCAACAAAAACCATCTTATAATCAGCCTTCATACCAAAAACCAACCAATATCCAAAGACCCTATGAGAAACCATCCACTAGTACCCAACCTCCAATTCAAAACCAACAAAAATCTGAGTTTGAAGGACTGAAAGACACTGTTAAAGATTTTTCCAATAAGTTTGAGAGTCTCATGGACTTTCTGACCAAAAATCCAGGTAAACTCCCTTCCCAAACAATCCCAAACCCAAAAGAGAATGTTTTTATTATAACTACAAGAAGTGTAAAAGAGCTCCAACCACCATCCACCATTGAACCTGAAACAAGAAAAAATAATATGGGTGATAATAAAGTTAGAAATGATGAAAATTATATAAAAATGCATCGGGAAGAAGATAAGAAAGAGGAGGATGATAATGATAGGACAAGAAGGAAGAAACAAGAAACACCATTTCAAAGGAAACAAAGGGAGAAGAAAGATATACCACCACAATTTCCATCAAGGATGATTGAATCAAAGAGGTTACAAGAAGAAGCACTGCAAAAAGAAATTTTGGACACCTTTCAGAAAGTGGAAATCAACATACCTCTTCTTGAAGCACTCAAACAAATTCCAAAGTATGCTAAGTTTTTGAAGGATCTTTGTACCAAGAAAAGGAGACTTCAAGGGAATTAGAGGATCAATTTGGGAAGAAGCGTCTCAGCCCTTATCACACCACAATTGCCAACCAAATGTCAAGATCCAGGGACGTTTTCTATTCCATGCAACATTGGTTCATTAAATTTCTCTAATGCTTTGTGCGATTTAGGTGCATCAATTAATGTATTGCCTCACTCAGTATATACATCTTTGCAGATGGGAGACTTGAAGCCCACAAGAGTGGTGGTCCAGCTAGCAAATAGATCCACAGTTTTCCCAGCATGAGTTTTGGAGGATGTCCTGGTAAAAGTCAAATATCTTTTATTCCCTACTGACTTTTATGTGTTGAATATGGAAGATGATAGGATCCCATCACACTCACCCATCATTTTGGGGAGACCATTCTTAAAGACGGCCAAAACCATCATCAATGTCCATGAAGGGACACTTACCATGGAGTTTGGAGATAGCACTGTCCACTTCAATATTTTTGAATCCATGAGGCACCCATCAGATGATCATTCACTCTTCGCACTCTCCCATGAAGATGACATAGAACCAATTGAAGAATCAGGTATGTTTCATGAATTTTTATCATTAGGAGAGAATTTTTCCATTAAAGATATCACTGAACATATTGATTCCCAAACTCTTGGAGGTTCTGATTTCCTGTTGGAAGAAGAGGTAAAATCTGATTTCTTTGATAATTTGTTAAAGGATGATGAAGATGATATGATTTCTTGTGTGAAATATGTCAAACCATTGGAAGTGGAGAACCTCAATTTAGTTTCATCTCTTGAGCATCCTCCTGATCTAGAATTAAAACCACTCCCCACTGATTTAAAATATGTTTACCTTATGGAGGGAGAGAAATTACCAGTAATAATTGCTAATAATATATATAAAACTCAAGAAAAATCATTGATTGGGCTTTTGAGAGAGAATGTCCAAGCAATAGGGTGGAGCTTAGGTGATATCCCAGGAATAAACCCAAACATTTTCTCACATAGAATTTTTCTTGAGGGAGATTCTAAACCTGTTAGACAACCCCAAAGGAGGCTGAACCCTACCCTGATGGAGGTTGTAAAAAAAGAGATTGAGAAGTTATTAGAAGTCGGGATCATATATCCCATATCAGATTCACAATGGGTTAGCCCCATCCATGTAGTCCCAAATAAAACTGGCCTAACCATTGTGAGGAATGAAAAGAATGAATTAGTCCCTGTGAGAATTCAGAACAGCTGGAGAGTATGCATCGATTTTAGGAAGCTGAATCAGGTCACTCGAAAAGATCATTTCCCTATCCCGTTTATTGACCAGATGTTAGAGAGATTGGAAGGGAGAACTCATTATTGCTTTTTCGATGGATTTTCAGGTTATTTTCAGGTACCCATTGCCCCCGAGGATCAAGAAAAGACTACCTTTACTTGTCCTTTCGGTACTTTTGCATACAAAAGAATTCCATTTGGATTGTGTAATGATCCAGGTACATTTCAGAGGTGTATGGTAAGTATATTTTCTGATCACATTGAATATTTCTTGGAGGTTTTCTTGGATGACTTCACAGTTTTTGGAAATTCGTTTGACCATTGTTTGAAAAATCTGG
Source organism: Viscum album (assembly GCA_963277665.1). Lineage (NCBI taxonomy): Eukaryota > Viridiplantae > Streptophyta > Magnoliopsida > Santalales > Viscaceae > Viscum > Viscum album. The sequence continues at coordinate 1,948,891,180 of OY728125.1, forward strand.
AAAATTTTTTGAAAACTTGCATTGAAAAGAACCTTGTTTTGAATTTTGAAAAGTGTCATTTTATGGTTGAGAGAGGAATTGTCCTTGGGCATGTCATTTCACAGAAAGACATTGAGGTTGATAAATCAAAAATTGTAGTGATAAATTCTTTGCCTTACCCAACTTGTGTGAAACATGTTAGATCTTTTTTAGGACATGGAGGATTCTACAGGAGGTTTATAAAAGATTTCAGTAAGATTTCTCTCCCTATCTCTAGATTACTTTTGAAAGATGCTGATTTTGATTTCAATGGTTCATGTAGGGAATCATTTGATGAGTTAAAGAAGAAATTGATTACACCACCAGTGATGGAGCCACCAAATTGGGAGGAACCATTTGAGCTACTTTGTGATGCTTCAAACCAAGCAGTTGGAGCTGTCCTTTCTCAGCGAATTGAGGGCAGGCCACAAGTCATTGCATATGCCTCTAAAACCTTAGATGCGGCCCAATTCAACTACACAACAACAGAAAAAGAGTTTTTAGCAGTTGTTTTTGCTTTAGAAAGATTTAGATCGTATCTGCTTGGAACTAAAGTCATTGTGTTTTCTGATCATGCAGCTCTTAGGTACTTGATGAAGAAGGTTGAAGCAAAACCAAGGCTAGTGAGATGGATACTACTACTACAGGAGTTCAACATAGAAATCAAAGATAAGAAGGGATCTGAGAACCAAGTGGCTGATCACTTAAGTAGACTACCCAACACCGCTGAAGTTGAGATTCCAGACACTGAACCACTAAATGATCGCCTTCCAAGAGAGCAGTTGTACTTGATTGAAGGAGAAGTACCTTGGTATGCTGACATGGTCAATTATCTGGTATCATCTCAGGTCCCATCTCATTTAAATTCTCACCAAATTCACAAATTGAAATCTGAATCTAAATATTACATCTGGGATGATCCATTTCTTTGGAAGATTTGCAATGACCAAATGATCAGAAGATGTTTGCCTAAAAATGAAATTGAATCAGTCTTTAGGTTTTGTCACACATTAGCTTGTGGAGGCCACTTTGGACCTCAAAGGACTGCAAGAAAGGTTTTAGAATCTGGACTTTTTTTGCCAACACTTTTCAAAGATTCTCATGAATTTTGTAAACGGTGTGAAAAATGTCAGTTTACAGGAAATATTTCAAAGAGACAAGAAATGCCCAAAAAGCCACTTAATTTTTGTGAAATATTTGAAGTTTTGGGGATTGATTTTATGGGACCTTTCCCAATGTCATTTGGAAATTCTTATATTCTTCTTTCTGTTGATTATGTTTCCAAATGGGTGGAAGCAAAAGCCACCAGGACTGACGATGCTAAAGTTGTTTGTGATTTTGTCAGGGCTAACATATTTTGTAGGTTTGGAGTTCCTAGAGCCATCATTAGTGATCAAGGGACTCACTTTTGTAATTGGAGAATGGCGGCTTTGTTGAAAAAGTATGGGGTGCATCATAAAACATCAACTCCCTATCATCCATAGACTAATGAGCAAGCTCAAGTGTCCAATAGGGAAATAAAATGAATTTTGGAAAAGACTGTTAATCCAAATAGAAAGGATTGGAGCCAAAGGTTAGAAGACACATTATGGGCTTACAGGACAGCCTACAAAACTCCAATTGGAATGAGTCCATATAGGCTGATTTATGGGAAAAGTTGTCACCTACCTGTGGAATTGGAACATAAGGCATACTGGGCTGTGAGGAAGATGAATCTGGATCTTGAAAGTGCTGGGAAAGAGAGAAGATTGTAGTTACAAGAGCTGGAAGAAATTAGAAGGGAAGCATTTGAAAATTCCAGGATTTACAAAGAGAGAACAAGAGTGGCTCATGACAAACTGATCCAACCAAAGGACTTCCATCCAGGAGACAAAGTGTTGTTATTCAATTCAAGACTCAAGATGATGCCAGGTAAACTTCGTTCCAGGTGGGAAGGTCCATTTATAGTTACTCATGTATATCCTTTTGGTGCTGTGCAGATTGTGAAGGATGGAGTGAAGGATCCATTCACTGTTAATGGGCACAGATTGAAGAAATTCCTTGGGACCATGCCATCAGAGCCAATGGAGGAGATCACACTCCTCCAACCTGTTTATCAATAAACTCCATCAGGTCGTACCTCTCCTTTATATTTTCATGATTATTGTGATTAAATTTCCAATATTCTTACATGTTAAATACATTTGAATGCATTGTGGACACTGCATCATTTAAGTGTGGGGGAGGGAACCTTTGTAGTGTAGGATTTTTATGTGTTATTTGTTTTCCTATTTGTTTTTTTAAAAAAAACATGTGAGTGTTTAAAATTTTGTGTGTTTATTTTTAATTTTTTGTGTGTTTTTGAAACTTTTGAGCTGAAATGATTATCATTGGTATTTTTGAAACCCATATCCATGAGTGAAATATTTTATTCCTTGAAACTAAGCTTAAATGAATGCTGAAAATGACATTGTTTCAAGTTCAATTATTTGGTAATTTCATGAAAAATACTCTGTTTTTTGAATCCCATGCCACATATCACTGTCTTTATATTTGAAATCATATTCCCGTGAGGCTTCTAAACCTATTATTTTCATATTCTTTACATTCACCTCACTTCTTGAGAGAACCAAATCATGCTTGATTTAACCAGAATTTGATTTATTCCTGTCAAAACTTGAGGGTTTGAGGTACTTGTGTTTTAAATGATTGAGGAATTTCTTTGGTTTGAAAGCCCCATTTTTAAGATAATCCCTTTCATAATGGCCTACCTTGAACATTTAATCCTTGTAGCACATAGAAGCCATGAAAATCCTGTTAGTTTAGCCACATTACAAGCCAATATTCCCTATCCAACCTGCTCTTGAAGTGAAATTGCATGATCTATTTGAACATAAGTGTGGGGGGAAGATTTCTTGTATTGTACTACCATATTTGGGGATACTTTGGGTGAAAACAAAAATGTTGAAGAGATGTTATTGCTGTAAAAAAAATCATTCTGCTGAAATTTGTGCCTTTTCTGGAGCTTTCATGATGAGAGAAGCTGTGCCTTTCTGGAGCTTCTAATGTAAAAAGGAAGCTGTGCCTTTTCTGGAGCTTTCAAGAAATATTATATTTGAGAAGATTGAAATGTTTGCTACTGAAATGATGAACTATGGGAACATTCCTTGATATTCCATGGAGAAGGAGTTTATTTTCTACTAAGGGGAGTGAAGAGAAGACCATACTTTTGTGAAAATTAGAGTAATGCAATTTTGCTTCAAAAAGAGCCAAGCCCTCTTCATTAAGCCTCAGAATTTTCACATATAAATCCTACCAACCTAAAGCCACAGAACAACCTTAACAAGTCCTCATGATAAACATATGTCTTTGACTCACATCGGGTGGAGAGGTAGGAATTTATCAAGCCTATGGTGACCCTTGTATGAGTTTGGATGAGAAAGACATTGCTAAAAAATTGAGATTTGTGTAATGAGAGATAATGAAAGTTAGGTAAGTGGTTTGTGTGCATGGGTGGAGAAATGAAGAGTAAATTTATTGAATGATCCTAACTTAAGAATATGAAATAATGGAGTTTTAGGAGGCATGATATATTTTGTTTCTTGTTTTCAAATTAGTGGATCTCATGAATATGTGTTTTGAATTTACTTTGAATTTATTTTGATTCTGAATTGTCCAGTAGACCAAGTGATAAGTGTGGGAGAATTCATAGAGTTAATATTTTCATTATTATTTATATTTTTTTCAATTATTTAATCCCTCCTAGTTATTCAATGTGAGTGTATTTGCATCATTTATGTGTTTTTGGTGTATTTTGGGCTTAAATGTGAAAATGGGGTAATTCTGTAAAATTGTCAGTTTTATAGAGCTTCTATTTTTCGGTCCTAACTTTTATAATATGGGTCCAATTGAAGTGAATCTTCTTTTTTTAGGATTCCTATACTTGTGGGCTTAAAATGTGCCTTCTGTACCAAGACCCAATTCGAAACCCAATGGTGCAGAAAATTATATCAAGTTGAGAAATCAGTTTGGAAGGCAGAATGGACCCCACTTCATTAAATATGAAATATCTCCTTCAGCCGACCTGAGAATGAGGTGATTCCAGCTGGTGTCGACATAGGACTTCCAAATGACGGCTCACATTAAATTTCAAAAATTATTGAGCTCATTAATGCATCCTTTTGGCGCGTCCAAATGGAGTGGGTGAAACAGTGTTTGGAGGCCAGAAAAGTAATGGTCATTGATTCAGACATATCTTTCTTTAAACCTGTCCAATGACTCTAAAATTTTATGAGTCGATATAAAACTTCATTTCCAACATTATATAAGAAGGGGCCTCAGTGAGTTTCAGCCGGCTGGTGGGCGGAACAGAGTCAAACATTTGGAAGACAGATTCTGGAGGATCAAATTTCTGTTCTTTCTTTTCTCTCTTTTGTTCTTCTTAGTTTTGTAATGAATTCTTCTTTACCCTTAGTCACAATTACCCTTACCATGGTGGGGTAAAATTCTGTGTGATTGGGGAAGGAGAGGTTTTCCATATTGTATTTCATGAGTTCCATCTATTAATGTTTTAAAATCCTCTTTTCTCTTCTGTGAATCTGTTTCAATTTCTTATAACAGTTTTTATTATCATGTACGATTGTATCTGATTTTAGATTTTGTTATTCATTTATATTTGGTCAATGATCAATATCTCCCTCCACTAGGTTCTGGTTTATAAACAATGGAATAGACCATGATTTAGTGGTGTAGTACTCGGTGATCACCGGTACGTGTGTGAGGAGTAGTGAATGTTCTTGATTACTTGGGATAAACAAGACCCGATTGGGAATTGCCTAAGACAATTGGGGGTATTTTCTACAACTCTATTACACATTGTAAGGAGAGTAGACCAACCTAAGATTTTATTAAGGTTTATTCTCAAATTTTTTTTGACCAAGGGAGTGAGAAGAAACTATTGTGGATTCTCACTCTTAACGATTTAGCAGTGGAGAATTGGGTAAAATGAACAATGATAGAATTACAACTGGAAAACTGACCCTAACCTGATCACCATTTCATATCACTGATTTAGATCACATCATTTGTCAATTTGTTTCCAAACTTTCACTTAATTACTTTACTTTATTTAGTTTCTTTCTTGTATTTTCTAAATCAAACAATTTCTAAAAACAACCTCACTTCTTTCTATTGTAAGGTGACAGCTTAATTGTTGTGCACTCCTCTCTGGAGACAACCTAGGTAATCCAATCTACTGCATTTTAACTTAGGTAATATTTGTTTTTGTCACACCCCACGACAGGCACGCTTCAGTCATCCAAAGAATTGGGATGAACTTTATTTCTTTACGCCTATGTTACTCTACTTAGTAGATGACTAGAGACCACATTCAATAGTGTAAGGCTCAATGATTACACTGAACTCAACCAGTTCATCACAACATTAAACACTCGATAGTTACCGCGTATACTGATACATACTACCCTGAGATTTCATAAGAAACCAGAACATCCTAATTACTATCCATAGGTTTTCCACCATATGAATTAAAGTATCATATGATCTGTAAAATGGATTTAACCCATCATTGTATTTCCCCCATATGACCATTGACTTGGATGATGTTGTATCAAGTCGTCCATCACTAAGGAAGAGAAAGGGTCATACGGCCTACAAAGAGGCCGACCATGCCCAGGGCATGTCTGAATAGTTGAAACTAAGAATAACTTAGTGCTCACACCCATATTAAATGCCAAGAAAAACATGACCACCCATCTAAATTAGGGTTTCATTTTAAGAAAGGGGTGCGACTAGGGACAATGAAATAAGAGAAACTCCAAAAAACTCATGGAATTAACATGTATTTTAAGTTATAAGGGTGATACCTACCATGGAATATCCCCTTATTAAGGGAAATAATTGAGCCTAACATTGGGTCATGCTAAGAGAGTTCAGTAGGCTCAAAAGTTGATCATCTATGCCCTTTATAAAATAAATAGATCCTCTAGAAAATGCTTGCACTTTTATTCCAATGAAACTCAAAAAATCCTTATCTACCCTTACATGAGGGTCTTAAATAGAGGAAACTACTACTGGTTCTATTTCTAAGACCATTAAATTTAAAACTATTTCATAATACAACATGCATATTTTCAACAGTCCATACATATGGGTGGCCATCTACCAATAGATAAATCTCCCATAAACCCTACATGTGGAATTTTGCTCCCATTTAATTGCAACCAATCCATTTATCCCATGCAACCCATTACATCAAAATAAAATTAGCATGTCAGCACAAGAATCTAACATAGGGAAGATATGATATAGGAACAGAAGCATGGAATATTACCACCTAATAATTTTATACAAATAATCATGCTAATAAAAATAACATGGAATGGCATTCAATTCACTCAATCATATTAGCAGGAAACCTATGAATGCAACTACATGGAATTTCATATGCATGACATAAGAATACTTATGTGACTATTATGATGCATGTGATGAATCATACTTACCTTAACTGGCCAAGGGTAAAATACCATAAACTATATAAATCCAAAAGCAGTATAAATTACACCAATCACTCGAGGTGAAATCATATCAACATTCATATCAAAAAGCATGAACATCAATTCCCATCCCTAGACACTTGGAGATTTACCATACATGGGGTGATTAGTCTCGATCATGACTATTAACCAAGCTTCGACATATTCTTAGTCTCATGTCTACCAGCTGAAAATATTAAGACAAAGTAAAACCTCCTATGATACCACTTTGTAAAATCCCAGCCAGACTCACCTCTAAGATGGTGGCCAGACAGGTGGGTCACATGACCTCAAGTGCATCTCCCAAAATTCCAAAGGCTTCTGACTAGAAAAGATGGCCTATAGTGTGTCTCTAGTGATACTAATACCTCATATATTAGATTATTCACAACCATTAAAAATATATAATAGATTGCAGAAGCATAAATAGAACTGATAGTAGCATAAATGGTTACAAATAATTGACAAAGAAGTGGAAGATAATAATTAATAATTTAATAAAAGTGACCAATACCATATTATACAACAAATTAATGCATTTCATAGTGATTTTACATAAATGAAATCATTATACAATATAACATGCCTGAAAAAATAGTACAGTAATAAAAGAATGACAAAAATGCCCCATGGGTGATGTCTATGAGCATCCCAAGCACTAGCTCAGTCCTTTGCTCCTAACACTCAAGTACAATAAATATAGTGGTCAACTTAGATATTGTAAATATAAATTCTACTCGCGTTCCAGGGGTACCTAAGGAGGGAGTGAGATATAAATCTCAGTAGGTTGACACCCATGGTATCAAGACAAATCCATACAATTCTATATAAATTAAGAAGTGTTCCATATAAAATAAATGCAGAGTGATAACAAATTAATAAAATCCACTTGGTCATAGTTCCTAAAAGGACACTTGTCCCATACCACCTGCTTTTTCCTAAGCTATAAATTATAAAGGAGGTACCTGTGTAAGCATAATATGTGTACTAGTGTCAAATGTAACAAGGAAACTCAAAAAGGTGCACGCCCAATATTTTTCTTAGAATGGGGGTTTAATTCCCAGGTAATCACATAAGTATGCTAATAATAAAGAGAGAAAAGTCAAAAGTACATGATCTAATATAAATAAAAGAAATAAGTATAACAGAAGAAATTAACCCAAGAAATCAATCAATGCAATTCAAAAAAACTATCAAATCCAGTAGTGCAGTATGAGATCATATCTAAGGTATATTTATGGTATATACAACCAAAATATCTAATGTCACTAATCCCTTCCAAGGAGGTCGTTTTGAAGTTCCAAGTATCACTCATGGTATGGTAACCATGAGTCCATCTTGGGTATCATGCGTAAGGTACCAAGTATCACCCAAGCTTGGGGTATCCATATTACCAATGGGTCCATCCCCAGTTTCCCCTTAGAGAACTTGTATCACCCAATAGGATAATAAAAATCCTGAGGAGATCTTTCTTGGTTAGCCTGAAACACTTCTTCCCCAGTGTGTCATGGCATGGCCACCCAAGCATGGGATTCCATCTGTGAGTCCTTAATTTAGAACTCATGTTATCACTCATCCCTTATCAAGTGAATGATAGTTTATAAATCAAATTTCAAGGAAAAAATCAATACATATATCACATGGAAAGAATATACATAAACCGTCCTAACAAATAAGAACCATGGGCCACAATATACTCGACCTATTAAGTAAAAAAATCCAATACATCAACGTGGAATAAGAAATTTAGCACAAAATTAACCCAAGGCTCTAAGAAATATCACTAGGTAATGAGAAATAAACTTAAGTCTCAAGAAAGAGGCTTAGAAACAAGGAATAAGCCTTTAAAATTAAATTCAACCAGATTCACACTGAATTAGCATTCCTTTAACCATATGTCATCAATGACATATCACAGTCTCAAGCTATCAAGCATGGCCCAGTATTTTATACAACTAATCTAAACCACTTTAGAAAAAAAAATCTACATACCCAAGAATATGCGCATTCCTAATCTATAATAACTCGGAATATACATGGTCAAAGGCCCAATCTATAGTTCAATTCCAATTTATAAATCAAGTTATAAATTTGGTACATTATTCTATAGTACCACTCACTCACCCAGAGGTGAAACACAACTCAATTAATTATGAAAAAGTATATTTAGGTTGGTAACACCCAAAGGGGTGGCCAAGGGGCAAGGCAAACACCCTAACTAGGTTCATCTATTAGAGAAGGCCAGAATAGATATGATAGAACAAACCAAACAATTTAATAAGTGATTACAGGGAATCACTGGAAGGTTTTGGCGATTGGCATGACAAAACAACATAAAATAAGTGACGAAAATAAAGGGAAAGAGGGTAGATTCCCAATAATGATAATTTTAATTAAATTTTTGCAACACACTTAGGAGCTTCCTTGGATCATCTATCATTTTTCAAAGGTAAAAACTTTATTTAGAAATAACCATGAAGGGACATGTAAAAGCATGCCATAAATCTAGATAATGCATTAAGCAATAAGAAAGAACATAATCAATAATGCCATGAAAGCTAAATAAAAATAAACTATCATTGTGAGTTTTCACAGACAGTGAACCTTCATTAGAGGGGTTTTATTATAAAACCATGATTTGTTTATCAAAACAAACCTTTATCATAAATAAGCACTTTTTATAAAAAATAAAGCTGCATAAATAAATATCCAAATGAAGTTCAGGAATCCAATAATTTAATTCAATATTAAATTAAAAGAAAAAGGATAGGAATCCTACCCCAAAGAAACCAATCCAACACTTGGCACTTTATCAGTGACCATCCCGAACATCTCCACACATATGAATGCACATACCATCATATATATATATATATTTGTAACCCAATGCACATATTCCCCATGCCATGAAAAAATATGTACATGAAAGATATATATATAAATTATATATATTCATACCTTCGTATATTCATGTGCAACAACCTCCAAATATAATAAAAAATACCTAAAAAATCTATGTATCCTAAATAATCAAAGGACCAAGAACAATAAGGTAGAAACCAAACAACGGGTTTGAATCATTACCTCAGATGATGGTGGGTAATGAAACAACTTGAACTGGTTCACCATTGGTGGTGGTTGTCAAAACATTCAAGAATAGGTCATGTGATACCATTCACACAATACTAATATAGAAGGAATCCAAAATAGGGGTTAAACATTAACATAGGGTTTTGGATAAATGAAAAAATAGGGAAACAGGTAAGAAAAATTCACCGAAGCGATGAAGGAAACATAAGGTGGAGGCCTTACCTCATTGGATCAGACAATAATCCTAAAAGAAATTAGTAGAAATTGGATATCAGAGGAGGCTAAAGAGGAGGTGTCGTGTGCACCTAAGGGTTTTTTCCAGGGGGTGTCTTGTCGCCTGGAGAGGAGGTCGCACAGAGGGAGGTCTTATAGAGGAAGGTACCACAGAGGGAGGTCACACAGAGGGAGGTAGCGAGGAGGGAGGTCACACAAGTCAAAGGGGAGCCCTAGGGGTCGTGTGACACGTACAAGAGGGGTAGGATACCGCCTTAGGTTTTCTAAAAAGATAGTCTAAAATAAAAAGAAAAATTATACTAATAATAATAATAATATGAATAAAAATAATAACAATAAAAAATATATTAGAATTATTATTAGAATTAGAAAAATTTAATTATTTAATTTATTTATATTTAAATTTTCATTAATTTAATTCAATTTAATTAAAAGAAACAATGCATTGTCAACTCTCAGAAAAAATAATTTCTGACGCTTGGTTTTAAAAACGGCCTTCCCAACAAATGGAAAAATTTAAATTCCCCTCGATTTTTTTGTGCAGTTAAAAACATATGACATTACAAAAACTTATCATAAAAATCAATGTGTTAAATATGTGAGTAACCTTTGAAAACAATGATTTCTTTATTTCTTATCAATTCAACATATTAATTTATCATTTTTTGGATCACTCACTTTGTACCAATAACATTTTATCATTTGGTTTAGGTATGAGTTCCCAAGAATCATTCTTCTAAATCTGATCCAAATATTCATTCATATCATGAACCCATTCTGGATTCTCAAAATATTTATTCACATCTTTCAAATCCACATTTTAATATAAAAAAGTGTGTGTGATAAATTTTGATGTTCCTCTTGTTTCAACCTTTTATTGTTGATCAACAATTATGTTTCTAGCTTCCACTTTCTTCTTCATCCAAGAAATAGATGTACAAAATTCTTTTTCATTGCCAAAATTAGATGATTTTGATTCTTCCATCTATGTTTCATCACAATTTTTGGCATTTTTATTGTTTTTTAACAAAAATTCTTGCATCCTCTTTATCTTCCTTATTTGCATGTGTTTTTAAATCATCTTCCTAAACATTATCAAGAACATTTACATCAAAAGAAGAAAAAATTATCCCCTTTTCTTTGTTAAAACATATATATTCCCTTCTATATGAGGCATATCCAGTAAACCTCTCAAATCACACTTTCCCATGTTTCCAATTTTGTACTTTATGATGTAGGGACTCCCAAAAAACTCTAAATGGTTTCAAAATTTGAGTTTTATCATAACATGATTCATAAGGATTAATATCGGAACTTGTACTATAGAAACATAGGTTTTGAATATAAATATTTGTGCTCATATATTTCCTCTATAAGTAATGAGAAACACCATGTTCAAGTAATATTATATGCCCCATTTCAACAAAACTTCTATTCTTCCTTTCAGCAACACTATTTGGTTGTGGTGTGTATGGTGCACTAAATTTTTTCAAAATTTCATTCTTTTTAATATTACTTATAAACTATTTATTATTGTGATAACCACCATTATTAGTTATAAAATTATTTATAGAATACTCACATTCCTTCTTAGATTTTCTCCGAAAAATTTTAAACATCATTAGAGTATCTGACATGTGTTTCAAATACATAAAACAAGTAATTTGAATAAAATAATCAATGAAATAATTAAAGTACTTATCTTTTAAAGTTTATTGTTTTCTAATTGGATAAAAAAGACCATTATGAATAAGATCCAGGGGTTGATTTGAATGAACATCAACTTTATTATCCATAGAGTTTGTTATCTATCCTTTTTGAGAAATTGTGAAAAAATGAAATATTCTTCTTGACATATCAAGAATACCTAGGACACTATCTCACATTAAAAAATTTCTCATGTTTCTCTAACACATATGTCCTAAACTTTTATTATATAACTAATTTTCTTCTATAATTCTAAATTAACAATAATTCTGAACTTTTCCAACCTAAAACTAATTCCTTTTTGTATGTTATCCTCTATTGATAACTTTTCCATCTTCCTATATTTTCACAAAAAAACATATATTATGTAAAAACATTATTTTATACACCAAAATATTTGGAAGCACTCAGTATATTTTGTTTCAGCCCATCAAAAAACAAATCTTTCTTGGATTTCAAGTTTTTTTATCCCCAATAATAGCGGATCCAACACCATTGATTCGAAGATATTCATCATTTCCAAACATCACTATTCCAACTTTGAAATATTTCACATTATTCAATAATTTCAAAATAACATTTCATATGATAAGAAACCCCACTATACAAAATCCAATTCTATTCTACTTTTATATATTTGAGATCAATTTCTACAATAAGAACCTTTTATTTTCTTTTAACATTATTCACATCTAGATTCTGATAATTTTTATTTAAAAAAATTCTAGTAACAAAACATGAAACCCTTTTGATATATTCACTATTTGTTCACATATTTTATAAATAGTTTCCAAATGTTGGAATCAATTTTCAACATTCAAAAAATATTTATTATAATTATTTAATTTAGAGGATTGATTCCCCATCAAAATTTTATTTCTATAACTCATGGGATAATTGAAATATTTATGGTTAAAACAACACATAATTCCCATATTCCCAAATCCACCACAATACCAGAAATATCCATATAAATAATATTTTCCTCTATCATTCCTATATTGTCTGGATTTTTGAGAATTTTTTTCAGAAAAATTCATGTCTTTCAATTTTGAACTCTGTTGACCGCCATACATTCTGTTATCACTCAAAAACTTCTTCTTCAACCCAAATGTCATCCCAACCTTATTAGATTCTGTAGTGGAAGAATATTTTTTGGGTTTAGAAATTTTAGAAACATCTGAAATTCAAACTATATTGGTTTTGGCTACACACATCTTTTTCCCATAATTTTTATTCTTAGAAAAAAATCAATTTTTTTCTCAAAATCTCAATGTAACTTTTATAATGCTTATTAGGTTCACACTTTCCCAAACTTTCACTAACATAAAAGATAGAGTTCTTGAAACTTTTAACTCCATGATCATCTTTAGAAAGTTTTTATTTAATAGGTTCCAACTCTTCTTCCTTTACCTTTAACTTTACTTCAAGACGTTCATTACAATTATTTTCCTTCTTAAGAGACTTCTTTAGGAAATCAATCTCTTCTAGAAACTTATCTCTCTCATCAATAAGTAATTTTTGATTTTTTTTGTACTTTCCTTATTCAAATTATTGATTTATTTTTCAAGTATTACTATCTTTTCAAGGAATTATTTTAATTATTTATTTATGTGAAACTCTGACTAATTCTTTTCTTCTTCAGAACTACTACTTAAAAACACTTCATCATTAACTATTTCAATGAAAATATTTTCTCCATAAATCTCAGTGAATGTTTTGGCTTCATATTCACTATCTTCCTCTTTATCATACTTAGAAAAAAAATTCTATTAGATTTGGATATCTTTCTAGATTTTCTCATGGAATAATATTTTTACTTATCACTTTGTTTGTTCTAAGATGTTCTTGGGATTATATCATCTTCATCGCTATTATATTCCTTCTTTATTCATGGAAATTATCAGAAAAGTTCCCAATAGCTCCACATTCAAAACATTTCATGGGTATATTTCTCTTGTAGTTTCATGCACCTATTTTCACATTTTTAGAAATCAAGGATAAAAAAACATCAAGATTGTTACATAAATCATTTTTGGACTCAGAGTCAAAAACGTATTATTCTTTAACAATCTTCTTATAATTTCCTTTCTTGGTATCTTTGATGGACATTTCTCGATCAATTTTTTTTATTTAAAACTTTGTCCCTTATCATTTCATAAGTAATGATAGAAATATGAATATCATACAAATATAGAGTTTTAGGATCTCTATCTTATAAATATAAAACTTTTTCATCATACTTATCAAGAATAATTCTCAATATATGTTCAAAAATAGTTGAATCTTCTATCTTCTCACCAATAAATATTATTATAACAACCCTAATCTTTATTTTATATTTAAAAATGACCTATTAAAAAAATTCACTTAATAACACTCAGAATATTGAGATTTATAGTGTATTTGGGGATTAGGAACATTACATAACAACTTAAAACATAAAATGCACATCTTTATAGAAAACTTCTTTTACATGACCACAACATCTTTCCGCACTTAGCATTGCATGGGACAACCTGAGGACATACATATGAAATGGGTGATCTATAAAGCCCAGTAAGGGAGTTAAAAGTCATAATATAATGAATACAATACATGTTAGGGATTATTCATATCAATATAGGATAATATAAACATGAACATAAAGGCATGATATAGCATGATTATCATAACATGGAAATGTGGAAACAACGTAAAACACTAAATCATTAACATAAAGGAATAATGTAAACCAATTTCCCATCATGGTAGAAAAAACTCATAAAAAGGAATCATGTAAACCCATATCCCAACATGAGGTATCATGATAATAAACATTACACAATTCATTAGAGCGCTATCAGGATGGACCCTTCATAATCATTTCAATCTCATGCTTTAAGTGTGCCGCATAGATCATATAACATAGATTCATTCAAAATAATAATTTATTCCATGATAAAGGAATCTGTAATTAATAAATTTAAGTCACCATTATATAAGTATGTGTGCATAAAGGTGAATAACCTTGATAGAGAAATGGGTATGGTATTCACTCCACAATGATTTTTTCATGGAAAATCGTGGTGCAATTTTGGCAGCATAACTATGTCATATGGAAAATCATAAATTAGGTTAATGAGAGATAAAGGGGTCACTAATCTTTTATACATGGGATTTATGGTAAGTGGATCATGGAAAATAATATCCCAACATGTGAAATGTAATTTATATTCATAATATAAAATAAATTCTTGAATGGAAATGAGAAGAGAGAAATCCCTTATAGAATTTTGGCATAGTAATTGGTGGGTTTAAAGGATCCTATGGGGGGTTAATGGAAGTGAAAGGAAGATCCAATAATTTATAAATCAAATTTATAGTATGTAGGTATGGAAAAACATATCCCAAATCAAGAAAATGTAAATTGAAAGGCATGACATAAAAGAGGTTCTTAAAGAAAAATGAGAGAGGGAGATCCCTTATTGAATGTGTAATCCAAAAGTCTTGGGGGAGGCTTCTTGGGATCTTGGGTGTGCCTTGGGAGGACTATAGGAAGTAGGGGGAATAGGGTGTTCGAGATTAAAAGTGCTTGAGTGAGGATAAATGGGTTCTTGGGTGGGTTTATATAGGAAATATGGGGTAATTCTTTATTAATATTTTTTTGGACACTACACACTAAAATATTCAAAACCACAAATCATATCATGGTTTTTTCACATGGTTTATAGAAAAATAAAGTGTTATAAATTTTATTATAAGGATAAGGGTCTAATATATTAAAATATTTCTCTTTATTATGTGGAGGTGAGTCACACTTTCAAGGAAATTATTTTAAAATCTTAAAATGTTTTTATGGCTTTGAGGATTCACTAAGGCTTTATAAAATAAATCAAATGAACATGAAATTACATTATTTTAAAGTAAAAAATATATATTTGGCCTAATATACCTTTTATAGTATTTTATTTCATCATTATTGGGTCATTATGATTTTATAAGACACATTATATATTTATACGGTATTTAATTTTTACCCAAAAATTTGACTGTCTCAGAAAATTATAAAAAATTAAACATTGGATAATTTTGACGTCCTGATTCCAAAAATAATATTCATTTTATCTAAATAATTTTCTAGATATGTGAATTTTCTATTTTAAAATAAAAACTAACATTTATTGATAACTGACGAGTTTTGATAAAAATAGTTTTCAACCCTTAATGAAAATTACATTTGACTTCATAAAAATTATATGATGATAAATGTAATTTAATAATAACATTTTATTGAAATATTATTTAACTAAAAATACATTATTTAATTAAAATATATTTCTTAATTGAATTTTAATATTAACCAAAAACACTATTTGTGCTTTAAAATCATTTACAAAGTAACAATAATAGAATGAATGTATATTAATTATTCTATTCAAAAATAATGAAAATAATAATAATGATGTGTTCTTGTTACATATTCCTTTATTACACTAGCATAAACCCTAAGATTAAGGTGTTTTATGGTGAGGCTTTCTTGGTGTCATTTGGTGAACATGGGTTGGTTCGTGGTCTCGATGAGTTTTAACTTCTACTGTAAATGGTTTTGATCATGCTTAAGTTGCTGGATCTCAACTTGGGATTGGTATAGGGAAAATTATATAAATTATATCTCCCATGGAATCTATGATAAATTGGCTTCGTACGGTATGATTTAATTGTTTGAGGTCATCACTTCCTTTGTTTGTGTCAAAAGGATTTGTTAAAACCCTATATTTATACTCGTCATGTGATCACTGTTCAATGGATATATTATCAATAGTAAGGATACCTAACGGTCATTTAAATCCAATTGGATATAATAAAAAAAAGGAGTTCATCTATTTTATGTATCCATAAGACATTTAATTAATATAAAAGGTAATTTTATTCATAAATTTTTGGGTCATTACAAACTTCCCCCATTAAGAAAATTATCCCTCAGAATTTACTTTTCCCAAAATAAAATAGATGAGGGTAACTCTGCCTCATAACATCCTCTAGTTCCCATTTCACTTCTTCAAACTTATGTTTTCTTTACAACACTTTGATGAGGGGCATTGCCTTATTTTGTAGAACTTTTTCTCTACGATCAAAGATCTACATAGACTTATCTTAATAGGAGATGTCATCCTCCTATGGTACCACCTCTGGATTGAGTAAATATGATGGTTCTAGTATGTAATTCCTTAAGAGTGATACTTGGAATACATAATGTACTTGAGATAGGTTCGATGGGAGCACTAGTCTATAGGACACTACTATGATGGAATCAAAGATCTTAAAAGGGATGATGTACCTTGGACTAAGAATTCCTTTATTTTAAAATTTCATAACTCTCTTCCATGGAGATATGTGGAGGAATTATATATCTCCAACATCAAAATATAGGTCTCATTGATTATTTTCAGCATGGAACTTTTGTTGACTCTGAGGAGATTTGATGTGTTGCTGGATGGTATTAACCTTCTTCACCATTTCTTCTACCATTTCCAGACCTTGAAGTTTTCATTCCCAAACTTCATCCCAATATGTCGGTGTTATGCACCTCTTCCCATAAAGGGCTTCGTAAGGAGCCATTTGGATGCCTGAGTGGAAACTATTTTTCTAAAATAACTCCACCAAAGGAAGATGTGGGTCCCATCTTTATATGAAGTCCATTGAGAAAGCTCTCAAAATGTTTTCAATATTTTAGATATTCTTCTTATATTGGCCATTATTTTGAGGGTTATAGGTCTTGATGATGTTCAACTCAGTGTTCAGAATGTATTAGAGACTCTACCAGAACATAGAGGTAAATCTTGGATATCAATCAAACATAATCGATAGTGATTCTCCATGCATACTTACCACTTTTTAGATGTATATCCGTGTCTTTTGATCTAGTGATAAATCATCATGATTGTAATGAAGTGGGTATTCTTTGTAAAATGATCCCAAAAACCCCAAATAGCATTGTTTCCTTTGGATGTATTCGGAAGTGTGGTAACAAAGTTCATTATTATGTTCTCTCATTTCCATGTTGGTATGGGTAATGGTCGCATCATCCCCTTATACATCTACCTCACAACATTCACTTACTAACATACTAGGAACTTTGATTTATATTTAGTGATCTTGTTCTTCATGTTATACCACCAATAGTGCTCCCGTGGATCCTGATATATCTTTGTGTTTCTTGGGTGAATGGATAAATTCGAACTATGGGCATCATCCAAAAGTTCTTTCTTTAACTCTATATTTGATAGAACACGTAGTCTTGACCCAAATCTCAAAATTCATTCTTCATTAACATTTAAAACCAAGGATTTACCTTTTCAGAGAGTTTACACTCTCTTTTAAATTCTCACATCAACTTTTTTAGCATCCTTTAACCTTTCCAAAAGAGATGGTTGAGAAGTAATTTGAGAAAGGATTGATGATGTTCCCTTCTTTATGATTCCCATTTCCATATTTATCAAATATAATTATATTGTATCATTTTTAATTCTCATCAATGATATAATTGCTAGGGTCTTTATGCTGAGAGAATCTTCCACCTTGTTCGCTCTCCTAGGGTAGTAATGGATTGAGCAGTCATAAACATTGATGATCTCCAACCATCTTCATTGGCGCATATTCAGATCATTATGTGTGAATATATATTTGAAACTTTTTGATCCATATATATTTTACACTTCTCCCTAAAGAGATAATGATTGCATATTTTTAAGACAAATATAATATCTACCAACTCTGAATCATGTGGGGGATTGTTTTTCTCATGAATTTTCAATTTCCTTGAGTCATATGCAATGAATTTGTCATTATACATCAACACACATCCCATGCCATTATTCAAATCATCATTTAAGATTAAAAAAAAGATCCCCACTTATGGGTAGTGTGAGCACAGGGTTAGTGATAAGCCTCTTCTTCAACTCCATGAAGCTTTATTCACATTTATCATTCCAAGAAAACTTGACTCCATTCTGAGTTATCTTGGTAAGAGGGTTTGATAATTGTGAGAAATTTTTCACAAATTAGAGATAATATCTTTGATAAATCTAGGAAGTTACTGATATTCATCACATATGTCAGCCTTTTCCATCCCTAAATTGTTTTGGTTTTGGAAGGATCCAAAAATATTTCATTGCTTGTGAAGATATTTCCTAATAATGAAACTTCCTTCAACTAGAACTCACACTTGTTGTACTTTTCATATAGCTTATCCATTCACAAGGTCTCTAAAACAGTGATCAGATGATACTCATTCTCCTTATTGGTTTCAGAGTACATTAGAATATCATCTATAAAGACTACCAAAAATTTGTTGAGGTAATCTCTAAAGACTCTATTCATCAAGTCTATGAATATTGTTGGAGAATTAGTGAGTCTGAAGAGCATTACTATGAATTCATAGTTCTCATACCTTGTACAAAAAGAAGTTACAAGTATATTTTCCTTCTTCACCCTTACATGGTGATATCCCAACTGAAAATCCACCTTGTAGAAGTATTTTTCTACACATATCTGATTGAACAAGTCATCAATTCGTGGAAAAGGATACTTTTTCTTTATCGTGATTTTTTTGAGCTCACAATAATCAATTCAAATTCACATTGACCCATCCATATTCTTGAAGAAGTGGATTGTTTCACCCCATGGTGAAGCACTTAGGCATATAAACCCTCTATCCAGATTCTCTTTTAGTTGTTTATTTATCTCCTCAAGTTCTACAACATCCATTCTATATAGATTCTTAGATATTAGAGATTCCCTGGGTATAAGATCAACAAAGTATTCAACAACTCTACTAGGAAAAATACCAGTCAATTCCTTAGGAAACACATCATTGAATTCCCTCACAATAGGAATATCTTTGAGGATGGTTATTTCCTTATACTCAATCATTTGAGAAAGATGCATGTTCTCATAGGGACGTAATATCCATTCTTGAGATGATGGTGCTAAAGAAGATTCGTCCTCCTCCTTGTAATTTTATAGAATCGGGGGTCGATTCACTATATGGAGAGTGATTTCCCTCTCGGGGAAATATATGTTGGAACTATATATAGAAATTCAATTCATGCCAAGAATTTCATAAAATTCCACTAAGGGAAGTATGATGAGGTTCATCAGGAACATTAATCCACAAATTGTGGTAAGGTAGGAGTTATATACATGGGATGCTATAAATTCCCCATTTTTCATTTTCACCAACATCACTACTTCCATGATTTTTTGTGGTTTTTTGATAGTTCTAATAAACCTTTTGGATATAAAAGAATGTGTATAACTAGAATAAAAAAAGTACATTCTCTATTTTTTAATTAATAACCATCGTACTTGTCACCACTTCGTTGTGGGGATTCACTTCGGCAGTAGTGATGGAAAAATATTTCTCTTTCTTACTTTGAGGTTGTTGGTTGCCTCTAAAAACCCTTGTATTAGGGCACTAGTTTTAAAAGCTCCATGGTTCCTTGTAGTTTTAGAAATGAACAATGCGTTGATGATAGAACATAGTGTTTCTTTTCTCTATGGTAGTAGTGGATTTTTCTTGTCAGCAATCACTCTCTAGGTGCCCTTCCTTCCAGCACCTAAAGCATTTCCTCAACCCCTTCAAGAAATTTCCAAGGTGATTATTTCCACAACTTTCTTAAGAAAGGTGATGAAATTTATTAGCACCATTGGATTTATCCATTGGACCGCTAGGATTAAAGTCCACTTTCCTCTTCTTATCCCGGTGATACCCCTAAGATCTTCCGATCTTCAATTCAACTTTAAGGGCACATCATACAATCTCATCATAGCTTTCAAAAGTCACAAATCACTAGGGATTTCTTTATTCTAGGTTTTATCCCACCAAATAAGTGGTCAATATTACATTTGGGGGTAACGACAAAACTAGAGGTGTATCATGCAAGTATGGTGAAGTTTTTTTCATACAACATAATAGATTCATCATCTTTTTCCTCGAGTGTAATGGAATATCTTTACATCTTAAAATGGATGGTGTAGGGAATATATTTGTCAATAAATATTTTTTAAAAATACTTCAATTCCATTACCTCGATCTCTTCCTCATGATTCATATTTTTTATCACTGTCCACCATTAGTCAACTTCACCCTCCATATGATAAGTAGCTAGAATAACCTTCTCTTATTTAGGGAATTTAAGGATGGAGGATATCTTATCAATGAATTTTATCCATTGTTCGATGATTTAGGGATCATATGATCCATTAAAAGTATGAGGTCTTTTTCTCATGAAGATCTTGATTTTGAATTGTTCTTTCTAAGGTGGGGGAAAACTGTTTCTCTTGATCCATGTTTAAATTAAAAACATGAGTTAATTGAGAGAGTATCATGAAAAAAAAATCTGATTCTCGCTCCCATCAGATTGGGAATATCATTAGAGCAATCGTCACATTGATCTTCGCATTGTTAGTTATCCTGATTCCTCCTATTACCAATCATTGGCTAGAATAAAAGGAAAATTAGGGGTAATTATTTTAAATGATTAAACCCATAAATGGGAATCCAATGACAAAAAGGGATAACTTATAAATTACATTTATCTCCTTAACTTATGATTTTCTAAGCTTCGATCTAAGTTATTGTAGAGACCCAAATCTTGACGTACATGGACATTACATTACTTTTTCAGAATACTTAATACATAGAAAAAACAGACGCCCAAATACCGTATTAGTTTAGTGTCTTTGGAAACTTGGAACATAATCTTCTAATCATGGTGAAAGATGTTCTACATCTCCCAAAAAGATATTCCACACTAGTTTTCTTACCTAAAACCTTTATTTATATCTTGGGGAAAAGAAAAAAATAAAAAGGGTGAGCTCAAATGCTCAGTAACGGTAAACATGGAGAACATAAAAACAATCCATAAACATTTGAACATAAAAACATGAACATAAAACATCAAAATCTTGATCAATAACATAAATATTGGTAGTACGTAAGGCATAGATCATAAAAGAACATTAATCATGATAAAATAAAACATGTAACTGTGGAAAACCATTAATCACATGATATGATTTCCATAGTAGGCAAGGAATTACTCCCAAGACCATCATAGTGGACAAATTCCATTACTGAACCGAGTTTACTTGTTGTTCCAGCCCTGTATTACTGAACCGGATTTTACTTTCCGTTCTAGCCATGTCTATCTCATGAGATGTAAATCTTTACCCAATGCATTGGAGGGAGATATAGGTCCCACCCATCTCATAATGAAATCATTCTTACATGTTCCACAACATAAACATAAATCATTCATCATAACCCAAAGAATAAAATGGGTTTCATAAACATCATCCCATTATAACATAATCCATATATAACAAATAGATATCATTTTATCATATGAAAAGTGAAACCATTTAAGTCATAGAGACATTATACTTGAAACATAGACATATAAAATAAGGTCATCTTAGATGGAAAATGGTTTTGATAAAACACTAGAAATGAAATCTTAAGGAAAATATCCTTTCTTCTTCAAAATCATTTTCTTTTCACAAAATTCCATGGAATTTTAAAAGAAACATATTTTTTTCAAAATAGTCATGAAATCTTGTAGAGTAAGCTTCATAAAAATAAGGCATTATGAAACCGTAAAAATACATTCATACAATATAATTTAAAGAAAACATTCTCCTCGTACTTTTACCAAAAAATTCAAAAAGTACCTCATATGGTAAACAAAAGAAATATTTCCTACATACCATGTAGTAAAAGTCAAAAAAGGGTAATCATGACTTTAAACATACATAGAAGAATAGTTAACATTTTATAAAATAATTTTTAGAAAACATGGGCAATGATGATAAAAATAACCCCAGCAAATAATTATGAATAAACGATCTCAGATAAGAATGAGATTGGAATAATTATCCCTCACCTTATGTCCAATTTCTCCAGTATGTGTCCGAGACTACTCTTTTTCAACGTGCCTCTTCTAAACAACCTCTTAGGGCACTAAAGTTGGACTTTGAAGAAGACCAAGACCTCTAGTATTCTACTAGGGAAGTGGAGAAGAGAAATGGTTAGGGTTTGTTCGAGCTTAAAGGCTCAAAGTGTTGTGTAGAGGAGATAGAGGAGGTGCCCTTTTATAAGGTAAGAGGGGGTACTTTTGGAAACCTATAAAATAGTAATTTGTAATAAACTCAAAACCCACTTAAAAACCTCCAAAAATGACTCAAATCTGAATAATAAATGATATTGGGTTGTAATATCATCATCCAATAAAATTTAGACATGTAGGGAATTTATTTTAAACCTTATAAACTTTATTTATCCTTATTTAATCTATTTAATTTAATTTGTGGTGATAATATTCTAAATTTTAAATTATTATAAATAATTACTTATGTGTTCTGATTTTTCCATAATTGGATACTTTAGGAAATTTTCGACAACATAAATTTCAATTTATAATTTTTAAATATTTTTATGATTTTTAAACAATTTAATAATATGTTATTTTTATAAAATAACAGTTGTGTCAATTTTGACACTATTCATTTATTAGAATATAAATAAAATCTACACTGAAGATATATTTGAACCAAAATATTTAATAGATTTATAACATGTCAGATTCTTCTAAAAATTCATGGAGAACATTAATTTGTTCATATAACATTTATTTTAATATTTTTAAAACCATTTATTTGATATTTCCTTTAATAAAATAATTACTACAACATTTCTTTGTAACTATTTTATATACTTATTTGTTGCATAAAAATTAAAAATAAAATATTTTGTTTCATATAAATATAATATAATTCATAATAATACTTTTACTTGAATTTATCATCTTAAAATCGCAACATTTAAATTGTTATATTTATTAAAACCTAAAGGTGACAACTTTGACATCATTTAAAATAAAATAATATAAGTGTCATAATCACTTTTATAAGGCTCCAAATGGTAAAATATTCTCTAATTGTATTCTTATTGTTTATATTTACATGGCCAATAAGTTTTGTTCAGGTTTATGTTCTTTTTATGGTCACTATAAGTTTAATAAAAATTGTATTATTGATTTTTCACTAAATAAACAATTTCTTCATCACTATAGTATCACCATAAATGATAATTATTTAATCCCTAAAAATTCTAAATAAATTCTCATAATGTATATAATTATATTATCTTCTTATAGACTATTTATATTCTATATTTTATGAAGTGTATCACTAATTTAAAATTATTACACTTATAAGATATAAGAGAGTGACATGTTTTCACTTTCTTTGGTTTTAATAATAATTACATCATTTTCATGGTAAAAATTCCATTAAATGAATCTATTTAGACCCTTAGGTGATATGGGTCGACTTTTATTCATCCAATTGATTTTTTTCATGTGTTAGGGTAATTTTATAATCTTATTTTTACACTTAATTACCTGATTTACCTTTAACTGTAGTAAATAAAATTTTACGTAGTTACTATTCATAATGTCTAAAAATAAATAGTCTATTAAAAAAATTTGGAGCTACTAATTCCAAATATGGAATCAATTTTTATAAATTCAAAACACAGAAGTTGCAGTAATTAATTTAAAATTAATCCCGTTGTTAAGAAAACGGGTTTTAAAAGTTAAAACGTTGCAAAAGATTGAACTGTTTTTACCTATAAATTCAGTGTAAAATTAATGATAATTAATTACATTATATTAAATGGTAAAAATATAATCTATTTATACTTTTAAACCATTCAATATTATAATTTACCATTTAATTTATCTCGGTGAAAAAATTTGTTTTAATTAAAATTTAGCGTATTTTTACTATTCATTAAAATATGAAGGTTATCAGAAAAGTATCAAAATTTTATCCAATGTAAATTTTTAAATATTGATTCAAAATAAGAAGTTTATTTTGTAAAATTTAACTTAAAAACTTTTCAAAAATTTTATTTAAAATGGGTGTGCCATCAAAAGTTGGTAAAACTGCATTTTTTGAAAAATACTTGTTTTATCGAAAAATTGCTTTTGTTTTCATATCTCATTCTATAAAATGTGTAAGATGAATTATGATGTTATAAAATCCAAAATTCAGTTAATAATATTCATAATTTCTAGTTTATAATATTATAATAATTTATCATTGTTTAGTGAAACTCAGTATTGCGTATAACACACGCTATCGAGGAAGGTCTCTCTTGTGTGCAACACAAGACAAGAATAGTGCTTGCATATAATACAAGATAATACAATGTTACGTATTGGTGTAGCATACAACACAAGCAATCAAAGAAATTAAAAATAATATTTCTCATAAAATCTCGGGGTGTTACATTTTACCCCCCTTAAAATGAATTTCTCCCTCGAAATTCGTCGGGGGTTATAAATGGTTTTCTAGTTGAAAGTTTCTTTCATTGAAAACCACATCGTAAAAAGAAATAAGAAAATATAATTTTAAAAAGGAATGTTAAAAACATAATGGATGCCCAAAGTAACTCATCACTAGGTTTCCACATAAGAGAATATAAGTGAAAATATGGATATAGAAGAGAAATCTAACCATCAACTTCTGATAAAGAGTGATAGAGGACATGGCTATGAAAAATCCAACAATCAAAAAGCCATATATTTGTGATGATCTAAAGTATCATCTGATTTATCAGATATGAGGGCACTAGGACAACATTTTTGGTTTTCAAGATCATTTCCCTAATGTTGAAGAATTTATGAATTTAAAGAAATACTTACTTGATTTTGGTACAATATCACTATTTTTTGTGCCTTGAACAATTTCCACTTCATCTCTTAAAGAAATGAAGTTGAATTTGTCTTCCGTGAAGTGTTATCAGATCATGCGATAGAATGGTAGGTCATTTCATTTGTCTCAAACATAAGTTTATCAAAAGTTATATATATAAGTCCATCTTATTGTGAGATTAATTGTATATGGTTCCAAAAATGGACGTATACTTCATATATCATACCATTTAATAAAATAAAACTAGATTCTACTAACTAGGGACTTCCTGTAGGCCAGTGGTAGGCGATAAAGGCCTATCGCACTTTGGTTGTGGGTATGATTCCCGCAACCCTGTCTGACATGACGGGTTTTCGCCCGTCCTGTAGGTTGTCCTTTTTCTACAACAACACTATTATAAAATTCCAAAAAAATATCAAAAAAAGGTTTTATCCATAAAAAATATTATCTTATGTCCAACATAATCAATTTCAAATATTTAAACTTATCCAAAATACTTCTATCCAAGATCATAGCATAAATAAAATGATTACTAGAAATGTCATCAACCAAGAATGTTAATACCATCATTTATCCACCGTATATCATAATATATATCTTGTTGGTCACATTCCAAAAATGTGAATACCTTAATCATGTATTCTCTTGAAACATGAATTACCATAGAATCATTGTGAAAACATGAATGCTATCAAAATTCAACTCTTTCCACATACCAAAATCCCAAAATTTTTATATACTCAAACCATGATATCACTTTGTCCTTATATGAGCTCATTAATACTATCAAACATTTCATAATCTCTTCATCCCTTCATTATGCACATATCATCTGCTTTCCAAAAATATCTGAATAAACTTTCATGGTTACCTGTACCATTCAACATATACTTTCAAAAAAAACATAAGTAAAAAAAATAGTGTAACAATCCTTAGATGTTTCTTTATTCCATAATACCATGAAATTACTTATACAATATTACTATTGATAAACATGCAATCATTCCACTTCCTTCTTAAACCATTGACTGAGCTTCATAATTTTATTCCTCAACACTTATTTCATCTCATATATCGTTTGTAGTCTCTTCATCATCATCAACATAAATACTTCCCATACAACCATGCTGATTCTCTTCATGAGATTTTTTTCCATAGGGAACTGGTTTACATAATTCCTGTAGGTTCCACATTTAAAACATTTAACTGTTGTTGATGTCTTAGTAATACCATTATCTGTGTACAATGTGTTAACTGAACCTTTTCCTTTACATTTACTAGCTTTGTGTCCTTATTTTCCACACCGAAAGCATCTTATGGTTCCTTTCAAACATTCACCCTGATGCCTCTTCCAACATGATTTACATGAGGTAAATTGAACTTTCTTTCCTCTATGATCATCATGAAACTCCATCTTTCTCTTATTATCTGAGTTTGGAACCTTACCAAAGTAGAAATTATTGATCATATTATGAGATTTTTTACTAGGCATAATAACGATAGGTGGACTTAAAGATCCAATTTCATTTGGTTTCTCATGAAGAATATCATTATACTATCCATCATATTCTCCATTATCACGAATCTTCTTGTTTCCATCCATTTTTCTAAAACCTAAAAAGAATAGTGTGAGAGGCAAAAATCGTGCCAGGAAAACTACATAATAAAGGGGGAGTACCTTAAACATATAACATCTTAGGTTTAATTCTAATATCATTACCATAATTCTAGAACTATAACCTATACTTATACATAACCTTAGAGACATCCCTAGATATAACTTAGAAATATCACAAGGGATTTCGCTAAAGTTTTCACATCATAATTTACAAAGGTTAACTAAACCTTCGCTCTGATACCAACTGTAGATACCCAAACCTTGATGTACATGGATATTACAGTACTTTTGTGTAATACTTAATACATGACAAAAACAAACGCCTAAAGACCGTATTAGTTTTGTGTCTTTTGAAACTCATAACATAATCTTCTAATCATGGTGAAAGATCTTCAACATCTCCCACAAAGATCTTCCCTTTTTGTTTTCTTACCTAAAACCTTTCATTATATCCTAGGGAAAATAAAACATAAAAAGGGTGATCTCAAATTCTCATTAAGGGTAAACATGGAGAACTTAAAAACAATCCATAAATATTTTAACATAAAAACATAAACATAAAACCTCAAAATCTTGAGCAATAACATAAATCCTGGCAGAACGTAAGGCATAGATCATAAAGTAACATTAATCATGATAAAGTAAAACATGTAACTGTGGAAAAACATTAAGCACAAGATATGATTTCCATGTAGCCAAGGAATTTCTACCAAGACCATCGTAGTGGAAAATTTTCATTACTAAACGGGTTTACTTGATGTTCTAGCCCTGTATTACTGAACCGTATTTTACTTGTCGTTCCAGCCATGTCCATCTCATGAGATATAAATCTTTACACAATGCATTGGAGGGAGATATAGGTCCCACCCATCTCATAATGAAATCATTCTTACATGTGCCACAACATAAACATAAATCATTCATCATAACCCAAAGAATAAAATGGGTCTCATTAACGTCATCCCATCATAACATAATCCATATAAAACAAATGGATATCATTTCATCATAAGAAAAGTGAAACCATTTAAATCATAATGACATTATACTTGAAACATACACATATAAAATAATGTTATATTAGATGGAAAATGGTTTTGATAAAACACTTGAAATGAATTCTTATGGAAAATATCCTTTCTTCTTCAAAATAATTTTCTTTTCAAAAAATTCCGTGCAATTTTAAAAGAAAAGGATTTTGTTGAAAATAGTCATGAAATCTTGTAGAGTAAGCTTCATAAAAATAAGGCGTTATGAAATCATAAAAATTTGTTCATGCCATATAATTTAAAGAAAACATTATCCTCATACATTTACCAAAAAAGTCAAAAAGTACCTCGTATGGTAAACAAAAGAAATATTTTCTACATACCATGTAGTAAAAGTCAAAAAAGGGTAAACATGACTTTAAACCTACATGGAAGAATAGTAAAAAATTTATGAAAGAATTTTTAGAAAACATGGGAATTAATGAAAAACATAACCCCAGTAAATACTTACAAATAAACAATCTTAGATAAGAACGAGATTTAAAAAATTCTCTCTTACCTTATTCTAATTTCTTCTGTATGTGTCCAACAATCCTCTTCTTCGACGTACCTCTTCTAAACCTCCTCTTAGGGTACTAAAGATTGACTTTAAAGAAGACCAGGACCTCTAGTATACTGCTAGGGAAGTGGATAAGAGAAATGGGTAGGTTTTGGATGAGATTGAAGTCTCAAAGTGTGGTGTAGAGGAGAGGGAGGAGGTGCCCTTTTATAAGGGAAGAGATGGGAACTTTTGGAAACCTCTAAAATATTAATTTATAATAAACTCAAACCCCACTTAAAAACCTCAAAAAATGAATCAAATCCGAATATGAGATGAGATAGGGTTGTAATATCATCATCCAATAAAATTTAGACATGTTGGGAATTTATTTTAAACCTTATCTTCATGATTTATCCTTATTTAATCTATTTAATTTTATTTGTGGTGATAATATTATAAATTTTAAATTGTTATAAATAATTACTTATGTGTTGTGATATGTCCATAGTTTGATACTTTATAAAATTATAGACCATATAAATTTCAATTTATAATTTTTAAATATATTTGTGATTTTTAAACAATTTAATAATATGTTATTTTTATAAAATAACAATAGTGTCAATTTTGACACTATTAATTTATTTGAATTTAAATAAAATCCAAACAGAGGATATATTCGAACAAAAATATTTAATAGATTTATAACATGTCATATTCATCTATAAAATTCATGTATCACATTAATTTTTTCATATAACATTTATTTTAATATTTTTAAAACCATTTATTTGATATTTCCCTTAATAAAATAATTACTACAACATTTTTGTACTATTATTTAATATACTTATTTGTAACATAAAAATTAAAAATAAAATATTTTAATGTAGATAAATATAATATCTTTCATAATAATACTTTTACTCGAATTTATCATCTTAAAATCACAACATTTAAATTTTTATATTTATTTAATCGTGAAGGTGACAACTTTGACATCATTTAAAATAATATAATATAACTTCCATAATCGCTTTTATAATGCTCCAAATGGTCATATATTAGACCATTGTATTATTATGGTTTAAATGTACATGACCAATAAGTTTTGGTCAGGTTTATGTGCCTTTTATGGTCACTATTAGTTTAATAAAAACTGTATTATTGATTTTTCACCAAAATAAACAATTTCAGAATCACTATTGTGTCGCCATTAATGATACTTATTTAATCCCTAAAAATTAAAAATAAATAATCATGATTTAGATAATTTTATTATATTTCTGGAGAATATTTAAATTGGAGGTTTCATGAAGTTTTTCACTAAATTAAAATTATTACACTTATAAGATATAAGAGAGTGACATGTTGTCACTTTCTTTGGTTTTAAAAATAATTACATCATTTTCATAGTAAAAAGTCCATGAAATGAATCTATTTAAACGCTTAGGTTATATAGGTAGACTTTTATTCATCCAATAGAATTTTTTCAGGTTTTAGGGTAATTTTATAATCTTATTTTTACCCTTAATTACCCGATTTACCTTTAACTGTAGTAAATATAATTTAACGTAGTTACAATTCATAATGTCTAAAAATAAAAGGTAGTCTATTAACATAATTTGGACCTAATGATTCAAAATATGGAATCCATTTTTTAAAATTCAAAACACAGAAGTTTAAGTAATTAATTTAAAATTAATCTCGTTGTTAATAAAATGGGTTTTAAAAGTTAAAACGTTACAAAAGATTGAACTATTTTTACCTATGAATTCAGTGTAAAATTAATGATAATGACTTACATTATATTAAATGTTAAAAATATATTATATTTATACTTTTAAAAAATTAAATATTATAATTTAACCATATAATTTATCTAGATGAAAAAAGTTGTTTTTAATTAAAATTTAGCGTATTTGTACTATTCATCAAAATATGAAGGTTATCTGAAAATTATCAAAAATTTATCCAATGTAAATTTTTATATCTGAATTAAAAATAAGAAGTTTATTTTGTAAAATTTAACTTATAAACTTGTCAAAAATTATATTTAAAATGGGTGCACCATCAAAAGGCGGTAAAACTGCATTTTTTTAAAAATAGTTTTTTTATCAAAAAATTGATTTTGTTTTCATATCTCATTCTAGAAAATGTGTTAGATGAATTATAATGTTATAAATTTAAAAATTTAGCTAATACTATTCATAATAGCTTGTTCATAATATTATAATAATAAATTATTGTTTAGTGAAACTCGGTATTGCATATAACACACGCTATCGAGGAAGGTCGCTCTTGCACGCAACACAAGCCAAGAATAGTGTTTGCGTATACTACAAGCTAATATGGTGTTTCTTATAGTTTAAGATAATCTTGGTGTAGCATACAACACAAGACATCAAAGAAATTAAAAATAATATTTCTCATTAAATCTCGGGGTGTTACAGTTATCCATGATGTACTTCCTAGCATATATTCTTAGGGGAATTTTTTTATTCCCTTAATAATGGTTCATAATAATATTATGAATTTACCAAATCATATCCCTCGGTAGTTTCGAACCAATAGTACATAATTTCCCATTATCATTCTCTAGTTCTTGTTCGAGTTTAGCTCAAAGCAGTGTTTTTGATTTTTACCCCTAGATGCATTTGTGCCAGAGCCACCTCTACTTGTTCATATACAGACCGGGATGTATATTCTTGATAAAACACTTACTCTGTACTCACCAAAATTTATGGAATATTTTCTTATACTTAGTATTATACCTAAGGATTTTAATATATTTTTCTAATCCTAATCCCAAAAATAACTAAACCTATCTTTTGATACAAACTATAACAACCCTACCATTTAAGTCATTTTTAAACAAGATTTACTACATAAACTTTCACTTAATAAAACTAATAAGATAGAGATTTATAGTGTCTTTGGGTCTTAGGAACATTACATAACAACTTACAACATGGAATACACATCTTTATTGAAAACTTATTTTGCATGACCACAACATTCCTTTATACATAGCATTGCATGGGATAACCTGAAGATATACATAAGAAAGGGGTAATCTATAAAACCCAGTAAGGTAGTAAACTAGGAATAACATTAATATTACAATAGATTTTAGTAAATAGTTATATAAATGGTTCATAAAAGAAATATGAACAAAAAGGCATGATATAGCATGATTATCATAACATAGAAATGTGGAAACAGTTTAAAACATTGCATCATTAACATAAAGGAATATGGTAAACCCTTATCCTGACATGGGGGGAAATTACTATAAAAGAATAAATTAAACCCATACCCAAACATAATGTTTCATGATACTAAACATTACCCAATGCATTGGAGCCCTATCAGGGTGCACCCTTCATAATCATTTCAATCACATGCTTATGTGTTCCACATAGATCATATAACATGGATTTGTTAAACATTATAATTTATTAAATGATAGAGGAATTTAGAATTAAAAAATTTAAATAACCATTTGATAAGTATGTGTGAATAAATTTTAATAACCTTAATAGAAGAATGGGTATGGTATTCACTATATAATGATTTTGGCATGGAAAATCTTTGTGCAATTTTGGCAACATAATGGTGTCAAATGGAAATACATAATTGGGTGGATGTGAGAGAAAGGGGTCTCTAATCATTTATACATGGTATTAAATGTAAGGGTATCATGGAACATAATATCCCAACATGTGAAATGGAATTTAGACGCATAATATAAAAAAAATTCTTGAATGGAAATGAGAAGAGAGAAATCCCTTACAGAATTCTGGCATAGTAATGGGGGGTTCAAAGGATCATAGGGTAAATTAATGGGAGTGAAATGAAGATCCCATAATGTGTACATAAAATTAACAATAAATATATATTTAAGAAAATTCTTCAAATAAAAAATTGAAATTAAAGGGCATGACATAAAAGATGTGCTTGAAGAAAAAGGAGAGAGGGAGATCCCTTATTGGATGTGTGATCCAAAAGGCTTCAAGGAGGCTTCTTCAAAGCATGTGGGTGACTTAAGGGGACTGTAGGGAGTAGGGGGAAGAGGTTTTAGATCTTAAAAGTGATTTAGTAAAGATAAATGGGTTCTTGGGTGGGTTTATATAGGAAAGGTGGGGGAATTCCTTATTATTTTTGTTTTTCACACTACATACTAAAATATTCAAAACCACAACAATTATAGGGTTTTTTCCCAGGTTTTCTGGAAAAGGAGAGTGGTATAAATTATTTTATAAGGATAAGGGCTGATGATATTAAAATATTTCCCTTGATTATGTGTTTTTGAGTCACACTTTCAAGTAAATTATTTTAAAATCTTAAAATATTGTATATTTCTTGGAGGATTCACTAAGTCTTTATAAAATTAATCAAATAAAACTGAAATTACATTAATTTAAAGTAAAAAACATATATTTTTCTGAATATACCTTTTATAGTACTTTATTACATCACTATTAGGTCATTATGATCTCATAAAATACATTATATATTTATACGGTATTTAATTTTCACCCAAAAAATCGGTTGTCTCAGAAAATTATGAAACATTTACCATTGGATAATTTCGATATACTGATTCCAAAAATAATATTCATTTTATCTAAATAATTTTCTGAATATTTTAATTTTTTACTTCTAAAAAAACTCATGTTTTTTGAAAAAAAAATCGGTTTTGAAAAAAATAGATTTCAAACCTTAATAAAAATTACATTTAACTTCGTAAAAATTATATTATAATAAAAGTAATTTAATAATATTTTTTTATTAAAATATTTTTTAATTAAAAAATCCATTAATTCATTAAAATATATTTCTTAATTGATTTTGAATATTAACCAAAAACATTATTTGTGGTTTAAAAATCATTTACAAAGTAATAATAATAAAATGAAAGTTTATTCATTATTTGATACAAAAGTAATGCACATAATCATGATGATAGGGTCTTGTTAAATATCCCTTTATTACACCATCATATGCCCTAAGAGTAATGTGTGAAAAGGTGGTTCTTTCTTGGGGCTATTCGGTGAACATGGTTTTTTTCGTGATCTTGATGAGCTTGAACTTCTCCCATAAATGGTTTTACTCATGCTTAATTTGTTGGATATCAGCTTGGTGTTAGTCTAGGGAGAAGGCTATAAATTCTATATCCCTCAGAATATCTAATAAATGGAATTTATAAGGTACAATCCTACTAGTTAAGGTCATCAATTCCTTTGTTTGTGTCAAAAGGATATGTTAAAACCCTATATTTATACTATTCATGTGATCACTGTTCAAAAACTATATTATCAACGGTAAGGATACATAATGGTCATTTAAATCCAATTGGATATAATAAAACAAAAGTATTGAATGTGTTTTTGATGTCCATAGGGAATTTAATTAAACTAAAAGGAATGTAATTCATAAATTTTCAGGTCATTAGAATTATGGTGCTAAAAATAGCATTCACCCTTGTAAAGAAATTACTAACAGATTCATACTCACCCATTTTAAGATCTTAATTATTTAGCCTCCAGATTTTTAACCTGTATTTATTCACCTTCACATTTCCTTCATAATTTTTTTTCAAATAATCCCAGGTATAATTTCCAGTAGCAACTCCCTTCAATCTTAGAAAATCACTTTTAAAAAGTGATGAGAGTAAATCATTCTTATCTCTTCTATCATTCTCAATATTATTTTTCTTCACATATATAAGTGGAACATATTCAAAAAGAGAAAAAAATAGAACTATGGAAACTTACAAAACATTAGAACCAAGAGACATAAGATATAGAAACACCCCATAATTTTAGATATGATAGTTTTTCCATTAAATACTCAAATCCCCTTACTGTTCACACAATTCAGATTCTCTATAACAATTTAACTTCCAAAAAACATCAAAAAAGAGTAAATGAAGTGAACCTCGACTTTGATACAACTTGAAAAGGCCCAACCAGGATAAATGTATCACTAAAAGGGGAGGGGCAAATCAATGATAACTTTTTCTTTTATGTTAACATTCTTTTGTAACAACCTTCACCTCTTGTTAATGGTTACTACTTTCCTAAAAACAAAACATTATCACATCCACAAGAACACAATTATTTACACATTTCACTACTTGATAATATTATATAGTAATTTTCATGGTTTATAAATAATATAATACCACACAATCCACTAGAAAAAAATATGTTTGTGTGGATACAACAATTATCACATATCCTTGCACTTTTGTAGCACTATGATCAATACAATAGTTCATATGCATCATTTAGCACAAATTATGTAAACAAAGTTTGTATAATAAGTTAATAAAAAATTACTAGTTAGTTCTAAAATATGTTACTATGTTGCCTTATCAACTCCCACTTTTTTAATACATCTGAACAAATATCTTTAATTTCCTACATAGTTATAGGTAGAAACGCCTCTTCAAAACTTTTTATGAAAACTCCGTCTAATGGTTCAGTATGATTTCCCAGTTTGATTCTTTAATCTAAAATATAGATAAGAAATAATAATCTAGAAATAATTCTAAACCACTTCTTCTTTCGTGAGAAATCTCAATATGATTTCTTGGTCTGATTTGGTAACCCTGACCACAATTCAGTCTTATGATTCTTCTATCCAGAAATGTTTCTCAAGAAAAATGTATCTAGAAAGATTTTTTTTAAAAGGTTTGGGTTAAAGCCTCATTTTTATTATTAAATCAAATACTATTTCTACTATTCTGGATATAATACCTCCACCACTACTACAGTACTACTATAGTTCCCTTCTACATTGATGCTATAGTACCTAGAAATTCATCCATACCCAGATTCGATCCTCGGTCTTTTGGATGCCATGTAGGAGCCTTTACCACTTCAGTATAGGCTTATTGGAATCTGGAAACATTATTCTCTCTTCCCAACACTTCAGTGCTTTCTCTCTCTCTCTCTCTCCACATCTAAATAGTGTTCTATCATCATAAAGTACAATATAATTCCTTCTATTTATAATTGTTCCAAGAGAGTAATGGATGAGAAACTACTTTCACTTTCTTGCTCATCCAAATTTCCAAAAAACTCAAATGTCACATTCATTTTGAATTCATATTTCACTATTTCAATGCTTCTCAAGTATTTTTGATTATTTTATAAACTTCTCAAACCTTCCAACAACTTCAAACTTCTTCATACTCCCTAAAAATTCTTCATACTTATACCAATTATCACTCCGATATTGTTTCTTATAATTATTAATCATATTATCGCTCCAATTTTCTTAATTTACTTGTAAAATATAAAATAACTAAAGACTCCTCATATCGATGATTCATACCAAATGGAAAAAAAATATTCCATAAATATCATTACAACTTAATTAGACTTAAATTTATTC
This sequence comes from Viscum album, assembly GCA_963277665.1. Classification (NCBI taxonomy): domain Eukaryota; kingdom Viridiplantae; phylum Streptophyta; class Magnoliopsida; order Santalales; family Viscaceae; genus Viscum; species Viscum album. The sequence goes on from OY728125.1 coordinate 1,948,927,084, forward strand.
TCATAAACGTCGTCTCAACTTATAAATATTCTTAAAACCTTTGAAAAAACATTGGAAGCTCTAATACAAATCTCATTTTTATCAATTATTAAAAACTTTATTAAACAATGTCTAAGGACTTATTAGTGTTAGAACACATATAATAATCTGAACTCAATTTATATCTGGTGTATTAGTGTCACGTCTTATCTAATGACTCTTGACCCACTTGAAAACAAATCATGGGTTCTTTCACTCTTGAACCATCGGAACAACAACCCAACCTAAATTATCATTCTGATGACTTGGAATCATGACTTTTTTTATGATTATTGACTCACTTAAAGACAACCAACATTTATTTTGTTTCATAAAAATTATTGACTACGTTATTCATCATCATAAGGTCTCTTAGTCTCTATATCTAGTCCCAACAACTCCAACTCATTCAACTCATTGGTCCCAACAATTACCACTTATTGTTATGCATCTACAAGTTTCTCTTCCTTTGATAGAACTCAACATCTGATTATCTTTTATAATCAACAATATTTATGATTTATCAGTGTCAGAAATCCTCTATATAATCAGTGTCACACCATGTTTGATGGACCAGGTTAACTGATAGACCATTCAATCAGTACTTCAGTAACTTCTATCTTCCCAGTCACCTAACAACTTCAATGTCTGGTACCACTCATAATAATGCACTAAGAATGGAAGACCTTTTTTTTCAAACATTCTTCTTCAAAAAATTATTGCTTGTATCATTAATTCCTCATAACATTGTGAAGTTTTTTAATTGATATAGAATAATTTGAATTACATTTGAAATTTCTATGACTTCCAAACCTTCTAGCATATTCTATCATTCCATCCAAACCATAATCTGATTATAACCACTTGGAATGACTCATCCATATTTTCTCCCTTTCTTTCACAAAGATTGAATTATGGAATCCCTCCTTTTTATTACAAAACTTTTCATTACATTTTACAAACAGAGGATCTTTAAAGTCTAGTGTCTTGAAAATCAGGAACATAAACCATGAAAAACAACATAAAACATTCTTATAATCCAATTTTAAGGCTTCATAATATGTTCATCCTAAGTATAATTTCTTTATCTAATAACCTGTAGAGATGCATCAAAGGAAAGGGTGAGTAGAAGGCCCAGTAAAAAAATCAAGGGAATCAGTTTACTTATGATATCAATAAGAACTTGATGAATACCACAAGACATGAGCAACGAAAAAAGAGGCATATCATAAAAAAAATAAAATGAATTTCAAATTTAATATGTGGATACAACATTTTATTTATACATTCATGAATATGTCACTAAGGTTCATTCCCATGGTGTTATAAAAATATTTCCATGGTTATTCACCAAGGTATCGTGAAACTTGTCGTCACTAGAGATTAATTCTTTACCCAATTCATTGGAGCACTATCAGGGATAACCCTTAATATATATTTATTTTAATGTGAGACACATATATAAATATCAAATATTTCATAAATAACCCATATAGAATAAAATAAATGTGTTTCATTTCAAAATCATGATGTTTTAAAAGTCCTTAAAAATATGATCATTATGTCATTTATAACCCATAAAAAGGGAGTGAGGGTTATATGTATGTCAATTACAAAATCAAATAGATCAATATTATGTCATTATTAATACCCCTAGAAATTAAATAGGTTTTGGTATTCAAAAAAATAAAATAATATAAATTTTTAGAAAAAAAAAAGAGAGAGAGGTTTTGAGATGAAAATTCTGCAGCATAACGGCTATATAACACAGTTTTAGAAAATGTTGAAAAGAGAGGGGAAAAGAGTCACCCACTAATAAAAACTCATAATATAGTATGGTTACAGAATAAAAAGATATAATATCATGGTATGGATATTGTAAGGAAATACCATATGACAATGAAACTCAAAAGAAAAGAGAAGATGTGATTTCTTTTACGAAAATTCTGCATCCTCACGACATCAATTAAAAATACAGAAAATCAGTTGATGAGAGTGTAAAGTGTCTATCATCATTTGAACATAAAATTGATAGTAATAATGATATATATGAACATAACCCAAAATAATGAAATGTAAACTATAAGAAATAACATAAAGGAAGTCATGACTTAAAAGAGGTGGGTGAAAGGTTCCCTTACCTTGAAGAGTATCTTTGAAATCTTGAAGGTTGGGACCTTGGGGGGGCTTGAGGGAAACTTGGGAGGACTCAATGGGATGTATAAAGACTAGACATTCATTGAGGTGGATTTTGGAATGAAAGGATTGACAGAATGTCTTGGTATTTATTGGAAAAGTGAAGGAATATTTAATTAATTTCCAATGGACACCTCATTAGTGGTATTTGAAAAACAATGGGATTTCCATGGTATTTCCCCATGGTATTGTCCACTTGGGACACCTCATAACATATTTTATAATTCAAAATTCAACCAAATTTATTACATCATGATTACATCATCAATGATGTCATTAAACAACCGAAACTCAAAACTGTATTTTTACTATTTATCAAAAATTCAACTGTTTCAGAAAAATCCCAAAAATTCACCCTAACCTAATATTGATGCTCTGCATTCAAAAAATAACTCCATTTTATGAAAATAATTTTTTAATTATTTTTAATTTAATTTTTAAATAAAATAATTATTTATTCAAAAAAAACAACTCTAAAACTATAACTTATTTCGTAACACCTTGAAAAAGTAATCAAGGTCCCATAAACTTATCATATAATTATAATACAATAAAGTAACAATTTATGATTAAATTTTATGAAAATAAATTTTCATTTTAAATTGTTAAATTAATTATAAAATTTTAAATAAAATATTTATGACCAACAAAAATAAAAAAACTTATACTATAATCATTTTTTCAATTTTAAAATGTCTAAATTGTATTTATATATTCATGGGTGAAGTTTCTATTTTTTTGGCTGATTTAGTATTCATTAATATTAATTACTATTTATAAGGGTGTATTACAATTAATACTTTACTATTCACGAAAAATTAATTTGATCTTATTAGACTCTTAATTTCTTACTGGTCATAATTGTAGAAGACCAGTTTCTGAAAATAATTTCACATTATTAATTATTTAATGTTTACAAAAAAAATTAAAACACCCTTTTTCCAAAATTCATCAATAATATAGAACTTCATCCTACATTTATCCATACATTTTATATTCACAAATTTAACATAATAAGAAATAAAAAATTTATTTATATAAGAGGATTACACAACGTAACTAAGGTTTCCTTACATAGCCCCTTATAACACCTGCATAGGACCTAAGTGTAAGGTGTGTTATAGTGATAGAATCTTTAGGTGGATCGGACAACATTGTGTGAGTGGTAATATCTATATGCTTGAACTTCTCCCTTAAGAGATTATGTTCAAGCTTCAAATGCTGAAGCTCGGCTTAGGCTTGGTCCAGAGAAAAGCCCAAAGATACTACCTCCTTCCCAAGCTCTGACAGATGGGATTTGTATGTCCTGATTCTACTGGATGAGTCCATCGACTCTTATTTATTTATTTATTAACTAAGATCACTTGAATTTATAAACAATAATTTTAAAATTAAGAGTTTAGTTTCCAATGGTTATATTGACCAACGGTCATATAAGAGTCGAAACCCAACAGTATCACTTCATTAATTAAAGGATATATTTTTGTGGAGTATAAAATAAAATAACACACAAATTTTGGAAACAAAAATTATTCAAAAGTTTGGGTCATTACATTCTTCCCACTTAAGAAAAGTTCTTCCCCAAAATTTTAACTCATACCCTCAGAAGGTAAAAGGTGTGGGTACTTATGCCTTATAGACTCCTCTGGTTCCCACGTGGATTCTTCACATTTGTGGTTCCTCCACAATGCCTTAACAAGGTGGGTAGTCTTGTTGCGTAGAACCTTGTCTCTATGATCCAAGATCTCCACCGGCTGCTCCTCATAAGAGCGGTCATGTTCTAGTTGTACCACCTCAAGATTTAGTACATGTCAAGGGTCAGGTATATACTTCCTCAAAAGGGATACGTGGAAGACCTCATGAACCTGTGCTATATTTGGAGGAAGTGCAAGACAATAGGCCACTACTCCCATGTGATAAAGGATTTCATAGGGTCCAATGTACCTAGGGCTGAGCTTCCCTTTCTTCCCAAACCTCATGACTCTCTTCCAAGGTGAAATTCGAAGAAAGACCTTGTTAACAACATCAGACTCCATATCCCTTCGATGGTTGTCGGCATAGCTCTTTTACTGACTCTAAGTAGATTTAATGTTTTGTTGAATGGCATGGACCTTTTTTTGTCAACTCTTTTACAAGATCAGGCCCAAGAAGCTTTCTCTCACCAGCTTCATGCCAAAAAGTACGAGTTCTACATCGCTTACCATATAGAGCTTTATAGGCTTCCATTTGAATGCTCGAGTGGATTCTATTGTTGTAAGAGAACTCAACTAATGGAGATGTTGATCCCCTTCACCCTTAAATTATATTGAGAATGTTCTTAGAAAGTCCTCGAGTGTTTGAATAGTCCTTTCAGATTGGCCATCAATTTGGGGGCGATAGGTCGTACTGAAATTCAATTCGGTACTCATATCATGTTGAGGACTTCTTCAGAATTTTTATGTGAACCTTGGATAACAATTAGATATGATATAAAGTGGAACTCCATGTAGCCTTACCACTTCCTTCACGTAAATCCTGGAAAGTTGATCAAGAGATAAATCTTTCTGAATGGAGATAAAATGGGCAGTCTTTGTGAGATGGTGGACAAAAACCCATATCACATTGTTTCCCTTGGAAGTTCTTGGGAGACTAGTGATGAATTCCATAGTGATATTGTCCCACTTCCTTGATGGTATGGGTAGTGGTTGCAATACCCCTTTAGGAAGTTGTCACTCTTCCTTTACTTGTTGACATACCAGGAACCTTGAAGTGTATTTAACAATCTCTTTTTTCATAATATCCCACCAATAATGATCAAGAAGGTCCATCTACATTTTTGTTATTTTGGGATGTATAGAGAAAGTAGAGTTATGAGCATCATCCATCAACTCCTTTATTTCTGGAATAGATGGAGCACATAGTCTTGTACGAAATTTCAGTACACCTTCTTGATCAATATTGAACTTAGGAAACTTCCCATCCTTCATAGCCTCAAACTTATTCTATGAAAAAGGATCTTATTTCTGATGTTTCTTGATCTTTATTGATCTTCTCTAGTAATAACGGTTGAGAAATCATTTGGGTTAGGGTTGATGATGTAACATCCCTTATAATTCCCATTTTCGGCTTTACTAGGCCATTGATTAAAGGATCTATTTTTATCCTCATCATAGAAAGAACAATCGGGTCTTTCTTTCTTAATGCATTAGCGACTTTTTTTTGCACTTCCGGGATGTTAATGAATTGAACAATCATAGTCTTTGAGAAGTTCCAACCATCTCGTATACTTCGTGTTCAATTACTTTTGTGTGAAAATAAACTTCAAATTTTGATGTTCTGTGTATATGTAACATTTCCTCCCATAAAGATAGTGCCTTCGTATCTTCAGGGAAAAAACGACTACAGCCAGCTCCAAATGATGCATAGGATAATTCTTCCCATGATTCTTCAACTGTTGAGATTCAAAATAAATGACTTCTTCATTTTTCATGAGGATGCACCCAAGCCCTTTTAGATATAAATCACTAAAAATAACAAATCCTTCTCTACATTAGGGTTGAGTTAACACATGTTTAGTAACCAATATCTTCTTCAGCTCTTGTAAAATTTTCTCACACTCCTTTGTCCAAATAAACTTGACCACTTTTCAAGTTAACTTGGTTAATGGAGTATAAAGTCATGAAATTTTTTTCGAAAACCTCTTGTAATATCCTTCCAATCCAAGGAAACTACATCATCATCATCATTGTATATTTTATTTTCGGGGAAAAAAAAGCCAAAGCCCAAGAAAGGGCGGCTGGATCTAAGGGGGTCTAAAGTAATGTAGGCTGAGGGAATCCCCTCTAATCAGGTTCACCCCTTCAGGTTTAAAACAAGAGATGTTATGGAGACATGTGACCTCAAACGTTTGTCCCGCCTGAGAAGCAAGATGGTCTGCTACTTTGTTCCCCTCTCGCCAGGTATGGGTTACTTTAATATTGTTGGAAATGAGCGTCTTGCACCGCCTAATGGTGTAAGCTATAGACCAAGGTGTGGGTCCTCTTCCAAGCAAGGAATCGTGAATGATCATTGAGTCGGTCTCCACCTGAGCGAGGCGAATCTGCTTTTGCATGCAAAGATTGAGTCCGGTTAGGACTGCATTGGACTCTGCTTGTAAAGAATTTCCCCTCCCGTAGTGTGCCATGAAGGCCAGAAACGTACTTCCCGTGTAGTCCCTCACTACCCCACCTCCTCGTATGATACCCAAGGAGCAGGAGCCGTCAATATTCAACTTGAGCCCATTCGTTGGGGGTATCCAGCATACCCAATGGCCCTGCTGCATGGGGTGAGGGGTAGGCGAAACACCGTGCATGAGCCGGAGTGAGGGTGCGTCTCTCCAGCTGCTGTTGTGGGTTACCCAATCAGATATCAGGTTCCTTGTGCGCACAATGATAGATCTTCCAGTAGACCTAGACCCCTCGTATCTTGCACGGTTCCTGGCCTGCCATAAACTCCAGAATCCTGCATTGAGAATGATGGTTCTCGCCATTCTTTCCGGTCCTGCACTGTCCGCTCCCCTGTACCAGTACTCAACAAAGGATTCATCATGAAGGTCCCAATCCTGGTACGCCGTGAAGCCACCGAAAAAACTCCACAGTTCGTGAGCCCATCCGCCATTGAAGAACAGGTGATGTGTGGTTTCCTCGTGGCTGTTGCTGCAGCAATGGCATCTTGAGGCCATCTTGATCCCCAGTTTTTTAATGTTGTCATCGGACGGGATGGATTGGTTCCTGATCCTCCATATTAGGAATCCGTATTTCATGGGTATTTTCGTACACCATACGACCTCATGCCACCTATCGGCCTGGAGCTGGGGGGCGGAAAACCGTCTGAAATCCTTCAAGGTGAAGTGGCCCGAAGATGAAGGGGTGAACACGCACCTGTCCGCCTCCGAGTTGAGGATGATCATATCATAGGCCTCTTGTTGCTTTTTATCCAGAACCAGCCTGATAAAACGAGGGTGGAGGCTCGCCTCCTTGAAGCTGATGTTGGGAGCGGGGCAGTGGGGGAAGCCGATCACGTCGCCGGCCCAATTATCATGCCAGAACCGGATGTTTCCCTATCCAACGATCCATTGGGAGTTCTGGCGGAGGGCTGGGATGAGGCTGCTAACTGAGGACCAGAGGGGGAGCCGGGGAGAGGGGATGCGTTGTCCGTGCTCCCTCCGAGGCTGCTCGACATGGTCTTTCCCCACAACGTGCGCTCCTCGATCACGGCCCGCGCCAGTTTTGCATGCATGCTGTGGATGGTAACTGCCAGACTCTTCACGCCAATACCTCCGTCCTGGATAGGGGTTGCCATCCGCTCCCAAGCGACCCAGCGTCTCTTACCTTCCGAAGCGGCATCCCAGATGAATTTAGAGAGCATGTTATCAATACTCTTAATGACCCCTTTAGGTACATTGGAGGCTGCCAGAGCATGGACAGGTATCGCGTATAGGACACTATTGGTGAGCGCAATCCGACCTCCAAAGGAGAGGAAACAGTTTTTCCAGTTGAGCACTCGTCCCTCAATTCTGCTTACCACCTGGTCGAAGTCTCGAATCCGCGTCCTGCCGGAGGATATTGGTGTGCCGAGGTATTCCATGGGGAAGGCTCCCCGTTGCATGCCCAGCCTGCTACTCAGATTTTCAGCCCTCCTGTTGTTACAGCTACTTGAAATATAGAAGTGGCTTTTATCCTTGTTAATAGATTGTCCACTCCAGTGGCTGTATGCCTCAAGGATCCGGGTGATCCCCCGAATCGACTTCTTTCCCGCATTTATGAAGATGAAAGTGTCGTCGGCGAACATCAGATGGGAAACCGAGGGAAGATTCCCTTTCCTGCGATAAGGTTGGATGGCACCATTGGAGATCTCTCTGTTGATCATTCGGCTGAGAATATCCTGAGCGATGATGAAAATGCTGGGTGATATGGGGTCACCTTGAGGCCACTCCTCTACAAATCTCAGTTATTGTTGTAGGATGAGGCCACTCCTCTACAAATGTTTTCTTTACAGGGTCAACTATGATTCCTTCATTGGTAACAATGTTCCCCAAGAAAGAAAGTTGTTGTAACCAGAATTCACATTTTCTGAACATTCCAAAAATCCTCTCCTTCTATAGAGTTTTCAAAATACCCCTTATATGATCCTCATGCTCCTCATGACTTTTGGAATATATCATAAGATCACCAATAAAAACTAACACAAAGTTATCAAGGTATTCCTTAAAGACTCTATTAATCAAATACATAGAAATAGCAGGTGAATTAATTAGAGCGAAGGGCATAAAAACAAACCCATAATTCCCATATCTTGATTGGAAGTCGGTTTTTGGAATATTTTCTTTCTTCACCCTCAATTGATTATAACTAGATCGAAGATCAATTTTAGAGAAGAATTGAGCCCCATGAAGTTGGTCAAATAAGTCATCAATTCTTGGAAGAGGGTATGTGTTCTTCACTATGATCCCATTCAGTTCTCTATAATCAATGTATATATGCATCGATCCATCCTTCTTCTTCACAAAGATAACAGGTGCTCCCCAAAGAGACACACTTGGTTGGATAAACCCCTTCTATAAAAGATCTTGAAGTTGTTTCTTTAATTATTCTATCTAAACATTTTCCATCATATAGGGGGTCTTAGATATCGGATAAGACCCAGGTACGAGTTCATTGGATAACTCTACCTCTATTTCTGGGGGAGGCCTAGGTAACTCCTCAGGAAATAATTAAATGTATTTTTGGATGATGGGGACATTTTCTATCCTCAAACTCTAATATCCTTCTTCTTATTCTTTACTGATCAACTCCATAAAGAAGTATATAGGAGGTTTTTATAGAAAAATATTAGGTTGAGATATCTCTCCTTGGAAGATAACTGTAGGTTTTCCATTCAATATTACTGATATTTCCTTGCTTCTTTATTTGATCTTATCATTTTACTTTGAGATCCAGTCCATCCCTAGTATAATTTTGAATTCCAGCATGGGAATGACTACTAGATTTACGATAATGTTGTTCTCTCTAAAGTAAATACTAGAGTTTCTAAACACTGACTATACTTGGATAATACCACCAAGTGTCTTGACTGATAAATATACTTTTAGAAAATCGTGGGGTTGATTCTAAATTCTTTGAAAAATTGGATGAAATAAAGGAATTCATATAACCAGAATCAAATAAAGTACTTTCTATCTTTGAGAGAATAACAAGAGTACCTACCACCACATCATTTGGTGCTTCAACTTTAGTCATAGTGATTGAAAAAGTATGACCATTTTCCCTTGGCCATTGGTGAGGCTGATGGTGATTCCCCTCCACTTCCCTCGGATTTGGACAGTGATTGGAAAAGTGACCAAGTTGTCCACACATAGAACATTGGACATCAGGTAGGGCCTAAACCATCTTCCCTTTATCATTAGTGTTGGGAATTTGTGGCTTCACCTCACTATGATTATTCCACACAATGTGGCCATCTCTACCACACTTGTAACATTTCCCGCTCCCAAGCAGGCAGTTCCCCAAATGCTTCTTCCCACATTTATTACACGTGGGATGTTTCACTTTCTTTCCTCCTCTTCCCAGATCAAGGCTCCTACCTAATCTTGGATCCATTGATCTTTTCATGTCATTGGATTTATGAGACCATTGTGTCTCACCAAACTCTTGTTCAACTTTCATCGCACTTCGCAGGATCTCATCATATCTATCATAATCTTTGTTAGATAGATTCTTCCACATATGAGGTCTCAGTCCACCAAAGAATCTATCAACCTTACCATTTGGATCCATGAAAAAGCTAGAGGTGTAACGTGAAATCCTTTTGAAGTTCATCTTGCAGATTCCCACAGATTGATTCTCTTTTTTCTTTATCTCGAGAAACTCTTCCATTATTTTTCTCATCGGTCGAGAGAAATACTTGGTGAAGAATATCCCTATAAAATCTTCCCACTCCATATCTTCAACCCCCACTCGTGGCCTCATGTTTTTAATCAGTTCACACCATTGATCTGCTTCTACCTTTAAGCAATAGGCATCCAAGGTGACATTCTCTTGCTCTGAATAGCGGAGCACATAAAAGATCTTCTCTATAGATTTGATCCACTGTTCAACAATCAATGGGTCGGTAGATCCACTGAATGTTGGTGGTCATTGATGTATAAAGGATTAAACATAAATTTGTTCCCTTCATGGTGATATTGGTCTCTCAACTTGATTCAAGTTATTTCCTATAACTTGAGTCAGTTGGTTCATCATTCTCATGAAATTTTCCATTCCGGCTTCCATCAGAGGGCCATCAACGCATGGTCCATTGCAGTCACCATTTGCACGGTTCCTCCTATTTCCCACCATTTTATAAAAGAATAAAACCTTATTTAGAAACTTAGTTGATTTATGAATCTTCTAACCATAAAGGATTTAATGTCTTAAAACTTCATTCTTTAAACAATTACATTTCTCTATAAATCCTTCATAATGATTCATAAAAAGATTATGATTAACCAAAAATATCCCACTAGAGTGTCGAAAGCAAGACTAAAGCAAGGCCCTTTTCATGTACTAGGATACCCTAGGTCAAGCGCAAAACTTCTTGTCGGGGATTTCACTCCTAGGTGCATTTGTGTTAGAGAAACCTCAACCTGTTCATATCTAGACATGGATTTATTTCCTTGATAAACCACTTACTCAATACTCACCAAAACACCCTGAAGTTTTCCTATATTTAAACTTTTCTATAAGATTATTCCTAATGTTTTCATAGAATAATTTTTATAAATAACTAAACTTTCCTTTGATACAAACTATGGAATCCCACCTTTTTATTACATAACTTTTCATTACATTTTACAAACCAAGGATCTTTAAAGTCTAGTGTCATGAAAATCAGGAACATAAAACAAGAAAACAACATAAAACATTATTCTAATCTACTTGTAAGGATTCATCATAAGTTCATAAAAAGTAAAATTTCTTCATCTCTTAACCTGGATACATACATTAGAGGAAAGGGAGAGTAGAAGGCCCAGTAAAGAAATTAAGGGAATCGGTTTACTTGTGATATCAACAAGAACTTGATGAAAACCACAAGACATGAGTAGCGAAAAAAGAGGAATATCATAATAAAAAGAACATGAATCAAAAATTTAATGTGTGGCTACAAAATTTTATTTATACATTCATGAATATATCACTAAGGTTCACTCCCAAGGTGTCAGAAAAATATTACCAAGGTTATTCACCAAGGTATCGGGAAACTTGTCATCTCTAGAGATTAATTCTTTACCAAATGCATTGGAGAAATATCAGGGAAAACCCTTAATATTTCTTTATTTTCATGTGATACACATATATAAATATCAAACATTTCATAAATAACCCATAGATAATAAAATAAATGGGTTTCATTTCAAAATCGTGACGTTTTAAAAGTCCTTAAAAATAAGATCATTATGTCATTTATAACCCATGGAAAGGGAGTGAGGGTTATATGTTTGTCAATTATAGAATAAAATATATCAATATTGTGTCATTATGAATACACCTAGAAATTAAATAGTTTTGGGTATTCAAAAAAATAAAATAAGGTAATTTTTTAGAAAAAAAAGAGAGAGGTTTTGAGAATAACATTCTGCAGCATAACGACTATATAACATTGTTTTAAAAAAACATTGAAAAGAGATGGGACAAGAGTCACCCACTCATAAAAAAACTCATAATACAGTATGGGTACATAATAAAAATAAATAAGATCATGGTATGGATATTTTAAGTAAATACCATATGAAAATGAAACTCAAAAGAAAAGAGAAGATGTGATTTCTTTTACAGAAAATCGGAAGCCTCACAGCGTTAATTAAAAATCTAGAAAGTCAGTTGATGAGAGTGGGGGGTATCTCATAATTTGGACATAAAATGGATAGAAATAATGACATAGAATAACATACCCCAATAGAATGAAATAGAAACTAGAATACATAACATAAAGGAAGTCATGACTTAAAAGAGGAGGGTGAAAGGTTACCTTACCTTGAAGATTATCTTTGAAAGCTCGAAATTTGGAACCTTGGGAGGATTGAGGGAACCTTTATAGGACTAAATGGGATATAGAAATACCATATCATAATTGAGGATGATTTTGGAATGAAATAAATGAGAGAATTTCTTGGTATTTGTAGGAAAAGTGAGGGAATATTTAATTAATTTCCAAGGGACACCTCATCAGTGGTCTTTGCAAAACTATGGGCTTTCCCATGGTATTATACCATGGTAGTGGCCACTTGTTACACCTCATAACATATCTTAATATTCACAAGTCGACCAGATTTATTAAATCATAATTACATCATCAATGATGTCATTAAACACCCAAAACTCAAAATTGTATTTTCACTATTCACCGAAAATTCAACCATTTCAGAAAAATCCCAAAAATTCACCCTAAGATAATATTGATGCTCTAAATTCAAAAATGAACTCCATTTTATGAAAAAAAAAATATTTTTTTAAAATAAAATCATTATTTATTCAAAAAAATAACTCTAGAACTATAACGTATTTTGTAACACCTTGAAAAAGTAATCAAGGTCCCATAAAATTATCGTATAAGCATAAGAAAATAAATTAACAATTTATGATTAGATTTTATAAAATAAATTTTCATTTTAAATTATTAAATTAATTATAAAATTGTAAATAAAATATTTATGACCTACAAAAATAAAAAACATATATTATGATTGTTTTTTCTCTTTTAATATTTCTAAATTTTATTTTAACATTCATGGGTTAAGTTTATATTTTTTTGGATGATTTACTATTCATTACTATTCATAAGGGTATATTACTATTCATACTTTACTATTCGCCAAAAAATATGTTGATATTATTAGACTCTAAATTTATTACAAGTCATAATTATAGAAGACCGTTTTCTGAAAATTATTTCAAATTATTATTTATTTAATGATTAGAAAAATATTTTAAAATGCCCCTTTTTCCAAAATTCATCAATAAAATGGAACATCATTCTACATTTATCTAGAAATTTGAAATTTAAAAATTTAACATAATAATAAGTAACAATTTTATTTATACAAGAGGATTACACAACATAACTAAGGTCTTGTTAAATAGTCCCTTATAACACCTACATAAGACCTAAGTGTAAGGTGTGCTATGGTGATAGAATCTTGGGGTGGATCAGACAACATTTCCTGAGTGGTGATTTCTATCAGATTGAACATATCCATTAGGTGATTCTGTTCAAGCTTCACATGTTGAAGCTCAGCTTGGGTTTGGTCAAGAGTAAATCCCAGAGATGCTACCTCCTTACCAAGCTCTAAAAGAGGGGCTTCATATGGCCTGAGTCTACTTGATGAGGCCATAAACTCTTTTTTCTATATTAATTAACCAAGATCACTTGTATTTATAAATAATAATTGTCACGTTAAGAGTTTAGTTTTCAACGGTCATATTGACCAACGGTCATATTGACCAATGGTCATATTGACCAACAGTCATATTGACAAACGATGATATTGAACAACGGTCATATAATAGTTGAATCCCAATGGTATCACTTCATTAATTAAAGTATATAGTTTTTTGGAGTATAAAATGATATAACACACAAATTTAGTAAACAAAAATTATTCCAAAGTTTGGGATATTACATGAATCACAATTCTTGATTAACTCATGATGTTGAAAACATAAAAAAATAGAAAAGCATTATCACATTGAATGTTTAACATCTCAAAAGAGATTAATATTTCATAAAAAATTCTCACACTAATAAAATAATTCATATTGGATTCAGTGGGAGTCTGATAAAAAATTTCACCCAAAACTTTCTTCATAATTGAAAATTTTTACCAATGAACTTTCTTATCAAAATTGAATCTAAATTTCTAATTATTATACATATCTCATCCAATCACCAAAACAAAAAAAGTTAATTTATTTTTCATAAATAAAACAAAATGAAAAATAATCAATATAAACTTCTTTAGGTATCTAAAAAATTACTCCAACCAACTTGGTCCTAACAGGTTGTTGAGGACCATATTCTAAAGCCTATATAACTACTTCCATGTGGTATAAGTTGTGTGGTTTTTCTATGATTATTTCTCGAAACTCTTTATTAACAAAATCTATCTTCTTATTAATTCATAGCATATGAGATACCAAAATTTATGAATAGAATAATAATCACATCTGAATATCGGATGATTCAGTATAGCTCATGGATACACTACTGGTGTGGGATGTCATTTGGTTCCTTTTTAGTAACCTCTATCAGACCCATGTGATGGAATTTGAATATTATTTATTGTATTCTTCATTGTATGGTATGTATGTATATAATAGTATTATTTATTTCTATTTATATGTAGTTTTCATCTTATCTTTCATGGGTGATCCTCAAACATGGGTTTAAATATATTTTTCTTGATCGGATAAGTGTTATTATAACTGTTTTAAACCCTTCAACATGTTGGAATGATTTGTAACATATTTGTTTATAGAGACTATTTATATTATTAAGGACCACATAAATTTGAATTGGTATGTCAATAATCAAGAAATCATAATGAAAGTTGATGTATTAGTATTGATAGTAGTTCAATATTTTATGTGAAAGATACCCACATTGCTAAATTAGTGAGTAAATACTTATCCAATACTTATATGAAGATAATAATCCCATTGATAGAGTTGGGATGAATGTTATAGTCAGAATAGAATTTTCCGATAAAATCCCAATGGATACTCAATCATTGATTGAAAAGATAGCACAAAACTCCTAAAAATTTGGTAATTAAGGTGTAATGACGCAAACTATTATAAATAAAATTCTTATTATTGTTGAATTAAATGTATTATTATGTAATATAGTTATAGAAAAAACATTAAATTATTTGGTTTTATTATATCTTATCATATTTAAAATACAATTACACATCATAATCATTGATAATATGGTCATTGAACAATGATCATATGATTAATATAAATATAGGGTTTTAACAAATCCAAATGTCATAGACAAAGGAAGTGATGGAATAAACCAGTAGAATCATACCCTATGAATCCCATTTATTGAAGATTCCATGGGAGATAGCATCTATAGTCATTTACCTTGACCAAGCCCATGTAGATATCCAATAACTTAAGCATGAGTGAAGTTGTTGACAAGAGATGTTCAAGCTCCTCGAGATCACGACCATAACCATGTACGCCGAACCACCCCATGAAAGTCTCATTATCACGTACCTTACCCTTAGGGAGTTTTATGGTGTATTAAATGGTTATGTGTCAATAACTTAATAGTATGAATATTTATATTATTTTTAGTAGAATAATGGTTATATTTACTTCTACATTATAATTTTATTTATATTTATACAATAAAGCACAAATTGTATTTTCAATATTCAACTTCAATGAAGATGTTTATTTTATTGAATTGAGTTTTTTCCAAATATATAATATTTTATTAAAATATTATTTTTAAATAATTTTTATTAAATATGAATGATCATACTATTTTTATGAAATAAAATGTAATTTTTATAAGGGTTCAAAAACTATTATTTTCAAAAAACCTGAAATTTCCCAATAAATATCAATTATTATTTTAAAAGAGAAGAATAACACTTTTATAAAATTATTTATATAAAATGAATATTATTTTTGTAATCAAAACATCTAAATTATCCAATGGTTAATTTTTCATAATTTTCTGAGACATCGATTTTTTTTAGTAAAAACATTATATACTATATATATATATGGTGTGTATTATGACTTCATAAAAACCCAAAATTGATGTAATAAATACTACAAAGGGTATACAAGGCCAAATATATTTTTTCCTTTAATTTTTTTTTACTAATTTAATAAAGCCTTTATGAATCCTTTAAAACCTTTAATATATTAGAAGTTTTTAAAATCATTTCATTAAGAGTATGACTCACTTCCACATCAACAAGGTTTCTATTTTATTAGGTTCATCCCTTGGACTTATAAAATAATTAAAACCACTCTCCTCACTACAACAGAATCGCCGCTTAGCGGCGGTTTTTTTTTTTGCGTTTAGCAGCGGTTTAAACCGCTGCTATACTGTTGGGCGGCAGTTTACAGAAACCGCCACCTAATACGGTGTCGGCAATCTATTAGCGGCGGTTTTTAACATTTAGCGGCGGTTTCAGGAAAGCGTCGTAGGTGCCTCATTTCGCGGCGGTTTTCATAAATTTAGCAGCGTTTTTACGAGCCATGGATATCAATTTATTCGCGGCGGTTTTAACCACCGCTAATAAACTCAATTTCCAACGACAGTAAAACCACCGCTAAATTCAGGTAAACCACCGCGGAATGAGGCAGCCACGAAACTTCTATTTAGCGGCGGTTATAACTGCCACTAGAAGTATATTTTTTTACGTTTAGCGGCAGTTTAAACCACCGCCAGTATACATTTCGCGGCGGTTAAAACCGTCGCTAAAAGCTACCCAGAATAAAAAAATAATTCTTGGATTCTACTGCACCACTGCCCTGAAAAAAACCAGAAAAAACAATCAGAGGTTCCAACACATACATCATACTCATGTATACAATATCCTAAATAGTAAATACTAGGAAGATAAAAATCCATTGATACAACATTGTAACATCCCAAACTAAATTCCACTAAATCTTATAACTTCACTTTCTTAGGATAGATCGTCCATAGAGATTCCACTCTACTTATAAAAATTGATAATTGATGAATTAGTAGTTATATTAGTACTAACCCATTTATATAATGATTTTTTTTGGTTTTCTGGCCTAGAAACCATCCTTAATACTTATAATAAATTTGAACTAATGAAATAGCTTAAATAAAACATTAGAAATATATTGTTATAAAAAATCCTATTGTCGGAATAGTTTTAGAGTTACATTGGGATATAGGTTTTATAGGAATGTGGATATTTCCAGTGAGTCTTAGTTGACATGTTTTTATGTTGGAATATAGGTTAGGTATTAACTATGTTATGTTGAGTGATGTAGACTAGAGTTTTTAGTAGAAAATCTAAGTTATCCTAGTTCTATGGATGACTATATAAGAGGATCGAGTTTTATAACATCATCAATCTGGGTTAAAGTTCAAGATGTAGTTATTGATGTTGATTGAATGTGTGCGCATGGAATGATGATTTCATAGTACATGCGATTATGAATAGACCATTTTTATTTATTATTAAGTGGATGATGTAAATCTATGTGGTAGGAAGTTAACCACAGGTTGTTCAAGGATGGAATATTAGTTCCAGATGAGGCTTCAGCGTATGCCAAGGATGGATTGTCATGATGGAACATGGTATAATTATGTTGACTCACATCTAGAAACCATGTTTAGTGTTGGAAAGAGTGTTTTTCATGGTAATTAGATTCCTATTTTTATTAAAATGATGAATATTAAAATCCTATGGTGGGGAGAATCACACAGGTCATGGAAAATGTATCCTTTGGGAGAGTTGTTGTAGAAAGAATAGTTATGATTGGTAAAGAAGAAAGTTCTGAAATTCTAGTAATTAAAGTTTCATGACTGGATAGCTTGTAATGAATGTCACGACCCGTCCTCTGGGCCCGTGTCGTGACTACCCCAAGCCCGCCTTCCATAGGCCAGGGGCTGGCGACTAGCACCAAGGCGTAAATCCCGGTAAAAAGGGAAGGCATTTCCTTTGAAAATTAAACAAGCACCATAGAGTAAGCAAGAGGAATAATAAACACTAAGTAAAAACAGAGTACAACTGAAAGTGAGGAAAAGTAAATGGGCCAGTATACAAACCCAAACTGAAAGTAAAGTACAACACGAAAGGGAAAACAGCAACTGTAAAGTAAAAGCCGCTACACCGAGCTGTCCACTGGAAATCCCACCTGAAGGGTGGGTACAGATATCTCCACTGCTCCTCGGGTCCCGCCATCCGCTCCGAGCTTGTCCCGCCCAGTGGTCCACCTCCAGGTATCGTCCTGCTCTGCGAGCCTCAACCACGATCAACGTTGTCCGTCGTCTGCAACCAACACAACGTAGTGCGGGCAGAGCCCGTGCAGGGGTGAGTATAAGCTACTCAGTAGGGACCCCGAGACCCCCGAAGGTCTCCCTAAATCCAAAAAGGATAAACCAAAAAATAAAGATACAATCACGAAGTAACAACTCACACTGCTTAGGTATATGCCTATACATATACCTAAGTCATCAATTCCAATATGCTCCAACCTCCGAGCCCAAGTACAACTCAGTCCACACAGGAAATTATACGTATTCCACACAGGAAAGCAAAACGTAATCCACAAAGGATAGTACAACACAATCCACACAGGAAAGAAAAAAGGATTCATCTCACACAGGTATACATCTTCGAAGACGATAGAGATGATCACTGATCCATCTAAGTCGTCGGACCCACAAAGGATCGATAGGTACTAACCCCCACAAAGACCCACACAGGATCAGACCCACACAGGATCTATAGGCACTGGTTCACACAGGACCGCTGAGTGCTGACCCACACAGGATCGGTAGCACTGATCCACATAGGATCACTGAGTGTTGTAGTCATCGTCGTCGAATCCACTAAGGATCTCTGCACAGTCGTCGTCGTAGTCACAGTAGCAGTTGCAGCCAGCTCTAGGGTTCCTGCACACAGCAAGCTCATTCGGGAGGGTCCGCTCCATGAGCCGAGAGGCTGATACATCAACTGTCACAAAGTCTAGAGTTGATGTATCCAAAAGTTCCGTATCGTCAACAGGAACTCAACGCAACAGACGGCGCGTCAATCGGACGCCCGGTCTGAGAGTTATTTGCTTTTTCGTCCCAGGGGCCCGGTTGGTTTTTAAGGCAAAACCAACCCTACCATACTCCACCTGCGTCCAAACCTCGGGCGGAGTATTCCAAAAGATCTGTCTCACTAAGAGGAACTCAACAAAGCTGACGGCACGTCAATCGGACGTCTGTAGCTCAAGATATGAGTGTTTCCGCTCCGAGGGCCCGGTTGGTTTCGTGTAGGAACCAACCCGGCCGAACTCAAAGTAATCTGAAACCTTGAGTGCGATATACCGAAACGACCGTCTCGATCCAAGGATCGCATCGCCGCTGACGTCGCATCGTTTGGAGGTCTGTAGCCCGAGTTATGGGCATTTGAACCTAAGCAGTTTGGTATCAGGGGTTTCGGGCCCGGGCCGACCTGGCCCGAGACCCCCCGGCTGGCCCGAACTGGGTTGACCCGCCCCGGACAGGGTCGCCCCTGCCCGGCACGTCCCGGCCTGGCCTGGCGGACCGGCCAGGCGCCGGTCCGGCTCAGCACAGCGCGCTGGGCGCGCTGCCAGCTCGGCTTCGATTGAGCTGATTAAAAAAAACAGGGGGGGGGGGGGGGGTGCCTCCCCACCTTTGTAACCCCCCCCCCCTCATTATGGGGGGGTGTTCAGCTTCTGGTTGGGGGAATTTATTTCCCCCGTTTTTCCTCCATTCCGGCCAGCGCGACCTGGTCGTCCGGTTTCTTCTCAACAGGACTGGCAAAGGCCGGTCCTCTTCCGGCTTCCGACACCGGCGGCCCGGCTGGCCGCCGGTCACCAAGCTCCGCTGTGGCCCGGAACCGGCCGTGGCCCTTCTCGTTCGGCGCGGTACGACAGCACCGTGCCCCTCCACCGCGGCCCCGCTCCGGCCATGATGCCTTCGACTTCCTTCGACGGGACGCGACGACGTCGCGTTCTTGAATTTCTTTCCACGGTGCGGTGCGACGGCGCCGCGCAATACTTACCGTGTGATTTCTGCATGGTGCGACGGCACCACGCCATCCCGTTCCATCTGCAAAGGAACAATCATGAACAAAGGAGGGGGTTAGGCCGTGTTTGTATGGTCTGGCCCCCTCTCGTTAAACGATAACATTTAGTCTAATTAAACACGAATTGAGACATGCTAGAATCAAGAACGGAATTAATTTAATAAAATAACAATAATCCCCTACCTTGGTTCAGGAACGATGCTCGTCAATGACCCATAGAAGACAAGCGTCGTGGAGATCGGGCGTCGCGGGAATCGTACGTCGATTCCATTGACGTTGAGGTGCGTCTGAAGAGGTAGCGTCGCTGGAGAAGCTTCGTAAGCTGACAGAGAAATCCCGAGGTGGAAGCGGCGTCTCCTTTCATTGACACGGAAATAAGATCGAAAGAAGCGGAGTCGTCGATCTTCGGAAACACACCAGTTGTGAAGAAGAAAAGAGACGACACGTCTTTCTCTTCTTATGGTGACGGCGTTCTTCGTCGGAGCCTAAGTGTTCTTCGCCTTCTTCGTCAAGGTTGAAGAAGATGAAGAAAGCTTCCCAAATCCTCTCAAGGTGGCAAGAGAAAACTAACCAAAATAAAATAAGTCTAAGGCTTATTTTATTTACACAACTAAACCACTTGAATTTCAAAAGTTTGAAATTAAGTCACTCATCTTAATTAATAACACAAGTTGTCAAAATTAAATATAGTGGAGTTATTGGGGAGTTTAAAGGGAGTTGAAGAGTTAGGTCTCGTGTGGGCCCCACCACACTTAATCCTCTCAAGGGAGGTTAAGTGGATGTGGTTCCCACCTCTAACTCCCTTTGGGAGGATATAACCAACATGGATAAAAATAAATTGTGTTTCCACAATTTATTTAACTTCATTTAATTTCCCCCAAAACTAACTCTCAACCCGCATAAAACGCAACTTCGGAAAAGGTCTCCTTAAGCGAATATCGGTGCTGCGAGTTCATCGGTGCCCTCGGAATTCGATTCCGGGCACCGGTTCAAAAGTTAGAAATTCCCGCTCGTTCGTTCACTGAACGTACCCGAGCCAAACTTCAGAAAATGATTCCGGGCACACCGGGCCTCGGAATCAGGTGCCGTCAGGAACCGCGCTCTTTTAAAATTCTATAGAAAATTAAGAAAAAATTTCGCTTGAATTTTACGGGTCATTACATTACTCCTACCTCAGGGCTTTACGTCCCCGTAAAGATATATCAAAACTAGGGAAACAAATGAGGGTACTGAGCACACATCTGAGCCTCCCGCTCCCAAGTGCTCTCTTGGAGATTCACGTGCTGCCATCTGATGCGCACTAGAGGAATCGACCGTCCACGTAGGACCCGCTCCTGTCGATCCTCGATCTCCACCGGGACCTCTATAAAAGTCTCCCCATCATCAACGTCAAGCTCCCCATGGTCAATGATGTGCATCGGGTCGTGCACATATCTCCTCAGTTGAGATACGTGGAAGACGCCGTGCACCCGGTGCAACTAAGGTGGTAGAGCCAGGCGATATGCCACCTCGCCTATCTTGCTGAGGACCTGGAAGGGTCCGATGAAGTGCAGAGATAACTTTACGCCTCGGCCAAATCTCCGTAAACCACGTCGAGGTGAGACACGCAAGAAGACGTGGTCACCATCCTCGAACTCTAGTGGCCACCGCCTCCTGTCAGCATATGACTTTTGCCGCTTCTGAACTGTCCTCATTCGCTCCTGGATGACCTGGACCTTCTATGTCGTGGCCTGGACCATCTCTGGTCCCACAAGTGCTGACTCCCCAGGGTCAGTCCAGCACAAAGGGGATCTGCAAGGTCGGCCGTACAACGCCTCGTACGGTGCCATCCCGATGGTGGAGTGGTAGCTGTTGTTGTACGTGAACTCCACCAAGGGTAGGTGATCCTCCCAGCTACGACCAAAGTTGAGGACACATGCGCGGAGCATGTCCTCGAGAGTATGAATGGTCCTCTCTGTCTGACCATTCGTCTGAGGGTGAAAGGTTGTGCTCAGACGTAGCTGCGTCCCGAATGCCTCCTGCAATCCCTTCCAAATCCGGGAAGTAAAGCGAGCATCTCGATCAGAGATGATAGATTATGGCAAACCGTGAAGCCGAACAATCTCCTGAACGTAAAGACATCCCAAGCTCTCTACTGATCCCTGCTCTCTGATAGGTAAGAAGTGAGACGACTTGGTGAGTCGGTCGATAATCACCCAGATGGAGTCGTGACCTCTGGAAGTGCGTGGAAGTCCAGTCAAGAAGTCCATAGATATCCCATCCCACTTCCACTCTGGGACCTCCAAGGGCTGTACCAAGCCTGCTGGTACCTAATGCTCAGCCTTCACCTGCTGGCAGGTGAGGCATCGAGAAACGAACTCTGCCACAGCCTTCTTCATGCCTGGCCACCAGTGTTGTCATCTAAGATCCTGGTACATCTTCGCCACCCCAGAATGTACCGAAAAGGGAGGAGTGTGAAACTCTCTCAGCACCTCCTCCCATAAAGAAACTGGTACCATGATACTTCCTCTGAAAATGATGTCGTGCTCTGCTCCAAAGGAGAAACCATCAGGTGCCTGTCCTGAGGATATCTGTGCACACCGCGTCTCACAGTCAGCGTCCCCACGCTGTGCCTATCTGACCTGCTGTAGAAGTGGAGGAGTGATTGTGAGTGACTGAAGGAAGGATGCTCCATCTCTATCCACGAAGGATATCTGCAAAGTGGCTAGCTGCTCCTTCGCCTCCTCAAGTAGTTGAATGCCCGTCCTCCTACTGAGGGCATCGACTACTACGTTCCCCTTCCCAAGAGTATAGACTATCTCAAAGTCATAGTCCTGGAGGAACTCGAGCCATCTCCGTTGTCTCAGGTTCAGGTCCTTCTGCGAGAAGATGTACCTGAGACTCTGATGATCAGAAAAGACTATAAAGCGCTCTTCCATCAGGTAGTGTCGCCATGTCTTCAGAGCGAAGACCACTGCTGCTAACTCCAGGTCATGGGTAGCGTAGTTCTGCTCATGCGGCCTCAACTGACGTGATCCATAGGCGATCACTGCTCGCTCCTACATCAGGACACATCCGAGTCCGGTCCCTGATGCATCGCAGTAGACTACGTACCCTACTCCTTCCTTAGGCAACCTCAAGATAGGTGCGCTGGTCAACCTCTGTCTCAGCTCCTGGAAGCTCTGCTGACATCTGTCTGACCACATGAAGGGTTTCCCCTTCTTTGTCAAAGCTGAGAGTGGTGGCGTAACTCTGGAGAAGTCTGGCACGAATCTCCGGTAGTATCCAGCTAATCCCAAGAAACTCCGAACCTCCGTCACGCTCCTGGGTGGCTCCCAAGCTAACACTGCCTCGATCTTCGTAGGATCCACTGCAACTCCCGCCTCAGAGATGACGTGTCCCAAGAAGTGGACCTCACGTATCCAGAACTGGCACTTCGAGAGCTTACCATAAAGCTAGTGCTCTCGGAGTGTGTCTAGTACAACCCGTAAGTGGTAGGCATGCTCCTCCTCAGTCGTCGAGTAAATCAAAATGTCACCGATGAAGACCACGACAAATCGATTGAGGTATGGCTGAAAGATCTTGTTCATGAGGGCCATGAACACTGCTGGAGCATTGGTTACGCTGAAGGGTATAACCAAGAACTCATAGTGGCCATACCGACATCTGAAGGTCGTCTTCTGTATGTCCTCATCTCGAACTCTGAGCTGGTGATAGCCTGACCTGAGGTCTATCTTCGAGAACCACCGTGCTCCCTTGAGCTGATCAAAGAGGTCATAAATCCTCGGTATCGGATACTTGTTCCTCACTGTCACCTGGTTCAGGCGACGATAGTCAACACAAAGTCGCAAGCTCCCGTCCGCCTTCTTGGCGAACAAAATCTGGGAAGCCCAGGGTGAAACACTGGGTCGGATGAACCCCTTGCCCTGCAAGTCCTCCAACTGTACCTGTAGCTCTTGAAGCTCGGCGGGGGCCATCCAATATACTTGAGTCAATATCGGGGTTGTCCCAGGGTACAGGTCAATATAAAATTCTATCTCTCTGCGAGGAGGTAGCCCTGGAACGTCGTCGGGGAAGACGTCCGCAAACTGATCCACCACTGCAGGAAAACTAGGACTCCGCATGTCAAATGATCCTAGGATGAGGCTAGCCAAGTGATGAGTGATGGGCTGTCCTCTCCTCTATGTAAGTCCATCATGTGCTGCAAAGGCTCCCTTCTCGCCGGTGAAGGTGAACCTGCTCCCGTTAGTGCGTACACATCGCACCTTGCGCCTAAAACAGTCAATCTGTGCATGGACCGTAGATAACCAATCCATGCCCAAGATGACGTCGTAAGGCCTCGACACTGCTACAAGAAGATCCCAGCCGAAGCTCTCGCCTCCTAGAGTAAGCTCACACTGCCGGCACCAGTGTGTAATCGTCGATTCTGCTCCCGTAGGAGTCTCTAGCCGTAAGGATCGAGCCAACGGCTTTGTCGGAATCTCCGAGCTCCGAACAAGGGCAGCGGCTATGAAATAGTGACTCGCTCCTGTGTCTATAAGTACTGTAGCAAGGGCGGAATAAACACAGATAGTACCTCGAATCATCTCGGGCGCGCCGTGGTCGTAGGCCTCTGCTGCCTAGAGCTGTGCCTGTCTCTGCCCACCAGCTCCCTGTGGTCGGGGTGGACCTCCTAGTGGTGGTGGTGGTAGAGCCTCAAAGCGTCGCCCACCACCTGCTGCTTGGCCAGCTCCTCTGCCTCGTCCGCCTCCTCCCTACGGACCGCCACGGTCGACCCTCTGTCTCTGCCTCGGTGGTCCCTCAACTGTCTACTGCTCCTCGGCACGGCGGGTCGGGCAGTCACGAGCCATATGGCCCTGCCCGCCGCACGTGTAGCACTGCCTGCCCCTCGAAAGACTGGCTCCACATTGTGTGCCCCGCACTGCTGAGCCAGTGTCCTGAGATCGTCTGCTTGAGGGTCTGGTCTGCCTAGACCCCTGAGTCATCCATCGACTGCCTGCTGCAGAAGACTCTGCTACGTGCCGCCCTGCGGTGGGTCTCGGCACTAGTGTAGACTCAGCAAGAAAACTCTCGATCAAAAGGGCCCGCTCCAGTACTCCTGTCTGAGTCGGAATGCTGAGGGAGATCAATGATGCCCTGATCTCGTGTCTCAATCCCTGCTCGAAGGTCCGGGCCTGGGAGAATGGGTCACGTACCATGTCGGTCGAGTAGCACGAGAGATCGGTAAATCTCGTCGAGTACTGAGCGACTGTCATGCTGCCCCGCCGCAGCTGAAGAAGCTCCTGGATACGCACCGCACGGAGGGTGGCTGGGACGAACTCTGAGCGGAAGAGGCTCTCAAAGTCCGTCCAAATTAGAGATGCCTCATCATGCACCTGGAGCATCAAGCTCCACCATCGGCCCGCTGTTGCGTGCAGTAGGCTCGTAGCGAGGATCACCATGAGGTCTGCTGGTGTCCTCACTAGCCTGAAAACTCGTACGACTGCCTCCAGCCAGTCCTCGGCTGCCTAGGGGTCCGTCTCCCCACGAAACCTGGGCGGTCGCTGGCGCTGAAACTCATATAGTGCGCTGAGGCGACGTGCATCATCAGCAGCTAGTGCTGGAAGTATCGGTGGCTCGGCGGGTAGAGCTACCGCCGGTGCCACTGCTGACAAAGGGCCCTGCACCGAGGCCTCGTCGCTCGGTGGGCTGTCGTCACACTCGACTCTCAGAACCCTAGCTGGCTGCCGTCATGGGGCCATCCTGAAAAGGAAACAGGTGCGCCACGGTCATAACAATATACCTGGTGAGCTGATATAAAGTAATCACAAAGAAAACTTTGAAACACACACGCAATCAATTTTTTCGTGCATTAAGTCAGAAATCAGAAGTTAGGGTCCTGGTGTATGGATACGTCGGCCGCCGCACCAACACTGGACTCCCTGCACTGATAACCACACTCAATACGCTAAACACTATTGCTTCACATAGAAAGATCAGAGTTCGCGGTAGAACCGAACTCCTCTGATACCAATTTGTCACGACCCGTCCTCGGGGCACGTGATGTGACTACCCCAAGCCCGCCTTCCATAGGCCAGGGGATGGCGACTAGCACCAAGGCGTAAATCCCAGTAAAAAGGGAGGGCATTTCCTTTGAAAAGTAAACAAGCAACACAGAGTAAGCAAGAGGAATAGTAAACACTAAGTAAAAACAGAGTACAACTGAAAGTGCGGAAAAGTAAATGGGCCAGTATACAAACCCAAACTGAAAGTAAAGTACAACTCGAAAGGGAAAACAACAACTATAAAGTAAAAGCTGCTACACCGAGCTATCCACTGGAAATCCCACCTGAAGGGTGGGTACAAATAGCTCCACTACTCCTCGGGTCCCGCCGTCCGCTCCGAGCTCGTCCCGCCCAGTGGTCCACCTCTAGGTACCGTCCTGCTCTGCGAGCCTCAACCACGATCAACGCTGTCCATCGTCTGCAACCAACACAATGTAGTGCGGGCATAGCCCGTGCAGGGGTGAGTATAAGCTACTCAGTAGGGACCCCGAGACCCCCAAAGGTCTCCCTAAATCCACAAAGGATAAACCACAAAATAAAGATACAATCACGAAGTAACAACCCACACTGCTTAGGTATATGCCCATACATATACCTAAGTCATCAATTCTAATACGCTCCAACCTCCGAGCCCAAGTACAACTCAGTCCACACAGGAAAGTATATGTATTCCACACAAGAAATCAAAACGTAATCCACAAAGGATAGTACAACACAATCCACACAGGAAAGCAAACAGGATTCAACTCACACAGGTATACATCTTCGATGACGATAGAGATGATCACTGATCCATCTAAGTTGTCGGACCCACAAAGGATCGATAGGTACTAACCCCCGCAAAAACCCACACAGGATCGGACCCACACAGGATCTGTAGGCGCTGGTTCACACAGGACCGCTGAGCGCTGACCCACATAGGATCGGACCCACACAGGATCGGTAGCACTGATCCACACAGGATCGCTGAGTGCTGTAGTCATCGTCGTTGAATCCACTAAGGATCTCTGCACAGTCGTCATCGCAGTCACAGTAGCAGTCGCAGCCAGCTCTAGGGTTCCTGCACACAGTAAGCTCGTTCGGGAGGGTCCGCTCCACGAGCCGAGAGGCTGATACATCAACTATCACAAAGTCTAGAGTTGATGTATCCAACAGTTCCGTATCGTCAACAGGAACTCAACGCAATAGACGGCGCGTCAATCGGATGCCCGGTCTGAGAGTTATTGGTCTTTTCGTCCCAGGGGCCCGGTTGGTTTTTAAGGCAAAACCAACCCGACCGTACTCCACCTGCGTCCAAACCTCAGACGGAGTATGCCAAAAGATCTGTCTCACTAAGAGGAACTCAATAAAGCTGACGGCACGTCAATCGGACGTCCGTAGCTCAAGATATGAGCGTTTCCGCTCCGAGGGCCTGATTGGTTTCATGTATGAACCAACCCGGCCGAACTCAAAGTAATCTGAAACCTTGAGTGTGATTTACCGAAACAACCGTCTCGATCCAAGGATCACATCGCCGCTGACAGCGCGTCGTTTGGAGGTCTGTCACCCGAGTTATGGGCATTTGAACCTAAGCAGTTCGGTATCGGGGGTTTCGGGCCCGGGCCGACCCGGCCCGAGACCCCCCGGCTGGCCCGAACCGGGTCGACCCGCCCCGGACAGGGACGGTCCGGGCCGGCCCGGCGCGGCCCGTCCCGGTGCCGGTTCGGATCAGCGCAGCGCGCTGGGCGCGCTGCCAGCTCGGCTTCGGCCGAGCTGATTAAAAAAACGGGGGGGGGGGGCCTCCCCCCCCCTCATTATGGGGGGGCGTTCAGCTGCTGGCCGGGGGAATTTATTTCCCCCGGTTTTCCTCCATTCCGGCCGGCCCGACCTAGCCGGCCGGTTTCTTCTCAACAGGACCGGAAAAGGCTGGTGTTCTTCCGGCTTCCGACATCGGCGGCCCGACTGGCCGTCGATCACCAAGCTCCGCCGCGCCCCTCTGCCACGGCCCCGCTCCGGCCGCAGCGCCTTCGACTTCCTTCGACGCGACGCGACGACTTCGCGTTCTTGAATTTCTTTCCACGGCGCAGCGCGACGGCGCCGCGCAATACTTGTCGTGTGATTTCCACGTGGTGTGATGACACCACGCCATCCCATTCCATCCGCAAAGGAACAATCCTGAAAAAAGGAGGGGGTTAGGCTATGTTTGTACGGTCTGGCCCCCTCTCGTTAAACGATAACATTTAGTCGAATTAAACACGAAGTTCGACATGCTAGAATCAAGAACGGAATTAATTTAATAAAATAACAATAATCCCCTACCTTGGTTCAGGAACGATGTTCGTCAACGACCCGCGGAAGACAAGCGTCGCGGAGGTCGGGCGTCGCGGGAATCGTACGTCGATTCCGTTGACGTCGAGGTGCGTCTGAAGAGGTAGCGTCGCTGGAGAAGCTTCATAAGCTGACGGAGAAAGCCCGAGGAGGAAGCGGCATCTCCTTTTGTTGACATGGAAAGAAGATCGAAAGAAGCGGCGTCGTCGATCTTCGGAAACACACCGGCTGCGAAGAAGAGAAGAGACGACACGTCTTTCTCTTCTTATGGTGACGACATTCTTCATCGGAGCCTAAGTGTTCTTCGCGTTCTTCGCCAATGTTGAAGAAGATGAAGAAAGCTTCCCAAATCCTCTCAAGGTGGCAAGAGAAAACTAACCAAAATAAAATAAGTCTAAGGCTTATTTTATTTACACAACTAAACCACTTGAATTTCAAAAGTTTGAAATTAAGTCACTCATCTTAATTAATAACACAAGTTGTCAAAATTAAATAGAGTGGAGTTATTGGGGAGTTTAAGGGGAGTTGAAGAGTTAGGGCTTGTGTGGGCCCCACCACACTTAATCCTCTCAAGGGAGGTTAAGTGGATGTGGGTCCCACCTCTAACTCCCTTTGGTAGGATATAACCAACATGGATAAAAATAAATTGTGTTTCCACAATTTATTTAACTTCATTTAATTTCCCCCAAAACTAACTCTCAACCTGCATAAAACGCATCCTCGGAAAAGGTCTCCTTAAGCGAATATCGGCGCTGCGAGTTCATCGGTGCCCTCGGAATTCGATTCTAGACACCGGTTCAAAAGTTAGAAATTCCCGCTCGTTCGTTCACTGAACGTACCTGAGCCAAACTTTGGAAAGTGATTTTGGGCACATCGGGCCTCGAAATCAGGTGCCGTCAGGAACCGCGCTCTTGTAAAATTCTAAAGAAAATTAAGAAAAAATTTCCCTTGAATTTTACAGGTCATTACAATGAATCAAAAAATGGAATTAAGAATCATAATATAAATAATTTAGGGATGTAATGATAGGTAATAATTACCAGACAGACCATGATTAAGTGGAAATTGTGTTGGGAATGCAGTTCAATTCATGCAGTAACAGTTTAGTGATCAAAACAGTTATGGTTGGAAATGGTCCATTGTAACCATCCTAATATTGAAGTATTTAGTAGAAGTTCTTTTCTTAAAATTCATGTTTTTATAAGACATACCAATTGTGTTTCAAGTCAACATCCATCTTCGAGATTATATTTTAATTTATAAAGTATTATTGCCTCTATTCATGGACTTATGCTAATTTATCACCCCTCAGTCACACCTATATCTTAGTGAACCACCATTGATTTATAACATTCTCATGACATTTTAGAAGAGCTAGAGAATGTTTAGATACTTTTTAAGCTTAAAACAGACATTTTCAACAATGGGCCTCACCAAAGTGTCCACAACACTATCCCCTTGATCACTATGAAATGACCCAATTTGTTCAACACAACAACAATTGGTTTAACTCCTAGTCATCCAAAATCTCGACTACCAATTCAAACACAAACCTAAATGTAATGATGTATACCACACTCGCGAAATGAAGACATAAAAACAAACATCAGAAATCAATAAACTGCATAAAAAGAAATGTGAGAAATCAAGGAAATTTTAGGACATGAAAATGTGTGGTGGAAACTATGTGCCACAAATGTTACATATACAAACCAACTATTTTCATTTTTGTTCAACACATCAACAGTAAAACTACTCAGGGTCCGATGATGCATCGTCACCCTCTCCACCTTCATTTCCACTTTGTGCTATCACCTGTAAGAACATTATATTGAAAATTAAATACGGTTACATATTTATATTAAAACTTAAAACAAATGAAAGTTAGAAAACTAAATGATTCTGATTTTATGTGATTTACCTTCATACCACCAATCGATGCACTCCCACCGGGGGTATATCTGCTCATCTGCTGACGTAGTTCACTCAACTCTTTCTGTAATGCAGATATCTAATCCCCCTGCTAGTGAACTGTGTTTCGTAAAGAAACAATCTCTTTCATAGCATCTCCGGGCTGACTAAAGTTAGGAGTAGATACAGCAGCTATCCCTAGTAGCCTTCTAAAAACCTTAGATGGCATGGGTCCCAAAACCATCCCGCGCACTCTCCCAGGATGCTCCTTCCCAAGGACTTTAGCAACCGGGTCATCTTGGGAGACAGAGTAGGAATGCGCAGGATTGGCATCCCATAGTTCTTTAATTTTGACCTATAAATCAAATATCAATATATATTAACACCAAAAAATTTGATAAGAAGTTATTATGATAAAAAGTTGACTTCATACCCCAACTTCTTTAGCAGGCTCATTAACAAAACATCCATCTGATTTCTTGTGTACATCCAACCACAGTTGAGTTTTGGATGCTTCATGGCCTAAACTCTATGACTACATTAATCAAATATAAATCAAAAATTCAATATATTAAACAGTTAATATTGTCTTATAAATATTTAAACTAATTAAAAGATTACCAATGAACTTCGATTTCTAGAAAACCTTTTTGAGCCCGTAGTGTGCGGGATGACTTGCTTCGCTCGGTTTGACGCATTCTGTCTTGATAGATCCTGAAATAAATAAAATTCAATTTAATACTGATGTATTGAATGTCATGTCCTTTTCATATACATGTATAAATGTAAAATGTGGATAATATAATAATATATATATTTCAATACCATCCGCTTCTGATCCCGATGCCTGTCAACAAACACATTCCACTACTCTTTTGGTACCCCACTGGGTAGCTTCTCATACATTTGTAGTGTGGTCAATGAAGCATCGTTGACATCACACCACAATCTTTATTTAAAATCTTTCCACTTATTACCTATATTTTTTAACGTCCACTTCCATGCTATCACATCAGCAACAGTAAAGTGAAAGAACATCTATATACAGAAATTCATTTTGAACATATTAGTAACATGACATTAAATTAAACCATAATGTAATAAATTTACCTTTATTTGAGAATCAAACACTTCATTTTTCCAGCTTGGAGGCATATGTCTCCAATCATCATATGAAATGGGAAGGGAAATGGGCTCCGCTGCCAGCTGGCCTAGAATCTGGCTAAGAAACCCCGCGGCATCATCTGTAGGGACCCCGTAAGAATCAAATGGCAAAACAATATTCTCACCATTCAGATTACAAACATATGAACTTTTTATTTTTTTTCTCCACGGTTTCATTTTTGTCATCTTCAATGAGAAAACAATTAGTATAAACAAAATGAAATAAATTTATTTAATTAAACATTGTACCTATGATAGTGACACTCCAGTATGTCCGGGATGAACTGGAAGGGGCGCGTCGATGCCCCACTATTGAGGCTCTTGAAGGGGGAGTCGATGACTCAGCCTCTACTGGGACATCCACAGATGGTGTGAGAGATGGTGCAGGGGGAGATGGTGTAGGGGTGTCGGCAGCTGGTGCATCAGATGTCGTCGGGAGGGAGCCAGATGGATAGTCATCTGTCGCAGAACTGGATGAAATAATGTAACGCTTCTTCCTTGGCATTCCTGTCATTTAATCAAATAAAATTAAGTTCAGAATATATATTTGAAAAAAATTATACAGAAAAAAAAATAAAAAAGATAACAGATGGAGTACTAACAGACAAAATATATATAACAATGATAATGAATGAATGCAGAAATGAAACAAGTGGTCGCTGAATAAATAAATAATTGTGCATACAATCATTTTCACCTTCAATCATGTCGATTTCATGCTCCATTTCTTCATCCACTTCATTCATCCTTTCTAGACTAATATTTTCAATATCATGATGGAAAAATAATTCTGCTTCTTGTTGCTGATTAAATTCAATTTCAGAGGTCAAATTTTCCACTTCATCACCCATATCATACAAATCTCTTTGTATTACATGATCAAAAACACTACACCCTTCATCAGAAACATCATTCACATAATATACCATTTTTGCTTGCGATGCTAAGATATATGGATCATGCAGTTCACGATCACCAACATCCATCAAGCGAGAGAAGTTCACAGAAGTAAATTGCAAGGAATCTCTTTTAACGCCTCTGATAATATCGACCCATTTGAATTTGAATAAAACAACTGAAAAATGTATGTTGTATTTTAATTCAATAATATCATGCATCTTTCCATAGTATTCCACTTTAGAAAATGTAAATATACCACTATTTTGTGTTCTCCAACCCACTTCTCGATCGACTGTACGAAATCTAAAGCCATTCACATTATAAGCGTCAAACTTTCTAACTTATTTTAAAAGACCTATAGCAAGAAACTTCAAATCTTCTGATACCTCTGCTCGAGTATCAGTATTCATGATCTGAAAAAAAATATACTTTATTAGATTTAAAAAATGTATGTGTCAAACTAATATTCGTATTTATTGCAATATATATGAACTTACACGTCGTGCAAACCATTCTACAAGCTCTTTATTAACAGATTTTTTTATATCTTTCTCATTTCGTGGTTGGCCTCTCATTCGTCTCTTTGTTTGTATCCTCAACTCTTCAATAAATGGATCTACAATTTCACTATTCAGCAGCACTTATCTATGTGCCTGTAATAATTCCAATTCAGTCGGTTTCACATTTGAGGTCCTCTCAACTGATCAGCCAATAACAGGAAATATTTTGGATTTCTGATGTATTTGAGATTGAGTCGATGTGTCGTCAACACATCCAACTTGATTAAATCTTATCTCAATATCATCCAAGTATCGAGAACAAAAGGTAAGACACTCTTCAGCCACATAGCCTTTATCAATTGAGCCTTCTGGTTTAGCTTTATTTCTCACGTATGATTTCAAATGCCCAAGATATATGTGAAATAAAAGAAACATAATTATGCATTTAATTAAGTACCAAAAATTGTTTATTTAACTGCAAAACATATAAATAAAGTACCTCTCAATTGGATACATCCATCTATAATGAACGGGGCCTCCTAATTTAGCTTCCTCAACCACATGCACAGTTAAATGCATCATTATAGTAAAAAAGGACGGAGGAAATATCATCTCCATTTCACAAAGGTTCAATACAAACCTCTCCTGGAGGTTGTCAAGTTGAAATGGATGTAGAGATTTCTTACATAGTTTTCTGAAAAATGTGCAGAACTGGAGTACAACAGTAGTAATTTTTTCAGGTAATAATGTACGCAATGCCAATGGTAGTAACTGTTGTAACAAAATATGTGAATCGTGGCTTTTCAATCCATGTAACTTACGATTCTTCAAGTCAACACACCTCAAGATGTTACTTTAATACCCATCAGATACCTTAACATTCTTTAACATTCGAAAGAATGTATCTTTATCCCTATTTTTCATTGAAAATTTTTCCAGAGGATACTTTCCATTTTCATCTAGCCAGAGGTCTCGTTTTATGTTCATTGCTTATAAGTCTTTGCGAGCATTGAGATGATCCTTTGACTTTCCATGCTCATTAAGCAATGTGAAAATCAAATTGTCATAGAAATTCTTCTCAATATGTGTCACATCAAGATTATGCCTCAACAAATTAAATTCCCAATACGGAAGTTTGAAGAATATACTTCTTTTCTTCCATTGTTGCATTCCGGTTTCACTTGACGATACACTTCGGAACCGTTTTCTGCTATCATTCAAATGATGAACCTTCTCAAATTATGTTTCAACATTTTCAAGTTGTGCCAGTATTTCAAAGCCATTTAACAACTTTGGAGGTGGTCTACGATCAATGGAACCATTAAATTTTGATCTGTTCAGCTGAAATCTATGAGATGCTTCGAGAAATCTTCGATGACACAAGAATCACCATTTTCTACTATGAGGTAGCCGTTTGGGCTCAAAATCAAAGTTACAAATGGGAAAATCCAAACCCATGTAAGTGTTCTAACCAGATAAATTCCCAATCCCAGGGAAGTCACTAATGGTCCACATTAAAGCAGCATGCATTTTGACCATTGTTTTAGAAGAAGCATCAAATGTCTCAACACCGTTGCTCCATAACTCCTGCAATTCTTCAATCAAAGGCTACAAGTATACATCAATATCATTTCCAGGCATTTGTTTTCCAGGAATAATCATCAAAAGGATAAAAGATGTTTGTTGCATACACATCCATGAAGGCAGATTATAAGGGATCAAAACAACTGGACAAATGCTATAATTGGTACTCAAAGTCCCAAATGGGTTGAATCCATCGGCAGCTAATCCCAATCGAACATTCCTAGGATCAGCTGAGAAATCGAGATGTAATGAATCAAATGTCTTCCACGATTTGAAATCTCATGGATGTAAAATTAACCCATCATTGTTATTATCTACAGAATGCCACTTCATGTTTTTGGCGGTTTTTGATGACATGAATAATCTTTGCAATCAAGGATTCAAAGGAAATTAACGCAAAACCTTTGCAGGTGTGCTCCTTTTTTTCTCTATGAAATTATGTTCATTCAGACTTCCAACATCACCCTTTGCCTGTCATCTAGAAGAATAACATTTCTTGCAATTCTGTCTATTTGAATCCTCTCTCCAATAAAGCATACAATCATTGGGACACATGTATTTTTGAATAATTTAGACCAAGCTTGTTAACAACTTTTTTCATATCATAATAAGATTCTGAGATTTTTGCTTCAGGAAATGCATCACAAATCAATTCCAATATCATGGACATTGCCTTATTTGTAATTCCACATAGACATTTGATATGGTACAACTTTAGAAAAAATGAAAGCTTTGAATATTTCAAACACCCACTATACAACTCTTGATTTCCATCATCACATAAATCATGAAACACATTTTCCTCAGTGAAGTTTTCTCTTACATTTGGCTCCACAGATTCAAAAACATCACTCGTCATGTTGCAATTTGTAGCACCCTCTTCTGGTTGTTCTAATATGTTTTGATGCTGATAGTGGTGTCTTGCAGTGTCGAATGCATCATTTATTAGGTTTTGCATTTCATTTTCCATTGTCAATGAACTTGGGACCTCATTATGCGGATTAACATCAGTGCTCAATCTTTCTGTAACGTTTGATTCTCTATTCCAAATCCAAAACAAATATTGAGCAGGGAATTGCTTCAGTATTAAATGTTCATAAACCTCATCTCTCTTCAACCATGTTCTAAATTTACGTTTAGGACATGGACATTTTATTCTCCCTTCAACGGATCGATTAGAAATTGAAAAATATAAACACTCATTCAAAACCTTAACATACTGAGGTGTGTTCCTCGGTAATGTGATCCAGCTTTTATCCATGTATATCACAATGTGCCTACACAAAAAACAAGGAATCAAACATGAGACATCTTCTATAACCCCATCATCAAAAACAAATAATGATGAACAAAATTTCCATAATATAGGTACATTGATGAATAAGCCGCTAGTGAAATATATCATGTAGAAATATATCCTATGTATGATAGGGGACATCATTAACATACCATGGATTCACGGCGTGACCACAGCGTGACCGCAGCGTGACCGCAGTGTGTTGGCCCGGTCTAGCGACATCTGTGGGGCAGCATCTTCCACTTAGTTTCAAATAGGATGATATGGATGGCATGAGAGGATGTTTTCTCATAAGATTTAAAGAATTGAATGATAATCTTTGATGACTAGAGGATTGGATGACCCCTGATATACCTAATTCGTTGAGGTTTGGAGATCTAAAAATGTGTAGGAATACCTAGATGAATTAATACCCCATGGAATCAAGAAAATCACAGGTTGCATAACATGTAATCTAACATTACTAGTACCGTGGGACACCTGGGCTGTGGAACTGGGATTTTGGTTGGATTTAAATATCACATGCCATGTGACATGGTCACACAACATAGGACCCATCTTAATATTCTAACGACACTTAAAGAGCGTCTTGGTTTAAACAATCATTTTACTAAAAAGATGGAAACCCTCTATAGAGATATAAAAAGGGTCAAGTACGATGTGTGCTTTATGACTAACGATGAAATCAATTATAAAGAAAACATCAATTCAATAATGTTAAGCAAGGTATACCACTGTGAGTTTTTGCAGACATCACACCTCCGTTGGAGGGGTTTTATTACAAAACCATGACTTATTTATCATGGATATTCACACAATGTTTAATTTCATTTTTCATAGACCAATCTATGTATGGAGTTTAAAGGAATGTATCCTTGAAAAAAAAATTGTGTGATATATATAGAGATATAAGAGAGGAATAAAAATATGATATGGATGTAGATCTTGACACACATATGCATATATCCTTAGGGGATGACTCAGATATTTTATGGTCATGGTTCTCAGACCTGTAGATGCTAACATTTTTATATATAAAAACATAGAACCAATGATTGGTTAGTCTTCATAGATATTCCAAAACACAACCTGATGTGAATTAAGGATTATTAGTATCAAATAATACCTTGGAGGGGGACAGTAATTTTATGGTCATGATGTTTAGACCATTGTGTCACAAAGTTTAATATCCTATGAAAAGAACCATGGTTTTGATAAGACATTAAAAAAGGAGAATCTAATGTTATGTATTTGGGGTATCCAAAAGAGATTCATACCCAAATTGGAAGGTGAAAAATAATATAATTTCATAATTTATTTAACTGTTAAAATGATTCTCAAATGTTTAAACTTCAGGGTACAACAATCACATTGAATAGAGTGATTTTCGAAGGTTTAAAACATACATTATGAATTCCTGAGTGAATAATAAATAGAGACCAACTGGTGAAGAATGACCCTTAAAAATAGTGGAATACTAATACCATTCTCATTCAATAGAATCTAATGGTAGTAGGTTGGATATTTTCTCAATCAGTCCATTGATTGATTATGTGGTTTAGGTGGAACTATCTTCCATGACTGAAAAACACTTAATGAAGGAAGATAGTGATTCAAGAATCCTATGATGGTGTCCGAGATTGAAAATGATTTAACATCAAAAAATCAACACGTATTCTAGGTCGGAATAAGAACTAAATAATCCTTTTTGAAAATTATAGTGGACAACAATAACATCTTTATTTAGCATGAAATTTCACTGAGGGGGATGCTGGTGGAAATTGTTGGGTAGGGGGAGGGGAGGGGAGGGGCTGGGGCTAGGCATGTTGGAGGGGAGGGGAGGTGAGGGGCTGGGAAAGATGGAGGGGGAGGGGAGGAGAGGGTGATGGCAGGAGGAGGGGCTGCTAGGGGAAAATTTTGGGCAGGTTGGAGGGGAGGGGAGGGGAAGGGCAGGTTGGAGGGGAGGGGAGGGGATGGTGATGGCAGGGGGAGGGGAGGGGAGGGGAGGGGAAGGATGGAGGGGAGGGGAGGGGAGGGGAGGGGATGACCGCAGCCTGACTGCGGCGTGACTTTGGTAGGACCGCGGCGTGACCGCATCATGTTGGAGGGGAGGGGCTGGGCAGGATGGAGGGGAGGGGAGGGGAGAGGAGCGGCAGGGGGGAGGGGCTGCTGGGGGAAATTTTTGGGCAGGGGGAGGGTAGGGGAGGGGAGGGGAGGGGAGGGTGATGGCAGGGGGGATGCTGGGGGAAAATGTTGGGCGGGGGGGAGGGGAGGTGAGGGGCTGGGGCTCAGCAGGATGGAGGGGAGGGGAGGGGAGGGGAAAGGAGAAGCAGGGGGGCTGCTGGGCTGGGAAAAAATGTTGGCCAGGGGGGAGGGGAGGGGCATGATGGAGGGGAGGGGAGGGGAGGGGATGGGTAAGATGGAGGGGAGGGGAGGGGCTGACCGCGGCGTGACCGTGGAGTGACCGTGGCGTGACCACGGCGTGACCGCAGCGTGTTGGAGGGGAGGGGCTGGGCAGGATGGAGGGGAGGGGAGGGGAGAGAAGGGGTAGGGGGAGGGGGCTGCTGGGGAAAATTTTTGGGCAGGGGGAGGGGAGGGGAGGGGAAAGTTGGAGGGGAGGGGAGGGGAGGGTGATGGAAGGGGGGCTACTGGGGGAAAATGTTGGGCAGGGGGAGAGGAGGTGATGGGCTGGGGCTGGGCAGGATAGAGGGGAGGGGAGGGGAGGGGAGAGGAGGGGCAGGGGGGGCTGCTGGGCTGGGGGAAAATGTTGGGCAGGGGGGAGGGGAGGGGGGAGGGGCAGGATGGAGGGGAGGGTAGGGGAGGGGATGACCGCGGCATGACCGTGGCGTGACCGCGGCGTGACCGCCGTGTGACCGCGACGTGACCGCAGCGTGTTGGAGGGGAGGGTCTGGGAAGGATGGAGGGGAGGGGAGGGGAGAGGAGGGGCAGGGGGAGGGGCTGCTGGGGGAAATTGTTGGGAAGGAGGAGGGGAGGGTGATGGCAAGGGGGTTTGCTGGGAGAAAATGTTGGGCAGGGGGAGGGGAGGTGAGGGGCTGGGGCTGGGCAGGATGGAGGGGAGGGGAGGGGAGGGGAGAGGGGGGCAGGGGGCTGTTGGGCTGGGGGGAAATGTTGGGGCAGGGGGAGGGGATGGGAGGGGAGGGGAGGGGAGGGGAGGGGCTGGGCGGGATGGAGGGGAGGGGAGGGGAGGGGCTGACCGCGGCATGACCGCGGTGTGACCGCAACGTGTTGGAGGGGAGCGGCTGGGCAGGATGGAGGGGAGGGGAGGGGAGAGGAGGGGCAGGGGGGAGGGGGCTGTTGAGGGAAATTGTTGGGCATGGGGAGGGGAGGGGCAGGTTGGAGGGGAGGGGAGAGGAGGGGAGGGTGATGGCAGGGGGGCTGCTGGGGGAAAATGTTGGGCAGGGGGGAGGGGAGGTGAGGGGTTGGGGCTGGGAAGGATGGAGGGGAGGGTAGGGGAGGGGAGAGGAGGGGCTGGGGGGGCTGGTGGGCTGGGGGAAAATGTTGGGCAGGGGGGAGGGGAGGGAAGGGGAGGGGCAGGATGGAGGGGAGGGGTGGGGAGGGGCTGGGTAGGATGGAGAGGAGGGGAGGGTCTGACCGCGGCATGACCGCAGTGTGACCATGGCGTGACCGAGGCGTGATCGCGGAGTGACCGCGGCGTGACCGCGGCGTGACTGCAGCGTGACCGCATCGTGACCGCGGCGTGACTATGGCGTGACCGCGGCATGACGGCAGCGTGACTGTGGCGTGACCACGGCATGACCACAGCGTGTTGGAGGGGAGGGGCTGGGCAGGATGGAGGGGAGGGGAGGGGAGAGGAGGGGCAGGGGGAGGGGGCTGCTGGGGGAAATTGTTGGGCTGGGGGAGGGGAGGGGAGGGGAAGGTTGGAGGGGAGGGGAGGGTGATTGTAGGGGGGGCTGCTGGGGGAAAATGTTGGGTAGGGGGGAGGGGAGAGGAGGGGCAGGGGGGCTACTGGTCTAGGGGAAAATGTTGGGCAAGGGGGAGGGGAGGGGAGGGGTAGGATGGATGGGAGGGGAGGGGAGGGGCTGGGCAGGATGGAGGGGAGGGGAGGGGCTGACCACGGCATGACTGTGGCGTGACCGCAGCGTGACCATGGCGTGACCGCAGCATGTTGGCCCAGTCCAGCGACATCCGCGGGGCAGCATAAGTATCTTTGATGTTTAGTCATGACACAAATGATGTTTGGGTGGGTCATGACACAAATGATGTTTGGTCCACCCAACACTATAAAATACATAGCATGAAACTGATCACACCCTGCTCCTTTTCCTTACTATCCCTAATGACATCTTTCACATCTACCATGCTTAGTCCTTAGTCATTTTGAACCAGGAATATATCAAGGATTTCTTCCACCAACTCTATCACCCCTCTATAGAATAAAATCCTAATTATTATGTTATTAATAAGAAATATTTAGAGGAAACTGTTATTGAGGATG
This sequence comes from Viscum album, assembly GCA_963277665.1. Taxonomy (NCBI): domain Eukaryota; kingdom Viridiplantae; phylum Streptophyta; class Magnoliopsida; order Santalales; family Viscaceae; genus Viscum; species Viscum album. The sequence continues at coordinate 1,948,967,288 of OY728125.1, forward strand.
TATTTAAAAGTTGACATGACCTCCATACTGACCACCAGGGTTGGTTGAGTGATAAAGCTTTCAATTTCCAAGGCTAACACACACAAAACAAAGTACATAATGGATCCTAGATGAATCATAATAATTATCATCCCTAGAGAAATAAAAAAATAAATATTGATACAAAAAAACTATTATTCAAAACATCAACTATCTAGATAAAAAAATATATGCATTCATAGATACACTCTTCAATAAGTTATAGTGACTTATTTATTAAGATGAATGAGACTTTAATAACTTATTATCTATCACCTCAATATTTTCTAGCACATTAATTTACATAAATAGTATAATGGGGTAACATCATAAAGAATATTACAAGCATATAAGAGTAGTTTCATGAACCTAACACTAATCTCATTCACACTCAAACTCTCATATCGAAGGTTGATAAACTCTTGGCACTACATTTCCTTCAACGTCGATGATAATAAATTATCTCAATATTAACTTTAAAATTTTCCACAATACACCATAAACTCTTCATGATTACCCCAATAGAGAATCCACTATAGACGAGCTTCACGATTCAAAGAACTAATAGACGATAAGATCTATTTCATTATTATACCTACTGGAAAACCAAAAAAAACTAAAGGAGAAACAAAACCCTACCTAGAGGGGAAGATGGTGCAGCTTCCGAGGTCACGGGGGGCCGGGGGTCGCGGGGTCGCGGGGTTGCCGAGGTCACCGGGGTCACGCGGGGTCACCGGGGTCGGGGTCGCGGGGTCTCCGGGGGAAGCGGGGGGCTGGGGTCACGGGGGAAGGAGGGTCGGGTGTTAAAAAACAACATTTTGCGGTGGTTTATTATAAACTGCCACAAATCCTTTTTTACAAAAGGTTTAGCGGCGGTTCTTAGAACCGCCGCTAAACAACCGCCATTAAACAGCCGTTTTGTTGTAGTGCCTTTTGTGTAAAACATGGGAAAACCATGGTATGTTTTTTTGGTTTTTTTATTTTTTATATAGATTCCAAAACCTACGTTTGAGAAATAATAAAAAGTACCCCAATAATTTCCTCTATAAACCCACCCAATATCCCATTTATATTTACTAAAAATCTTTTTAACACGACCTTAATCTACACTCCCCTCCTTATATTGTTCCCATGGTTCCCCCACACTCTCAAGAAGCTCCTCTAAATATTTTGGAATCACCCTCTCAAGGTAAGGAAACCTCTCCTTATCCACTTCATTAAATATTATTCGGTATATTATGCCTTATGTTTCCAATTCCTAATGTTGGGATATATTCTTAAATATTCCCATTAATATCCATTTTCTTTCTAAATGATTATATACCCCTTTAACTCTCACTAATCTCTTCCATGAACATTTATACGCCCCCGTTATGTAGCCAAAATTCCACTATGTTTTTCAATGTCAAACAATTGTGTAGTAAAAACTCATACCCCTTTCCAATAAAATGTGTTAACCTTTATGAACTTATAATTATTTTATTGGAGAATTAAATATATTTAGTCCACACTCCTTTATTTTGGAATAAAATTTTATGATAAATGATTCTATTTTTTATTATCTATGTGGCACACTTTGGCATTAGAATCAAACGAATGTGATAGGTGCACAAGGAATCATATAGAGCTACAATGAATTCGGTAATGTTTTAGACTCATGAGACATTATGAGAGGGATTAATAAGTGAACATAATACATCCATTGACTTTTTATATCATGATTCCTTTGTATTTATACATGGTCTATGTTTATGATGTAGTGTTTTAAATTGTTGACACTTTTCCCATGTTGTCTTTATGAATAACATGTTATATCATGCCTCATTGATCATGTTTCTAATTCTAAACCATTTTATGTCTCATTGATATTCCTTTTGTATAACAGGTATTAATATCTTCATGTATTTTCATGTTTATTCCCTTATTGGGATTTATAGCTCACCCCTTTCTTTTTTATATCCTCATGATATCCCATACAGTGTTATGTATTAAGTAATAATATGATCATGTTAAGGAATTTTTCAATAAAGATGATTTATTACCTATTTTATGTTGTTATGTAATGTACCTAATTCCTAGTGAAACTAGACCTTTTGATCTTATGGGTTTTATTATGTGTAATTTTATGTAATAAATCATGAATTAATTTGTAATAAATTGAAGGGTTTTCATAGTTGGTATCAGTGGAATATTTACTTATTTTAGGGATTAGGTTTAGAAAACTCTAGAAAAATCTTTAGGTACACAAATAAGTATAATAAACCCTCACTAAGGTTTTTTAATGAATAGAGGAAGTGATTTTTCATGAAAATAAATCCATGTCTGGATATTATAAGTGGATGTGGATCTGACACATATGTACATACGGGTAAAACCCGAAAAACAACATGTTGAGATAGACTGAACCATAAAATGGTGCATGACAACAGGACTTGATACACACCTGGTTAAAAAATTATCGGGGCTATTATTTGGTAAATTCCAAAACTCATTACGAACCATTATTAAATGAACCAATTCCCATAAGAATATATGTTAGAAAATAGATCATTAAAAACATAGATTGAATCCTAGAATGTTATAAGTAAATAAATAAATGTAATTTATAATTTATATATTTAATATAACTGGATTTCCATTTATGTGTTTACTAGTTTAAAAATACTCATTGCTAACTCTCCCTTTATTTTATCCAATGGTCAAAAATAAGAGGAATCATGTAATCAACCAACATAAAGGGCAATGTGATTACTACCCCAATGAGATGCCCAACCCAAAAAGAGAAGTAATCCCAAACTTTATAATGATACTCACTTAGATTACTAGGGTTATAAATAGAGACATGGATTAGGAGGAGTTCTTAAATCTCCCTAAGAAATAACAAAATCAAATTGAGACCTTTATGTGGAAAAGGCCTCTGACTTTCAATGGGGCAGAAGAAATTTCAATAATTGTTTTTCGATAAAGATTTTCCTCGTACTCTATGACTTAAATTGGAAATTTACTTTCTTTACCTCAAGAAAAATGTTAATTAATACATTATATCTTATGAGGAAAACATCACAAAACTTGCACAATACACCTCCATCTTTGTCGTTAACCCTGAATGTAATGTTGACGGCTTCTTTGGTCGGATAAAACCTAGTCTATGAAAATCCATTATGTTTCCAGACTTTGATAGTTATGAGGATATTTTATGATGTTCCCTAAAAGTTGAAATGGAGATCAAATAATCTCATGGTTTTTATGGGGATAATAAGTGGAAAATGGAATTTAATTCTAGTAGTCTGGTATATAAATCAAATGGTGCTAAGAAATTTCAACACGCCACTTCTCAAAAGTGTAAAAAGAAGCAGCTCAAAAATTTTCTAATGGTGGAGAGTAAATTCATTATGTATGATAAGGAAATAAACCTTATTAGTGATTGATGACAGGAGAAAACCACTAATTTTATTGAGGAAAGTAAGGATTTGGTCAACCCATAGTGCATTGTTCATTGTTTTAACTACAAGGAACCATGACACTTTTCAAACCAATGCATTAAGCCAAGGGTTTTTAGAGACAACCAAAAACATTCAAGGCAGTAATAGAAATATTTTTCTATCATAATAGATGAGGTGGATATTAAAAATTAAGTGTTTATAGGTATTCTAGTTATTCATACACATTTCTTCATATCACACAAGTTTAGTAGAACTATTCAAACACCACCACAAAGAATGTATGTAGAGTTGTTGGTGAAAATAGAAAATGGGAAAACTATTAAATACAAAGTATATAACTCTTTTACTATCATAATTTGTGGGATGAACATCCCAAAAAACCTTGTGATACTCCCATTGGTGGAATTTTATGCAATTTGGGTATAGAATGGCTTTCCATATATAGATCCAAAATAAATATTTACAAGAAGTAAATCACTCTCTATATCATGAATCTTCTTCTGATTCTATAAAAATGAAAGCATATTGATGAATCTTGTTTAACACCAATATCTCAAGAATGGATGTTATTGCCTTATAAGAAAGAAAATCTAGCTTAGATGATTGAGTCTACGGAATGTATCATCCTTAAAGACATGGTTATTGTGAGGGAATACACTAATGTGTTTCCTGATGAATTTTCTAGTCTTCCCCGTAGATGAGAAGTTGAATTTTAATTCAATATTATACCTAGGGCATTAAAATTATCCAAGACTACATATATAATGGTTGTTGTGGAACTTGATGAGCCAAAGAAACAGCTATTTGAGAATCTGGATAATGGTTCCATACACCCAAGCGCTTCACCATAGTGTTCATCAGTCCTCTTATTTAGGAAGACGGATAGGTCAATACACCATTTCATTAATTATTGTGAGATAAACAAGATTGAGATAAATAAAAGGTATCATTTTAAATATATTTATGACTTGTTCAGTCATCTATGTGGGGAACAATACTTCTCCAAGGTGGATCTTTGATTGGGGTGTTACCAAGTTAGGGTAAAGATGTAGGATGTCCCCAAGGTTAATTTTTGTAAAAGGTATGTTCACTATGAGTTCATAGTAATTCCATTAGGACTCATTAGTTATCCAAAAATCTTCATGGACTTGATGAATAGATCCTTTATATATTACCTCAATAAATTTTGGTAGTATTCATAGATGATATTATAATATAATCCAAAAGTAAGGAGTACCATGAGGAGAAACTTAGAACTATGGTAAAGACCTTATAAAAGGATAATCTTTATTCCAAGTACCAAAAATGTAATTTCTCATTGAATTAAGTTTCATTATTAAGGAATATTACACAAGAAATAGAATATCTTTAGACCCTTAAAATAAATAAGCAATTGAAGAATGGATGAGGTCAACATCTATGATAGATATCTATAGTTTCCTTAGATTACCTAGGTACTATAATCAATTTGTGATAAATTTCACAAGTTTTTCAAAACCTTTATCTAATCTAACTCATAAGGGGGTAATGTTTTTTTATAATTATGAATGTGAAGAGAGCTTTAAGGATTTGAAAAAGAGGCTTATCACTGCACCTATACTCACACTACCCAAAATTGGAGAACTTTTATTAGTATTCAGTGATGATTTGATGATGGTATTGGGATGTTTGTTAATGTAGAATGAAAAGGTGATATCCTGTGCCTCAAGGAAATGGAAAGTTAACAAATATAACTACCTAATTCATGATCTAGAGTTGGATATAGTGATCTTCATATTTAAAATCCGGTGACATTATCTCTTTGGGGATAAGTTTTAAATATATATGTAACGCAAAATCTATAAGTATATATTCACATAGAAATAGATGAATATGTGCTAGTGATGATGGTTAGATCTGATCAAGGACTCAAACTTCTCAATCCACTACCATCCTAGAAAAGTGAATAAACTTTAAAATGATCTATGTAGAAAGGATTCAGTGATTCTATCCTTCATGATAATTGATAAGTATATGATCTTCTTATACTTGAACAGAATGGACCTGAGAATCATAAAGGAAGAAACATCATCAATCCTTTCACTTATGATTTCTCAACAATATCTTTTAGAAAATATAAATAATCATCAAATATAATATGTGGGAATTCAAAAAAATATAGAAGCTATTTTAAAAGGTAAATCCTTAGAGTTCAATATTAATGAATAAAGAGTTGTGAGATTTTGTTCATGACTATGTGTACCATCAAATCCTAAGTTAAAGAAGAGATTTTGGATGATTCATATAGATAAACCTTCTCCATCCATATAATGAACATAAATATGTATTTAGATCTCTTATATAACTATTATTGGGACAATATGAAGAAAGAGACTGCGAAATATAAATCAAGATGTCTTGTATGTCAGTAAGTGAATGAGGAAAGAAAAAATCCAAAGGGATAATGATATAATTACCCATTACTATATGTAAATAGGAAAACATCACCATGTACTTTTCCATCGGTCTTTTGAAGGCACCGAGATGAAATTATAATATATGGTTTTTGGTGGATATTCTTACAAATACTTCTCACTTAATTGAAATTTTATAATAATTATCACCCGATCAACTTGTAAGGTTATACATTAGAGAAGTGGTGAGGTTTCATGTAACACCACTATTGATTATATCTAATCAAGTCTCAATATTTTCCTCCAAATTATAGAAGTGTCTCTAACATGCTCTAAATACTAAGTTAAACTTCATCAATGCTTATCAACCCCAAATTGAGGGTCAATTTGAGTGGCCTATCTAGACACTCAAGGAAATGCTAAGAGAATAATCAATTGACTTCAAAGGACAATGGGACCAACATATTCCTATGGTCAAGTTATCATAAAAAAACCATTTCCACTCAATAAACCTAATGGATCCTTATTAATCCCTTTATGGGAAGAGGTAAAGAAAACTTTCATGTTTAGATGAAGTTGGGGAATAAAAACTTATAGACTCTAAAATGGTCAAGGAACTGGTGGAAAAGCTCAATACCATTCATTATCACATGAAGGATGATCAGATTTGAAAAAAGAGTTGTGAAAAAAATTATCGATAATCCCTATATTTTGAGGTTAGAGACAAAGTATTCCTTTTCATATCTCCATGGAATAAATTCATCATATTTGGGAAGAAGGTAAATCCTAGTCAAAGATACATGGGTCCCTTTGAGATCCTTGATCACATCGTAGAGGTGTCCTGTCGACTATCACTCCCACTTAAACTATCTCAAGTACATGATGTGTTTAACATATCACTCTTGAGGATGTATATACCATACCCCTCACATATACTAAATCGAGAGGTGGTACCATTTTCGAATGATCTTTCTTATAACCAGAAACTAGTGAAGATCTTAAATCATAGAGACAAAGTTATATAAAATAATACAATTCCCCTATTCAAAGTGCTGTGGAGAAACCATAAGTTTAAAGGTGTGACATGAGAACCAAAGGAAGTGATGAAACAGAACTACCCTCATATGTTTTATTGGTGGAAAATAAAATTACAAGGGAGAAATTTCTTAATGGGGGAATATTCTAACGACCTGAACTGTTATAAATAAAATTCCCTTTTTGGTTGAATTAAATATATTATTATGTAATATGGTTATAGAAAATTAATGCACTTATTTGGTTTTAATATATCTTATTGGATTTAAAAGACCTTTAAGCATCATAAATATTCATAATATAGTCATTAAATATTGATCATATGATTAGTATGAATATAGGGTTTTAGAAAATCAAATTGGCAAAGAAAATTGATGGCATCAACTAGAATGATCATACCCTATGAATCTCATTTATCAGAGCTTTATAGGGATATAGAACCTCCATGATTTTCCCTTTATTAAGCCTAAACTCTAATCTAATAACTTTAGCATGAGCGAAACCATTTATATGAGAGGTTCAAGCTCAGCGAGATCATGTCCCAAACCATGTACGTTGAACCACACCATGAATGTCTCACCACCACAAACCTTACCCTTAGTCCATATTCTGGTGTATTAAAGGGATATGTATCAAGACTCTAATAGTATGAATATTTATATTATTTTCTATATCTTTATAAATGATTTTGATTTTTATATAATAATGCACAAATTGTATTTTTAATATTAAAATTCAATTAAGAAGTTTATTTTAATGAATTATTTGATTTTTGAAATAGATAAAATTTTATTAAAATGTTATTATTAAATAATTTTTATTAAATAAAAATGATCATATTAATTTTTTTAAGTCAATCGTAAGTTTTATAAGGGTTCTAAAATTGTTATTGTCAAAAAATACATCATTTCTCAATAAATGTCGATTATTAATTTAAAAGTGAAAATTAGAATATTTGAAAAATTATTTAGATAAAATTAATATTTTATGGAATAATAATGTAGAAATTATCCAATAGTAAATTATTCATAATTTTTTGATATAGTTGAATTTTCAGGTAAAAAATATTATATACCATATAAATATGCAGTGTGTATTATGATATCATAATGACCCAAAATTAATGTAATAAATAATTTAAAGGGTATCCATGACCAAATATATGTTTTCACTTTAAAATAATATTACTTTATTTTTATTTTATTAATTTTATAAATCCTTTGTGAATCATCCAAAACCTTTAATATATTTTAAGCTGTTAAAATCAATTCTTTAATATTATTAATAACTTACACATCAACAAGGGTATTATTTTTTTAATTATAGACCTTTTACTTATAAAATAATGAAAAAAATTCCCCTGTTGTATAAACCATGGGAAAAACTATGGGAAGGTTTGTGTTTTTGGTTATTTTATTATATAGAGTTGAAAAAAAATGTTTGAGAAATAATAATGAATTCACCACTCATTTACCATATAAACCCACCCAATCTCATATTTCTCTACACTCAAAAACATAGATCACTTAATTACTTAGTAATAATCTCTCTATATTCCTCCCAAGGTTCCTCCAATATCTCTAGAAGCTCCTCCCATGCCTTTGGAATCACCCTCTCAAGGTAAGGGAACCTCTCTTTCTCCTCTTTATTCAAGCATCTTCATTATCTTATGCCTTCTATTTCCAATTCATAATGTTGGTATATATTCTTCCATATCCCCCATACTATAAATTTTATTTATAATTTATTATATAACCATGTAAATATCATTAATACCTTCCATGAACATTTATACACCCCATTATGTTGCCAAAATTTCACTGTGTTTTTCCATGCCAAACAATTGTGTAGTTAATAACCATGGTCATTTACTATAAAGGGTGTTCACCTTTATGAACTTATAATTACTTTATTGGGAACTTACATATATTTATTCAACACTCCTTGATCTTGTAATAAAATTTCATGATTAATTATTCCATGTTTTATGATCTATGTGGTACACTTAAGCACAATAATAAAATCAAAGTGATGGGTGCCCCCAAAATTATATAGTGCTTCAATGCATTGGGTAATGTTTTAGTCTTATGAGACAACATAAAAGGAATTATGTAGGGAACCTAATCCATCAAGGTAATTTTTCATCATGATTTAATGGAATGTATCCTTGACCTATGTTTATGATGAAACGTTTTAAGTTGTTTCCACATTCCCCATGTTACCTTTATGATTATCATGTTATATCACGCCTCATTGTTCATGTTTCTTATTATCACCCCTTTTATGTATAATTTATATTCCTATTGTATAACATGTATTAATATATTCATTTTATATCATGTTTATTCACTTATTGGGCTTTATAGATCAACTATTTCTTATGTATATCCCCAAGTTATCTCATCTAGTGTTAAGTATGAATGAATAATATGATAATGTTAAGTACGTTTTCAATAAAGATGATGTATTATAAATTTTAAGTTGTTATGTATTGTATCTAATACCCATAGACACTAAAATTCATGATTTTATAGGTTTTATTGGGTGCACTTTTTAGTAATAAATCATAAATTAATGTGTAATAAAGAGAAGGTTTGTCATATAAGGAACACTAAATATAAGGGGATCACATTATGTAACTCATTCATCTCATGAAAATAATTTTATTGATACTAAGTTGGATGAATTGACTATTGTGATGAGATATATAAACATAGATCAAAATTCATCACCACCCACTCCAGTAAATCTTTATGAAATTTACACCACATAGATCCATCCAATGTATTGTTTCCCATAATTAAAATAGATAGGGGTATAGTCCCCTCACACCAACACACAACTCAGGATGAATAGATCACCCAGACATGAGGTATGAAACTAGACAACAACAAAGGCTCTCTTTTCAATAATAATTCTAAAAACATTCTCCTTGCCAATAGGGATTTGAAAATCCCCAAAATATATTTGAATCCCAATAATCAATAAGTAAACAATAATAAGGGAATTCCCAACCAAAGGTAGAATTTAGAATCGATGATCTATTGAAGAAAATTTGTCAAAGTTAATGTATGGAATTGTGGGATATCAAGACACAAATGAGTCAGATGAACATTTCCCTAAATCAACTAGAAAGTAGTAACTCTATAAATATGACTTACCAAACCACTATAATTATAAAATGGAATTTTAGTGCCCACATAATGAAGAGTGGGAAGAAAATCGGTGAGTTAAGTGTTCCAAGATGTCCAACAGGATTCACCCCACTTGGGTATATTACACCATCATCGTGGGTTGATGAAAAAATAAAGGAGAAATAGAAAATAAAAAACTCAATGAGGTTCCATCTAAAACACTTCCCTATCATATTAAATTGGTAAAAACTAAGAAAATAGATTATAAGGAAATGAAAAAAAAGTATTGGACAAATTAAAAAGTGTTTAGATGAATATCACACTTCTCAAGGTCATTTAGAAAATACTAAGGTATGCTTAATTCATAAAATAAATTTTTACTAATGGAAGAAGGATCAAGGGAAATGAGCATATAAATATTAGGAGAAATATTTCGACACTCAATACACCTACTCAAGTGCTACCTATGATGTGTAAGGACCCTTCTAAATTCAGAATACCTTTCATCATAGGGGAGTTAAAATGTTACTTTGATTTATGTGATTTGGTATATTCTATATATGTAATTCATCACTATGTTTTATATTCTTTGTATATTGGTGAGTTTAAGTTCATAACGTTACTTGTGAAATTTGAAAATAGGGATACTACATATCCAGGGGGATTACATAATGATTCACTTGATCATATAAGAGACATGACCTATATTAGAGATTTATAAATGAATAATATGAATACAATCATGTATATTTTCATGATCGCGTTATTTTAGGGATTCAAACCCTCAAAACTAAAAAAACAATCATAAATTTCTATGAGGGTATGATTTTCAGGGAGTTTAGGGAAGAATTTGTGAGATTTAATATTATATACTCTATAAATTACCACTTAGAAGACAATAATAATTTTTTTCTCCCATATTAAACTATCTTATAAAAACCCCTTATATTTTAATTGTTCTATGCTTATATATATTATGAAAATTTATTATAGTTTGATTTCTAGGAGTATTTGCACACCTATCTTTCATAATACCACCTCTCCTACTTTTCATTTTGTTATAGATTCATATTCTAATTTTGAGAAATTTATATATAACTATGGCATTAATATTGACTATATAATGTATATAATTAATTATCCTCTAATTTTTATGATGTATATTCTGATATTAATGTTCATTTTATACATATTTTTTTTCTATTGACATATTTATCCATACACCACCCACCAACATTGGAAATCAATATATTTCCATCAAATCTAAAATACTCATACATATTGAGTGGTGAGAGATAACCTATTTTCATTTCTAACAATATCCCTCCCAAATATGAAGAATTTTTTTTAAATATCTTATTGTAGAACATTAGGGAAATTTGGAAGACTATAGCTGGATTTTAGAATCAATGATCTATTAAAGAAAATTTCAGAATCGATAATCTATTGAAGAAAATTTTGTAAAGTTAATGTATGGAATTGTGGGATATCAAGACACAAATGAGTCAGATGAACATTTCCCTCAATCAACTAGAAAGTAGTAACTCTATAAATATGACTTACCAACCCACTATAATTATAAAATGGAATTTTGGTGCCCACATAATGAAGAGTTGGAAGAAAATGGGTGACTGAAGTGTTCTTAGAGGTCCAACAGGATTCACCCCACTTGTGGAGATTACACCATCATCATGGGTTGATGAAAAACCAAAGGAGAAATAGAAGGGAAAAATTCAATGAGATTCCATCTAAAACACTTCCATATCATATTTAATTGGTAAAAACTAAGAAAATAGATTATAAGGAAATTGAAAAAAAGTATTGGACAAATTAAAGTGTTTAGATGAATATCACATTTCTCATGGTCATTTAGAAAATACTAAGGTATGCTTAATTATTAAAATAACTTTTTACTAATGGAAGAAGGATCAAGATAAATGAGAATATAAATATTAGGAGAAATATTTCGACACTCAATACACCTACTCAGGTGATACCTATGAAGGGTAATGACCCTTCTAAATTCAACATACCTTGCATCATAGGGGAGTTAAAATTTTACTTTGATTTACATGATTTGGTATATTCTTTATACGTAATTCATCACTATGTTTTATATTCTTTGTAGATTGTTGAGTTGAAGTTAATAAAGGTACTTGTGAAATTGTAAAATAGGGATACTACATATCCAGTGGGATTACATATTGATACACTTGATCATATAAGAGACATGACCTTTATTAGAGATTTATAAATGAATAATACGAATACAATCAGGTATAGTTTCATGATCGCATTATTTTAGGGATTCCCAACCTCAAAACTACAAAAACAGATCATAAATTTCTATGAGGGTTTGATATTCATAGAGTTTAGCGATGAAGTTGTGAGATTTAATATTATATACTCTATAAAGTACCACTTAAAAGACAATAATAATTTTTTGTCTCCCATATTATACTATCTTATAAAAACCACTTATATTTTAATTGTTCAATACTTATATAGATTATGAAAATTGATTATAGTTTGATTTCTAGGAGTATTTACACACATATCTTTCATAATAACACCTCTCTTACTTTTGATTTTGTTATAGATTCATATTCTAATTTTGAGAATTTTATTTATAACTATTGCATTAATATTGAATATATAATGTATATAATTAATTATCCTCTAATTTTTAAGATGTATATTCTGATAGTAATGTTCATTTTGTACATATTTCTGTTCTATTGACATATTTATCCATACACCACCTACCAACATTGGAACTCAATATATTTCCATCAAATCTAAAATACTCATACATATTGAGTGGTGAGAGATAACCTATTTTTATTTCTAACAATATCCCTCCCAAATATGAAGATTTGTTTTTAAATATTTTATTGGATAACATTAGGGAAATTGGGAAGACTGTAGATGGATTTTAGAATCAATGATCTATTAAAGAAAATTTTAGAATCGATGATCTATTGAAGAAAATTTTTCAAAGTTAATGTATGGAATTGTGGGATATCAAGACACAAATGAGTCAGATGAACATTTCCATAAATAAACTAGAAAGTTTTAACTCTATAAATTTGACTTACCAACCCACTATAATTATAAAATGTAATTTTAGTGCCCATATAATGAAGAGTCGGAAGAAAATGGGTGAGTGAAGTGTTCTTACAGGTCCAACAGGATTCACCCCACTTGGGGATATTACACCATCATCGTGGGTTGATGAAAAACCAAAGGAGAAATAGAAAGGGAAAAACTTAATGAGGTTCCATCTAAAACACTTCCATATCATATTCAATTGGTAAAAACATAGAAAATAGATTATAAGGAAATGAAAAAAAAGTATTAGACAAATTAAAAATTGTTTAGATGAATATCACACTTCTCAAGGTAATTTAGAAAATACTAAGGTATACTTAATTCTTAAAATAACTTTTTACTAATGGAAGAAGGATAAAGTGAAATGAGCATATAAATCTTAGGAGAAATATTTCGACACTCAATACACCTACTCAAGTGATACCGATGAAGTGTAAGGACCCTTCTAAATTGAGCATACCTTGCATCATAGGGGAGTTAAAATTTTACTTTGATTTATGTGATTTGGTATATTCTATATATGTAATTCATCACTATGTTTTATATTCTTTGTAGATTGGTGAGTTGAAGTTGATAAAGGTACTTTTGAAATTTGAAAATAAGGATACTACATATCCAGTTGGATTACATAATTATGTACTTGATCATATAAGAGATATGGCCTTTATTGGAGATTTATAAATGAATAATATGAATACAATCCATTATATTTTCATGATCGCGTTATTTCAGGGATTCCCAACCTCAAAACTACAAAAAAAGAGCATAAATTTCCATGAGGGAATGATTTTAATGGTGTTTAGGGATGAAGTTGTGAGATTTAATATTATATACTTTATAAAGTACCGCTTAAAAGACAATAATAATTTTTTTTCTCCCATATTAAACTATCTTATAAAAATGCCTTATATTTTAATTGTTCTATGCTTATATAGATTATGAAAATTTATTATTGTTTTATTTTTTAGAGTATTTACACACATATCTTTCATAATAACACCTATCCTACTTTTGATTTTGTTATGGATTCATATTCTAATTTTTAGAATTTTATTTATAAATATGGCATGAATATTGACTATATAATGTATATAATTAATTATCCTCTAATTTTTATGATGTATATTCTGATATTAATGTTCATTTTTTACATATTTCTATTCTATTGACATATTTATCCATACACCACCCACCAACATTGAAACTCAGTATATTTCCATAAAATCTAAAATACTTATACATATTGAGTGGTGAGATATAACCTATTTTCATTTCTAAAAATATCCCTCCCAAATATGAAGAATTGTTTTTATATATTTTATTAAAGAACATTAGGGAAATTGGGAAGGCTATAGCTAGTAGGATATGTGTTATTATGAAAGATAGGTGTGTAGATACTCCAAGAAATCAAAGGTAGATTTTAGAGTCTATGATCTATTGAAGAAATTTTTTCAAAGTTAATATATGGAATTGTGGGATATCAAGACACAAATGAGTTAGATGAACATTTCCATCAATCAACTAGAAAGTAGTAACTCTATAAATATTACTTACCAACCCACTATAATTATAAAATAGAATTTTAGTGCCCACATAATGAAGAGTGGGAAGAAAATGGGTGAGTGAAGTGTTCTTAGAGGTCCAACAGGATTCACCCCACTCAGGGATATTACACCATCATCGTGGGATGATGAAAAACCAAAGGATAAATATAAAGGAAAAAACTCAATGAGGTTCCATCTCAAAAAATTCCTTGTCATATTCAATTGGTAAAAACTAAGAAAATAGATTATAAGGAAATGAAAAAAAAGTATTGGACAATTTAAAAAGTGTTTAGATGAATATCACACTTCTCAAGGTCATTTAGAAAATATTGAGGTATGCTTAATTCTTAAAATAACTTTTTACTAATGGAATAAGGAACAAGGGAAATGAGCATATAAATCTTAGGAGAAATATTTCGACACTCAATACACCTACTCAAGTGATACCTATGAATTGTAAGGATCCTTATAAATTCACCATACCTTGCATCATAGGTGAGTTAAAATTTTACTTTGATTTATGTGATTTGGTATATTCTATATATGTAATTCATCACTATGTTTTATATTCTTTGTAGATTGGTGAGTTGAAGTTGATAAATGTACTTGTGAAATTGGAAAATAGGGATACTATATATCCATTGGTGAGCGATAACCTATTTTCATTTCTTACAATATCCCTCCCAAATATTAATGTTCATTTCGTACATATTTCTATTATGTTGACATATTTATCCATACACCACCCACCAACATTGGAACTCAATATATTTCCATCCAATCTAAAATAATCATACATATTTAGTGGTGAGAGATAACCTATTTTCATTTATAACAATATCCCTCCAAAATATGAAGAATTGTTTTTAAATATTTTATTAGATAACATTAGGGGAATTGGGAAAACTATAGCTGGTATATTGCACATTGTCCCCTCCACTTTCAAGGATATGATTATTTTGAAGTATGGGTTTTACTATTGTTAAAAATGAGCTGGAGGAGTTAATTTTTATGGGGTTTAAAAATAGTTGGTGAGTGTGTGTTTAATATAAGAAACAAAATAAATAAATTTTTAAGGACTATATACCCCAAATTCATTGATTGGATACTTGAGAGACTCACTGGTAGGACACACTATTTTTTATTAAATATACTCTTAGGTTATTTTTAACTTCCTATTTCTCAAGATAACTAGTAGAATATGACATTCACTTGTCCATTAGGAACTTTTTCTTACTAGAGTATTAAATTTGGACTTTGTAACACCCAAAGTACCATTAAGATATGTGTGGTCAGTTTTTTTTCTTGATAATTACATGGAGGTATTTATGGATGGTTTAACTATGTATGGTTCCGCATTTGATGATTTTTTCTTGAGTTTGGGTAATATATTTCATTGTTACATTAATAAAAATTTAAAATTTAGTGTCAAAACATGTAATAGAGGTTGATAGATATAAGGTAGATATTATTTCATCCTTTACATACCCTACACATGGGTGTGATGCTTGATATTTTCTAGGAAATGAACGTTTTTTCAATGTTTCGTTAAAAAATTTAGAAAACAATCTCTACCTTTATTGATATTACTTAAAAAGTATTATGATTTTGTGATTTATGATTCTTGTAGGGATTACTTATATGATATTAATAAAATTATCACAACACCATGGATCATAAAAATAACATTATGTGAGCTCTCATTTGCTATTATATATAATTCATTAAACATCACAATTGGTGAATTATTATCTTAGAGAGTGGAAGGGTATTACCATATGATTTTTTATGCTTATAAAATATTGGATTCATCATAATAAAACTACCTAATAACATAAATTAGTTAGTTAATATAATAATTTATCTTTATAAATTGAATTATTATTTGTTAGTATCTAAATTAGTCCCTTTCTAAGTCCATGTATTTCTGAGGTACCTCTTGAAGAATCCAAATTCAAATATGATATTTATTTACTAGATACTTCTTCTTCATGAGTTTAACATTGATACAAAGGATAATAAGGGTTCATAGAACATGTTTGATGACAAAATGATAAGGGTCATTCACATGTTGGAGCATAATACCCCAAACTAAGTACCACTTGGGGACACTTTTCCTAATGAGAGTCTATATGTTATTTCATATACAAAACAATAGTATGTTGTATTAGTGAATTACATGGTTTCCTTCAAAATTACTAAAAACATAAAGAAACATCATGCTAAAAAATTAAAGAGTGAGCCTAAGTTTTATGTTTGGTATAATCCTTACCATTGGCACATTTTTAGTGACTAAGTCATAATAATATTTGTGTATGATCATGATTTTTATTCTTCTTTTAATTTTTGTAACACACTTAATTTTGGTGCAAAATTTGTAACCAAAATGACAACTACTAAATTCTTAGACTTTTAATTATATTAGTCTATCTTGTTCCATGATTCCCATGTGTTTTGTAAGTGATGATCATGTTTCCAAAACACTAGAAACATTTATAGGATACATGAGATGCCTCAAAAACTCATATTATTTTATGATTTTTTTAATGTCTGGGTCATTGATTTTATAGGTCTATTTCTTAGCCCATTTTGTTTCTTGTACATTATTTTTTTGTATTATATTAACAAATTGGTGTAGATCATGGACACTAGTACTAATTATTATCATGTTATTATTGATTTTATCAAGGATCATATTTTTCAATGGTTTAGAGTACCAATGGTTATAATTAGTGACCACGATTTGGAATTTTTCTAGTGAGGTTTGGATTCTCTCCTTAGAAATTACAGGATGATGCACAAAACATAAATACAATACCACCCCCAAACAAATGTCTCATATTAAGTTTCAAATCAAGAGTTGAATCATATATTGGATAAAAATATTTATTCTAATAAGATTCATTAATGAAAGAGATTGGATGATATGTTATGGGGTTATAGGATGAAATTCAAAACTCTCATTAACATGTCCCTCTATCGTATCAGTTCTTCAAAATAATTTCGTCTTCCCATGGAGTTCAATAATCAAGAATATTGGTCTATAAATAAATGAAATATGTATTTTTTCTTAGTTATAGATCAAAGGAAGTTGTAACTTAAATAGATTGAGGAGATTTAATTTTTATCATAACTCAAGGATCTATAAATAAATAACCAAATTATACCATGATATAATTATCCAACAAAGAGAGTTTCATATGGGAGATTATTTCCATGAAAACCCTCAATTAACCTTCCATAATGGTATTTCAAGACATCATGGGCCTAATTTCCAAAGGTATGTAGTCATTGGTAAATTACTAGAGTCACTATAGAATGCACATTGGCTGAGAGGATGGGATTTCTAGATCATCTCACCCTTTAGAGTGAAATTATTTTGTACTCCATAACTCTCTTATAAATTTATGGTATTCCCATGAATCCTTCCCAAATTCTAGTGTGGTAATGGTACCAATATCTTTGTGATTGAATCAAAATAATGAGTTGATGGTGAAAACAATATGTATCAGAGGTTCTCTATATTTTCCTTTTCAGTTGATTTTTCTACTAATTAAATCCATGTAGTTTGGAATACTATGATTTATTGCCATTATGGGAGGTGGTATGTGTTATGGATTTGGGATTTTTCCCATGATAAGGGCAAACTAAGTATAAAAATGAATGGAATTGGAACCCCCATAGTTCAATTCCACTTAAATGGACATGTAGTTATTTTTAAAGTAGTGAGACAAGTACAACCATGGTTATCTTTTAGTTTATTAATCCATGGCCGATTAAAATTAGTTTAAAGTAATGTGGAGATGACTATAAAGAAAGTGTAACTTAAAATTTTTTAGTGTGGGACATACACATTATTTTTTATTTTTTATTGACCTCGATAGGGATATAGATCAATGAGGATGTGTTTGTTTAATAAATAATATAAACCAATGAGACATATAGTTGGTTTGTCTATTGGGTACATAGATCACTGAGTAATACATAGCTTCATCATGAGTATAGCCTAATGAGAATTCTCCCCAGGTAATGTAACCCTCACGAAAGGACATCAGGGATTATGAGAAATATATCCCAGTAAAGAAGGATATAAAAATTTAATGAGGAATATAGACCCAAGAATATTATCACACAAGTAATGTGTTATAGTGAATATATGAAAGAATGCTGATGTTTTATTTATAACTTGAGGAGGAAACCAACATATCCTACTAAAATAGTAATCAAAGCTCGTGTATTTCATGTTTCATATTTTAATCTCATATGACATGACCATACCACTTTGTTTAATATCATTCTATTAGGAAGTTATTTTGTAGTTCTAAATCATGTGATTAGGAAAGGGAAAGGGGTAAAAATAGATGAATATATTAGGTTTATACATGGGTTTCCCTTTTAAGATAGGTTAATTATTGCTCATAGTAGGTTGCCCATATGTGTTTCTACCTGCTATTTTTTGGAACCAATATTGAGAAAGATGAATAGAATCATGGAGAATTCATTTTCTTGAGGATGATATTGGTTCTTATGAATTCATCACTCAAACAATGCTTGGGAAAAAACTGGAATGGATACTTCCCAAGAACCTTTCTATCTCCCAATCTCAATTTATGATTTATGGGGATAAAATTATTAATGGTAACACTATTGGGCCTTATACCTAACAATGAGTTCCATTCATCCATGGCTCATTGAGTGGACGATGTTAGATAACATGAAATTTTGATATCCAAGATGGGATGCCTGAACTAGTGTGGATCACACTAATTTACTCATGATATGAACCATAATTATCAATGTGATATATGACTTTTATCACCCTAGGATTTATATAAATTTTTGTGGATTCCAAGGGATACTCTATTTATCAAGGGAATGCATGATTGAAGGGGTAAAATCTAGTGTACATTCCCTGATTGTGTGAATCGGTTCGTTTTCATAGAGGCCTTGATAATTGGATTCTTAGTAGGAGGGCTAGGTGAAGTTATTATATTCCACTGAAATTAGGTTATACATAGTACCCTGATATGGGATCGAGAGAAGATGGTTCTCCCATGTCGACCATGGAAAAGAGGTTCTCCCAAGTGTAGGACCCAAATAAGGCTTATCACTTATAGGTAACTTAGTGAGAAACTTCTCCCTAGTAAAGGCTAAGTTAAGGGCCTCAATCTAGTGATGATGGGGAAATTTGTTTCACTCTATTGTAGGTATGGCAAAAAAAATTCACCCTAGTACGGGTTGGGAAAGGAGGTTATCCATAGTTGAGGTCAATAGAATAGGTTTTTCATAGTTGAGGATGTGTAAAAAAATTCCCTAGTTAAGGCTAAGAAAAATGGTTCACCCAAGTGTTATAGTAGGTTGAATTGGTCCACCCTATTTTGGGATTAGGATGGAGAGTTTCACCCAATTATAAAGGTCCCATAAATGATTTTAGTGTATTTTACTCTAGTGTGGTGCGCCCTAGAGGGCATTAGGATCACAATTATCTACTGTAGATTGCCTAGGGGGTCCTTCATTGTATCTTAGGATAATTAGGGGTAGAGTGGTATTTCTCAAAAAAAAATTCTTCAGATGATTTAGTTACCACTTTATTTTATTTTATTCCCTCAGGTTTTTTTCATAAAAATTCTATATAAAGGGGAAAGTAAGACCTGTGTGAAGGTAGCTTTGGGTTTCTCTTAATCTTTCAAAAGGTTTCCAAGTGGGGGCCCAAGAGGACCCCATATATAAAAAAATTACCTAGGAAAAAAAGTGTTTGTAATGGAAGGCAGTTTCAGTAGGTTAACTAGGGAATTAGAGGTAAGTGTGATAGAAATTTTCATGCATCAATTAAGTTGTAGGGACTTGGGCACACATGTTGTGACCTAAGGGAAATAGCATTGACACACCCCCAGAGACTTGGTAAAATGATGGATTCTTTCCAAAAGTCCCTAATCTATCTTAATAATTTACTTTTTTATAACACAAGGAGTTACAAAAAATCCACCCTCCCCCCTAAAATGGGGTCTGATCATAAATAAGGGGATCTAATTCTATGGTATGTTTTAGTTAGATGTAACAATAAACCCAAAAAAATGTTCCCGTTAATTTTCATGGAGAAGCACATACTAGCGAGGCTTAAGAAAAGAACACAACATGACATGGGAAAAGAGAACAGTACCTCTATAAATATTAGTGTTCCCCCTAATAGGCTGAACCAACTATGATCTAACTAAATTTTGTATCACTATGCTCTCTTTTTTCTCTATTCATTTATGCTACTTTGAGGTAGGTGAAGGAAACCTCATATTACTTAGCTTGAACGCACCCTGGTTGGGTTAATAACCTTAGAGAAGGGACCTAGGTAAGAGGCTCTTATAAAAGGCACCTAAGTGAGGGGAAAATAGTGAAGGGACCTAAGTGAGGGGACCTTAGAAAAGGGAACCTAGTTAAGTGACATGAGATAGGGGATCTATGAAAATGGACCATCGTAAAGGGCCCTAGTTGAAACACTATAATTTGTGAAATTTTTATAATTTATGAAAACATTTTCTAACGCCATCCATATATATGACAGTTTCTCTTTGGAATAATATTTTTAACTCTTCATTGGTCCAATTGGTAATGGTTTTTCTTTTTCTTTTTGTAGTAAAAAAGTATTTCACATGAAACAAAAAATGTCCCATATTATAAAGCTTCTTCCCACATCAATTACTTGATTCAATACATTGAGTAGGGGGTTATAGCCAACGAACAACCTTCATACCATCTCTATAAAAGATTTAAAAAATAATCTAGAGTATATAACATTATATTTATTCTCTATGTATGAAAATACACTTCTGATAGATGTGGATATTGAAAATCCCAATTTCAAGCTTCTATCTTCCAAGTTTAGATGGTCGTGCCAGTGTATTAGAGCCTGAGTTGTACTTGTATTCATCAGTTTTCCACCATTATTCAATGAATTAACTCAAGTTATAGAAGATTGGTATATATATCCTAAATGCGGTGAAAACATAAATTAATTTTGGATAACTGGGGTTGTCAAACATAAACATATTTTGATAAATAGTTGAGAGAGTCTTAAATTTATGAGGCCATATGGATCTCTCAAAAATAGATCTATAAGAATAATGATCTGATCCCATATCTAATGAGCCACTGAAGTCCTTAAACTAATGTATTTCACCTAAAATATTTAGAAGTTGGAATTATCCCATGGTACATCAACCATGTTTCGTTGTAACCAATACGCAGATCCATGTATGATTATTTTTTTCCCTAAAGGTTGTATGGAGGAACCTTTAAAGGATAACATACATGGACCAAGAATTTCTGAAAGAGGGAAATTATGCCCTTGGAATGTAACCCTATCCCTAAACCAACATCATCATTGAGTTTTGGATGAAGTTTTTCCTAATACATCATGGAAATGGACCCATGTTTCAATGCCCAATGGGATATCCATCTAAAAAGAGAAAGGGGGTTAGGCACATATTGGCTGAAATTAAAGCAAGGTCATTATAAAGAATTGGGTTACGATGTATATCCTAACATCCCTTCCCAAACCCTTATATTAGGACATCCAGACATATATCTTGGTGGATACCTAATTTTAATTTATGACTCCCACAAAAAAGTTGAGTTGAACCCATTTATTATAGTAGATAAACTAGTAGAAAAAGAGGATATAGGTCTCATGGTGTTAGTGTTAGTGAAGCTTTATTAATTTCTATTTCATGTCTGCAATGGAGGGGAATTTTTTTTATCAATATAACTTTCAAAGTGTTATGGAGGTGGATGTTGGAACACTTCAACACATATGAGCTCTTTGTTGAAGTAAAAAACCCAAAGTCACAATTCATGTCATTCATCCTAGTTTTATCTGGTATCTGATCACTATCTTTAACGAGAGTAAAAATATCTAAAACACTTAATTATCCACTCAAAGATAAAATAATTCCCTTATGGTGGCCCTCCCACTAAAATGGTTATGTATGATGGTTGTGGTGATTAATAAACATGGGCATAAATTTTTTTTAAGGGAATATATCTTGGTGGACAAGATTGAATATGACATCATTGATTAGGATTATGCACCATACAGATTTTTTTAATAATTTTAATTCCTTTAAAGTCATGTAGTGGAACCATTGAAAGATTTCAAGGTTGAAAAACATCAAATGGTAGTTTGATATCTTTGGGTGATAATGGAATATAAAAAAATCTAGGTTGAAATATATATCTCCTCATTAAATGAAGTTATTGGGTTTATACCTATATATGATCATGCTTAGATGTCATATTATATCATTGTGAACCTGGTGAATGAAATTACCTATGATATAATATATAAGGCCCTTGGTAGAGGAAAAAGGGACAACAAAATGTCTTATAAGGGAATGAATACTAGTGAAATATCTAATCCTACTAATCAATCTAAACTATAGACTTCTTGGAAAATATTTGTTGAAGAACCATCATATCAAGAACAGAAACTATGGTAATAAATCCAATGATCATAGAGATATGAACCTATTGATAAATAAATGATTTGGAAACACCTAAATTCAAAATATATCTAGACATCCTACAGTAAAATTAGGAAACCATCCAATGACTCATCAGAATATGTGTATTCTAAGGCTATTTGGTTTTGGAAAATTAGACCCTCCACTACTAACATCAAGGATTTAGGAGAAGTCCTCCAAGTTTCCATTCACATTCATAAAATTAGTGTCATGAAGGATCCTCATGAATTAGAATTTAAGACCAACCATGTGGAGGTGGAGAATCATATTCAATATCTAGATATACAGATCCTAGATTCTAATGAGTGGTTTCCCATCACTAAGTGGGTACAAGAGATGAGATATCGAGGAACCCTTGAAAGGGTGATCAGCTAGTCTTTAGATGAATAATTTGATGTATTAATCCACCTTGAAGATATAAGTTTTATCTTACTAGTCATGTAATTATTCAATACCCAAATATTTATAATGGATAGTTTTATATATTACTTGTATATAAAGGTAGAGGTTGTGGTGATGGATAAGTCTCCCAAGTACACTACTAGTGGTACTCTAGAGAGTTAATTTGATAGGGGGTGGCCCTATCTAAGAGGAAGGGGAGTTATCCCATGAATAGTGAAGGGGAAAGATAAATGAATCCCTTCCATCACCCCTCCTCTAATGTGGGTCCTTCTAGAGGCAAGGTCAAACCCTTCTCCATTCAAAATCCAACATTTTTTGAGGGTGAAGTCAATGGAAAATTATATCTTCTTTATTAAAATGGGTTAGTTTCCTGAGTTATCCTTGGTTTCCTTCCCCATATTATGTATGATAACATTAAGATGCTTTGACTAAAGAGTCTATCTCACTTGAATGGACTGAGGTGAATCCGGAGGACACTAGAAGAGGGATCCTCAGAGAATCTCATACTTCTACTTCCTAAACCAGTATATCTATAGTGGAGGGAGAACCACTAGTGGTTGTTCTATCCACGCCCAAGAGATGGTTCAAGTATGATGATGAAACATAATTGTAGTGTTATGAGATTATAGTTGATTCCCTTTCTTTTAATAGGGCTCATCATGCTCTCTAAGGATACACTAACAATGGAAGATCTTTTCTTGAACATCGATGTCCCTACCTCCTTGGACAAGTGTTGAAAATAAAACAAGGAACTATGAAGGCTTAAGTCGTATTTATTTATTCTTTATCTGACTACTCCTTATAAGGTGTGATTATTTTACCTTCCAAATAACATAACTATATCCTTAGATAGAATGTTTGGATAGCTTCACCAATGGAAAAGCAGGGCAATACCTCCCATTCAGGTGCTGGTATCTCATTTTAGGGATTCATAAATAGTGGACCCTTATAATCAACTTAATGGGAATCTTGAGGGCCCTTTAGAATATTTTCTCCAACATAATTCCTCTACATCTCATGCTATAAAATCTTTTAACCTAGGAGGATTTTAAAATCCCTCGGTCAATTAATGAATAGAAATGGATAATGACACTCCCATAAGGGTACCTGATGAACTAAGGTTTAGGACTGAGTATCCTACCACTATAAATGTTCTAGTTCCCACTGGGGAAGTTATTTAAAGTGTACCTCTATTGAAGATGGAAACTGATGAGGAATTTTATGTTGTAGGAGAAGTTCAATACCTATGGTATACTTGATTTTTACTTGGACATTTCGTTATTGATGTATATATTTCCATTAATTATTTTTTGTAGCATCGGACCAAAAATCAGATCCCCTTAAATAGGATTTTATTCCCATACTCTAACCATTAGAAATCATAGATATCAAAATTATCTAACAACCCCCAACTTCAAAGGTTGTCATTCAAGTGACTGATGTGGCCTTAAATTCACCTAATTTGAAAAATATTTTTTTTTAATTTTTAATCTTTTTTTTATTTTTTGTTAAATAATTATACTTTTTAGATTTTATAGTTTATTATATTAATTAATCAGTTTCTATATTTAATTTTTTATTTTTGTATTTTAAAATTAGTAATTTCTTTCTAATGATTTTCTTTTTTCTAATTACTTTTTAAAAATTTAATTCTTCTTAAATTTTTAATTTTATTTCATAATTTTTTTATAAATTAAAAAAAAAATATTTAATTAACTAAGTTTTTAATTTTAATTTTAGTATTGACCTATTATTATTTTACATTAATTTAAAATTTTAATTTTAAATTTGATTTTTGACTTTTAAATTAGTTATTTAAATTTAATTCCTTAAATCAATTTATTAAATCTGAGTCAATTTAGTTATTTGTTTTTCTTTTAGTTTTTTTTTGTTTTTAATTTAAGTTTTGTTTTTAAAAATTTAGTTTTCTATTTTTTTAATAATTAAATATTAAATTTTTATTAAAACCTTCTTAATTCAATCTTCCTTTTGTTTTTCATTTATTTATTAATTTAATTACTTTTTATTTTCAATTTCTTTAATACTTATTTGTTTTAATAATATTAATATTTTTTAATTAATTTTTATTTTTTTTTTCAGTTTAATTTTAAGACACTTCTTGTACATTACTTTCCCAAATTTTTATTTCCAACGGTCATTCATGACACAAAACCTAGACATGTCTCTTCACCAGAAAACCTCTTCCACAACACAATAGTGAGTCATTAAATCCCCATCACTCTTTTCCATCCTATGCAAATTTTATCTCAATCACGATTGGCTTGTCCAATGATGAGTTACTTGTCTCACCGCCACTCTAGAGAAATAATCACAATGGTGAGTCCCACTCACTATTGCATGACACACCATAAGATCCACCCAACTGAACACTGGCCATGGTTGGATGTTGCGAGCTGAGCTCCCCTTTTTCTAGATCTGAAAAACAGTTGCATCTATGAGCCACTAAAGAACTACCAGCCACTGGATGAATTCGAACCCCAAAACCACTAGATATAATGTTTACACTACCACTGCTTGAAGATGAGTTTACGGTCAAAGTCGCATCTACTAAAGGAGATTTTCCTTCCATCACTTAAAGGAGGATAGTCCCTGAGAAGGGTTTCCATCACCAAACATGCTAATGTCGCCTCAGGAAGTCATCACTGTCTCACTACCAGTCTCTTCCACCGACTAAAATAAGCCACCATGGAGAGGTGCAGCCTTGGAGAAGGGACCTACTGCTATTTTGGATGAAGACTTCTCCTTCAAATGATAATGGGAACAAAAAAATTAAATAATTGAATAAAAAATAAAAATAATAAAATAAGTATAAAACAAAATAATTAAAATATTTTAATAAACTCTATTATTAATAAAAATTATAATTAATAACTAATTATAATTAATAAATTAAATAGAATATATTAAATAATGAATAATAAAATAAATAAATATGAATTAATATTCTAAAATAACTTAACATTTATAATAATAATAATAATTAATAATTTTAATCAAAAAATTAGGAACTAAAACACAAATAATAATATTTACTAAAGTAAATAATTATATATTTATTAACTTAATCATTATAATTGATTAATTAATTATATTTTTATAAATATATAAAAATATTAACAATAATAATATTATTTAAATAATTTAATTATAATATTAATTAAATAAAAAATTTAAATAAAATAATTAATTAAAATAATAGTTAATAATTTAATAGTAATTATAATAATAAAAAATAACTATAAATAAGTAATAAATCCATATTTACATTAATATAATAATTTTAATAATAATTAAATAAATAATTTTTTATTTATAAAAGTTAATTCTTTATAATTCACTTTAATTAATTTATAAATTCATTTTTTTAACTTGCATGCCCCACCCCGATTCACATCTAGATTCATTGCTAACTACTTGCATATTTTTCAGTTAAAAGAGTTTTTCTAATTTCACAAGGAGTGTAGAAACAAAGGTAAATTGTTTGGTGATTTCAAGCACACCAAGCTAAGTTGACAAAGGACGCGGGTGAACAGTCCAGAAAATAGAGGACTTTAAAAATTCAAAGGTGTAAAATAGAAGGGTGTATCTTATTCCTTCAAACATAGATATTATAAAGACCTAAAGAGAAGTCCAGAGACAGGGGTAAGACTGATAAATGGAATATTTGGGAGATACCAGGAGGAGTAATTTAGAACTCACAGTGGTGATCACCATTCTTGAGGGACATTATTTCTCCCCTTTTTTCCTTTTCATCATCCTATATTCAATTTTTTTAATCTTGTTTTTTAATGAATCTTGGTTTATTTTATTTTTCTTGTGGTATTTTTAATCTGCTGGTATTTTTTTATCTCTTCACATCATTTTTTTACAAGTAATTCAAAATTGATTAGCGAGATCAAATTTGAATTCATTTAAATTTGTTTCAAACTTATTTTTTTAAAACTTAAAAAATCCAAGATCAATCAGTGAGATTGATCTTGAATACATTATTCTTCAAGATTTAATTTTATAATATTTAAATTTTATGGTTAATTTTATTCTAGTTGATTTTTCATAAAAATTCATTGCAATTTGATGATTCTTAGAGTGGAGAACAACAAGATCCCATCCTTCTATATTTTTGATATTTTAGTGAAGGATTTTAAACAAATTTTTTAATAAATTTTTGAAATTAATAAAAATGTAGTTAAGAAGTTATACTCTTTAGACCAATAGTATTAGAATTCCCTAGGAATTTTCCTTGATTAATTTTTACTCAATACATATTTCTATTTCTTGGTCATATTTTCTTTTATCTCTTCCTGTTCATCATACAACCTAACCTTTAAAATTATAACATGATTTTTTTAATTTCATTTTAAAACATTTAAACTCAAAATAAATAGATAACTTAAAAAAATAAATATATATATATTCAGCCACTGATTTAAATAGTGGGTCATGTTTTAAATAAACCCTAAGATCACTCACCCTCCTTCCCTTAGGTTTGAACCTTCACTTATATGCTAGTGAAGGTTTATAAATGAAATTTTTAAGGCCATTATGACCTTTGATCATACCAAAATTTGGCATTGTTTTTGGGGAATTCATGCACTGATTATCCTAGGGTAATAAAATTCTTTATATGAAAAAATAGAAACAAATAAAAAAAAATATATCTGAACCTGCTGCATGAGTTGTATTTAAAATTCTTCTAGTTATAATTGAATATGTGTGTTTTCTCTAATTGAAATCATTTAAATTTTATTGGTGATTTTTTCATTACTGTGTTTTTTCTTTTAATCAACACTACATTGTTTCTATTTCTAAAATATTTTGTTTAAAAAATGGAATATCAATGGGAATATAATCAAGATAGTGAAATGTTTTGTGTTTTCTTGGATAATGTGGTAACACTTCTTGTTTGTGTGTTTATAATGTTCCACAATATCCATATCAAGATGAACAAAACATTGACTATATCAAACCTAAATCCAAGAAATATTCAATAATAGAACAAATGGTGTCAATTTTTTTTTCAAAAATTGATGAATTTGATAAAATAAACAATGAAAGAATTCGAAAATTCAAAAATTAAACCTTGGAATCACTATAAAAGATTAAACTTCAAAAATAATTTTAATTTAGTGATGTAGAAAATGATTTTGGAAAATTTGAAAATAAAACTTTTAAAGAGAATGAGGTTTAAAGTGAGCATCAAATTTTTATTTTGAAGAATATGATACTGATGAAGAGAAAATTAAGGAAATAAATAACTCTCTCATTAAATAAATTAATTCTGATGATCCCATTGAGAAATTAAATTAATGTTATTTTGAAATTTTTTAGAAAGAATTAATTATAATGAATATGAATATCGCATTCTATATATTGTTCCTAAATCTGAAAAGGTTCGTTATTTTAGGCACTATAAAAAAATAGATTGCATGGGTTAGGGATAATTTTTAAAATGAGAAGTTTAATGTCAAAAATTATCCATCATTTCTTCCTGAAATATTCAACAATGAACCTAAACTTGAAATTGGGTATACTTTGGGAGAGAACAAAAAACTTGAAATCACTAACTCGGGGTAATTTTGATACTATTAATAAATGTGCTCTCCTTGTTTTTAAAAGTGTAAACCCGGCTATAATTAAAATTAATTCTAAATAAGTAATTGAGGGAAGGATATTCTAATAAAGGTTAAATAATGAGTTTTCTCTTCCCTTTTCTCCTAATAATATTCTTTTTGGAACATTGTCTAATGTAATGGAAAACAGTGTTGACCAACCTGAGGTTAATTTATTACATTTGAAAATTTTTTAATCTAAATTTATTGAAGTTGAACTGAAAATTCCTCCCCCTGAGATTGAAGTGGAATTGTCAACATTCGTTGACTAATAGAGTGAACTTTTTTATTTTGAACTTCAAGAATATTTTGAACACATACTTGATGATTTTAGAAAATTTGATTTTTCATAAGTAGTAGATGTTGATTGTATATTTACAAATGAGAAACTTTTAGAAGAAATTTATAATATTATGAAACCTGAATTTGTGAATGGTTAAATAAATTTTCTTCAATGTTGTTCATATCCTTCTTCAACTTAGTTGGGTGTAATTTACCATCTAGATACTAAGAGTAGTAAACAATATGAGTTTCACTTTAGTTATAATGTTTCTAATTCTGTTCAGCATATTTCTACTTCCCTTCTTGAACCTCTTAGTCAAAAATCATCCACAAGTACCCTTGTATTTTATTTCTCTGCTGTTGATGTTGAGAGAGATAGCTATAAGTATATTTTCACACCTCTAAGAGAATCCATTACACTAATTTCCCTTTATGAAAATTCTAACTTGGTCAAATATGAATTTATTTAAGAAGTGGACAGCACACCTACCAAGATTGATTCTTGTGATTTATTTTTTGTTTCTAATTTTATAAGCTTCTTGGAAGAGATTGGTGTACTTTCTTATTTTTAACTTGAACATAAATGTATTGAAAATACTAAAAAGGTGAATTTGAGTGATGATTTTTATGATCAAATTGAAGACTCCCTTATGCATTTCATAATTGATAAAGGATGTTTCTTATGTAATTTTTTTATTGGGAGTCAAGTTTACCCTTAGTAGATTTGGTGACCAAAACATATAATTCTTTTTAAAAATAAATTTTCCAAATACTTGTGCTGGATTATGGACAAGAAATTACACCCACCTAGTGACTTTGGTTAGTTTCTAGGGGAGTCTGCTGGGGAATTTAAAACTAGCATTACATAAGGGGAAACCCCTGATTTTATTAAATTCAATAAAAAAAATTTTCTTCTTGAAATAAAGTCTAACTGAATATTTTAAACATAGTTCTTCATGGGAGTAAACCCATGGTATTTCTGTGTTTTTAATTTTTATTTTTTTTCTAGGAATAAAGTTTTGTTTCTTGCTCTGTAATCTGTTCTCTCTATCTACTGGATTTAGTTCTAAGCCTTCCTAGTCATCATTTGTCTTAAGGGATATTTTTGTTATTGGTGTCACTAGAGGAGCACAAATACATCATGTTCTCAAGTCACAAGAAGATTCATGTTGGCGTCTCATTGGACAAAATTCCATAAACTCATACCTTTGGTTTTTCATTGCATTTGAGTTTCATTTATTGATTTCATGTTCTAATCTTTTTCATTTTTGAAGGCACCGAAGAAAAAAAAATGGTTTTGACTTAAATCTAAGATGGAGGAATAATTTTGGATTGAATCAATTGAGAGAGCATTATTAAATCAGGGAGTTTAAATTTACTAATTTATTTTATAATCTTTTTCATTATTGATTTACTTTCTTATTGTTGTTGAAAGCATTACTGCACAATGGATTGTTGTTGTCAATTTTTTTGTATTATTTTTCAATCCTTTCACGTTTTGAAATTAAGTGTGTGGGGGGATATTAGGCTATTTTTCTGATTTTCAGTGGTTTTTCTTTTTTTGGGTGTTAACATTAAATTTCAATATGCTATTGAAAATCTATTTAAATCGCATTTTCAAAATTTCTTACACCCTTTTAAGTTTGTGGTCAACTTTTTCATGCAACCATTAGAAATTAATTGAAAATATATATTTCCACTGGCTTAATGATAAGGAATATGTTTCTATTGTAAAATATTTATTATTAAATACTCATAATTTTTTAATTTAATTGTAACCCTTGAACATGTCTTTAAAATACTAAATTGAAAATCTGTTTTCAGGTTTAACAATAAATTTTTTTTCTCCACCTTAGAATTCAACTTTGAGGAAAAAGTTTAGTTTTTAAGTTTAGGGGAGAGGGTCTACTTATTCTAAACTAATATGTTCTTAGATTCAATCCCATAAAATTTCTAATTACTTTAAAAAATATATGGAAAAAAATGGTCAAAATTTTCAAATTATTTAGGCTTTATTTTGTACATAAATTCAATCTTCTCTAAAAGATATTATTTACTAGTTATTGAGGGATATTTTGAATCTAAATTTTTTTAGTATGAATCATTGTTGAGTGAAGTTTCTTATTTCACTTATGAATTTAAATTTTAGTAATTGAGAATGAGAGTGATACAAGATATATTTATGTAGAAGTTATGATCATAACATTAGAAAACTAGAAGTTTTTACTTGACTCTAGAGGACTCATTTTTTTAATTTTAAAAATAGTCACTTTAGTAAGCCAATTTAAATGGTGGTTATATGAGTCAAATGAAACTAGAGTAAAATTGGAAAATTGGAACCCATGGAGAACCTCTGAGACACTAGGCACAATTTTTGTAAGTAATACCTCTGTAAAAGTTAAATAATTTCATATGCACAGTACCTTGCACAAGTTACATGGTTGGGTAAAATTCAAATAAAAAAGAAATAAAGTGTCTAGTTGTTAAAAACAAGAACATTAAGGTGTGGGGGATTTTTAACACTAGATGAATAAGGAAACAATTAACTTATATGATAACCATTTAAATTGTAATAATAATGTGACTAAAAAATTAATTAACTTTTTTTTGGAACCTTGGAGAATGTCTATGTAGATGGTGCCTTTTGTTAAGATTTTATTTCCACTTTTATATAACCTTTTAACAATATTTTTTTAGAACACGAATTTGAATTGAATTAAGTCAATAAGTGACCACATATATAAGTCATGACATACTTTTGAATAGATTATTCTTTTCTTCCATGATCACATAGTGAGTATTTGAATTTAAAGAAGACTTATTTTGAACATTCCTTTTGAAAATCCCATTTTTAAATTTTTTTGGTCCTCTAATTTTAAACTGCCAGACATGCCTCATTTTGAGTATTTTTGTAAAAAGAAAAATGTTTATATTTTTTAAAATGATAAAAATTATGGTATTGATTGGGGACAATCAGTGATTAACTATGTGGGAATTTGATGTGGCCTTAGATTTACCTAATTTACCACATCTTTTATTAAAGTTTTCAATCATTTATTTAATTATTTATTGTCTCTTTGTTAAATAATTATACTTTTGTAATTTTATAATTTAATATGTTAATTAAACAATTTTTATACTTAATTTTTTATTTTTAGTTTTTAATATTATTAGTTTTTTCTGTTGTTTTTCTCTTTTATAATTACTTTTTAAAATTTTTGTTTTTCTTGACTTTTTAATTTTATGCCATACTTATTTTTATAAATTAAAAATTCTTTCATTTAATTAACTAAAATTTTCATTTTAATTTTTTTTATTATTATTATTTTTAATTTATAATTTTAATTTTAAATTTTATTTCGAATTTTAAATTATTTCTTAAAATTTAATGTTTTAAATAAATTTATTAATTCAGTTTCAATTTTTTTCCTTTTTAAATTTTTTTTAGTTTTAAATTTTTGTTTAGTTTTTAAATATTTATTTTCTATTTTTGAAATAATTAATTATTAATTTTTTTTAAAACTTTATTATTTCAATCTTCTTTTTTTCATTTATTTAATTAATATAAATAATGTTTATTTTCAACTTCTTTAATAATTATTTATTTTAATCTTATTAATATTTTTATTGATTTTTTAATTTATTTTACAATTTAATTTTAAGACACCTCTGGTACTTTTCCAAATTTTCTGTTCCACCAGTGAGTCAAGACATGGAACCCAGACATGTCTCACTACCAGACAACCACTTCCACTACACAATGGTTTTTCATTAACTCATTTTCACTCTTCTCTATCTTTTTCCAATTTTATCTCACTAACCATTAGCTTGTACAATGGTGAGTAATTTATCTCACTACCACTCTTGAGAAAAAACCACAACGGTGTGTCCCACTCACCATTGCATGACACACCGTTAGATCTACTTGACCCTCCGCTAACCACAGTTGGATGTCATGAGCCAAGCTCCCCCTTTTCTAGATCTGATGAACTAGGTGAATCCACAATCCATAAAAGAACCGCAAGCCACCAAAATAATTTGAACCCCAAAATCACCAAATATGAGGTTTCCACCACCACCGCTTGAAGCCAAAGTCACTTTTGCAGCCACATATAGTAAAGGGGAACCTATTATTATCGCATGATATAGGAGATTCACATAGGAGGGTTTTCATCACCACTCTCTCCAATGTCGCCTTAGGAAGTTACCGATGGCTCGCTACCAAACTCTACCGCCGACCGAAATGAGCCACCATGGAGAGGTGAATCCTTGGAGAAGGGAACAACTACAGAGCCATTCATATTTTAGAGGAAGACTTCCCCTGAAAAAGGATAAGGGATGAGTAAAAAATTATAAAATAAAATAAAACAAAATTAAAATAAGAATAAAACAAAATAATTAAAATATATTAATAAACTACATTAATTATTATTATTATTATTTACTAATAATAATTAATAATTTAAGTGAAATGGTATAAATAATTAATAATCAAATAAATAGATATGAATTAATATTCTTAAATAATTTAACATTTATAATAATAATAATTTACAAATTTAATAAATAAATTAATAAATATAACACTAATAATAATATTTACGAAAATAAATAATTATAAATTCATTAACTTAATCTTTAAAATTAATTAATTATTTATCTTTTTATGAAGATATAAAAAATATTGACATTAATAATCTTAAATAAATAATTTAATTAATAATAATAATTAATAAATTTTTAAAATAAAAAAATTAATTAAAATAATAGTT
Organism: Viscum album; assembly: GCA_963277665.1. NCBI lineage: Eukaryota > Viridiplantae > Streptophyta > Magnoliopsida > Santalales > Viscaceae > Viscum > Viscum album. The sequence continues at coordinate 1,949,001,565 of OY728125.1, forward strand.
AATATTTTAATTGTAAGTATAATAATAAAAAATAATTATAAATACATAATAATTAAATATTTACATTAATTTTATAATTTTAATAATAGTTAATTAAATAAACAATTATTTATTAATAAAAGTTAATTCTTTATAATTAATGTTAATTAATTTATTAATTATTTTTTTAACTTACATACCACACCCTGATTCACATCTATATTCATTTCCATCTACATTCATGCTTTTTAGTTAGAATATTTTTTCTAATTTGACAAGTAGTGAAAAAACATAGGCAACAAGTTCGGTGATTTCAAGCACACTAAGCTGAGTCGGTGGAAGATATAGGTGACTAGTAAAGATAATAGAGGAATTTAAAAATTTGAAGGCATACAACAGAAGGAGGTATCTAATTTATTCGAACATAGACATTATAGAAACCTAAAGAGCAGTCAAGAGGTGGAGGCAAGACCAAGAGAGGGAATGTTTGGGAGACACCAGGAGGAGAAATACAGCACTCACAGTGGTGATCACCATTATTGAGGAAGATTATTTCCCCTCTTTATTTTCATTTTTTCATCTTGTATTTTATTTTTTTAATCCTATTTATGTAATCATTCTTGGTTTATTTTATTTTATTTTTTTTGATTTCTAATTAGCTGGTATTTATTTTTTTTCTTCGCATCATTTTTTTATAATGAATTCAAAATTGATCAGAGAGATCAATTTATAATTCATTTAAATTTGTCTCTCATTTCTTTTTTCAAATGTAAAAAATTCAAGATCAATTTTCAAGATTGATCTTGAATAAAATTTTCATCAATATTTAATTTCAAAATATTGAAATTTTATGGTGATTATAATTCGAGTTGATCTTTCATAAATTTCATTTCATTTTGATGATTCTTGGAGTGGAGAACTCCAAGATATAATCTTTCTTCGATTTTGATCTTCTGTTGAGTAAGGATAAACCAATATTTTAATGATTTTTTAAAATTAATAAAATATCTATTAAGAAGTTATAGTCTTTAGACCATTAGTATTATAAATCCATGTAAATTTTCTATGATTCATTTTTACTCAATCCTTATTCCCATTTCTTAGTAATATTTTATTTTGTCTTTTCCTGTTCATCACACCACATTCCCTTCAAAAAAAGAAAATACTTTTTTCATTTCAAGTTGAACCATTTAAACTCCAAAAAAAATTAAAAAAGTTAGTATATATGTTATATATATATATATATATATATCTTCACCCATTGTATTTAATAGTGAGTCTTCTATTAAATAATCCCTTAGATCACTCACCCTTTTCCCTTGGGTTCGATCATTCACTATTACGCTAGTGTAGGTTTATAATTGATATTTTAAATGTTTTGATGACCTTCGGTCATATTAGTTACCCATTTAAGAATATTGGCCCTAGAGTATATCTCGCTTTTGGGGAGTGACTCTGAATCTAACCAAGACGTCATCAGTATATGATTCACCTCCCATTAATATTTCTAGAGAGATATATTGAGGATGGTCTCATAAACTCCCTTGGAGTATCTACCCGTGAAGTTTCATAAGAATTTTCATATGTTCATAACACTAGGGTATAGAGGCTTTTATTGTCTCATAACACACTATGCCATAAAGGATATCATTAAAAGATAAAGGATGGAGGTATAATCATTTAAACTCTTCTTCTAAGAACACTTAGCAATAAAGTCTTCCATTCTTCGAGCAACTTCCTTTTTAGAAGAGTATTGTTATGTAGGGGAAAAAGTTTAATAGAATAATCTTGATAAATAATAATCCATTTAGGTGTAATGTATCTATCTAGAACTGTATTTTTCTAAGGATGGTCTAGAAGGGTTATAATGTTTATTCTTAGAGGCCAAGATCAGAAATAATAGTGTTATTTATGAGGTATAGAAACACTATCTTGCTAAGGTGGTTAGGTGTATGGAGATATCCAAACTTCAACACAATATATATGATTCCTAGAAATAAATTAATGAACTTTTGTCATTTTGGAAAGGGAATTTGTAATATATTAATATCTTTAAAAGAGACTTCAAATTTTGGATGTTCTTATTCATCATTTTTTTCAATGTGAATGAAAACTACATTTTTCTCTATCATTGTTAATTATTTGACCCTCATATCTCTCTAATTATCATTTCATGATAAAAAATGAAACTCTAAAAGAAAAATATGTAGATAACTCAAATCATTCTAAACATTGAATGTGAATTGAATAAGTCAATCACAGTTCTCAGTCACTTGAGTCAAAGAGATTTTTTCTTGGGTGTGTGATCATTGATGAGTATAAACATGTTTATCGTCATTATAACAGTAGATTTGGTCAATTTAGATATGGATATTATTTTATTCTAGGTGTGTTCTCATACATAGGTATAGGAATATGTGGCATCATCGTAATGTTGTAGTTGGTCCATTTAGATGTGGATATTATTTCCTCCTAGGCATGTGAACACTGACGGGTATAGGCATATATACCATCACCTTAATTATAGAGTTGGTATATTTGGATTTGGATATGGGTTATTTAATATGATGAGGATATCAAATGAGGTAATTTTAAAAAAGTATTCTAACATTCAATATGGATCAAGAACCCTGAAGTTGTATCTTTATTCATTTCATGTAGATGATCTGAACCAAATCATGAGGATAATAAAATGATGTTATAACTTTTTCCTAAGTCAAGGGATGTAGAAATCATGGATTGAATTTTACAAAGGCCATATAGTAGACTCCACAATCCTTTTATATTTTTTCACTTATTTTTTTGGACCTATATTTTACTAAATAATTATTTGGGAGAGACTTATGAGGAAATAACTTGGATTTTTATCAATCCTCCCATTATGTTTTTTCAAACATACATGTTTTATGAATTTTAACTTTTCAAACACTCAATTTTTCTTAAATCACATGAGGATCATTTATATAAATAAGAGACTAGACTTTTCCCTTTGCCACCCTTTGGAGGTTTTCAACCTAGTGAGTGTTATGTATCTTTCCTTGGGTATTTTAAGATCGTACTATTTAGACTAATGTGGATGGTGTTTTAGGTCAGGCAGTATTCACCAAAAAGAGTGATGTATTTTATATATAAACATGGGAAAAGAAAACCTAAAATGAATATGATCCCAACATCATGATTCTAGAGAAATTTTAGTAATTGTGCATGTAGTTTGAGGTCAAGGTGCTTAGACCAAAAGGTTGTTTTATTTTAAAGCCACACAGATTTAACCAGAAGCTGGAGTGGACTATCCAGTAGTATGGTAGAGATAAACCTGATGTGAATAAAGAAATACTAGTACTAATAACATGGATATCCACAAAAACTGGCACATATAGTTTTAGATCATAATTTTTCGAACAAAATATAAAGTAATCTATAAATAAATGGAAAGGGAAAACTGATATGAATAGAAAACTTGTTTCTAGTAACTTAGATCATCCCATGGGTGGGTGATTGAAATTTAAGTTCATGATCCTCAGACCAATATTCTATACATTTTATGTTCTTATTATTATGACCAATAAGGTTTAAAAATATGATGTTATATTATTATATTGAAAATAGGCTTGATGCACAAATGTGTAACATAGAGGATATTCAAATAAACATGAATAATTTGATTATGGGATATGTAAATCATAACTTGAAATAGTTTAATTGGGAAATGTTGATACATAATAAGTGTAAAGGGAATGATTTTGGACCACATTCAAATTATGGGTTTTGTTTCAATATTTTCATAGTGTATGGGGATTATAGGACCTTCTTCTTAGATATGCAAATGCCTTTGGTCGGTATGGTAGAATATGACATTACTAATGGTCATTAACAAATAGAGTTGTACCTTAAAGTTGAATGAACTCATTACCTATAGCCATGGAATGTTTTTGGTGATCCAAACACTTAAAAAATAAAACTAGTATCATAGAGGAAAGGGTATTCAAGAAGGGTTCAATCACCCTAATGGTTACACCACTACGTATTGAAGAACAATTTAGGGTGAAGAGATATTTCATGAGATTGATCTTACTTTTTATTGGCCTAGTAGGTCTAGTGAGAATAATTTATCACCCTATAGGGCTATATTGTGGGCTCTAAAATATTCCATCCTTTTCCTATTTTAACTTTAATGTTTTCTTATGTCATGGAAAATACAACTTAATTAGTGGAGACTTTACTTTTACTCAGGTATACCATTTTAAGTTTCCCACCTAACTAGTTTCATGTTACTTTCATATAAAATTTAAGGTTCATGTAATTTAGACCATTTGAGGATAGACTTTAAGGTTTCACATATTTAAACTTAAAAAGCGATATAATATATCTAACTTGGGAAACAAATAATTTGGCATGAATGAGAGCCCCATTCCAGCATAGATAAACTTAGGGAGGTGTTTAATTCATTTAGGTTCATTGAAATTGGACTATATATCATGTTGTTCAACATCATGTGATGAGGATGAAAATGTTCTACAGTTTTAGGGTCTTATTATAAGGACTTGTACTATGAATTCTAAGAGCATGTAGTAAAGATGATCATAAATTCAACATGGGTTGATAACAACCCTGGGAGGATTTGTAGATATTCTCATAATAGAGGAACCTAAGAATCTCCATGTCTTTCATAATAATGTATTTGAGTCACATTTTTTCCTTCTAAATAGTGGTCCCCATGTATATTTAACTCATATGTAGGAAAAGGTCATTATTCTAGTCAGAGGACATGCTAACTATGACATTGAAATAAGAAAATGTGATCATAGTCATACTATATTTAAAGAAAAATAGATCCCACTAGTTTAACTAAAGAACAGGGCCATTGGGATATCTAATGTGCATGGAAAGATCCAAACAATAGGACAAAATTTGGAACATTTTACCTTATCATTGGTTTATGGAAAGAGAACCACATTCCTTGGGATCACTTATATTGATCTGAATAAAAAATAAAAAATTGGGGCTCAAGAAATGGAACACTCCAAATATTCTATAGTCTTATAGGTATGATGCTTATTTTAACATCATATGATACGGACCTTGAAATTCTGTAGTTTAAGTTCAAATGATGATGAACTATATATTCTACAATTTAAGGTTATGAAATGAGGACCTTAAAGTTCTTCAGTTTAATGTTATGATATAAGGAACTATATGTTCAGTAGTTTAAGGTTATATAAAAAATAACTTGATTTTCTATAATATCCTAAGATTTTAAAATAACACTATGTTCGATTGTATATACAACCCGCAAGACTGAGCTTAAACGAACCATGAAATATTAATATTTAAAAGTTATAGTTATAATATAGTTGTTAAATTGGCTAGTATGAATTAAATTAATAAAATTATGAACTATTTATAAATTTATTACTCAGTATAAATGTATTTATTAATTCTTAGGAAATAATCACTCATTTTTTAGTAATTTCATTTTATTCTTCAAAAAATATTTATTTTTCAAAAATGTGTTTTTTTAATTTTCGTCACGGAATATTATAATTATTTTTTTGATCTTTAATAAACTTTTTGGATAAAAATATGATATCATTTTTAAAAATAGTACATCATAATTATCAAATGGAAAATTTTGGGATTTTTCTTAAAATATTGATTTTTCCTTGAATAGTGAAAAAATCCCAATTTTTGTAAAACTATTATTTCTTTTTATTGAATAACATAATTTAAAAGTATAATTTGATATTAAAGTAACATAATTATCCCTTATTTATATATAATATAATTAATTACATAATATTCATCATTATACCTGATTTTAGTATAAGTTTATTTTTAGGCGTAAAAATGCATTTTTCTAAAAACTATTTTTCATTATGTTTTACATTTTTTTATTAAATTAATTTCTTAAACTTATATAAATTTAATCTTATAAATTTTATTTTTTATTTTTAATTAGGGGTTTTAAATTTTATTGATATTTTCCTTTTATTTTTTGTCATTGTGAATAGTAATTGTACTTTTTTTTGTTATCAATGTAAGGTTAATTGAATAATTAAGGTTAAAAATAATATGATAAGAACTCCAAATCAAAACAAAAATTTCCTATATTTAATTTTATTATTATATTTAATTCTTAATAATCCAAAATTTAAAAATGGTTCAATTTCATTCACTTTAGTTTGATTATAACATTTACATTACATTGTGAAAATATAAAGTCAAAAATATCACTCTCTTATTTTTAATACATATAATATTTTATATATGAATAAAAACAAAATATATTTGGTTATAAATGTTTACTTTAAGTATAAATTATTATTTTTTTCACGGTAGTTTATTTTTAATTTTTAGTGATGAAATAATTTCCTTAAATGCTTACGCAATGTCAATACAGGGCTTGTGCAAGCAGTAGAAATATTAAGTAAATTATTTTAAAAACTATAAATATAACATTGGTTGTGTGGGATATAGTTTCCCAATAATTTGATAGATAAATATAAAATATTAGGGATGTTTTAAATTTTTACATTCAAAATTATATTTTTTTCTTGTTGTTTTTTAATTCAAATTATGTGAATTGTTCTTAAAATGGCATTAATAATATTTTTTTTAATAATATTTTATTAGTTTATTTAAAATTATTTAACCAAGTGGTTAACCCATAAGATAAGTTTCAAAATGATATCTAAACAAATAAAAATTTTATTTTATTATTATATTAAATAAATATCTTCATTATCTTAAAATATTTTTTATTTTGGAACCATTTTCCATTAGTTCGACACTTATTGTATTATAATATTTCTTATTTTTTTCAAAAATTATATTAATGATATTTTATAATAATTTTTTTATTAAATGATTTAAATTCATAAAAATAATATATTCACAAAATTCAATGTAATATGGTTGAAAATATCAACCATTTTACATTGATGGGTCACTTTTCTGTTTAGTGTAACTTTCTTGACCCCAATAGTATAAAAAACATTAATATCGTGGTAATTGTCCAAATAGTTAATAGAGGGTTAAAACAAAGATATAGGGGTGAAAAAATCAGCTAAAATTGTCCAAATTTTATAATATGAGTTTATTAAGATCCTTAAACATATTATATTTAAATTATATCAATTTTGATATATTTTCAATGAAATTAATGTATATTAATTTAATACTTTAAGTAATTCCAAGAGTGCCCTCCCCTCACTTATAAAAGGGTACCCCCTATCCTCTTATATCCATAATTAAAATACCATTTGGGTTAGAAAATAAAAAAAAATTCCTAACACCCCCCACAATTTTATTGAGGTATAATTTTGGTCATCATATCATCCTTAGAGGGATTTATGTGTAAAGAAAAAGAGGTTGCCTGAAGAAGCAGTGTAGCTTCTGGAAGAATGTTTTAGTATTATTTCTTCTTATACCTCCTTAAAATCATATTTAAACGCTATTAAATAATAAAAATAGTATATTAAATAGACTAATATTTTTTTATTTTAATTTAATTACCTATATTCATCTCCTTCTTCCATCAAATGGGAAATAAATGAAACATTCATATGTACGGTGGACTATCGCCTTGTGAAACTGATGTAATTAGTTTTTCATCATGGTTGATTATAATTTTGGATTTAATGTATATATATTATATTCATGTAATAATTATCATTATTTAAAGATAATATATCATTTATTTTCTTACCTTTCTATCTATTAAAAAAGGATAACGTCATTCATGTGTATGTGTGGATTACCACCTCCATGAAGTGATGTGATTCGTTCTTCATAACCACATAACATTGAGGGTATATATAAATTATTTATAGATATAATATTATATTTATGAAATAATTATAAATCTTTAAATAAAAAATAATACTTACCTTATTTCACTCACGATCTTCAAAAAATGAAAATGTTACTCATGCGTACGTATGACTTATTATCTCTTTGATTGTAAAGAAGTTCATTTTTCATAATTGTCTTTAATGGTAGGTTTTTAATGTATTATTTATTTATATAAATGATAATTATTTTGTTATTATTATTTTTTATATGATGGAATAATGGAACCTTTGACCATGGTCTACACAACAAATCCGTTTTTGAAATTGTGAACCTAATTCCTTTCATTGAGACATATTTAAATATTATGCGCCTAATTTATTTTATATAGTGTATATAATACCCCTTTAAAATTTTATATCTTGAATCCTATATAATTCATGGTATTTAATTTTATAAATAAAATTAATTTTCTCAAAGGGATTTGATATCAAATTTACCATGTGGCAAGGGATTTCTTAACTGAATTTCCTTTCATTAGGTTATATCACATTTTATTGATTATATTAGGTCAATATTATGTGTTAAATGAACTTTTTTGATTTATTTTTAATTTCCACTTATTCTTTGTGCATTTACATTTTTGACACGTAATCACGCAATTGATTAATTATTAATCCAATGATATGATCTTTCTAAGGGTTATTCATCTCAAATTCACTTTCTTTTGGACATATATTTATATTATGAGCCAATATTATTTTATTAGTTTCATATAATTCCCATTCGATATGTTATATAACAATTTTTTTATGTTCATGATATTTAAAATTACATTTAAAGTCAAAATTTAATGGAGATTATGACTCAAAGTTTACCAAAGTACTAGGAGGTTTATGTTTCAATCCCATTTTAATTAGAATTGTTTATGCTTAAGTTTCTATTAAGAAAATTATGTGATCCTTAATTGATAAACCCATTTATTTTTCCTTATCCTATGTATATTTTAGTAATTTTTTTGTTTATATACCATTTTCCCTCGTTATTATTAAAAATGGTTTATAAAACGTTTTTAATGAAAGGATACATTACTTATCTTCTTCTGGCATGAAAAACTTTTTTATTCCATATCTATATTTTCAAAAATGTTTTTAGACTTGATTTTTAATATTATTTAATTATTTATTGAATTCATTTTTACCTATATTTTACTTTTTACAAAAAGTTTTAAAAAGAATATTCTTTTCATTTTATGAACAAGTTACTTTTTACCGAATGTGTGAACACAATCCTCATTTTAATGATTATAGAATGAATATAAGTCACCACCATTATGACCAATAAATTCTTTGAATATTCCATTATATGTTTTTTTTTCTTTTTAAAGAATGTATTTTCCAAATATTCTATAATTTTTTAGTTTATAAAAGGGATTTTCAAATTGGAAAGGGTATTTTCCTCAAGAATATTGTTAATGGTATTTTTATAGTCTTTATATTCCTAAAAAAAACAACCCTTGATTTTTCTTATGATCCAATAAGTATATTTTTCAATTATACCATCTCAATTATTTATTTGGATGTATTGTGATTGTTTCAAAGAGATTTTCAAGGATCTAATTTCTTTTACACAGGTTAATCATGTTATGAATGGAATAATGGTTGGTTCTATGAGTTTTATTATAAAATTCAATATCTATATACGCCATTCAAGTTATGATTATGAAATGGTTCTTACAAATTTTTTATAATGAATTGTGAGCCTGAGAGGTCTTTCATCCAGCTGAAATGATCAAGGTACTTTATTTCCTCATTTCTTTAAATATGACTTACTATGAGGGTTATCACTATACCTGTAAAAATGGATTATCCTGGAAATAAAAATAATGAATTATAGGTAGGTATGAGATGATGGAGTTAATTTGTTAACAAGTTACTCATAAGAGATATGGTTATTAACCAAGTAAGGTTATCCCATCTATAAGGGTTCTTATAAGGGTTATATGAAGATAATTTTCTAAGATACTAACATGTTTTATTTACACTTGCTATGAGTTTTTAATGGTTCCTTTGATGGATATTGAAATCATATGGTTTGTTATTTTTTATTCCTATTACACTTTCATTTGTTAATGATTTATTCCACGAATCATGTTTTATGATCCAAGTAGTAACCCGACCCCAGTAATCCCGAAGCTGGTGTCCACTGCCATTATATTGGTATGATTATAAGGAATCAAATCCCAATGGCCCTAAGAGTTTAGTAGTCTTGGTAAACCAGATATATATATGAGTATTATATTAAAAATTAATTCACTAAAAACAGGATAATTTATTTTCAGGGATAATAATATTATTTCATTTAGTGTATCCTTTTATATCTTTCTTAGTACACTTCAGGGAATTCTAGGGAAAGGAAACATAATAAGGGTGATCTCAAATGATCATTTAAATTAAATTATAGTAGAATAAATATTTAAACAATGGGAATAGTAAATATGGAAAGATAATAACTGAAGACATGTTCCATGTATTCAATAAAATGATAAGGAAGTGTGTAAACAATATGGAAAGGTAAATAACAAAGAACACATGCCATTTAAAATAAATGGATAATTTATAATCAATATAGAAAGATAATAAACTGAAAACACAATCCAGAAAATCAATAAACTGATAGTTAAATACATCCATATATTATTTTCATAGTAAAAATCTCATGGATAATAAATATATAATCAAAATTAAGACAATTATTAATTATTGGACATCTTGTTTGACGCACATGAAAACCTATACTATAACAACCCATACTTTACATACATTGTTATTAATTCAAAATTGAAGCACACTTATTACAACATATAACAAAACCATGAAAGGACCGTATAGGTATAGTGTCTTTAGAAACTGGAAAGCATAAACAACTGGTTCATAAAGCATCTACTTTGCCTCCCATTTATTTCATCATATCTAGAGTCCCTTTTTGGCATATTATACTTAATAACCTTCTTCCTGACCTGGGGAAATAAAACATACAAAAGGGTGAGCTCAAATGCTCAGTAAGAGTAAACAAAAGAAATATCAATCACATCATATACATAATCACATAACTTTTGGAAATCTTAACCTGAAAAAGAGATCATAATTTCATAACATGGGATAAATCATAGTAGTGAAATGTAATCCCAATAATCATAACTTAAAACATGAAACTTTTTGGCATACACATATAATCATTGAGAATAATTTCTTGTTAGTCAAAACACATTTCCAAGACTATCTTAGTGGACAAAGTCCACTTCTGAACCGAGTTCACTCCTTGTTTTAGTCCTGTTTCACTGAACTGGTTTAACCTGACGTTCCATCCATGTCTATCTCATGAGATATAAAATCTTTACCCAATGCATTGGAGGGAGATATAGGTCCCACCCATCTCATAATGATACCATTCTTATGTGTTCCACAAAATCAGAAAACCATACATCATAGCATAACCCATGTAATAAAAATGGGAATCTTAAACATCGTGAAATCATAAAACAATTCATATAAGATAAAGGAATTCATAAAAATATAATTCCATCACAACATAATCAAATCAATGTAATAATTGGGATAAAAACAGAACCATTTATTATCTTAGATGGAATATAATTTAGATAAAACACTTGAACTCCATTCTTGAGGAAAATATCCTTTCTGCTTCAAAAACACTTTTCCTTTATTAACATGTCGTACAATTACAAACTAAAAGAAGTTGATTAAAAATAAACTTGAAAACTTGTAAAGGAAGCTTCTTGGAAATAATGTTTTAAAAATCCATTCATGCCGTATAAGTTAAAAAACATTCTTCGTACTTTTGTCGGAAAAGTCAAAAAGTACCTCGTACGAAAAACGACAAAAGATTCCTTTCATATCCTTTAATAAAAAATCACCGAAGGGTAAAAATAGATTTAAAAAATTATAGGTGGATGGAAATAATATTACATATTGAGTAAACATGGATGTGGATGATAAAATACACCCCAATAAATGCCAAAGTATAAACAATCTCGGATAAAAATGAGATTGTGATATTTCCCTTACCTTAGGTTCGATTTGCCTCGTAAGTGTCCGAAACTCATGTATAATGATTTAGATAATGTTATTTACTTATTCCAGAATCATAATTATTTTTATGATATCATATATGGTCATATTCGTAGCTTCTTATTAGTAATATTTTATTACAACTTGTTATTCGGGTGTTTATTACTTTTTGTTCTTATGCGTGTTTTTTAGAATAAATTCTTATTCTTCTCTTTAGGTTATAGATACCTCATTTCCAGAATTTTATTAGGTTAATATATATCATATTAATTCATTCAATTCATTTATATAATCATTATGCAATGAATATCATGTAGAATGAGTCGCATCACATTGTGGAGACGGTATTCCGTACGTACGCACGAGCGATGATATCGTTCCCATGATCATGGAATTGTATTGGAGTGTATGTATACTATTTTAGAATCAATATAACTTTACAATAATCATATATAGTCATTATTTACACCATTATACCCATCCAAGTAAGGTGGTGGTGGAAAGTATATTACACCACGGCGTGGAGACGGTATTCCATACGTACGCACGTGCGGTGATTTCATTTTCCGTAGGATGGATAGATGGTGAAATAGGGTTGTTTCATACTTATAATATCGTATCATTATATGATTGATACTGATGTTATTTCTTCATAATGAAACAACTAAATAATAAGAAGTGGAAGAAGAAATAAAGATGAAAGAATCGGTAACGGACATTGCCTCTTCTTTGAAGTTCTTCTTTGAGACCTCCTTTTAGGGCATTAAAATTGGTCTTTGAAGAAGACCAGGACATATAGGATGTCTCTAGGGAAGTGGAGAGGAGAATGTGGCAGGGGTTGGCCGAGCTTGAAGGCTCAAAGTGGTGTGAGGAAGAGAGTGATGAGGTTCCTTTTTATAAGGGAGGAGAGGGGCACCTTTGGAATAACTAAAAATATTATTTTATTATAAAGCCAAATTCGGTCTTAAATAGCTCAAAATTTATTTATTTCGAAGCTAAGGTGGGTATGGGTCGAAATTCTCTCATCCAATAGAATTTAGACAAGTTTAGGTTCCTATTTGGACCTTATCATTTAGATTTAACATTAAGTTAAATAATTTTACTTTTACCGTGGCTTCTTGTGTTCTTACACTATAAGGTTAATAAACTTACTATAACAATCCAAACGAACCTCAAGTTGTTTATTATTAATATATATAACCTTATCTAAGTCATTTTGCTGAACCTTATATTTTTAGGAATAAAATAACAATTAATAATATAATATTTGTTTTAAAAACTATTTTATGTCAATTTTGACACTATTTAGTAATTGATTTTTGTGAAACTCATAACAGAATTATTAGTTTGAAAAAATTTAATTAAATAAATAATAACATGTCATATTAACCTATAAAATTAGTTTAATTCATAAAAAGTCTCAAATTACATTTATTTGGGTATTTATAACATCAATTATGTCAATATTTCATTAATAAGATAATTACTGCATCATCTTTGTGTCATAAATAAATTAAATTATTTAATGTCTAAAAATTACAAATAAAATCCCATTATGTAGGAAATCTTCTTAGATTTATAATGAATATTTATAGTCTAATTTATCTTATATATAACCTTATATTAAAAATTATTTACTTATTAAACTTTGATTTTAACTATTTTAACCCTTCTTTAAATAAATTAATAATAAATGTCCTAATCTAATCCAAGTGGGCCTAAATGGTCATATTTTATTCCTAAGTTTGTTTTTGGTCGAATTAAACTTATCCAATAGAATTAGGACATGTGTTAGGGTAATAATAATATCATTTTTACCCTTAATTACCCTATTTCCTTTTAACCGTGGTAAATTAAAGTACAAAGTTACTATTCACCAAAAAATATTTTCATCTCATTGAACCACATTTTACTTACTGACATCAACTATGTCTCTCTAATTTTTTAAATTTCACTCACAGAAGCGGTAAAATTAAGTTTTATGAAAAATTCAGTTTTTAACTACCACTTAGTGGTTTCACTATTCATCAAAAATTGAAAGTTTTCAGAAAAATACCAAAATTTCACCCTAGGATAATTTCGATATTATGAATCCAAAAATGAAGTCCATTTTGAAAAATAAAATTTATAAAATTTCAAAAAGTGGTTATTACTGTTCATAACGGCTAGTTTTAATAATATTTTATTAGCATATCATTGTTTAGTGAAACTCGGTATTACGTACGACGCAAGCTATCGAGGAAGGTCGTGATTTCGTGTAAAGCAAGCCAAGCAATTGTTGTGTGTAGAAAAGTATTTCTTTGATGATTTATATAACATAAAATTCTCAGGTGTTACATTCTACCCCCCTTAAAATGAATTTCTCCCTCAAAATTCGTCACTTTGTAACAAACAGATGAGGATACCTCTCCCTCATCATATCCTCAAACTCCCATGTAGCTTCTTCTAATTAGTGGTTCCTCCATAAAACTTTCACCAATCGAGTGGTCTTGTTTCGTAGGACTTTTTCGCTATGATCCAGAATCTCTATCGGCTGTTCTTCATAAGAAAGATCCTGCTCCAGCGGTACAACTTCTGAGCTGAGTACATGTGAAGGATCAAGTATGTACTTTCTCAGGAGAGATACATGGAACAAATCATGAACTTGAGAGAGATTCGGTGGATGCTCCAATCGGTAAGCTACCTTCCCAACACGATATAGTATTTTGAAAGGACCAATATATCTAGGGCTCAACTTCCCCTTCTTTCCAAATCTCATGACCCTCTTCCAGGGAGATATTCGTAAGAACACTTTATCACCCACTTCAAACTTTAGGTCTTTTCTTTGGTTGTCGGTATAACTTTTCTGTCGACTCTGAGCTTCTCTTATGTGTTGTTGAATAGATCTGACCTTTTCTGCCATTTCATCAATGAGATCGAGTCCTAATAGCTTTCTTTCCCCAACTTCATCCTAGAAAGTTGGAGTCCTGCATTTCTTTCCATATAGAGCTTTATAAGGAGCCATCTGAATACTGGAGTGAAAGCTATTATTATAAGAAAATTCCACCAAAGGTAGGTGTTGATCCCAACCACCTTTGAAATCCATAGAGCAAGCTCTCAACATATCTTCTAGATTTTGAATTATTCTCTCAGACTGACCGTCTGTCTGAGGATGATAAGCAGTGCTGAAACTCAACTCTGTATCCAGAGTATGCTGAAGAATTCTCCAGAACTTCGAGGTAAATCTCGGATCCCGATCAGATATAATAGAAAGTGGTAATCCATGCAATCTTACCACTTCCTTTACATATATCCTGGCAAGCTGATCCAGAGAGAAATCCTCTCTAATAGCAATAAAGTGTGCAGACTTTGTAAGACGATCCACTATGACCCAGATAGCATTATTGCCTTTGGACGTTTTAGGAAGTCCTGTGACAAAGTCCATAGTGACGTTTTCCCATTTCCATTCGGGTATGGGTAATGTTTGTAACATCCCCTTAGACTTCTGTCTCTCAGCTTTAACTTGTTAACAATCCAAGCATCGAGAGACATATTCAGCAACATATCTTTTCATGCCATCCCACCAGAAGTAATCTTTCAGGTCCCTATACATCTTCGTGCTTCCAGGATGAATAGATAATGAAGAACTATGAGCCTCATCCAGCAGCTCCTTCTTTAATTTGGGGATGGGAGGAACACAAACCCGATTCCTGAACTTTATTATCCCATCACAATCAAGGTTTAATTCAGGAACATTTCTCACCTTCTTTTGTAACTCGACATCTTCTTTCTGTGCCTCTTTAATCTTCACATGTATAGATGGTTGAACATTCATTTGATAAAGATACGATTTTTCCCCTTTCATTATAATCCCAAGATCCATCCGTTGTAAATCCATAAATATTGGATCTTTTGTGATCCTCATCATGGATAAACTAGCATGGTCTTGTCGACTTAATGCATCTGCCACCTTGTTTGCTTTCCCAGGGTGGTAATGAATTGAACAGTCGTAATCCTTAATCAACTCCAACCATCTTCTTTGGCGCATATTCAGCTCCTTTTGTGTGAAAATATACTTTAAACTTTTATGATCAGTATAAATATCACACCTCTCACCATAAAGGTAATGCCTCTAAATCTTTAATGCAAAGATTACCGCAGCTAACTCCAAATCATGAGTTGGGTAATTTTGCTCATGTATTTTCAACTGTCATGAGGCATAAGCTATCACCATATCATTTTGCATAAGAACACACCCCAATCCCTTCTTGGATGCATCACTGTAGATCACAAACCTTTCTCCACTACAAGGCAGTGTGAGCACAGGTTCACTGGATAACCTTCTTTTCAACTCCTTGAAATTCTCTTCACATTCCTCCGTCCGAACAAACTTAACTCCTTTCCGAGTCAACTTGGTGAGTGGATAAGATAATCGTGAAAAATCTTTCACAAAACATCGATAATATCCAGCCAAACCAAGAAAACTTCGGATCTCAGTTACTTTTGTTGGTCTCGACCATCTTTCGATAACCTCTGTTTTTGCTGGATCCACATATATCCCCTCTTTTGAGATTATGTGACCCAAAAATGAAACTTTTTGAAGCCAAAATTCACACTTGTAAATTTGGAAAAAATCTTCTCCTTTCTCAGGGTCTTCAATATAATTCTCAAGTGATCTTCATGTTCTTCCTTGCTCTTTGAATAGACAATAATATTGTCTATAAAGACTACCACAAACTGATCAAGATAGTCTCTAAAGATTCTATTCATTAGATTCATGAAGATAGCAGGGGCATTAGTAAGACCAAATGGCATCACTATAAATTCATAGTGTCCATACCCTGTATGGAAAGCCGTCTTTGGTATATCCTCACTTTTGACCCTTAATTTATGATACCCTGAATGAAGATCAATCTTGGAAAAGTATTGAGCTTCGCGTAGTTGGTCAAATAGGGCATCAATGCGCGGGAGAGGATATTTGTTATTGATAGTGATCTTGTTAAGTTCTCGATAATCAATGCAGAGTCTCATTGATCCATCTTTCTTCTTAACAAACAGAATAGGTGCTCCCCAAGGTGATGCACTAGGGCATATGAACCCCTTATCAAGATTCTCTTGGAGTTGCTTCTTCAATTCCTACAACTCAATTGGGGTCATTCTATAAGGTTTCATTGAAATAGGAAAAGCATCCGGTACGAGTTCTATTGAAAACTCAACTTCACGATTCGGTGGAAGACCCGGTAATTCCTCCGGAAAGACATCATCAAACTCCCGTACAATGGGAATATTCTTAATCGTGAGTTTATCAACAACCATTTGAGATAAATAACCTTCATTTAGTGGAATCAATACCCATAAAATGGAAGAAATTTCCACTGGAAGGTTATGTTCATCCTTGCATCGATAGACGACCATAGATTGATCTGGAATATGAAATGTGACTTCCCTTATTTGGAAATTTATATGAGATCCATGTAGAGAAAGCCAATCCATTCCAATAATCACATCAAATTCCACTATAGGAAGGATCACAATATTTGCAGGAAGCACTTTCCCACAAACTTCAATCGGAGAAGAATTATAAACTTTTGATGCGACTGTTGTGCCATTAGGGGTTGTCACAGCTAACTCAACATCTAACTGTTGAGGTAATACGGTGATATCCTTAGAAAATTCTTCAGAAATAAAGGAGTGGTTGGATCCAGAATCAAATAAAACATTTTCTACTTTAGAGGGGATGGTAAGTGTACCTTTCACCACATCGTTATCGTACTCCACATCGCTGACAGAAATTGCATGTGACTTTCCTTTGTCTTTAGCCTGAAGAGTTTGTTGACGTCGACTATCATCATCAACCCTTGGATTTGGGAATTTATTGGAATAATGCCCCATCTCCTTGCACTTGAAACATTGAAGTGTAGTAGGGTCATTCTGTGTATCCCTTCCTTTGTTTTTATCATTAGACATCTTCTTCCCATCATTGCAGCATTCAAATGCCTGATGACCTTCCTTTCCACATTTGAAACATTTACTTGTCCCTTTAAGAAAACTCCCTCCATGTTTATTTCCACTCATTGAGCATAAGGGAAAGATCATCTTCTTTTCAGTGTACTCTTTAGATTTTCCTTTGAATTCCATTTTCCTCTTCTTATCAAACCCATATGGCCGATGGGTTACTCCAATCTACATCTCAACTTTGAGAGCACATCGAACAATTTCCTCGTAGCTATTGAAGTACCTTATGGATAACGCCCTTCGAAGACTTGGTTTTAAGCCACTAAAGACTCAATCAATCTTACTCTTAGGTTGGATAATAATACCAGAAGCGTACCTTGCAAGTCTTGTAAAATTTGCTTCATAAGTACCAAAAGATTCATCATCCTTTTGCTTCAATTCAAGAAACTCTTTCTCCATATTTTTTCGGAGAATACGAGGGAAGTACTTATTGAAAAATAAGTTCTTGAACTCGTCCCATTCCATGGAATCAATTTCATCCCTTTGCCTCGTATTCTTAATAAGATTCCACCATTGATTAGCATCTCCTTCCAAACGATACACTGCTAGGATGAGTTTATCATGTTCAAAACATTGAAGAACTGAAAATATATTTTCATTAGTACTAATCCATTGTTCAGAAACTAATGGATCAGTAGACCCGCTGAAAGAAGGTAGACGCTACCTCATGAAGGATTCAACAGAATGTTGCTCCTTCCTTTGCTCGTTTGGAAGTCCTGCATGATTCATAGCTTGAGAAAGTTGTGTTAGCATGGCTACAATATTTTTCATTCCAGCTCCCATAACATTTGGTTGCTCTGGGGGACAATCATTGCATTTCCCGTCGCATTCCTCATTAACACGGTTCCTTCGGGTTCCATCCATTGACTAAAACCAAGAAGAATAGTGTGCACAACACTAATTATAATAGGAAAACCACATAATAAAATTTCACACTTAAGGTCTTATCCTAGGTTATTCATGGTCATTTCTAAAACACTAAGATTGTGTTCTATGCTTAGAATTATCCTTAGGGTTCTTACTAAGGCTTTCACATCCTAGTTTCCAAAGGTTGACTATACCTTTCCTCTAATACCAACTATAACGACCCATACTTTACATACATTGTTATTATTTAAAATTGAAGCACACTTATTACAACATAAAACAAAACCATTAAAGGACCGTATAGGTATAGTGTCTTTATATACTGGAAAGCATAAACAACTGGTTCATAAAGAATCTACTTTGCCTCCCATTTATTTCATCATATCTAGAGTCCCTTGTTGGAATATTCTACTTAATAACCTTATTCATAACCTGGGGAAATAAAACATACAAAATGGTGAGCTAAAATGATCAGTAAGAGTAAACAAAAGAAATATCAATCATATCATATACATAAGCACATAACTTTTGGAAATCTTAACCTGCAAAAGAGATCATAATTTCATAACATGGGATAAATCATAGTAGTGAAATGTAATCCCAATAATCATAACATAAAACATGAAACTTTGTGGCATACACACATAATCATTGAGAGTCATTTCTTGTTAGTCAAGACTCATTGCCAAGACTATCTTAGTGGATAAAGTCCACTTCTGAACTGAGTTCACTCCTCGTTTCAATCCTGTTTCACTGAACCGGTTTAACATGCCGTTCCAGCCATGTCTATCTCATTATATATAAAATATTTACCCAATGCATTGGAGGGAGATATAGGTCCCACCCATATCATAATTATACCATTCTTATATGTGCCACAAAATCAAAAAACCATACATCATAGCATAACCCATGTAATAAAAATGGGAATCTTAAACATCGTGAAATCATAAAACAATTCATATAAGATAAAGGAATTCATAAAAATATAATTCCATCACAACATAATCAAATCAATGTAATAATTGGGATAAAAACATAACCCTTTATTATCTTAGATGGAAAATAATTTAGATAAAACACTTGAACTCCATTCTTGAGGAAAATATCCTTTCTGCTTCAAAAACACTTTTCCTTTCTTAACATGCCGTACAATTATAAACTAAAAGAAGTTGATTAAAAATAAACTTTAAAACTTGTAAAGAAATCTTCTTGGAAATAATGTTTTAAAAATACATTCATGCCGTATAAGTTAAAAAACATTATTTGTACTTTTGTCAAAAAAGTCAAAAAGTACCTCATACAAAAAATGACAAAAGATTCTTTTCATATACTTTACTAAAAACTCACCGAAGGGTAAAACTGGATTTAAACAATTGTAGTTGGATGTAAATAATATTACATATTGAGGAAACATGGATTTGGATGATAAAATACACCCCAGTAAATTCCAAAGTATAAACAATCTCGGATAAAAATGAGATTGTGATATTTCCCTTACCTTAGGTCTGATTTGCCTCGTAAGTGTCCGAACCTCCTGTATAATGATTTAGATAATGTTATTGACTTATTAAAGAATCATAATTACTATTATGATATCATATATGGTCATATTCTTAGCTTCTTATTAGTAATATTTCATTACAACTTGTTATTCGAGTGTTTATTACTTTTTGTTCTTATGCGTGTTTTGTCGAATAAATTCTTATTCTTCTCTTTAGGTTATAGATACCTCATTTCCAGAATGTTATTAGTGTAATATATATCATATTAATTCATTCAATTAATTTATATAATCATTATGCAATGAAGATTATGTAGAATGAGTCACATCACATCGTGGAGACGGTATTCCGTACGTACGCACGAGCGATGATATCGTTCCCATGATCATGGAATTGTATTGGAGTGTATGTATACTATTTAAGAATCAATATCACTTTAAAATAATCATATATAGTCATTATTTACACCATTATACCCATCCAAGTACGGTGGTGGTGGAAAGTAGATTACACCACGATGTGGAGACGGTATTCCGTACGTACGCACGCGTGGTGATTTCATTTTCCGTAGGATGGATAGATGGTGAAATAGGGTTGTTTCATACTTATAATAACATATCATTATATGAGTGATACTGATGTTATTACTTCATAATGAAAAAACTAAATAAGAAGAAGTGGAAGAAGAAATGAAGATGAAAGAATCGGTAACGGACATTACCTCTTCTTTGAAGTGCTTCTTTGAGACCTCCTTTTAGGGCAATAAAATTGGTCTTTAAAGAAGACCAGGACCTCTAGGATTTCTCTAGAGAAGTGGAGAGGAGAAAGTGTCAGGGGTTGGCCGAGCTTGAAGGCTCAACGTGGTGTGAGGAAGAGAGGGAGGAGGTGCCCTTTTATAAGGGAGGAGAGGGGCACCTTTGGAATAACTAGAAATATTATTTTATTATAAAGCCAAATTCGGTTTTAAATAGCTCCAAATTGATTTATTTCGAAGCTGAGGTGGGTATGGGTCTAAATACTCTCATCCAATAGAATTTAGACAAGTTTAGGTTCCTATTTTGACCTTATCATTTAGATTTAACATTAAGTTAAATAATTTTACTTTTACCGTGTCTTCTTGTGTTCTTACACTATAAGGTTAATAAACTTACTATAACAATCCAAACGAACCCCAAGTTGTTTATTATTAATATATATAACCTTATATAAGTCATTTGGCCGAACCTTAGATTTTTAGGAATAAAATAACAATTAATAATATAATATTGGTTTTAAAAACTATTTTATGTCAATTTTGACACTATTTAGTAATTGATTTTTGTGAAAATCATAACGGAATGATTAGTTCAAAAAAAGTTAATTAAATCAATAATAACATTTCATATTAACCTATAAAATTTGTGGAATCATAAAAAGTCTCAAATTACATTTATTTGGGTATTTATAACATCAATTATGTCAATATTTCATTAATAAGATAATCACTGCATCATCTTTGTGTCATAAATAAATTACATTATTTAATGTCTAAAAATTACAAATAAAATACCATTATGTAGGAAATATTTTTATATTTCTAATGAATATTTATAGTTGAATTTATCTTATATATAACCTTATATTAAAAACTATTTACTTATTAATCTTTGATTTTAACTATATTAACCCTTCTTTAAATAAATTAATAATAAATGTCCTAATCTAATCCAAGTGGGCCTAAATGGTCATATTTTATTCCTAAGTTTTTTTTGGTCAAATTAAACTTATCCAATAGAATTAGGGCATGTGTTAGGGTAATAATAATATCATTTTTACCCTTAATTACCCTATTTACTTTTAACCGTGGTAAATAAAAGTAAAAAGTTACTATTCACCAAAAATTATTTTCATCTCATTGAACCACATTTTACTTACTGACATCAACCATGTCTCTTGGATTTTTGAAATTACACTCACAGAAGCGGTAAAATTAAGTTTTATGAAAAATTCAGTTTTTTAACTACCACTTAGTGGTTTCACTATTCATCAAAAATTGAAAGTTTTCAGAAAAATACCAAAATTTCACCCTAGGATAATTTCGATATTCCGAATCCAAAAATGAAGTCCATTTTGAAAAATAAAATTTATAAAATTTCAAAAAGTGGTTATTACTATTCATAACGCCTAGTTTTAATAATATTTTATTAGCATATCATTGTTTAGTGAAACTCAGTATTGCATACGACGCAAGCTATCGAGGAAGGTCGTGATTTCGTGCAAAGTAAGCCAAGCAAGTGTTGTGTGTAGAAAAAGATTACTTTGATGATTTATATAACATAAAATTCTCGGGTGTTACATATACCATCAAGACCTTTCACAGGATGGTTTAAAACTATAGGTAGAAACCTATTTAATTTTTGTAACTAATTTGTCTTGTGAGGACCTATTGATACATCAAGGGTATATATAAAGTCCATGACCTACCTGTCATTTCCCCTCCAGAGCATTCCTTATATCGACTATTTTATTTAATTAATAAACAATATTCCTTATCAAATATCTGTATAGAATAAATAATACAGATTTATAAATATTTCCCCAGATACTCAAATAACATTCAAATTAAACACCATATATAAAAATGATATACGGTTTATGCAATAAACATATCCAAGATAAATGATATGGATAATTAGGTTAAATTCAATGTTTAATGATCAAAGAAAGTTGAATATTTCAAGGGGACTAACAAAGGAATCAGGGAAGTGAATTCCAATACTATGCTTGGATAAATCAATCATAAACCATCCATAAAAATAATAAGGATAATATCAATATATCATAATACAAGTGGAGTAAAAATAAAGTGTTTTTGTTTTTGATGAATTTAAATATTATAAATTGATCTTTTTAAAACATCCTTGAGATAAATATCCATTTTATTTTAAATAAAATTTTAAAAAAAAAATCAAATAATAATTAAAAAACATTTTTTTAACAAGTACCCTTTTAAAAATTCAAATGAGGCTTCAAATAAATGATGGAAAGTAAATCCATAAATTTCGTACAGTGTAAAAAGAACATTCCTTTTACATGGTAAAAAGGCTAGAAAAGTGTATTGTTCAAAAATCTGTAAGAAGATTCCTTTGAAAACATTTTTAAAAGATAAAATGGGGTATTGTTTTTAATAAATCATTTTTAAAAGTTTAATAACATTTTTGAAAACATTTTAATAAAAAATGTTTTTTAGAAGAAAAAAGGTTCATTAACTGAAGAGAGAAATTATGTTGGGTTATCTTAAAAAAAAATTATAAAACATTTTGAGTAACAAAGAGTGTAAAAATGGTAAAATTACTTAAAATTTTCCAATAATAACCATATGATAAGAAAATAAAATGGATTATTGAATAATGATCCAATAATTTCATTTAATGGAAATTCATGTGTAAAAAATCCCAAACAAAATGATATTTTGAGGTAAACCCTTTAAAATGCCATAATGTTGATTTGAGAATCAATCGATAAATTGATTATTTGTGTAAAATATAAATCCACATAAAAAGTGTAAATAAAATAATATATAGTAAAAATTTATTACTCGCATAATATTATAATATTAACAATAATGAGAAAGTAATATAACCTAAGGAAAAGAAATTGGGAAAAGAAATAATTTTCCACTCAGTAATACTTAATTCAAACACCCTTTTGTAAAATAATTCAATTCTAAAATAAAAAATATCATTAATAATGAATTAATCATGATATTATATGTAAAATTATAATTATGTAAACCATATGTAAGAAATTTGGTTCATAATAAAAAAATATTTCTCAAAGAATAAAAATTGAGACGAAGTCATGTACTACTTGGTAACTTTTTAATTATAATCCCCAAAAAAATAAACACTTTCAAATAAAACATTAAATACCATTAATATAAACTTATTAATGATATAAAATAAAATAGGTGTAGTATATACACCACACAAAAGAAATAAGTGGTGAAAATAGCCTATGCCTCACGGAAAGAAAAGTGAGACAAGAATCAGTTACCTTGCATTTTATTTCTGGTGAACATCCTTTAACCTAATTTATAATGGTTTTAAACATGTAAATAACTTATAAAAAACCATTATCATATTTATAATATCATATATAATATTCTCATCATATATTATTACCCATTTTCAAATAATATTTCATTATTTTTAATATTTTGAGTGTTAATGGCCTAGTGTTTCGAGTTTGTTTTGACTTTTTATTTTTTTTAATTCTTAAATTGATCATGATTTAATCATATCAAGAATTTAAAACATTATTTTATTATAATATATATTCAATATATAATTATTTATAATAATCCATAATATTTGGTGGTAATAAATGAAATGCATCGTTCATGGAGACGGTAGGTCGTACATACGCATGAACACTGCTTCCATTTATTTATAATATTGAGATAATCAAAAGTAAAAAATATATATATAGATATATTAAAATTAAATTATCATATTTATGTCTTATATTTCACATATTTTTGTTAAAATAATTTCTTAATACATTCCATTTATAGCATGAATGAATCACATAAATTTGAGGAGATAGTAGTCCACACTTCCACAAACGATGTTATCAAAAACCCACAAAATGGAAAGAATGAAGATATGTTTTATATAAATATTAAATAAGTATAAAGACATAATAAATATCATAAATATAATATATAAATAATTTTTCCATCATAATTCCCAACCATGAGAGGTGGTAAATGAAAATGAATGACATCATTTTGCAAGGTGGTAGTTCACCATACACATAAATGGAAAGTTTGTTACCCATTATATGGAAGTGTGTATAATTGTATTTATAACCCTTAAAATTATAGAATATCATTATATTTATTATAATTATTTTATTATATAATCTTGGAATAATAATAAATGAAGTAGTGGAAAAACAAATAGAACATAGTTGCACATTGAATAATGTTACCTTGTTTTTGGGTAACTCCTTTTGGATTATGAAAAAAGAAAACATTGGTAAGATTTAATACCATAGTGAGGCTCATATATTTATGGTGGGTATTTTATAGGCTTATTTTAGCAGATTATTTGAGATTAAAATGGATTTAGAGGTTTGAATAAGTGGGGGGTGATTTCCCTTTTATAGTGGAGGAGAAGTGGCACTCTTGTAAATTTTTGAAAAGGGAATTCCACCCATGGTTTTTATGGAAATTGGGTTAAATAAGGCTCAAAATTATATAAAATGGATTATAGGGTCAAAATATGACCATAAAAGTTTTTTTAGAAAAGTTTCTAGGTTATGTTTGCCCATATGTTTAAGGTTTAGTCCTTTCTTAAGTTAGTTTTTCTCTTAATCATTGTAATTAATTTTAATCATATTAACTAATATTTTTGGTAAAAAATAATTTTACCTTATTATAAATTATAAATTATTTTTATTAAAAATATTGAATCAAATTTTCCAAATTCCAATCAAATAAGTGGTAGAATGTAATTTAAAATTAATACCGCATATGGGACGACAAAGCTAGTTTTTAAAGTAGAAATGGTCAAACATTTGAAATGTATTTATATCTAATTTAAAAGTTAAAATGATTACAATGAACTAAATTGGAATAATTTATGTATAATTTATCTAATTAAACTTTTAAAACAATAAAAAAATAATTTAACATTATAAATAAATTACATGAAGAATCATTTTTGAATTAAAATTCAATATTTTTCATTATTCATAAAAAATAAAACCTCAAAGAAAAATACCAAAAGTTAACCCTAAGATACTTTTTATGTTCCAAATTAAAAAATAAAGTTTTTTTTTCATATAAAATTTATAAAAGTTCCAAAAAATGGATTTAAAATGGGTTCTCTATTAAAAGTTGGTAAAACTATATTTATAAAAATATAGGGTTGTATGAGTAAAATTGGGTTTTTTATCTTATGAATATAAAATATATTGGATGAATATAAAAAATATTTGGTTGGATATATAATATATATATTCTCATAATTTAGTTAATACTATTCATATTCTATAATTCTAACAGCTAGGTTAAGTCTAATTATATTAAATAATAATATTTTAATAATATATTGTTTTTTCAGTAAAACTCGGTTTTACATGTAACGCAAGTCATCGAAGAAATTTTTTGTTGCATGAAACACATGATAACTCTATATAATTTTAATTTTAAGAAATATCATAGATTAAATTTATTTAAAATAGTAAATATATTGTAAATCCTTGGGATATTATATTCCCTTACACACTTAGTGTTTTGTGTCATACACTCCATCAAATACAATGTTCTTACTTTAGAATTTGGGGTTGTTACATTCACCCCACATTAAATAAATTTATTCCTAGAAATTTAAACTCCATCTTGGTGATATATTGTTTTATATTTCTTATGTATAAATCTCATATTGTGAGAAGGGTTTGTAAAAATCATTTAGAAAATAGAGAATGTGAATTAAAAAGGTCACGTGGACTAAAATGTTACTCAGTGTATAAGTTAGATAATGTTAATAGAAAGTGGATATCCATACATGGAGAAAAGGTTTAAATATTTATAGGGAGTGATTGAGGTTTTCAATCACAAAAAATTGAATGATCAATGGAACTTTGAGGGTCTCAATGTTATAAATTTGTGATGATTTAGAAGAACATCAGATCAACAAAAATTAAAGTATTAGGACAACATTTTTTTAATCATTTTCTTAATGTTGAGTAATTATTTTACTACTTAATAATATAATTAAATATACTTACTTGATATGTTTTAATTTTATATGAAAAATTACATATATTATTTGTGATTTGATCAAATTCTAATTCACCCTTTACTTTATGAAATGGATATTCAAAAATTAACATTGATGCATAAAGAACTAAAATACATGTTTAACATATTGTAAGCCCCATAAAAGTGTGACATGACCTTCCATTTATCTCTAACTATTCTCTAAATCCAGTATTGTTATTACATTAATATCTAAAACTGAAATAGGTACAAAATTGGTTAATTGTAAATATTTACTTGTCAAATTGTTTAACAAGAAACAATTACATATTAAACAGGGTATTTCATAGGTCAGTGGTTAGCATTAATCAATTATCATCCTTCGATCATGGGTTTAATTTCCACATCCTTGATGTAATTGATGGGTTTTCACTCAACATACAGGTTTTCCTTTTCTAAAACCATATTAATATAATTTCCAAAATAAATATGATGGACATCCTTGAAATTTAATCATTAAATGGATTTTTAACAAAGATTTTAAACAAAACCTCAATAAATAAATAATTCATCCATTTATTTTCACATATTTCCTTCCATGTTTTAATTTTTAACCTAGTTAATTCATTTTCATCTTCTATTAAAATTCTTCATAATGGTTTTTAAATAAAATGTGGATTATTCTAATCATATCCCCCAGGAGTGTCAAACTAGGTGTACAGTCAGGCCCATTATCGTGTACTAGGTTACGATAAAGTCAATATTGACAAACCTTTTAAAATTTTTTACCCTTAAGTATATCTTTTAAAAAACCATTTCCACTTTTAGTATCCTAATAGTGATGTATTACTAGGAAAACTACATAATCTCTATCCAACCGAAACTTTAGGATGTTCTTAAAATGTGCATTTATGAGTAATTTATTTATCCACCCATTCAATTATTATAATTCCATTATTATATAATAACATACATATATTCAATATACTGATATTTTTTTATGTTTAGGTTTCGACCTACACCAATACACACTTCCATCAAATGGGAGACAAACTTACCATTCATGTACGGCGAACTACTGTCTCACGAAATGAAGTTATTTTTTTCATTTAAAAACTCTCATGGTTGGGAATTATGATTGAAAACGTATTTATATATTATTCATGTGATATATATGTTATATTATTGCATATATAATTATTATATGAAACTTATCATTACAATTCCATTTGGTGTAAATATGATAAGATTTTTTGTGGATTTGTGGACTACCCCCACCTCAAAGCTATTTGATATGTTCACACATTACATGGAATTTATTAAGCATGGGATTAATTAAAAATATATGAAATAAATATAATATATATGATATCCATGACATAATTAAATTTCTATAAATATAATATATCATTTTCTTTAACACCTTTTCACACACTGAAAAAGTGATGACGTTGTTCATGGATGTGTGGACTACCGCCTCCTCAACGCGATGTGATTCCTTTTACATAAAAATAATTTTATATATAAGTATATATGATTAAATAATATAATATTTATGATATAATTATGATTCTATAATGATAAATGTTACTTATCTTCTTTCCATAACTATTATTGAAAATTGGGAATGTTACTCATGCGTACGTACGGCCTACCATCTCCATGATTATAATTTTGGTTCATTTTTCATAACCATATTTCATTTTTGGTTTTAAATGTATAATTAATGTATAAATATGATAATTATTTCATGATAATTATTCTGGATAAGTTTATATAATTAATCCTTTTACCACAGTTGACATACTAAAGTCATTTTTAACACATGAACTGATTTTGGCCAAAACACCATATGTGAATTTAATTATTTAAGTAGTTGTATAAAAAATTGTAATAAGTGAATTAAAATAAATACTAAACTTGATAAATTTTTTTATGAAAGTAAATAATTAATATAAGTTTATAATTAACGAATATAAAGACACACATGATAAGTCAGACTCAAGGTAATGGATTTCATCTCAATTTACATTCCATTGAGACTTATTTGTTGTTATGTACCAATTCACATTAATGTGGTGTATATAATTCATGAAAATATGCTAATAGATTATGGTAAATATTATGATACTACCATAGATGGAGAGGAATGATTAAATTGCCTATGTATTTGGATCCTTGAATAATATTGTGAAAGTATGTTATTGATGATATCCTAGTTATAAGTATTATAGAATGTATAAGGAGTGCACTGCAATAATTTTTCATCAAGGATTTACAAGCGTGTGTTGATCGGTACGGATAACCAAGAAAAATTATTCAGTATCAAGTTGAAATTTTTTGGAAATAACATGGTAATGGAAAAAAATCCTTAAAACGATCCTAATGTTGAAGTAATGACATTTGGATAATATATATTGGATATTACAGAATACCATGGAATAGATTAATGGTTTGTTGAAAAAGTGGTTTATGCCATCATTGATGGAGTTATGACTATTTTTTATTTAATTAATATATCTAAAAACATGTGTCTTAATTAAGGAATAAATAATATTGAATGTTTACAACAAGGTTTTATGGTAATTAAATTTATTACCATATTTCAGGAGAATACATGATGAAGGAATTTAAAGTTTCTTCTTTTTTATTAAAGGATAATGATAAGATCTTTTTGGAAAATTTAGTGACCTTTATTCTAAAGTTTTGGATCATATTTTTTTGGATAATTTAACAATTTATGGAATATTTTAATTTTAACTTTGGATGTGGTTTTAATGATGGAAATGTTACTTCACTATATGAAGCATCTTGTGCTAGGAGATAAAGTAGAAATAGTTCAACACGCAATCAAAGGAAAAGATTATGATTAATTAAACGCATATTTACTTATATTATTAGAGTGTGAAAGAATTTTTTAACTCTAGGAAAAGGGTATTGAAACAAAAAAATTGTCCTATTATCATCATTTTTTATGATATCAATGATATTTTTCATAACTATGGTTTATGACTTTTTGGTCATCAACTTTTAGTTGAACATGTTCTCTATCACTCTTCATCATAACTTGATAGTTTGATTCTTCTTCCATATCCATGTTTTCAATAACATTATTCTATTCAAAATCCTGGTTTTGTGATGAAATTTGAATTTTACATTCCCTCTTATTAGTAAGTTTTTTTATTAACCCTATTTACTATGTGGGTTTTTTCCAACAATAGTAGTTTCAAATATCAAACACTCAGTTATCGAGATCAAGAATAAATTGAGAGGAAACAATTTAATTAAGTTGTAGATAATGTAACACCTAAATAATTTACAATATTTTCATTTTAGAATAAATATTAGTATGTCACTCAATTTCTTTATATTAAACATCATGTTAAGCTTATGCTATACACAACACTCAGTTAGCTTGTGTTGCATGTAAGACCGAGTTTTGCCTCCTTTTAATGTTGTGCCAATTTTAAAACTAAATTTTGACACTTTTATAAATTTTATTTGAAAAATAAATTTCATTTTGAATTATGAATGTAAAATATATCTTAGTTTAATTTTTTATAATTTTTTTTACAGGTTTCATTTTTTGATGAATAGTGAAAAATTCAGCATTTTAATTGAAAACTACTTTTCCATTTAAATAATTATTAATGTTAAACTATATTTTAAAATTTTTTTTAAAGTAAAAATATATCAATTACGTATATCAATCCAATTTAGGTCATTGGAATCATTTTTATAATTAATTTAAATATAAATACTTGATGAACTTTTGAACATTTTCACTTTAAAAACATACTTCCTTATAACATATATGGGATTAAATTTAATCATAATTTTTCCACTTATGTGAATTGAATTTAGAAAAGTGGACCTAAAAAAGTTTTAATCGATATAATACTTATTTTCAAATAAGATAAAATTAGTTTTTCATCAAAAATATTTGTAAAAGTAATTAAAATTAATTACAGTGATTAAGGTAACATTAAGCTTAACAAAGGACTAAACCTTAAGCTTAAAAGCCAAAATGACCAAGTAACTTTTCCAAAAGCCATTTTATACAAATATTTCAATCATATTTTCTATTGTTTATAAATTTATGATTTATTGGGATGTTATTTCATCAGATTGACCCATATAATAAGTTAAGTAAGGAAAAAGACAAAAAAGAAACCTTCCTTAACTTAAACATTTATTAAGCTTTAGATTTTGGAGAGAAGATACGTAGTTTAGGTTATAAACATTATTTTTAAAGGTAAATAATTATTTTATCATGTTAATTTTACTTTAATTTTTAGATATGATATAATTACATTAAACTCTTAATAAATTCTAACACTTGGATTATTTAGTTAATAATTAAATAAGATAAATGATACTGAAAACATTAAAAGTAAAGTAAATTTAATGAATTATTATGTTCAATTATTTTTTTAGATAAATATATAATTTTAAAAATATTTTAACTTATTATATTTTAATTAAATTTCATTTGATATTTTTTCAATAAAAAATAATTAAATAAATTCAAAATTCAAATTAATGTTATTTTAAAATAAATGATATTTTATTAAATAGTTTAAAATTAAAAAAAATATCTTATTGAAAGTGATTTCTAAGTGTTAATAAATACCAAATATTTTCCATTAATGGATTGTTTCCAATGCTTTCTTTGGGGCGCGTGCATCCGTCTGTGAAGGACGCGTAACTGTTGCCCCGCCTTCCAACTTTCCAAAGGCAGGTGGTATCCCTCACTTGTTCAAGAATGTTTGCTCCTTGATTGAAACGGGATGATGGGATGTTGACTCTTCCTTCCTTGGATTCCTCCTTGGAACTATTCACCTAGTCTGGGTCTCCCTTATAGATTTAAGACATTGTTCATGAAACTCTTCCTAGTGCCATATCGTTATAGACACCAGTTAATTACTATTCTTATGTCGGGACATTCCAAAGGGTCCAATCAGGGTAGCAAACTTCGGTCAGGGGAGTAGTCACATTGGACATCACTGGCATGTCTGGACATTGTGACATTGGCATGTCTGGGTTTCTTCCTCTTATTATAGGGCTTCTCGAGGGCACAGAATCCCGATACATCCCACATTGAATGTGGGGAATCATATTTCATGGGCATGTATCTGAGGTTTTCCTCAGCTTCCCATGTTTAACTAAGGGTATGTCACAAGTTTAACGTCCAGTGGAGATGGATCAGACTGATTATAACACTAACTAGAGCTGATCAGATGGGTATAACCAATGGAGGGAGCACTGATGTTGGGGCCAACATGTGGTTGGATTCCCGATTGTTTTTAATGCGAATGGGGAATGAAGTGGCATGATGTAATGGCCCGGACCTCTCTGGTCCATTACTTTGTGAAAATATGGTGTTTGAGGAGTTCTGGGAGGTCAAGGTGAATTATCCCCAGTAATTTTTCCAAATTTCCAATTCTGTGAACAGTTCCATCAGTGAATAGTGTTCTATTAGTAAGGTTTAGTGAACAGTGTTCTATAAGTCAGGATTTAGAGAAAAATGTTCTATCAGTGAGGATTCAGTGAAAAGTGTTCTATCGGTGAGGTTTAGTGAAAAATGTTCCATCAGTGAGGATTCAGTGAACAATGTTCTATCAGTGAGGATTCAATGAAAAGTGTTCTATTGGT
Organism: Viscum album; assembly: GCA_963277665.1. Lineage (NCBI taxonomy): Eukaryota > Viridiplantae > Streptophyta > Magnoliopsida > Santalales > Viscaceae > Viscum > Viscum album. The sequence continues at coordinate 1,949,034,192 of OY728125.1, forward strand.
GAGGTTCAGTGAACAGTGTTCTATCGGTGAGGTTCAGTGAACAGTGTTCTATTAGTAAGGATTCAGCGAACAATGTTCTATCTGTGAGGATTCAGTGAACATTGTTCTATTGGTGAGGTTCAGTGAACAGTATTCTATCAGTGAGGTTCAGTGAACAATGTTCTATTAATGAGGATTTAGTGAACAGTGTTCTATCAGGGAGGATTTAGTGAACAGTGTTCTATCCGTGAGGTTCAGTGAACAATGTTCTATCTGTGAGGATTCAGTGAATAGTGTTCTATCAGTGAGGTTTACTGAACAGTGTTTTATCAGTGTATATTTAGTGAGCAGTGTTCTATCAGTGAGGATTTAGTGACAAGTGTTCTATCAGTGATGATTTAGTGACCAGTGTTCTATTAATGAGGATTTAGTGAGCAGTGTTTTATCAGTGATGATTTAGTGAACAGTGTTCTATCAGTGAGGTTTTGTGAACAGTTCTATCAGTGAGGTTCCATGAAAAGTGTTTCCAGAATAGTTAGGTCTATCAGTAACCTCTATCGATAACCTCTAATGGTAGGTGTATAGTAATGGTAGATGTACAGTAATGGTAGGTCTATAGTGTTTCCAGAATGGTGAACTCTATCGGTAACCTCTATCAGTAACCTTTAACGGTAGGTGTACAGTAATGGTAGTTGTACAGTAACAGTAGGTCTATAGTGTTTCCAAACTCATGAGGTTCATGAACAGTGTTTCTAACTTCCTACAGTTTCACCCCTTTGACATTTCCTTTTATGTAAAATACTTTTAAAGCATTATTTTAAGGACTCTTAAGGCCAATTCAAAGACCATAAATCCTATATTAATTATTCCTATGGCTCGGGATGTTTTTACTTGGTCAAACTGCATGGGTTATTGTGATCCTCTTTTAATGGGGAATTAAGTGTATCTTAAACCATTGACCCATTAAATATTCAAAAGGGACAATATATCATCCTCCCTTTTTCTTCCTCTTTGTTCGCATATATGAGACACTAGAACCTTTCAATACTTCCCATAGGAGTTGCACAATCAAACTTTAGTCCTAGGATTTGTTCCTCTCTATTTTGATGCAACCAAGCTATATCGGTCAATCTTTGATATAAGGTATGTTTTATAGTCATCCCTTTGGGGATCATCTCCTCCTATTTCTCCTTTCCATGTTATAGCATGCAATCTACATGCTTCTAATGGGGTTTTTCTTGGGGTTTGGTTGGTATTATTGTATCGTGGCATCCTCAGGTGGATGCAGTTGTCGCGAGAGGAGGATTGTGACCCATTGTGTGGATAAAGAACATGAGGAACTGTTTGAGGTATGAGATTCATTACTTCTCTTTCTTTTACATGAAACTGTATTGTAAGAATTTTTAATCCCACTAGATGACAATGGAATTTACATAATAAATATTTTAACCGGATAAATAAATTGATATTGATTGTATGTTATTTCCTCTTGTTTTGAAAGATAGTGTGATATCTATGCTTTCTTTTCTTAGTTGTTTGTTATTGATGGAAATCGATAAATAACGTAAACTGAGATTAATTGATAATTTTTAGATAAAGATAAAGAGGCATGAAAACGAATCTGGTTCTTTTTGTAATTTGATGTTAATCAAATTAGTGCAGTAAGCATGTTTATTTATTTGTGATAATTTACTAGTTAGGTTTCCAAAATTTGGAACCAACGAATAATAAATCAGTTAACCCAAGATGGATTAAAGAACTGGGGGTTGTTAAAATATAATTTCTTGTATGGTTCTGAGTTACCCTCTTATTTGTTTAAGGGTCAATAGCCTAATTGTGATGATGTTTGTTTTACTACTTATTGTGTTTTAATGTGAGCCTAGATGATTGTGGTAATATGTGGAGGTATAGAGGCCCTTTTGGTTGTGGCAGCAGATGATGCCTAGAGTGGTGAGATGCATTGGTTTATGCATGTGGGTGTCAGGGAGGACACCAGGGATGATGGAATGGAGTGGATGTGATTGTTGGATGTTTGCTAATTTTGATAGGTTGGTTATCTGCTTTATTTTTCCCCACTGCTCAAGGCAGCTGGTCTTACTTACCCTTCTTCCAAAAGAGGTGAAGACACGTGGGGTATTCCATGTGCTTTCCGTGCTTAGCTTCACAAGGAATTATGGGTATATGCTCTTGCTATAAGCGGCAAAGACTTGACGGGTTGTACATCTACTCACTGTGTTGAGTCGCCTTGTGTTTAGTAGCATATAATTTTTTTCTATAATTCCTGGGAATGTGGGAAAGTATTTCTATAATGAATAATTGAATAAATGGTGTAAACCCATGGGGATGGAGATGTTGTAACATAATGATGTGGTTGTAATTTTTGAGGGAACAATTAACTTTGGGTGTGATGCTAGTGAAATTTAATGTGGAATTGTTCATGGTTAATTAATGTTTATAGAATTAATTAATGTACAGTGGAACTAATAAAAAAGGAATGAAGTAATCTAATAAATCTCTTTAAATGGTTGTGTGCTTATAGGATACCTAGTCTTAGAATTAGCAGCCTGGAGTCTGAGAGATGGTAACTATAGTTGTCTCTAAGGCTAGGTAATTCCCATAGTGTGGTTGTGAGATATAATATATCATGTACTTTTTGTGTTTCTATATACTAATCCACCCTGTCAGTAAGGGAAATTGACACCCCAGGGATTCTAAGACCTGGGGGGTGTTTTCCACAACATTCTGGTGGGAGGATGGATGGTTGACTACCCCCTTTCTCCCCACTCTCTTATCTTGGTAGTTACTGGTGCTAGAAGACACATTGGTTAGTTTTCCCCATATATGTGTGTTGAGGGCTATAATGGATCGTGGTTATTCACACACATATATTTTGGATATAGTTTTCTATGTAATACTATTGGTGTAACGTGTATAGGTTGTGATGGCTTGAGAATACTTACTCGGTGTATGGGTTGTAATGGATTGAGGTATAATACCTGACATATGATACACATTATGCGAGCTGTGGTGGTTCCAAGAAACTACCTGGTTAATTTGGTGTGTGGACGTGGTGGTTTTGTTTCATGAGGATCATATTGTGGTACTTCACCTAGGTGTATACAAGAAATCCTTTTTGGAGAGAGATTCTCAGGGCATGCGATGTTGGGGAAAAGCGGAAAACTAGTGGGAAAGTAGTAGTAGGGTACCCTTGATATTCTTTATTATATGATATATTCTTGTATGCATTACTTGGTGAGAGTAGATATGGTGAGGTTGGGAACTTATTATACCTTTTTAGGTGACGAGTTAGTTTCACTTGTTGTTCACTGTGATTTAGCCTTCTTTCTTTACTTTGCATGAGAGGCTTCGGGGAGGATACTACTGAGTATACTGTTACACTCAACCTAAGTATATATAAACTGTTTTTCAGGTTACTTAATGTAGGTTAGAGATCAAGCTGTTTTCTACTATCTTGGGGTTTCAGTAGCTATTCGGGCTTGTGGTTGCTGCTATTTTTACTTTCTTTTGGGTACTTGCAGTTTTCCCCTTTTAGTTATAGTACATTTTCATGGAATTACATACGCGCACTTGGGTTTATTTTATATTTCAGTTCTATGTTGGATGTGGTTGATGTCTGTCTTATCTCTCTCTTCTGCATGTGTTCTCATAGAGGTTAATGCCTCCCATTTGTGTGTTTATTATACCCTCGATGCTAGTGGCCTACCCGGGGCCTACTATAGGCGGGACTCGGGGGTCATTATCTCCCTTTTCACAATTCTGACCTAGGAGGGGTACACTTTGTGGGGAGGGGGTCGTGACAGAGTGGTATCAGAGGTCTGGTTGAGGGATAGGATGGAGTTTGGAGTTAGGCACAGGTGAGGTTTCATGGTTTGGTAGGGAAACAGTTTCATTCATGTTTAGAAAGTGAGGTAAACACTGGAGACCGGATGAGACAAAGGCTTTTAGTTTCCCCTATGATCTGATGTATGGACCTTTAAGTTTACAATTGCTACAAAATCAGGTGATACTAGTTGCAGGGTAGAGACTTAGGAAAGGATCATGCATCATTCTTCTTTGTTCCTGTGTTTGAATGGGTATACCTTGGGATTGGTTAACCTAAAATGAATAAAATAAAACAATTAATTAATTAATGTTGAGTCTTCCATATTCCAAGTTTAGGAACTCTAATAGTTGTTATTTTATAGGTATGGCTCTAGGTCGATGTCCTCGTCAGGTTTGCACAGAAAATGTCCAGCATGTTGTTCCAGCATATCACCGCAAGGTAGAGGTTGACGACGATGACACTTGGAGAAAGACACTCTGAGAGTTTCAGTGCCAGAGTCTATAGAAGTATGAGAACTTTGATTCAAATGCAGTCACGGAAGACGGGTTAGAGGAGGTCTAGATCGGCTTCAATTCGATTTGTGCTTGGAAGGAGCACTGGGTGTCCTTGGTTGTGACGATGTTGCGTTGAGCAGCAAGGCAGTGGTGGTTCTTTTTCCTCAGGTATCTTTAGGAGTCAGTGTTATCATGGGAGGAGTTCCGATATAGGTTTAGAGTCAAGTTTCTTTCTTCGACTATGAAGGCATCCAGTCACCAGAAGCTTCTTACCCTTCGATAGGGGAGCTCTAGTGTTCGAGAGTTTGGAATCCATTTTAGTAACCTTTTATGATATGCTTCAGACCTGTTGTCAGATGAGGAGGCCCGAGTGAGGCATTTCAAGGAGGCTTTTAATCCAGAGATCCATCACCAGGTCACCCTATTTATGCTGAAAACATATCATGAGGTGCTGGCAAGGGCAGCGGTTGTCAAAAGGACATTGTCCAGGACCAGATCTTCACGAGATGGGAATCTTCATGATTCTTCACGAAGAATAGATGTGGTCTGGGGTTCTCGGTTTTCAGGGAAGAAGAGTTTTCGTTCAACCGGGGGTAGGTCCCATCCCTTCACATCTCGTTTCTCCAAAGGCAGAAACTCTCGAGCCTATGCCAAGGGATCATGCACTTGTTTTTATTGTGGTGGTCATGGTTATCAGCAGCGGGAGTGCCCAACCTTTCAGAGCGGTCATCGTGCACCAGGCACTATGCTCCAGGTTCCTCTGTTGAGAAAGTTCCAACCGATGCAGCAGCTGCCGGTTGCACTAGCTTTAGATCAGCATAGAGTAGATTGGGTAGTTAGAGGACAACCCCATGATGCTCCCCATCCTCAGAGAGCAGAGCACGGCTGTGGTGGTGGTCTTCATTAGGGTCATAGAGGCCATGGAGGAGGTCGTGGTAAGCTTCATGTTTTAGTGTTGCCAGCTCCAGGTGAGCCAGATGTCATTTTAGGTACCCTTTACTTGTTTTCTACCTTTGTGTATGCCTTGTTTGATTTAGAAGACACACACTCCTTTATATCACCTACCCTTGTCCATGCTTTGGGACTTGAGGTAGAGAGTCTTCCAGTGCCCTTGGCGTTGACTACACCAGTTGTAGGTTGAGCTGACTTGTTTGAAGTATGTACAGACTTTGAGCTAGTGTTGGGGTAACACCGCTCTAGGGGAGATTTCTTATGTTTTCTAATAAAACCATATGATGTCATCCTCGGCATGTATTGGTTGTATTCGGTGCAGGATATCGTGGATTGCTTCAGGAAAAAGGTCATCTTCATTGGTGCGGATGGAGAGAAAGTGGTGTTTGTTGGTGAGCGAGACCCTCGGATGGGTCATAGGCGCATTCAATCATTATCATCCATGATGGATGAGATGATGTTGAGTTCGTCAGAGGTTCAGTAGTTTGAATTTCTTAGGGTCATAGAGGAGTACCCTGATGTCCTTCCAGAAGAGGTTGTAGCAGTACCCCCTCGACGAGATATAATTTTTGGGATCGAGCTACTGCCAGGAGCATCTCCTATCTCTATGTCTTCATATAGGATATCCCCTTCTGAGTTACAAGAGCTACGAATACAGCTTGATGGTCTGTTACAGTGTAGTTTTGTTCAGCCAAGTGTGTCACCATGGGGTGCACCAGTTTTTTTCGTGAAGAAGGCCGATGACAGTTAGCGGTTGTGTGTCGATTATCGTCAGTTAAATGAAGGGACAATGAAGAATCGATATCCTCTTCCGCGAATTGATGATTTATTCAATCAACTGAAAGGTGCAAGTTGGTTCTCAAAAATCGACTTTTGGTCGGGATATCATCAGATGCGTGTGAAAGATGAGGATATCCCGAAGACTGCTTTCCATTTTTATCATGGGAATTAGGAGTTTGTTGTAATTCCATTTGGCATGATGAATGCTCCAGCTGTATTAATGGGATTGATGAATTTTTTGTTCCATGAGTTCCTGGACAAGTTTGTGGTAGTTTTCATCGACAACATCCTTGTGTACTCCACATCTGAAGAGGAGCATGCAGAGTATCTACGAGCCGTTTTGGGAGTTCTTTGCCAACATCAGCTGTTTGGGAAGTTTTTGAAGTGTGATTTTTGGGCTCGAGAAGTCCGTTTCTTGGGGAATGTTGTGTCCCAATAGGGAGTAGCTGTGGATCCATCGAAGATAGAAACAGTTGTGTCTTGGGAAGCCCCCAAGACAATGTCAGAGTTGCGAAGCTTCTTTGGTCTTGTAGGATACTACAGGAGGTTCGCAGCCGATTTCTCACAAGTTGTGACTCCACTGACAGATTTTACTAGGAAGGATCAGGAATTCATATGGATTGATTATTGTCAGGAAGCTTTCGAGTATCTAAAGGAGAAGTTAGTAAGTTCTCCTGTCCATTGTCTTATAGCTGAGGGAGTTCAGTTTGATGTTTTCTGTTATGTTATACATCTAGGGTTAGGTTGTGTTCTCATACAGTAGAGGTTATTGTTTCTTATGGGTCTTGGCAGTTGTGTCCCCATGAACGCAACTATGCCACCCATGATCCTGAGTTGGTAGTCGTGGTGTTTTCACTGAATTTGTGGAGACATTACCTCATTGGTGAGTGCTTTTTCATTTTCACCGATCATAAGAGTTTGAGGTATGTTTTCTCCCAGCGTGACTTGAACTTAGGACAGCATCGGTGGATGGAGTTCTTACAGGAATACGACTTTGAAATATCCTATACACCTGGAAAAGGGAATGTTGTAGCTGATGCACTGATACGAAAGTCACGTAGTGATGTTGTGCATGAATCCGGTGATTCCTGTAGAGTAATGGAAGAACTGTCATGATTGCATCTTGATATGGAAGAAGTTGGGGGTAGAGGTTGTCTTTTTCAGATGACGGTATAGTCATCCCTGATGCAGAAGGTGGAAGAGTCCCAATTGGGAGATCTAGAGGTAGATTTTTGGAGAGACTGAGTTGTTTTTGGTGAGGCCCCTGATGGTTGGTCAGAGGATGAACAACACCGAGTGTTGTATCATTGAAGGATTTTTGTTCCCTTGACGATGTGAGAGAAGGTTCTCAGAGAGTTTCATAGTTCACCTTTAGTGGTGCATCCTGGCATGACAAAGATGTACCAAGCCTTGAGGAGCCAGTTTTGGTGGCTTGGGATGAAGCGTGCGGTTGCGGAGTTTGTGTCTCGATATTTAGTCTTCCAGAAGGTGAAGGATGAACACCGTGTTCCTAGTGGTCTTCTCTAGCCATTAGAGATTCCTTAGTGGGAGTGTGAGGAAATATCAATGGACTTTTTTATTGTTTTACCTCGAGCTCCAAGAGGACATTATACTATTTGGGTGGTAGTGGATTGTTTAACAAAATCAGCCCACTTCATAGAAATCAAAGAGTCAAGATCAGTTGAATTTTTATTGAGGCAGTATCTAGAGGAGGTGGCGAGACTTCATGGAGTCCCTAGGATGATAATTTATGATCGAGATACTCATTTTACCTCCAGGGTTTGGAGAGGTCTCCAACATGCTTTCGGTTCTCAACTATTCCTTAGCACTGCTTTTCATCCTCAAATGGATGGTCAGACAGAGCGAACCATCCAGACTCCTGAAGACATGTTACGCTCTTGTGTTCTTGATTTTGGAGGTTCATGGATGAGTCACTTACCCTTGGTGGAGTTCAATTACAATAATAGTTTTCACTCCACCATCGGTTTTGCGCCGTTTGAAGCTTTTTATGGTCGGCCTTTCCATTATCCGTTATGCTGGACTGGGGTCGGAGAGTCAAAAATTCTCAGATCGGAACTAGTGTAGAATACAACAGAGATGGTCCAAGTGATTCATGAGAGGATGAATATAGCGCAAGATCACCATAAATCATATGATGATCAAAGGAGGAGACCCTTGGAGTTTAATTTTGTGGATCATGTGTTTCTGAAGGTGACTCTCTATCGTGGGAAGTGAAGGATTGGTCGTGGAAGTAAGCTTTCTCCCCGGTTTGTTGGGCCTTTTGAGGTGTTAGCTCGTGTTAGAGCTGTGGAGTATCGAGTAGCACTTCCCCCACAGATGAGTCAGATACATGATGTTTTCCATGTATCATATCTCTATCGTTATCTTCATGATGACTCTCACATCATCGATTGGGGAGAGATCGATGTTGATGATGATGAAACCTTTGAGTAGTGACCTGTGGAGATCCAAGAACTCAAGGAGAAGGTGTTGCATGGGAGTTCTATCCCCTTAGTTCATTTCTTGTGGTTAAATAGTGGAATGGAGAAGATTACCTGGGAACATGAATCGCAGATATGTGCTCATTACCCAGAGTTGTTCGACATTTAACTCTTTTCATGTAAAAATGTTCCCTTTGTGGTTAGACCTTTCATGTTTTATTTATGAATTTCTTTTGTTGATTTTGTGGCTTTCCCTCTTTTGAGAGGTATCTCGATGGGTGGTTGTTCGGACCCCGTTTCTTTTTTTGTCTCTTTAAGTTGGTTTTGAATTCTCAAGGACAAGAATGTTTTTAGAGGTATCTGATGTAATGTCCTGGACCTCTTCGGTACATTACTTTGTGAAAATATGGTGTTTGAGGTGTTTTAGGAGATCAAAGTGACTTATCCCCAGTAATTTTTTCTAAATTTCCAATTCTGTGAATAGTTCTATCAGTGAATAGTGTTCTATCAGTAAGGTTCAGTGAATAGTGTTCAATCAGTGAGAATTTAGTGAACAGTGTTCTATCGGTGAGGATTCAGAAAACAGTGTTCTATCGGTGATGTTTAGTGAACAATGTTCTATCAGTGAGGATTCAGTGAACAGTGTTCTATCAGTGAGGTTTAGTGAACAGTGTTCTATTGGAGAGGTTCAGTGAACAATGTTTTATTAGTGAGGATTCAGTGAATAGTGTTCTATCGGTGAGGTTCAGGGAACATTGTTCTATCCATGATGATTTAGCTAATAGTGTTCTATCAGTGAGGATTCAGTGAACAGTGTTCTATCGGTGAGGTTTAGTAAACAGTGTTCTATCAGTGAGGTTCAGTGAATAGTGTTTTATTAGTGAGGATTCAGTGAACTATGTTCTATTGGGGAGGATTGAGTGAAAAGTGTTCTATCAGTGAGGTTCAGTGAACAGTGTTCTATCAGTGATGATTCAGTTAACAGTGTTCTATCAATGAGGTTTAGTGACAGTGTTTATCAGTGAGGATTTAGTGAACACTGTTCTATCAGTGAGGATTTAGTGAAAAATGTTCTATCAGTGAGGATTTAGTGAAAAGTGTTCTATCAGTGAGGATTTAGTGAACAGCGTTTTATCAGTGATGATTTAGTGAACAGTGTTCTATCAGTGAGGATTTAGTAAACAGTGTTCTATCAGTGAGGTTTTTTGAATAGTTCTATCAGTGAGGTTCCATGAATAGTGTTTCCAGAACGATGAGGTATATCAGTAACCTCTGATGGTAGGTGTATAGTAACAGTAGGTCTATAGTGTTTCCAGAACGGTGACCTCTATCGGTAACCTCTAACGGTAGGTGTACAGTAATGGTAGGTGTACAATAACGGTAGGTCTACAGTGTTTCCAGACTAGTGAGGTTCATGAACAGTGTTTCCAGACTAGTACAGTTTCACCCCTTTGACATTTAATTTGACGTAAAATACTTTTAAAGCCTTATTTTAAGGACTCTTAAGGCTGATTAAAAGACCATAAATCTTATATTAATTATTCCTATGGATCGGGATGTTTTTACTTCTTCAAACTACGTGGGTTAATGTGATCTTCTTTTCATGAAGAATTAAGTGTATCTTAAACCATCTCCCCATTAAATCTTCAAAAGGGACAAGATATCATCCTCCCTTGTTCTACCTCTTTGTTCTCGTCTACGAGATGTTATAATCTTTCAATCCTTCCTGTAGGAGTTGCACAATCAAACTTTACTCCTCGGATTGGTTCCGCTCTATTTTGATGCAACTGAGATATATCGATCAATCTTCGATATAAGGTATGTTTTATAGTCATCCCTTTGGTGATCATCTCCTCATGTTTCTCCTTTCCATGTTATATCATGTAATCTCCATGCCTCTAATGGGGTTTTTCTTGGGGTTTGGTTGGTGTTGTCGTACTATGGTATCCTCGGGTGGATGCAGTTGTCGTGAGAGGAGGATCATGACCCGTTGTGTGGATAAAGAACATGAGGAACTGTTTGAGGTAGTGGATTCTTTGCTTCTCTTTATTTTACATGAAACTGTATTGTTAGCATGTTTAATCCCACTAGATGACAATGGAATTTACATAATAAATATTTTAACTGCATAAATAAATTTATATTGATCGTATGTTATTGCCTCTAGTTTTTCTAGATAGTGTGATATCTGTGCTTGATTTTCTTATCTATTTATTCTTGATGGAAATCGGTAAAGAACGTAAACCAGGATTAATTACTAATTGTTGGGTAAAGATAAAGAGGCATGAAAACGAATTTGGTTCTTGTTGTAATTTGATGTTAATCAAATTAGTGCAGTAAGCATGTTTATTTATTTTTGATAATATACTGGTTAGGTTTCCCAAATTTGGAACCAATGAATAATAAATCAGTTAACCCAAGATGGATTAAATAACTGGTGGTTGTTAAAAGATAATTTCTTGTAGGGTTTTGAGTTACCCCCTTGTTTGTTTAAGGGCCAAGAGCCCAATTGTGAAGATGTTTGGTTTACTGTTGCTTGTGTTTTAATGTTGGCATGGATGGCTGTGGTGATATGTGGAGGCATGGAGGCCCTTTTGGTTGTGGCATTAGATAATTCCTAGAGTGGTGAGATGCATCAGTTTATGCATGTGGGTGTCAGGGAGAAAACCAGGGATGATGGAATGGAGTGGATGTGATTGTTGGATTCTAGGTAATTTTGATTGGTTGTTTATCTGCTTTACTTTTTCCCACTGCTCAAGGCAGCTGGTCTTACTTACCCTTCTTCTGAAATAGGTGAAGACAGGCGGGCTATGCCACGTGCTTTCCGTGTTTAGCCTCTCAAGTAAGGATGTGTATATGAACATGCTATAAGCAGCAAAGCCTTGATGGGTAGTACATCTACTCACCCTGTTGAGCCCCCTTGTGTTTAGTATAATATATTGTTTTTCTATAATTCTTGGGAATGTGGGAAAGTATTTCTATAATGAATAATTGAATAAATGGTGTAAATCCATGGGGATGGATATGCTAGAACATAATGATGAGGTTGTAATTTTTGAAGGAATAGTTGACTTTGGGTGTGATACTAATGAAAATTAATGTGGAATTGTTCATGGTTAATTAATGTTTAAATAATTGATTAACATAAAGTGTAACTGATAAAAAGGTAATGAAGTAATCTAATAAATCTCTTTAAATGGTTTTGTGCTTATAGGATACCTAGTCTTAGAAGTAGCAGCCCGAAGTCTAAGAGTTGTTAGCTGCAGTTGTGCCTAAGACTAGCTAATTCCCATAGCGTGGTTGTGAGTTATAATATATCATATAAATTTTGTGTTTCTATACACTACTCCACCCTGTCAGTAAGGGAAACTAACACCCCGGGGATTCTGAGCCATGTTGGTGTTTTCCCCAACATTCTGGTTGGAGGATGGATGGCTGACTACCCCCTTTGGCCCCGCTCTCTTCTATTGGTAGTTACTGGTGTTGGTTGGTACATTGGTTAGTTTTCCCCATATATGTGTGTAGTGGGTTGTAATGTCTTGTGCTTATTCACACACAAGTATTCTAGACATAGTTTTCTATGTACTACTATCGGTGTAACGTGTTTAGGCTGTGATGGCTTGAGGATCATTACTCGTTGTATGGGATGTAATGGATTGAGGTATAATACCCGATGTATTATACATGTTATGCGAGCTGTGGTGGCTCCCAGAAACTACTTGGTTACTTTGGTGTGTGGACGTGGTGGTTTTGTTGCATGAGGTGCATATTTTGGTGCTTCGCCTAGGTGTCTACGAGCAAGCCTTTTTGGAGAGAGATGCTCAGGACGTGCAACGTTGGGCCAAAGAAGAAAACCAGTGGGGAAGTAGTAGTAGGGTACCCTTGATATTCTTTATTATATTATATATTCTTGTATGATTTACTTTGTAAGAGTATCCATGGTGAGTTTGGGAACTTAGTATACCTATTTAGGTGATGAATTAGTTTCACTTGCTGTTCACTGTACTTTAGCATGATTTCTTTACTTTTCATGAGAGGCTTTGGGGGGGATCCTACTGAGTATAATGTTATAATCACCCTATGTATATATGAACTATTTTTCTGGTTACTTGGAGAAGGTTGGAGATCAAGCTAGTTTCTACTAGCTTGGGGTTGCAGGAGTTGTACGGGCTTGTGGTTGCTGCTGTTTTTACCTTCTTTTGGGTACTTGCAGTTTTCCCCTTTCAGTTGTAGTACTTCTTTATGGCATTACATAAGTGCACTTGGGTTTCTTTTATATTTCAGTTCTGAGTTGGAGTGGGTTGGTGTCTATCTTATCTCTCTCTTTCGCATGTGTTCTCATAGATGGTAATGCCTCCCATTTGTGTGTTTATTATACCATCGGTGCTAGTCACCAACCTGGGGCCTAGTGGAGGTGGGACTCGAGGGTACATTATCTCCCTTTTCATATTGCTGACCAAGGAGGGGTGCACTTTGTGGGGAGGGATTCATGACATATGATCCCACTAGGATGTGGCGGCCTGGATAAGAATCGGGGTGGATGATGGAAGGTCACAAGAAGTGGATGGAGAATGATATGGGGTCGTCTCAAGGATGACGATAATGTTGGGATTTAGTTTCAGAGAGTCTTAATATATATCCTCATGGTAGGTAATAAATGTCCACATAGTTCATCTGATAACGTCTTACCGCCAATTAGGGGTTTCAATGGCTTATTAATGGATGGTGTCACAATGGCTTACCGCTGGATAGGGGTGTCAATGGCTTACCGTTGAATGGTGTTGACAATGGATTACCACTGGATGGGGTCATAATGGATTACCACTGGATGGGGTCACAACGGCTTACCACTGGATGGGGTTGAACCTCATGCAGGCTTCCGATGTACCCTGTCTAGGAGACAAAGATCAGATCCCACGTAGTTTAGGATATGGGGGAATTTGGTGATTATGCTCTGAGGCAGCCCAAGGTGTTGGTGAACCGATGTGAAGGGGGGTTGAAGCGACCAATGTGTGGTGGGATTGAACCTCATGGGAGCTTCCTACGTACCTTTCCTTGGAAAAGATCAAAGGCCTTGTAGTTCAGGTTGGGTGTGGGTTTTAAACTCTAGGCTACACAAGGTGTTGTTTAACCGATGTGAAGGGGGGTCGGAGCAACCAATGGGTGGTGGGCTTCATCCTCAGGGATGTAATGCCCCGACCCCAGTTACCTAGAGTCAATGCATTATTACATAACATTGTCATGATAAAAAAAGATCAAATCTCGAAAGACAGATTAGTTTAGTAGCCTTGGAAACACTAGATATATTCATAAGTCTTACATTACATCATTAAATGAAAACTAAAACAACATCTTGTCTCCACACTCATATCCCCTCATACTATCCCTATAGGTTATTCCTAAAATAATTCTCCACATCCTGGGAAAAATAAAACATAGAAAGGGGTGAGCTCAGATGCCCAGTAAGGATAACAATATAGTGAAATCTTTTATAAATAAGCATAAACATTTAAGGCAATGTATAACTAAAACAAAAGTCTTTTAAACATGAACTTCTGCATAATATGGCAGAAATAAAATGAAATAATTCCACTAACTTATTCACATGGATATTCTACTAGTCGAATAATCACATTCAATATCAATAACCACTTTCATCATGATGGAATGCATAATGCTAGACTATCATAACCACATAGTCAAGGCCTTGTGTGAGGACTACAAATAAGATTTTTTCAAGGCCTTGTTCCAAGACACTAGTTTGTCTCATGAGACCTATCGATGCATCTAAGAGATATAGCAGGCTCCACCCTTCACTTATTAAGTCCAATTCATTCCTCATATGAATAGGTTTAAACATAACATAAACATTCGTATTAAAACAAGCATACGAAATGTCAATACTTTCTCCATAAACCATGAATGGTATAAAAATAACACATACACAGTCAAACATATCAGAAAACCTTCAATACAATATGGATGTTTTGTATCATAATAAATCAACTTTAAATAAGCTTAAAATCTATCAAAGGATGTTGACATAGATTAAATCAAAAATTATTTGAGAGAAATATCTCTTTTTTTGAAATCATTTAAAAGTCACATAATTATAAAATAAAACATTTAATTTGAAAATATAATTATAACCTTATAAGGGATGCTTTGAAGATTTTATAATGGCGGAAAATATCCACACCCGCCGTATAAGTTTAAAAAGACATTCTTACCTTAATTCTGTCGAAAAGGTTAAAAGGGACCTTGTTTGGAAAACGACAGAAAGATTCCTTTATAAACTTCTTATAAAAAGTCAAACAAGAGTATAAATGACTTTAACCCATAGTCCATAAAATAGTAATAATGATTTGAAATACATTTTTAAGAAACATGGATGTGGATGATAAAGAGGTCCCATTAGATAATTACGTATAAACAACCTCGGATAATGAAGAGATTGTAAAATGAACCCTTACCTTGTACTTTTCCTTGGTTGAGGGTAGGTTAAAATCCTATATAATGGTTAAATAATTGTTATTAAATTATAAAAGAATCATATAAATTAATATGATATCATATATGATCTTTTAACATTGCTTTGTTAATAATATCTTAGTATTATCGTCGTTTCGGGTGTTAACTTACTCGTTTTCTTTTATATGTTTTGTTAAATAAGTCATTTTTGTTATATATAGTTTGTATCTTATTCATATACAAAATGATATCAAGTCCTTAAACATTATTTTTAATCATCAAATGATAATTATACTTGCATGGATATGATGCAGAATGAATCTCATCGCATTCTTGGAGACGGTAGTCCATACGTACGCATGAGAGACAATATCATTCTTTTGATATTAAAATAATATATAATTGGATGGTATATCATATATACAGAATAATTATCATGTTATATATATTATTTAAATGAATTACACATCATTATTATACCCATCCAAAAAATAATGTATTGAATAACAATTACACCACGACGTGGAGACGGTAGGTCGTACGTACGCACGTATGGTGACATGTCATTCAAAGGATTCATAGAATACTGAATATGGTTGTAACATATTTATAATAACATCACTGTATATAAATTATACTGGAGTTATTGTTTTATAATGGAAATAACAAAGAAAGAAGAAGTTGAAGAAGAAAGGAACTTGAAAGAGGGTGGTGAAAACATTACCTCCTCTTCGGGTTCTTCCTTTTGATTTGATCAAAATGGATCCTTAGGTTTGATTTATGATTAAACTAAAGACTCTAAGTTGAATTGAGGGAATTGGATAGAATGTTTTTGTAGGTTTTGGCCGAGACAAAAGGCTTTTAAGGTGTGAATTTGAGGGAAGGTGAAGTTCCCTTTTATAAGAGGGGTGAGGGGCACATTAGGAAAATCTAACAATATTATTTTATAATAAATTCATATTCGGTTTCTAATGGTTTAAAAGTGGATTATTTAAAGGATAAGGTGGTTATGGGTTGAAAAAAGCTCAACCAATAGGTTTTAAAGAGGTTTGGATCACTTTATTAACCATATCTTTTAGTTTTACCTCTTAGTTAATTAGTTTGACATTTACCATGTCTTTTTGTATTTTTATATTATATAGTTAATAAACTTACTATATACATCCAAGAGACCCAAAAGTGGTCCATTAATGATACACCTATCATGATATAATTCCTTTGGCCGAACCTTAGATTTTTAGGAATATTATATCAATTTATAATATAATATTTGTTTTAAAAACTCCTTTATGTCAATTTTGACACTATTTAACAATTGCTTTTTGTTAAAGTCTTAAAAAAAATTATTAATTCAAAAAAAATTCATTTAAGAAACCCTAACATTTCATATTAACCAATAAAATTCGTGGAATTCATAAAAAGTCTCAAATTACATTTATTTGGATATTTATAATATCAATTATTTTAATATTTCATTAATTATAAAATTACTGAATCACCATTGTGTAATAAATAAATTAAATTATATAATATCTAAAAATTATACATAAAATACCACTATGTAGGAAATATTTTTATATTTCTAACTATTATTTATAATTAGATTTATCTTATGTATAACCCTATATTAAAATGTTTTAGTTATTAAACTTTGATTTTAACTCTTTTAACTCTTCTTTGAATTAAATAATAATAAATGTCCTAATCTAATCCAAGTGGACCAAAGAGTTTATTATTTTATTCCTAAGGTTTTTTTTGGTCGAATTATACTTATCCAATAGAATTAGGGAATGTTTTAGGGTAAGAATAATATCATTTTTACCCTTAATTACCCTATTTACTTTTAACCATGGTAAATAAAAGTAAAAGGTTACAATTCACCAAAAATTATTTTTATCTTATTGAACCACATTTTACTCCTTGATTTTAAATTTGTCTCTCGGATTTTTGAAATTCCACTCACAGAAGTGGTAAAATTAATTTTTATGTGAATTTTCAAATTCTCCTATGAGATGGGTAAAAGACGGTGAAAAGTTCAATAAAATTTTTATATATCTAAAATTATTATAAACTGACTCCAATGAATTACATTGAACTTATATAGGTATTATGTATCCATTTTGACCTAAAATAAATAATTATTTAAATAAAAATTCGGTTTTAAACTACGACTTAGTGTTTTCACTGTTCATCAAAAATTGAAAGTTTTCAAAAAAATACCAAAATTTCACCCTAGGCTAATTTCGATATTATGAATCCAAAAATAAAGTCCATTTTGAGAGGTAAAATTTATAAAATTTCAAAAAGTGGGTATTACTATTTATAACGGCTATTTTGATTAGTTTTGGTTTGTGTTAGAACTCAAAGTTGCGTACAACACACGATATTGTATTATTCAAAGAGAAGTGTATTGTGAAAGCTTGGGGTGTTACATTCCCTCCTTCAAATAATTTCATCCTAGAAATTTCTAGAATACTACCATGTGAAAAGACTCGGGTGATTATTCACCATAAGTTCCTCGGGTTCCCACGTTGCCTCTTCCATTTTATGGTTTTTTCATAGAACTTTTACCAGACGAGTCGTCCGGTTTCTCAGCACTTGTTGTCTTTTATCAAGAATCCTAACGGGCTCTTCACAATAAGACATATCAGGTTCCAGTTCTAATTCATCGTAAGTGAGTACATGTGTTGGGTCAGGCATGTATTTTCTCAACAGTGATACATGAAACACATTGTGAACT
Organism: Viscum album; assembly: GCA_963277665.1. Classification (NCBI taxonomy): domain Eukaryota; kingdom Viridiplantae; phylum Streptophyta; class Magnoliopsida; order Santalales; family Viscaceae; genus Viscum; species Viscum album. The sequence continues at coordinate 1,949,051,892 of OY728125.1, forward strand.
CTAGAAAGACTTGGCAGCAATTCCAAATGGTAAGATACATCCCCAATTCGTTCTAGAATTTTGAATGGTCCGATGTACCTGGGACTCAATTTTCCATTTTTACCAAAATGTATAAGACCCTTCCATAGAGATACCTTCAAGAAAACATGATCTCTTACCTGAAATTCCAAATCCTTCCTTTGGTTGTTAGCATAGGTCTTATGCCTACTTTGAGTTTCTTTGATGTGGTTTTGGATTACCTTCACCTTTTACATTGTTTCCTCCACCAGTTCTGGGCCTACAAGTTTTCTTTCACCAACATCATCCCAACAGGTTGGTGTGCGACATTTCTTTCCCTATAACGCTTCATATGGTTCCATCTGAATACTCGAATGGAAGCTATTGTTATATAATAATTCTATCAGAGGTAAATATTGATCCCACATACCATAAAAGTCAAGTTATCATGATCTCAACATGTCTTTTAAGGTTTCAATAGTCTGTTCTTATTGTCCATCTGGTTGAGGGTGTTAGGCAGTGCTCAAATGAAGTTTAGTATCCAGGTCTTTCTGAATACTTTTCTAGAATCTTGATGTGAAACATGGATCACGGTCAGAAAAAATCGATATGGGTACTCCATGAAGTCTCACAACTTCATTAATATATAGTCTTGCTAGACTTTCAAGTGGTAAATCCTCCCATATAGCAAGAAAATGTGTTGACTTGGTAAGAAGATCAACAATGACCCATATTTCATCGTTCCGTCTAGGAGTTACTGGTATTCCCATGACAAAGTCCATCATGATAGTATCCCATTTCCACTCAGGTATGGGAAGAGGTTTCATGAATCCTCCAGGCTCTTGCCTTCCAGCTTTCACTTGTTGACAAACCATACATCTTGACACAAAATCAGCAATCTCCCTCTTCATGTTGTCCCACCAAAAATGTTCCTTCAAATCTCTATACATCTTGGGGCTCCCAGGGTGTATATAGAAATTGGAACTATGAGCATCATTCAACAATTATATTTTTATATCAAGTATATTGGGAACACAAAGTCTATTCCCAAATTTCAAAATTCCATCTTCATACACAAATTCACTCAATATCCCATCATTCACACCTTTAATCCTCTTTCTAAACGCTTCACCATCGGCCCGAGAACTCTTTACCCTTTCTAGTAAAGATGGTTTGGAAACCATTTGAAAAAGTATTGATGTTTCACCTTTCATGGTGATTCCCATATCCATCTTTACTAGATCCATGAAAATACGATCCCTCTCAACTCTCATCTTGTTCAAAACTCTATGATCTTTTCTAATCAAAGCATCTGCAACCTTATTTTCTTTCCGCGAGTGGTAGTGTATTGTGAAATCATAATACTTGAGTATTTCAAGCCATCTCCTTTGCCTCATGTTGAGTTTTTCTGTGAGAAAATATACTTCAAACTCTTGTGATTAGTATAAATATCACATTTCACACCATAGAGATAATGTCTCCATATATTCAAAGAAAATATTACAGCAGCTAACTCAAGATCATGATTATGATAGTTCTGCTCATGAATTTTTAGTTGTCGTGATGCATAGGCAATAACTTTATCATTCCGCATAAGGACACAACCAAGTCCTTTCTTCGATGCACCACTATAAATAACGAACCCATCATTCCCAGATGGTAGAATCAATATAGGATCATTGACTAATCTTCTCTTCAATTATTCAAAACATTCTTCACACTCTTTTTTTCAAAAAAAATTAACCCCTTTACATGTGAGCTTCATTAATGGGTTAGCCAATCAGGAAAAATTCTGAACGAAATGCCGATAATAAACTACTGAACCAATAAAACTGTGTACCTTAGTTATATTCGTCGGTGCTGGCCATTCTTGGATTTCCTTGGTCTTAGAAGGATTAACATAGATTACATATTTGGAGACAATATGGCGAAGAAAAGAGATCTCCTAAAGCCAGAATTCACACTTGTTAAACTTCCCATATAATTCATGTCTTCTAAGAGTCTTCAGGATAATGCACAAGTTATTTTCATGATCTTCATATCTTTTTGAATATACCAAGATATCATCAATAAATACCACTAAAAATCGTCAAGATATTACTTGAAAACTCAATTCATTAGATCCATGAATATAGAGGGCGCATTAGTCATCCCAAAAGGAATTACTGTAAACTTGTAATGCCCGTACCTGGTTTGAAATGCTATTTTCAGAATGTGTTCCTTCTTCACACACAACTGATGGTATCTAGATCGAAGTTCAATCTTTGAAAACTATTGATCTCCATGCAGTTGGTCAAATAAATATTCAATGTGAGGTAGGGGATACTTGTTTTTTATTGTTATAGCATTGATTTCCCTGTAGTCGACACATAACCTCATAGATCCATCTTTCTTCTTAACAAAAAGGACAGGGTCTCCCCATGGATAAACACTAGGGAGAATAAATCCCTTATTACTCAATTACTCTAGTTGTTTCTTTAGTTTAATTAATTCCACAGTGGCCATTATATAAGGGGTCTCCGATATGGGCCTTGAACCCGGAATTAAATCAATGGAAAACTCAATTTCTCGTTCTGTAGGATGTCCAGGTAAATCTTCCAGAAACACATCTACATATTCTTTCACAATAGGTACATCCCCTATTTGAACATTCCTTTCCTCACCCATAGTTATTTAATTCTCTTCCTCTCCGATAATTGAATTTATTTGAGCTACTGGGGGTGGATCAAGATAAGAATCAGGTGGTGATGATTCTGCTCTAAAGACAAGGTGTTCTTTATCATCATCATCAAAAATCGTAACCTTCTTCTTATTACAATAAATTTTCGCATCATGGTCTGAAATCCAATCCATACAGAGGATTATATCAAATTCAATCATGGGTATGACGATGAGATCAGCAGATAAAGAACATTTATATGCCCTAATGAAGAAAGATCCACAGAACATTGTAGCAATGATAATTCCCTTAGGAGTTTTAACCGACAACTTTCTTGTTAGATCAAATTGGAAATATCTAATTTTCATAGAAAAATGGTAAGATATGAAACAATGCGATGATCTAGAATCAAATAAAGCATTTCCTAAACTTGAGGAAACCATTACGTTACCTGCCACCACGTCTTTCAGAGCTTCTACCTCAGCATTAGTGATAGCATAAGCTTTTCCTTGATCCTTTGGCCTTTTTTGAGGTAAGTTTCCCTGATGCTTAGGACATTCATTTTCATAATGTCCCATCTCCCTACAATTTTAGCTTTGAACATCAGTATCTTCTTTCTTCCCCTTACAATCATGAGCTTGGTGGCCTTTTTCACCATACTTGTAACAAACTCCCATTCCCTTCAAGAAAGTACCAGGGTGTTTCTTCCCACATTTACTACAGGATAGATACTAAACTTTTCCCTTCTTCCCCTTATTTCCATTCCCATAGTGATCGGAAGATCTATTCTTCTCTTGATTTTCTTTAAATTCATAAGACTTAGAGACTTCTTTTTCAATCTTGATAGCACATAAGACAATATCTTCATATGACGAGAAGGATTGTGAGACTAATGCTCGAAAAAGAAATGGTTTTAACCCATCAAAGAAATGATCAATCTTACTCCTTGGGTAACGTATATAATCTGCTGCATGCCTCGCTAACCTTGTAAAGTTAGCCTCATACTTTGCAACATTCTCATCCTCCTTTTATCTCAGACTCAGAAATTTCCTTTCCATATCTGCTCGATGGTCACGAGAAAATTATTTTTCTAAGAAAATATCTTTGAACTCCCTCCATTCCATATTTGATACTTCATCATCTTCCTTCATGTTTTGAATCAATTCCCACCATTGGTTAGCATCTCCAGTGAGGCGGTAAACTGCCATGATAATTTTTTCCCTTTCGCTACACCCCAAGGTGTGTAGTATTTTCTCTAAAGAACTTATCCATTGCTCAGCTACCAATGGATTTGTACTCTCATTGAATGTTAGTGGTTTTTGCCTCATGAAGCGATCAAACATTTATACTCCATGTTGTGGATCGAGGTGCTCCATACGGGTAAGGTTATTATTCATAACCTGAGTGAGTTGTCCCAGTATGGTGATTAGCTGATCAGCACCACTTGCATCACCAGCTCCACTATAATTATCTTGAGTAGGAGGGAAATCCCTACATAGAGTGCGTGCATTGATACAGTTTCCATTCCTTCCACTAGGAACCATTTCTAAACAATGGCATAAACTAGATCAGTTTATGAATCAAAATACATAATTCCATACTTGTAAAACACTTAACATAATGTAAAGACCCGCAAATTTCAAGGAAATTTTTTTCTTAATTTTCTTTGGAATTTTACAAGAGCGCGGCTTCAGACGGCACCTGATTCCGAGGCCCGGTGTGCCCGGAATCAATTTCCGAAGTTTGGCTCGGGTACGTTCAGTGAACGGACGAGCGGGTTTTTCTATCTTTTGAACCGGTGCCCGGAATCGAATTCTGAGGGCACCGATGAAATCGCAGCGCCGGTATTTGCTTAGAAACGCCTCTTCCGGAGTTGCGTTTGCTCAGACGTGGTTTTTAAATTTTGCGGCTTTAAGTCAGAAATAAAATAAAGTTTGTGCGACAACTTTATTTTATTTCACTTAAGCTGCTTGGAAGCCACTTGAAGCCACTTAAAGGCGGCTTGAACTGAGTTGAACTGGATAGGATGCTATCCAGAAATATCCTACCCCCTTGGTAGGATATTTGTGAGGCAGGGCCCGCACGAGCCCCGCCGTTTCTTTCGCTAAGTAACGCACCCGCGAAAACCCGTCAAAGTAACTGAAAAGTCAACCGACGCGTTTTCTTTAATTCTTAAACAGACCATTTAATTGGGCGGTTTATTTCGTGAATTAAATGGGCTGTTTCGCTCGTTGAATTAATTCAACGAACTGATGGGTCGTTACTTACGCTTTTGCGTTGTTGGCATGTTTATAAAATAAGACCAACCTAAAAATCCTTTGAAAGGATTTGAGAGGATCTTGTTTCTTCATCTCCCCGCGAAGAACGCGAAGAACACGAAGAACGCGAAGAACGCGAAGAACGCCGGAACAGGAATTCGACGACGCACACCGTGATCTGCGACGTCGATGAGCTTTACCCGCGACGTTCTTCGGCGACGCCTCTTCTTCCGCAGCCGATCCTCGTTCGGCAACTAAGGTGAGAATCGGATCGTTTAAGTTCTCCCTTTTTAAATTTCGATATCAACGGATTTAAATTAATTAAATCCGTTTGATCTTGATCCGGAGATTGGCGACGCGACGCCGGATACCGCAACGACGCGACGATCTCCTTCTTCCACGACGAGCGATTCCGCGATGACCTCTCGTCCGACGACGATGACAAGGTAAGGGTTGATTTGAAATATTTTCCTTTCCCGTGATTTTATTTCTTTTAAAATAAAGAACCGATCACGGAACAATTTTAAATTTATTTAAAATTGTTGATTGGTCGTTTCTTGTTTCTCCCGTTGTTTATGACTAACGCGGAGGGTGCGGGTCTAACGAACAAGACCCGGCAACCCTCCGCCGATCTTCCTTTTTGTGCGGATTTGGCGGGCGACGACAAAAGCACGACGCAAGGGCCATTCGTTGATTTCGCAGTGAAGGACGCGTCCCGGGAGGAACAATGGCGCAGACGGGAGGCAAAACGGGCCACCGGAGCAACTCCGGCAGCGCCGGCGACCGGAGGCGGCGGCGCCCGGCGCGCCGCCGGAGGAGTCCGCCGCGGCCGAGCCGCAGCGGCGGCGAACCGCCGGACCGCGTCCGCGGTCCGGCCACCCAGCACGCGGCCCGCGCGGGCCGCGTTTCTCCAAAGCCGCGGGTTTGACCCGCGGCGGCTCACTCGGCCGCTCGGCCGAGGCCGAGCCGGCCGGTCCGGTCGGCCGGGCCGCGCCCAGGCCGGACCGCACCCGGCCTCGCCGGGTCGGGCCGGGTCGGGCCGACCCGGTTCGGCCGACCCAGGGGGGGGTTCGGGCCGGGTCGCCCCAGGCCCAGAACCCCCGTTACGGGCCTTCTTCGGTCTTTCGCCCATATCTTGGGCCTGGGACCTCCGATTGACGAACCGTAAGCGGCTACGCGATCCTTGGATCGAGACGGTCGTTTCGGTATGTTATACTCAAAGTTTCGGAAGACTTTGGGTTCGGCCGGGTTGGTTCGTACACGAAACCAACCGGGCCCTCGGAGCGGAAACGCTCATAACTTGAGCTACGGACGTCCGATCGACGTACCGTCAGCTGTGGTAGTTTCCTCTATGTGAGACGGAACTTTTGGCATACTCCGCCCGAGGATCGGATACAGGCGGAGTACGGTCGGGTTGGTTTTTCCCTAAAAACCAACCGGGCCCCTGGGACGAAAATGCCAATAACTCTCAGACCGGGCGTCCGATTGACGCGCCGTCTGTTGCGTTGAGATCCTGTTGTCGATACGGAACTTTTGGATACATCAACTTCGGACTACGTGTCAGTTGATGTATCAGCCTCTCAGCTCGTGGAGCGGACCCTCCTAAACGAGCTCGCTGTGTGCGGGAACCCTAGCGCTGGCTGTGACTTCGACGACAGAGCAGAGATCCTCCGTGGACTGCGACGACGGCAGAGCAGAGATCCTCCGTGGACTGCGACGACGGCAGAGCAGAGATCCTCCGTGGACTGCGACGACGGCAGAGCAGAGATCCTCCGTGGACTGCGGCGACGACTGTGCAGAGATCCTCAGTGGACTGCGTCGACTTCTGCACTCAGCGATCCTACGTGGATCAGTGCTCGATCCTGTGTGGGTCCTACTACCGGTTCTGTGTGAGCCACTGCCTACCGGTTCTGTGTGAGCCATTGCCTACAGGTTCTGTGTGAGCCCGATCCTGTGTGGGTCTTTTGCGGGGGTTAGTACCTATCGATCCTTCGTGGGTCCGACGACTTAGATGGATCAGTGATCGTCTTTGACGTCATCTGAAAAAGTATACCTGGTTGAGCTGAACCTTATGTTACTCTCCTTTGTGGATTGTGTTGAACTATCCTATGTGGATTTACTGTTTACTCTCCTTGTGGATTTGAGTCTTGCTTTCCTATGTGGTTTGATTTGTTCTTGAGCTCGTGAGCAGAGCTAGAATTGGGGACTTAGGTATATGTATGGGCATATACCTAAGTCGAGTCAGATGTTACTTCGTGATTGCATCTTTCTTTTGTGCTATATCCTTTGTGGATTTCGGGAGACCTTCGGGGGTCTCGGGGTCCTTACTGAGTAGCTTATACTAACCCCTGCACGGGCTATGCCCGCACCTTGTTGTGTTGGTTGCAGACGACGGACAGCGCTGATCACGGTTGGGGCGTGGAGCAGGACGGTACCTGGAGGTGGACCACTGGGCGGGACGTGCTCGGAGCGGACGTGGGACCCGAGGAGCCTGGAGGCTATCTGTACCCACCCTTCAGGTGGGATTGCCAGTGGACGACACGAGGCCGCCGTCTTTTCTTCAGTTGCTGTACTTTACTTTTTAGTTGTACTTTACAGTTGGGCTTGTATTCCGGCCCCCTTTACTTTTCTGCACTTTACTTTCCGCTTGCTGACTCTGTGTGGTTGTTACTTATAAAGGCAATGCCTTCCCTGTTTACTGGGATTTTACGCCTTGGTGCTAGTCGCCAGCCCCTGGCCTATGGAAGGCGGGCTTGGGGTAGTCACGGCACGGGCCCCGAGGTCGGGTCGTGACAAATTGGTATCAGAGGTGGTCGGTTCTACCGCAGACTCTGATCGTCTTTTCTTTCTATATGAAGCAATAGTGTCTAGTGTATTGAGTGTGGTTATCAGTTCAGGGAGCCTAGTGTTGGTGCGGCGGCCGACGTATCCATACACCAGGACCCTGACTCCTGATTTCTGACTTAATGCATGAAAACATTGATTGCGTGTGTGTTTCAAGTTTCTTTGTGATTACTTGTGTCAGCTCACCGGGTATACTGATCTGCTTCATGAAAGTCTCAAGTTTTCCTTGTGATTACTTGTGCCAGCTCACCAGGTATACGGTTCTGACTGTGGTGCTCTTGTTCTCCTTTTCAGGATGGCCCCGTGACGACAGCCAGCTAGGGTTCCGAGTGTAGGGCGTGATGGCAGCCCACCGAGCGACGAGGCCTCGGTGCAGGGCCCTTTGCCAGCAGTGGCACCGGCGGTAGCTTTACCCGCCGAGCCACCGATGCTTCCAGTACCAGACGCTGACGATGCACGTCGCCTCAGGGCACTGCATGAGTTTCAGAGCCAGCGACCGCCCAGGTTTCGCGGTGAGGCGGACCCCCAGGCCGCCGAGGACTGGCTAGAGGCGGTGGTACGGATCTTTAGGCTAGTGAGGACACCAGCGGATCTCATGGTGATTCTCGCGACGAGCCTCCTGCAGGCGGCGGCGGGACGATGGTGGAGCCTGATGCTCCAGGTTCACGATGAGGCATCCTTGCTCTGGGCGGACTTCGAGAGCCTCTTCCGCTCTGAGTTCGTCCCGGCCACCCTCCGAGCGGTGCGCATCCAGGAGCTTCTCCAGCTGCGCCAGGGCAGCATGACAGTCGCTCAGTACGCGGCGAGGTTCACTGACCTATCTCGCTACTCGACCGACATGGTACGGGACCCCTTCTTCCGGGCCCGGACCTTCGAGCAGGGCTTGCGACAGGAGATTCGGGCGTCGCTGATCTCCCTCAGCATTCCGACCCAGGCGGGAGTGCTGGAGCGAGCCCTCCTGATCGAGAGCTTCCTGGCAGAGCCTTCTTCAGCGGCGAGACCTAGCGCAGGGCGGCAGGTAGCTGAGTCTTCGGCAGCAGGTAGCCGACGGATGACTCTCGGGTCCAGGCAGACCAGACCCCCACGCAGACGGCCTCAGGACACCGGCTCAGCAGTACGGGGCACACAGCGGAGTGCCAGCCTTCCGAGAGGCAGGCTGTGCTACTCCTGCGGCGGGCAGGGTCACATGGCTCGTGACTGCCCGACTCGCCGATCAGAGGAGCAGCAGACGGTGGAGGGGCCACCCAGGCAGAGGCAGAGGGTCGACCGTGGCGGTCCGCAGGGAGGAGGCGGATGAGGCAGAGGAGCTGGCCGAGCAGCGGGTGGTGGGCGACGCTTCCAGGCTCTACCCCCACCACCACCAGGAGGGCCACCTCGACCACAGGGAGCTGGCGGGCAGGGACAGCCCCAGCTCCAGGCAGTGGAGGCCTACGACCCCAACATGCCAGAGATGATTCGAGGTACGATCTGTGTCTATTTCACCCTTGCTGCAGTACTTATAGACACAGGATCGAGTCACTCTTTCATAGCCTCTGCCCTTGTTCGGAGCTCGGAGATTCCGATTGAGCCGTTGGCTCGATCCTTACGGCTAGAGACTCCTACGGGAGTAGACTCGACGATTACGCACTGGTGCCGGCAGTGTGAGCTTACTCTAGGAGGCGAGAGCTTCGGCTGGGATCTCCTTGTAGCGGCGTCGAGGCCTTACGACGTCATCTTGGGCATGGATTGGCTATCCACAGTTCATGCCCAGATCGACTGTTTTAGGCGCAAGGTGCGATGTGTTCGCACCGACGGGAGCAGGTTTACCTTCACCGGCGAGAAGGGAACCTTTGCAGCACAGGATGGACTTCCGCGGAGGAGAGTGCAGCCCATCTCTCATCAGTTGGCTAGCCTCATCCTAGGAGTAGTGGACGTGCGGAGTCCAGTTTTTCCTGCAGTGGTGGACCAGTACGTGGACGTCTTTCCCGACGACGTTCCAGGGCTACCTCCTCGTAGAGAGGTAGACTTTTACATCGACTTGTACCCCGGGACAGCCCCGATATCTACTCCAGCATATCGGATGGCCCCCGCCGAGCTTCGAGAGCTGCGGGTACAGTTGGAGGACTTGCAGAGCAAGGGGTTTATCCGACCCAGTGTTTCACCCTGGGCTTCCCCGATTTTGTTCGCCAAGAAGGCGGACGGGAGCTTGCGACTGTGTGTCGACTATCGTCGCCTGAACCAGGTGACAGTGAGGAACAAGTATCCGCTGCCACGGATTGATGACCTCTTCGATCAGCTCAAGGGAGCGCGGTGGTTCTCGAAAATAGACCTCCGGTCAGGCTATCATCAGCTCAGAGTTCGAGACGAGGACGTGCAGAAGACGGCCTTCAGGTGTCGGTATGGCCATTATGAGTTCTTCGTTATGTCGTTCGGCGTAACCAATGCTCCAGCAGTGTTCATGAGCCTCATGGACAGGATCTTCCAGCCATACCTCGACCGATTTGTCGTGGTCTTCATTGACGACATTTTGGTATACTCGACGACTGAGGAGGAGCATGCCTACCACCTGCGAGTTGTGCTAGACACACTCCGAGAGCACCAGCTTTATGGCAAGCTCTCAAAATGCCAGTTCTGGTTACGTGAGGTCCATTTCTTGGGGCACGTCATTTCTGAGGCGGGAGTTGCAGTGGATCCCGCGAAGATCGAGGCAGTGCTAGCTTGGGAGCCACCCAAGAGCGTGACAGAGGTGCGGAGTTTCTTGGGCTTAGCCGGATACTATCGGAGATTTGTGCCGAACTTCTCCAGAGTTGCAGCCCCACTCTCAGCGTTGACGAAGAAGGGGAAACCCTTTGTGTGGTCAGACAGATGTCAGCAGAGCTTCCAGGAGCTGAGACAGAGATTGACCAGCGCACCTATCTTGAGGTTGCCTGAGGAGGGAGTTGGATACGTAGTTTACTGTGATGCATCAGGGACTGGACTTGGGTGCGTCCTGATGCAGGAGCGGGCCGTGATCGCCAACGGATCACGACAGTTGAGGCCGCATGAGCAGAACTACGCCACTCATGACCTGGAGTTAGCAGCAGTGGTCTTCGCTCTGAAGACTTGGCGGCACTATCTGATGGGCGAGCGCTTCACAGTCTTTTCTGACCACCAGAGTATCAGGTATATCTTCTCTCAGAAGGACCTGAACCTGAGACAGCGGAGATGGCTTGAGTTCCTCCAGGACTATGACTTTGAGATAGTCTATACTCCTGGGAAGGGGAACGTGGTAGCCGATGCCCTCAGCAGGAGGACGGGCATTCAACTCCTTGAGGAGACGACGGAGCAGCTAGCCTCCTTACAGATATCCTTCGTGGATAGAGACGGAGCAGCCTTTCATCAGTCTCTCACAGTCTCTCCTCCACTTCTACAGCGGGTCAGAGAGGCTTAGCGTGGGGACGCTGACTGTGAGACCCGGCGTGCACTGATATCCTCAGGTCAGGCGCCTGATGGTTTCACCCTTGGAGCAGAGCACGACATCCTTTTTAGAGGACGTACCTTCATACCAGTCGCTTTACGAGAGGAGGTGCTGAGAGAGTTTCACACTTCTCCCTTGGCGGTGCATCCCGGAGTGGCGAAGATGTAACAGGATCTCAGGCGACAGCACTGGTGGCCGGGCATGAAGAAAGCTGTGGCAGATTTCGTTTCACGATGCCTCACCTGCCAGCAGGTGAAGGCAGAGCATCAGGTACCATCAGGCTTGGTACAGCCCTTGGAGGTCCCGGAGTGGAAGTGGGATGCCATATCTATGGACTTCGTGACTGGACTTCCACGCACTTCCAGAGGTCACGACTCCATTTGGGTGATTGTCGACCGACTCACCAAGTCGGCACACTTCTTACCCATCAGAGAGCAGGGCTCAGTGGAGAGCTTGGGACGTCTTTACGTCCAGGAGATCGTACGGCTTCACGGTGTGCCATCGTCTATCGTCTCCGATCGAGATGCTCGTTTCACTTCCCGGCTTTGGAAGGGGTTGCAGGAGGCGTTCGGGACGCGGCTCCATCTGAGCACAGCCTTCCACCCTCAGACGGATGGTCAGACGGAGAGGACCATACAGACACTCGAGGACATGCTCCGTGCATGTGTTCTCGACTTTGGTCGCAGCTGGGAGGACCACCTACCCATGGTGGAGTTCGCGTACAACAGCAGCTACCACTCCACCATCGGGATGGCACCATACGAGGCGTTGTACGGCAGACCCTGCAGATCACCGTTGTGCTGGACAGACCCTGGGGAGTCAGCACTCATGGGACCAGAGATGGTCCGAGCCATGACAGAGAAGGTCCAGATCATCCAGGAGAGGATGAGGACAGCTCAGAGCCGGCAGAAGTCATATGCTGACAGGAGGCGGAGGCCACTCGAGTTCGAGGATGGCGACCACGTCTTTTTGCGTGTCTCACCTCGACGTGGTTTACGGAGATTTGGCCGAGGCGGCAAGTTGTCTCCACGCTTCATCGGGCCTTTCCAGGTCCTCAGCAGGATAGGAGAGGTGGATTATCGCCTGGCTCTACCACCTCAGTTGCACCGGGTGCACGACGTCTTTCACGTGTCTCAGCTGAGGAGATACGTGCACGACCCGACGCACATCATCGACTTTGGGGAGCTGGACGTGGACGATGGGGCGACTTTTGCGGAGGTCCCAGTGGAGATCGAGGATCGACAGGAGCGGGTCCTACGTGGGCGGTCGATTCCTCTTGTGCGCATCAGATGGCAGCACGGGAACCTCCAGGAGAGCACTTGGGAGCGGGAGGCTCAGATGCGTGCTCAGTACCCCCATTTGTTCCCCTAGTTTTTGATGTATCTTTACGGGGACGTAAATCCCTGAGGTGGGAGTAATGTAAAGACCCGCAAATTTCAAGGAAATTTTTTTCTTAATTTTCTTTGGAATTTTACAAGAGCGCAGCTTCAGACGGCACCTGATTCCGAGGCCCGGTGTGCCCGGAATCAATTTCCGAAGTTTGGCTCGGGTACGTTCAGTGAACGGACGAGCGGGTTTTTCTATCTTTTGAACCGGTGCCCGGAATCGAATTCTGAGGGCACCGATGAAATCGCAGCTCCGGTATTTGCTCAGAAACGCCTCTTCCGGAGTTGCGTTTGCTCAAACGTGGTTTTTAAATTTTGCGGCTTTAAGTCAGAAATAAAATAAAGTTTGTGCGACAAATTTATTTTATTTCACTTAAGCTGCTTGAAAGCCACTTGAAGCCACTTAAAGGCGGCTTGAACTGAGTTGAACTGGATAGGATGCTATCCAGAAATATCCTACCCCCTTGGTAGGATATTTGTGAGGCAGGGCCCGCACGAGCCCCGCCGTTTCTTTCGCTAAGTAACGCACCCGCGAAAACCCGTCAAAGTAACTGAAAAGTCAACCGACGCATTTTCTTTAATTCTTAAACAGACCATTTAATTGGGCGGTTTATTTCGTGAATTAAATGGGTTGTTTCGCTCGTTGAATTAATTCAACGAACTGATGGGTCGTTACTTACGCTTTTGTGTTGTTGGCATGTTTATAAAATAAGACCAACCTAAAAATCCTTTGAAAGGATTTGAGAGGATCTTGTTTCTTTATCTCCCCGCGAAGAACGCGAAGAACGCGAAGAACGCGAAGAACGCGAAGAACGCCGGAACCGGAATTCGACGACGCACACCGTGATCTGCGACGTCGACGAGCTTTACCCGCGACGTTCTTCGGCGACGCCTCTTCTTCCGCAGCCGATCCTCGTTCGGCAACTAAGGTGAGAATCAGATCGTTTAAGTTCTCCCTTTTTAAATTTCGATATCAACGGATTTAAATTAATTAAATCCGTTTGATCTTGATTCGGAGATTGGCGACGCGACGCCGGATACCGCAACGACGCGACGATCTCCTTCTTCCGCGACGAGCGATTCCGCGACGACCTCTCGTCCGACGACGACGACAAGGTAAGGGTTGATTTGAAATATTTTCCTTTCCCGTGATTTTATTTCTTTTAAAATAAAGAACCGATCACGGAACAATTTTAAATTTATTTAAAATTGTTGATTGGTCGTTTCTTGTTTCTCCCGTTGTTTATGACTAACGCGGAGGGTGCGGGTCTAACGAACAAGACCCGGCAACCCTCTGCCGATCTTCCTTTTTGTGCGGATTTGGCGGGCGACGGCAAAAGCACGACGCAAGGGCCATTCGTTGATTTCGCAGTGAAGGACGCGTCCCGGGAGGAACAATGGCGCAGACGGGAGGCAAAACGGGCCACCGGAGCAACTCCGGCGGTCCGCGGAAGGTGGCGGCGGCGCCCGGCGCGCTGCCGGAGGAGTCCGCCGCGGCCGAGCCGCGGCGGCGGCGAACCGCCGGACCGCGTCCGCGGTCTGGCCACCCAGCACGCGGCCCGCGCGGGCCGCGTTTCTCCAAAGCCGCGGGTTTGACCCGCGGCGGCTCACTCGGCCGCTCGGCCGAGGCCGAGCCGGCCGGTCCGGTCGGCCGGGCCGCGCCCAGGCCGGACCGGACCCGGCCTAGCCGGGTCGGGCCGGGTTGGGCCGACCCGGTTCGGCCGACCCAGGGGGGGTTCGGGCCGGGTCGCCCCGGGCCCAGAACCCCCGTTACGGGCCTTCTTCGGTCTTTCGCCCATATCTTGGGCCTGGGACCTCCGATTGACGAACCGTCAGTGGCTACGCGATCCTTGGATCAAGACGGTCGTTTCGGTATGTTATACTCAAAGTTTCAGAAGACTTTGGGTTCGGCCGGGTTGGTTCGTACACGAAACCAACCGGGCCCTCGGAGCGGAAACGCTCATAACTTGAGCTACGGACGTCCGATCGACGTACCGTCAGCTGTGGTAGTTTCCTCTATGTGAGACGGAACTTTTGGCATACTCCGCCCGAGGATCGGATACAGGCGGAGTACGGTCGGGTTGGTTTTGCCCTAAAAACCAACCGGGCCCCTGGGACGAAAATGCCAATAACTCTCAGACCGGGCGTCCGATTGATGCGCCGTCTGTTGCGTTGAGATCCTGTTGTCGATACGGAACATTTGGATACATCAACTTCGGACTACGTGTCAGTTGATGTATCAGCCTCTCGGCTCGTGGAGCGGACCCTCCTAAACGAGCTCGCTGTGTGCGGGAACCCTAGCGCTGGCTGTGACTTCGACGACAGAGCAGAGATCCTCCGTGGACTGCGACGACGGCAGAGCAGAGATCCTCCGTGGACTGCGAGGACGGCAGAGCAGAGATCCTCCGTGGACTGCGACGACGGTAGAGCAGAGATCCTCCGTGGACTGCGGCGACGACTGTGCAGAGATCCTCAGTGGACTGCGTCGACTTCTGCACTCAGCGATCCTACGTGGATCAATGCCCGATCCTGTGTGGGTCCTACTACCGGTTCTGTGTGAGCCACTGCCTACCGGTTCTGTGTGAGCCATTGCCTACAGGTTCTGTGTGAGCCCGATCCTGTGTGGGTCTTTTGCGGGGGTTAGTACCTATCGGTCCTTCGTGGGTCCGACGACTTAGATGGATCAGTGATCGTCTTTGACGTCATCTGAAAAAGTATACCTGGTTGAGCTGAACCTTATGTTACTCTCCTTTGTGGATTGTGTTGAACTATCCTATGTGGATTTACTGTTTACTCTCCTTGTGGATTTGAGTCTTTCTTTCCTATGTGGATTGAGTTGTTCTTGAGCTCGTGAGCAGAGCTAGAATTGGGGACTTAGGTATATGTATGGGCATATACCTAAGTCGAGTCAGATGTTACTTCGTGATTGCATCTTTCTTTTGTGCTATATCCTTTGTGGATTTCGGGAGACCTTCGGGGGTCTCGGGGTCCTTACTGAGTAGCTTATACTCACCCCTGCACGGGCTATGCCCGCACCTTGTTGTGTTGGTTGCAGACGACGGACAGCGCTGATCACGGTTGGGGCGTGGAGCAGGACGGTACCTGGAGGTGGACCACTGGGCGGGACGTGCTCGGAGCGGACGTGGGACCCGAGGAGCCTAGAGGCTATCTGTACCCACCCTTCAGGTGGGATTTCCAGTGGACGACACGAGGCCGCCGTCTTTTCTTCAGTTGTTGTACTTTACTTTTTAGTTGTACTTTACAGTTGGGCTTGTATTCCGGCCCCCTTTACTTTTCTGCACTTTACTTTCTGCTTGCTGACTCTGTGTGGTTGTTACTTATAAAGGCAATGCCTTCCCTGTTTACTGGGATTTTACGCCTTGGTGCTAGTCGCCAGCCCCTGGCCTATGGAAGGCGGGCTTGGGGTAGTCACGGCACGGGCCCCGAGGTCGGGTCGTGACACATAAATTGAACTATTTATGGATATAATCAATAATCATAAAAAAATGTTTTCTTTGAGTAAGTATATACTCATAAACCCTTCATAATGGTTTGTAATGAAAATGAGAATTATCCTAAGCATATCCCCCAGGAGTGTCATAACCCAGAGTGCAGTAAGGCCCATTGTCGTGCACTAGTTCCCATTCGAGTCTAGCTCAAAGCAGTGTTTTTGGGTTTTACCCCTTGGTACATCTGTGCCAGAGCCGCCTCTACCTACTCATATCCAGATAGGGATGTATTTCTCGGAAAACTTACAAAATATCTACAATACCAAAATTCTAGGATGTTCTTCTATACTAATCCTCAAATTTTATCTTAGGGCTATGTGCTCTAATCAGAGTTTATCTAAATCTAGCTTCCAAGGTTTGTAGTAAACTTCCTCTGATACCAACTGTAACGCCCCAATCCTAGTTACCCAGAGTCAATGCATTATTACATAACAGTGGCATGATCACAAAAGATCAAATCTCTAAATATCGATTAGTTTAATAGCCTTGGAAACACTAGATATATTCATAAGTCTTACCTTACATCATAAAATGAAAACTACAACAACGTCTGGTCTCCACACTCATATCCTCTCATACTATCCCTGCAGGTTATTCATAAAATACTTCTTAACATCCTGGGAAAAATAAAACATAGAAAGGGGTGAGCTCATATGCCAAGTAAGGATAACAATATAGTAGAAACTTTCATAAATAAGCATAAAAATTCAAGGCAATGTATAACTAAAACAAAAGCCTTTTATACTTGAACTTAAGCATAATATTGCAGAAATAAAATGAAATAATGCCATTAACTTATTCACATGGATATTCTACAAGTCAAATAATCACATGAAATATCAATAACCACTTTCATAATGATGGAATGCATAATGCTAGACTATCATAACCACATAGTCAAGGCCTTGTGCGAAGACTACAAATAAGATTTTGTCAAGTCCATGTGCCAAGACACTAGTTTGTCTCATGAGACCTACCGATGCATCTAAGAGCTATAGCGGGCTCCACCCTTCACTTATTAAGTCCAATGCATTCCTCATATGAATAGGTTTAAACATAACATAAACATTCGTATTAAAACTAGCATACGAAATGTCAATACTTTCTCCATAAACCATGAATGGTATAAAAATAACACATACACAGTCAAAAATATCACAAAACCTTCAATACAATATGGATGTTTTGTATCATAATAAATCAACTTCAAATAAGCTTAAAATATATCAAAGGATGTTGACATAGATCAAATCAAAAGTATTTGAGAGAAATATCTCTTTTTTTGAAATCATTTAAAGGTCACATAATTATAAAATAAAACATTTAATTTGAAAATATAATTATAACCTTATAAGGGAAGCTTTGAAGATTTTATAAGGGCGCAAAATATCCACACCCACCGTATAAGTTTAAAAATATATTTTACCTAAATTATGTCGAAAAGGTTAAAAAGGACCTTGTTTGGAAAATGACAGAAAGATTCCTTTATAAAATTCTTATAAAAATTAAAACAATGGTATAAATGAATTTAACCCATAGTTCGTAAAATAGTAATAATGATTTGAAATACATTTTTAAGAAACATGGATGTGGATGATAAAGAGGTCCCAGTAGATAATTACATATAAACAACCTTAGATAATGAAGAGATTATAAAATAAAACCTTACCTTGTACTTTTCCTTGGTTGAGGGTAGGTTAAACTCTTATATAATGGTGAAATAATTTTTATTAAATTATACAATAATCATATACATTAATATGATATCATATATGATCTTTTAACATTTCTTTGTTAATAATATCTTAGTATTATCGTCGTTTCGGGTGTTAACTTACTCGTTTTCTTTTATATGTTTTGTTACATAAGTCATGTTTGTTATGGATAGGTTGTATCTTATTCATATAAAGAATTATATCAAGTCCTTAAACATTATTTTTAATCATCAAATTGAGAAGTATACTTGCAGGGATACGATGGGGAATGAATCTCATCGCGTTCGTGGAGACGGTAGTCCGTACATACCCACGAGCGACAATATCATTATTTTGATATTAAAATAATATATAATTAGATGGTATATCATATATAAAAAATCATTATCATTTTATATTTATTATTTACATGAATTACACATCATTATTATACCCACCCAAAAAATAATGTATTGAATAACAATTACACCACGACGTGGAGACGGTAGGTCGTACGTACGCACCTATGGTGACATGTCAATAAAAGGATGGATATAATACTGAATATGGTTGTACAATATTTATAATAACATCATAGTATATATAAGATAATGGAGTTATTATTTTATAATGGAAATAACAAAGAAAGAAGAAGTTGATGAAGAAAGGAACTTGAAAGAGGGTGGTGAAAACATTACCTCTTCTTTGGGTTCTTCCTTTTGATTTGATCAAAAGGTCTCCTTAAGTTGGACTTCTGATCAAACTAAAGATTATAGGTTGAAGTGATGTAATTTTAGAGAATATTTGGGTAGGTTTTGTCCGAGCCAAAATTCTTTTAAGGTGTGAATTAGAGGGAAGGTGAAGTGCCCTTTTATAAGAGGGGTGAGGGGTACATTAGGAAAAGCTAGAAATATTATATTATAATAAATTCATATTCGGTTTCTAGTGGTTACAAAGTGGATTATTTATAGGATAAGGTGGTTATGGGTCGAAACAAACTCAACAAATAGGTTTTAGATAGGTTTGGGTCACTTTATTAACCTTATCTTTTAGTTTTAACGCTTAGTTAATTAGTTTGACATTTACCATTTCTCTTTGTATTTTTATATTATATAGTTAATAAACTTACTATATACATCCAAGCAACCAACAAGTGGTCCATTAATGATACACATATCATGATATAAGTCCTTTGGTTGAACCTTAGATTTTTAGGAATATTATATCAATTTATAATATAATATTTTTAAAAAAAACATCTTTATGTCAATCTTGACACTATTTAACAATTGATTTTTGTTAAAGTCTTAACAACTTTATTAATTTGATCCAAATTCATTTAATCATCCCTAACATGTCATATTAACCAATAAAATTCTTTGAATTCATAAAAAGTCTAAAATTACATTTATTTGGATATTTATAATATCAATTATTTTAATATTTCATTAATTATGTAATTACTTAATCACCATTGCGTCATAAATAAATTAAATTATTTAACATCTAAAAATTATAAATAAAATACCATTATGTAGTAAATCGTTTTTAGATTTCTAATGAATATTTATAATCAAATTTATGTTATGTATAACCCTATATTAAAATGTTTTAGTTATTAAACATTGATTTTAACTCTTTTAACTCTTCTTTGAATTAAATAATAATAAATGTCCTAATCTAATCCAAGTGGACCAAAGAGGTAAATATTTTATTCCTAAGGTTTTTTTAATCAAATTATACTTAGCCAATAGAATTAGGACATGTCTTAGGATAAGAATAATATCATTTTACCCTTAATTACCCTATTTACTTTTAACCGTGGTAAATAAAAGTAAAAAGTTGTTATTCACCAAAAAAATATTTTTATCTTATTGAACCACATTTTACTCCTTGATTTTAACCGTGTCTCTCAGATTTTTGAAATTCCACTCACAGAAGCGGTAAAATTAAGTTTTATGTGAATTTGCAAATTCTCCTAGGAGATGGGTAAAAGACAATGAAAAGTTCAATAAAATTTTTATATATCTAAAATAATTATAAACTGAATCAAATGAATTAAATTGAACTTATATAGGTATTATCTATCTCTTCTGACCTAAAATAAATTTAAATAAGATAAATTATTATTTAAATAAAAATTCTATTTTAAACTATGACTTAGTGTTTTTCACTATTCATCGAAAATTGAAAGTTTTCAGAAAAATACCAAAATTTCACCCTAGGATAATTTTGATATTCCGAATCGAAAAATGAAGTCCATTTTGAGAAATAAAATTTATAAAATTTCAAAAAGTGGGTATTACTATTCATAACGGCTAGTTTGATTAGTTGTGGTGTGTGTTAGAACTCAAAGTTGCGTACAACACACGCTACTGTATTATTCAATGAGAAGCGTATTGTGGAAGCTTTGGGTGTTACAAAGGATTCTTCCTACATACCTCGCCTTGGAAAATATCAAAGACCTCATAGTTCAGGTTGGGTGTGGGGATTACACTCTAGGTTGCCCAAGGTGTTGGTGAACCGACATGAAGGGGGGTCGGAGTGACCAATGGGTGGTGGGCTTTAACCTCAGGGAGGCTTCCTATGTACCTCGCCTTGGAAAAGATCAAAGACCACATAGTTCAGGTTGGGTGTGGGGCTTACACTCTAGGATTCCCAAGGTGTCATGTTTAGTGCTTGCTCTAAGCCCACGTGAGTCATGCTCGGTGTGAGAAACAAGAGACAGAAAAGACCTGACGATCATGTAACAAAAGGTGCATTCGTGGGAAGTGGAGTGGGGATTACACGTAGTTAGCAGCCCCAAGAAGAAACAGGGGCTTACGCGTGGTCCGCATCCCAAAGAGGAAATAGGGGCTTATGCCCGGTTAGCAGCCTAAGGTGACGGAGACTAGGACTTACTCTAGGATGGAGGCCCAAATGGTGAAAAATTCCAGTGGGAGAAGGACTTGGCACCAAGGAAGAGAGGAAGAGAAGGGGTGTTGCCTCCTGTAAGAAAAGCTAGGGGCTTAAACCAGGGTGGTTGCCCTTTCCCTGTGTCTGACATACGGGGTGTGGTTATAGTTTAACATCATGTGTCGAGGACGATGCTGCTTTTTAGTTTAACGTCCTGTAGCTTGGACGTGGTCGGTTCACTCTACAACCCTAGGACTTACATAACTGTTACACTCTGTACCTTGGTGAAGAGAAGGGACATGCAACGCCATGGTCGAGGGGTGTCTTGAGGTGATCCAAATGGGGGTCCACGTTAGCATGGGTATGCGAAGAAGCAATAGCACTTAGCATGCACGGGTACCACTAAGGAGTGGCAATGATGGATGGGGCGTACGCTAGGAAGATGATTTGGTGCCGCTATGGAGCGACAATGGTGAATGGGACTTATGCAAGATTGATTCCTGTAATGTCTTCCTCGTGTCTGGCTATGAGGGCATCCCAACTCACTGGTGGTTTGAGGTATATAATTGGGGCAAACACCTATGCGCAAGTGCACAAGTGGGATAACACCAAGGGGCACTGCAATCAGTCCAAACAAAGGGAGATGAAAAGTGTAATTACATGTCGGACCTTCAGAATGCATTGAGGGTGGTGTTGTGATAGAGGATAACTATTGACCATGTTCGAAACACATCATCTATATCATGTTAGCCTGAAATGGGGACAAACAAATGAGGGTTGACTTTTGACTGTGTTCGAAATGCAGGACCTAACTCGAAGTGTTGTCCAAAGTCTTACGGGTCGTTGGCCTAGGACGGTAGGTGAGCCAATGTGGCGTGGGACCAGGCTATTAGGGGGTCCCATAAGACATGAAAGAGGATGAATATATGAATGAAGGACATGCAAAGTGTGAGGTGGAGTCATAGAATGTTTGAACAGATTCCAATGATCTTGAAGGTATGCCACTATGATCATGGCATAATGCATCTTATGCTTGGCACATAAGGAATCTCTTATTTGGGATAAGATGCATCCTATTATTGAATAATAGGTTATGCTATAGTTTATAGTCATTTAGATACTATTAGAATCTTATGCTTGGAGCATAAGGCATCTCTTGTTTGGAGCAAGAGGCATCCTATAACTGTCACATCGGGTGTACTACGATTTATAGTCATATCGAGAAGACTGTTGGAATCTCATGCTTGGAGCATAAGGCATCTCTTAATTGGAGAAAAAGGTATCCTATATTTGGAACATAATGAGTACTACAGTTTATAGTCATGTAGATAGGACTATTAGGCATCTTATTCTTGGAGCATAAGGCATCTCTTTTTAGGAGCAAGAGGCATCCTATGTTTGGAACATAGGGTGTACTATAGTTTATATTCATGTAGAAAGCACTATTAGGCATAAGGAACCTAACAATGGATGGTGTTGGGACTTATACAAGGGAGGCCCTTTCTGGTTCGACCTGGTATAGGATCCAAGTGATAGGGTTTAGAGGAGTTTCCTGAGGAATGGTTCAACTCAAGGTACTTGAGGAATTGATGTTGATTATCTCAACTCACGACATGGGAATGGAACCAAGAGGAATATGTCAACCCAAGGTGTTTCATGGTGTGTGGAGGAGTATCTATAATCATGGTATTCTATAGGTGGAAGGTGGGTGCGTATAAGGGTGCAATGGAAAATCCTGACATCCTGACCCGAAGGGCCGGGACTACAACCCGACACTGACCCCTAGTGGGGGTGCGGGTGTGTAGCCCCCATGGTATGGACCAGCAGGTGTAGTCCTAGATACTATTGCACATAATAGGATCGACATGCAGGATGGGCTGCACGCAAGAAGGAGGGGTTGCGTGTAATAAGGAAGGCATGCGCGCAATAGGGCAGGCGTGCGCGTAATACGGGACGTGTGCGTGCAATAGGGGAGTTGTGCGTGCAATATGGGATATTTGTGTGAAATAAGGGATATTTTCATGCAATATGGGATAGTTCCTCGTAATAGGGAATTTGTGCGTGCAATACGAGCGAAGTGCGTGCAATAGGTGGACGTGCGCGCAATAGGGGATCTTTCCGCGCAATAGGGAATGCATGCGTGCAATAGGGGATCTTTGCGCGCAATAGGGAATGCATGCGTGCAATTAGAAAACTGTAGCATTGGAACACGAACAAATTGGGCACATTGGCCCTGTTGTGCACAAAAAATATGCATTTCTCACAAAACAGGGCACCTTAGGGAATTTGTGTGCAAAAGGGATGTTTTGCGCGCAAGATGGAGGGTTTTTTGTGCAGGTGCGGAAAATGATTACTTATGCACATTAGAGAGGTGGACGACCTCTGGGGTCCCCTAGGAAGAAGTGGTGCACTTTTATTTATAGGTGGAAACTATAGAGGCAGCGTTCATAAAATTCCACGCACGTAAATGGTTTTCCACGGGAAACCGTGCGCATAAAATTTTGCGCGCGCAAGGCGATGTGCGTAAAATTCCACGCGCGCAAGTGGTTTTCCGCACGAGGCGAGGGCATGAAATTATGTGGTCGTAAGGTGGTGCGGTTAAAATTTTGCACGCGCACATGGTTTTCCATGTGACCTACAGTGGGAACACGCGCAAAGGGTCGTTTGACGCACCTTTGGCGAGGAATAGGTTTGTGCGCGGGTTGCCATGCAAAATTACTTTATTACGCGCAATATCCTGTTCTTGCGCGCAATATTCCATTTTTTCGTGTAAGATTCCATTTTTTTATGTGAAAATCCATTTTTATGTGCAAGATTCCATTTTTACGCGCAAATCCATACTTTGCCCCAAAACCGTCCTGGATGGCTATTTCCAGCAGCCCGAATTTGAATTGCAATAACTTCTAATCCGTAACTCTATTTGGGCCCCATGACCAATCAAATAGAATATTACGGAACGAATTATGCACTCATATTATATATGGAATCATTTGGTAAATTACATGGACGTGTTTTCCAGTGCCAACAAATTCCCCCAAAGAATGGGGTCCAACGAGGATGAGGAGTATGAGGCGGACCACATTCCGAGGAATCATCTTAGAAAAAGGCATGACATGGGGTCCATTGTATCTCGATCGCATTGATTAAATATCCAACTAAATCTTTAAGCCTTCATGATCCATTCTTGGTTTGGTAAATAGATAATAGAAGGTAATTCACATATATGAGAGTGTTAAACAACAGAAGGTGTGAGGGGATCGGACTGGGACATCGATCACCATTAGGAGCATATTAAAATAGGGATTGAAGATAGAGAATGGGGATATTTGTAAAGATGATTAGGATTTCCAGGGAGGAAGAGGGAGACCTAACTAGAGAATAATGCTCTCAAAATAGTCGAATTACTGCCTTCCCGGTGTGCTCTTGCACTCGAGTAGGGTAACGCTAGGGGCGCTAGAATAAATCCGAACAGGGGGGAATGGAAGGTGTGAATGACAATACCCAAGATTCATAACAATGTAGTGATGGAATGAAAATTAAGAATGATTGTTGACCATGTTTGAAACATAATATCCTTATTGTGTTAGCCTGAAATGGGGAAAAAATGAGGGTCGACCGCTGACCATGTTCGAAACATGAGGCCTGACCCGAAATTTCATCCATTAGTATTTCAGAACGTTAGCCCAGGATATTAGGAAAGCCATAGGACATGCATCCATAATGTTATGGGGTCCCTATAGATGTGAAAGAGGATGAGAGTTTGAATAAAGGGCACGGAAAGCATGGAAGGTTGAGTGGTGGTTTGTTCGAATAGAATCCAACACTCTTGAAATTACACCACCATGGTGGACTCATCGATCTGATGATGGATCATTCCTAATTTTATATAGGACCTCTCTGGTGAGGAAACTGTTGCTTCCCAATTTTATCGCAGGGTATCCTTGAATTGTTCAGGATAAATTTGCAGGGTTCCCAAAAAGCACTCGGGCCATGGGGCTGAAAAAGAGGGGGGGGACCAGATTTGTGATTCTTGGGGATGGACCCAAAGGAAATATGCTTGGGCGTTACTATGTATCCCATGAGGATGGGAATCAAGCCATAGGTATTTCTAGAAGATGTCGTGGAGTTTAACATCTTGCGGAAAGGACACTAAGTGATCTTAGTTTATGGTCATAGTGCTCATACCATGGATGGTAGGTAACGCAGGAGACACATGGTGGGGTAATTTTAAAACCCGACATGAATGGGAACCTAGGGTTCTGATCACCACGTGTTCCTTGGGAAGTTTTTAGGTCAAGGGACCGAAAACGAAAGTTACGTTGGTCTTGAGGCAAAGTGCACGAGCATTCCTACATACGCCATGAGGATGAGGATCAAGCCACACGTAGTTATTAAGATGGCACGGTAGGATACCAGTGCTAGGTATAATAAGGTTGTGCTGGTCTAGACCATACACAAAAAGAAGCAGTATTTGATAGATCTTTTTTGTACTTTAGGATGAATGAGTGTTTTTTGTGAAGTGATGGGCCTAGAGTAGCGAATCTAGGCATCGCAACAAGAATCAATTCAAATGAAGGGATTGAAAAATGATATGGTGTTTGACCAATACCAAACATGATGTCCCTTGAGTGAGGACATCACAATGCAGTGTCGTTTTTTTTGTGCGGTCATGATGATAATGTCATAGTTTAGGGTCATGTGATAGGACCAACCATGCACTTTTTTTAATGGCATGCCGGATAGATGAAACAATTTGAATTCATGTAAGACTAAGAATCATAGTTTAAAGTCATATGGATCAGACGTATACAGGCGTGATGAGGTTCCATAGGGGATGCACACGGCGTGATAAAGCATACCTGACCTGAATGAGGACAAGGTCCACACCACACCATGCATAATTCCAAGAAATAAACATTGGGCCGAAGGGCCGGGAGAGATTAGAGGGAAAAAGTGGGGTAGGGGAAACTAACTCCCTATTGAGCTGGACTCGAAGACGAGATGTTTAGGTGTTTCTATGTTTCCCATGGGAATGAGAATCAAGTTGCAGGTAGTTCTTGAAGGTTCCTTTTAGTGTCGTGCGGAACAACACACAGTTTAGTGTCATGTGGGATAGAAAATAAAGGTGGGATAACTCTTAGACAAGGGCGTACGTGGTGCAGCTAATAAAAACCTGACATGAATGAGGACATAATCCCATACCACGCTATACATTCCCTACAGGAGTTAAATCCCTGAAGGCATAACAAAAGAGATAAGTTAGTGGAACTCGAGCTGGACCCATAGATGAGATGTCTGGCCATTCCTACGTATCCCATGAGGATGGGAATCAAGCTGTATGTAGTTCTTATAGAAGGGTAAATATGAAAATATTTTAGTTTAATGTATTAGATTTTGGACCATGGAAAGGTGGGACTATCCCATGTAATTGCGGACCTTAATCTGATCCCTAAGCCTACGTGAGTTGAACTCGGTGTTGGAAATAAGGTAGGATAAGGAATTTTCAATACGTGAAATACATGCAAAGGGGAAATCGGTGTGGAGCCCCAAATGATTTCCTTATCGCTGATTTTCCCTCCTAACGTGTGGATGCGTGCTGAGGAATAGTACGAAGAGTTTTGAAGTTCTACTTGGACATGATGAGGTGGAGAAGTATGTGAGTCATGTAACCGACATTTTGGGCTTAATGGGGTTGGCGTGACGATGGAGGATAATTGTTGACTGTGTTTGAAACACAGCATCCATATCTTGTGACCTGAGATAGGAACAATAAATGAGCATCGACCACTAACCAAGTTCACAACATAGGACTTGTATCAATTTTTTGCTTGAAACCCTTGAGTACGTTGGCCCATAATGGTAAGAGGGCCCTTGTGTAACACCCGAGACTTTTATGTTATATAAATCATCAAAGGAATCTTTTTCTATACAACACTTGCTTGGCTTGCTTTACACGCAATCGCGACCTTCCTCGATAGCTTGCGTCGTACGCAATACCGAGTTTCACTAAACAACATTATGCTATTAAAACTAGCCGTTATGAATAGTAATAACCACTTTTTGGAATTTTATAAATTTTATTTTTCAAAATGGACTTCATTTTTGGACTCAGAATATCGAAATTAGCCTAGGGTAAAATTTTGGTATTTTTCTGAAAACTTTCAATTTTTGATGAATAGTGAAACCACTAAGTGGTAGGTTAAAAACTGAATTTTGCATAAAACTTAATTTTACCGCTTCTGTGATTGGAATTTCGAAAATCCGAGAGACACGGTTAATATCAAGGACTAAAATGTGGTTCAATGAGATGAAAATAATTTTTTGGTGAATAGTAACTTTTTACTTTTTTTACCGCGGTTAATAGTAAATAGGGTAACTAAGGGTAAATATGATATTGATATTACCCTAACACAAGTCCTAATTCTATTGGACAAGTGTAATTCGACCAAAAACAAACTTAGGAATAAAATATGACCATTTAGGCCCACTTGGATTAGATTAGGACATTTATTATTAATTTATTTAAAGAAGGGTTAAAATAGTTAAAATCAAAGTTTAATAAGTAAATCATTTTTACTATGGGGTTATACATAAGATAAATTCAATTGTAAATATTAATTAGAAAGCTAAAAAGATTTCCTACATGATGATATTTTATTTGTAATTTTTAGACATCAAATAATGTAATTTATTTATGACACAAAGATGATGCAGTAATTATCTTATTAATGAAATATTGACATAATTGATGTTATAAACACCAAAATAAATGTAATTTGAGACTTTTTATGAATTCAACTAATTTTATAGGTTACTATGATATATTAATGTTGATATAATCAACTTGGTTCGAACATATAATTCTTTTATGACTTTCACAAAAATCATATATCAAATAGTGTCAAAATTGACACAAAATAGTTTTTAAATCAAATATTATATTATTAATTGTTATTTTATTCCTAAAAATATAAGGTTCGGCCAAATGACTTAGATAAGGATATATATTTTAATAATAAACAATTTGGGGTTCGTTTGGCATGTTATAGTAAGTATATTAACCATATAGTGAAAGAAAACAAAAAGACATGGTAAAAGTTAAATTATTTAACTTAGAGTTAAATCTAATTGATAAGGTTAAAATAATACCCTAAACTTGTCTAAATCCTATTGGTTGATAGTATTTCGACCCATCCCCATTTTATCTTTGAAATAAGACCCTTTGGAACCATTATAAACCGATTTTGAATTTAATATAAAATAATATTTTGAGATATTCCTAAGGTGCCCCTCTCCTCCCTTATAAAAGGGCACCTCCTCCCCCTCCTCCTCACACCAAATTGAGCACTCAAGCTCGGCCAACCCCTGCCATTTTCTCCTCTCCACTTCCCTAGAATAATCCTAGAGGTCCTGGTCTTCTCCAAAGACCAATCTTAGTTCCTTAAGTGGAGGATTCAAAGAGGCGTTCCAAAGAAGAGGTAATATCCATTACCGATCTTTTCAATTTCTTTCTTCTTCAACTTCTTCTTCTTTAGTTGTTTCATGATAAAGTAATAACATCAGTATTACTTACATACTGATATGTTATTATAAATATGAAACAACCCTATTTCACCTTCTATCCATCCTACGGAAAAATGAAATCACCACGCGTGCGTACGTACGGAATACCGTCTCCACGCCGTGGTGTAATCTATTTTCCACCATCACCTTACAAGGATGGTTATAATGGTGTAATGAGTAACTAAATATGATTATTATGAAGTAATATTGATACTGAAATAATATATATATACTCCAATACAATTCCACGATCATAGGAATGATATCATCACTCGTGCGTACGTACGGAATACCGTCTCCACGATGTGATGCGACTCGTTCTACATGATCTTCATTTCATAATGATTATATAAATGAATTGAATGAATGAATATGGTATATAATACACTAATACCATTCTGGAAATGAATTATCTATAACCTAAAGATAAGAATAAGAATTTATTCGACAAAACACGCATAAGAACAAAAAGTTATAAAGACCCGAGTAACAAGTAACAATGAAATATTACTAACAAGAAGCTAATAATATGACCATATATGATATCATATAAATATGTATGATTCTGGAATAAGTCAATAACATTATTTAAACCATTATACAGGAGCTTCGGACACGTACAAAGCTAATCGGACCTAAGGTAAGGGAAATATCACAATCTCATTTTTATCCGAGATTGTTTATTCGTAAGTATTTACTGGGGTGTATTTTATCATCCACATCCATGTTCCCTCAATATGAAATATTGTTTCCATCCACTTGCAATAGTTTAAATCCAATTTTACCCTTAGGTGAGTTTTTAGTAAATAATATGAAAGGAATCTTTTGTCGTTTTTCCGTACGAGGTACTTTTCGACTTTTCCGACAAAAGTACGAAGAATGTTTTTTTTAACTTATACGGCATGAATGGATTTTTAAAACATTGTTTCCAAGAAGCTTCCTTTACAAGTTTTCAAGTTTATTTTTAATCAACTTCTTTTATTTTAAAGTTGTATGACATGTTATGAAAGGAAAAATGTTTTTGAAGAAGAAAGGATATTTTCCTCAAGAATGGAGTTCAAGTGATTTTCAAAATTATTTTCCATCTAAGATAATAAAGGTTCTGTTTTTATCCCTATTATTACATTGATTTGATCATGTTGTGATGGAATTATTTTTATGAATTCCTTTATATTATATGAATTGATTTATGATGTCATGATGTTTCAAGAATCCCATTTTTGTTTCATGTGTTATGCGATGATGTATGTTTTATGATTATGTGGCACACATAAGAAAGGATTCATTATAAGATGGGTGGGACCTATATCTCCCTCCAATGCATTGGGTAAAGATTTTATATCTCATGAGATAGACATGGCTGGAACGGAAGGTTATTTCGGTTCAGTGATACAGGACTGAAACGAGGAGTGAACTCGGTTCAGAAAGGGACTTTGTCCACTAAGATAGTCTTGGCGATGAGTCATGACTAACAAGAAATGATTTTCCATGATTATGTGTGCATGCCACAAAGTTTCAAGTTTTATGTTATGATTATGGGGATCTCATTTTCACTCCTATGATTTGTTCCATGTTAAGATATTATGATCTCTTTTGCAGGTTATGATTTTCAAAAAGATATGATATGATTTTTATTTCCTTTATTTGCCTTGCTGAGCATTTGAGCTCACCCTTTTATGTTTTGTTTTCCCCAGGTCAGGAAGATGGATATTAAGTAGAATATGCTAAAAGGGACCCTAGATATGATGAAATAAATGGGAGACACTGTAGAAGATTTATGAACCAGTTGTTTATGTTTCCCAGTTTCTAAAGGCACTATACCTATACGGTCCTTTGTAGTTTTATCATATGTTGTAATAAGTGTGCTTCAATTTTTGAAGTATTAAAAATGTATGTAAAGTATGGGTCGTTA
Organism: Viscum album; assembly: GCA_963277665.1. NCBI lineage: Eukaryota > Viridiplantae > Streptophyta > Magnoliopsida > Santalales > Viscaceae > Viscum > Viscum album. The sequence goes on from OY728125.1 coordinate 1,949,082,044, forward strand.
TAGTTGGTATCAGAGGAAAGGTATAGTCAACCTTTGGAAACTAGGATGTGAAAGCCTTAGTAAGAACCCTAAGGATAAGTCTAAGCATAGTACACAATCTTAGTGTTTTAGAAATGGCCTTGAATAACCTAGGATAAGACCATAAGCATGAAAATTTTATTCTTGAATTATGTGGTTTCCTATTATAATTAGTGTTGCTCACACTATTCTTCTTGGTTTTAGTCAATGGCTGGAACCCGAAGGAACCGTGTTAATGCGGAATGCGATGGGCAATGCAATGATTGTCCCCCTGAGCAACCAAACGATATGGGAGCTGGAATGCAAAATCTTGTAGCCATGCTCACACAACTTTCTCAAGCTATGAATCATGCAGGATTTCCAAACGAGCAAAGGAGGGAGCAACATTCTGTTGAATCCTTCATGAGGCAGCGTCCACCTTCTTTCAGCGGGTCTACTGATCCATTAGTTGCTGAACAATGGATTAGTACTACTGAAAAGATATTTTCAGTTCTTCAATGTTCTGAACATGATAAAGTCATCCTAGCAGTGTATCGTTTGGAAGGAGATGCTGATCAATGGTGGAATCTTGTTAAGAATACGAGGCAAAGGGATGAAATTGAGTCTATGGAATGGGACGAGTTCAAGAACTTATTTTTCAATAAGTACTTCCCTCGTATTCTCCGAACAAAGATGGAGAAAGAGTTTCTTGAACTGAAGCAAAGGGATGATGAATCTGTTGGTACCTATGAAGCAAATTTTACAAGACTGGCAAGGTACGCTTCTGGTATTATTATCCAACCTGAGAGTAAGATCGATCGATTCTTTAGTGGCTTAAAACCAAGTCTTCGAAGGGCGTTAGCCATAAGAGACTTCAATATCTACGAGGAAATCGTTCGATGTGCTCTCAAAGTCGAGATGGAGATTGGAGTAACCCATCAGTCACATGGGTTTGATAAGAAGAGGAAGATGGAATTCAAAGAAAAATCTAAAGAGCACACAGAAAAGAAGATGAGATTTTCCTTATGCTCAAAGTGTGGAAAGAAACATGGAGGGAGTTGTCTTAAAGGGACAAGTAAATGTTTTAAATGTGGAAAGGAAGGTCATCGGGTATTTGAATGCCGTGATAATGGGAAGAAGATGTCTAATGACGAAAACAAAGGAAGGGATACACAGAATGAACCTACAACACTTCAATGTTTCAAGTGCAAGGAGATGGGGCATTATGCCAATCAATGCCCAAATCCAAGGGTTGATGATGATGGTCGACGTCAACAAACTCTTAAAGCTAAAGACAAAGGAAAGTCACATGCAATTTCTATCAGCGATGTGGAGTACGATAATGATGTGGTGAAAGGTACACTTACCATCCACTCTAAAGTAGCAAATGTTTTATTTGATTCTGGATCCACCCACTCTTTTATTTCTGAAGACTTTTCTAAGGGTATCACCGTACTACCTCAACAATTAGATGTTGAGTTAGCTGTGACAACACCTAATGGCACATCAATCGCATCAAAAGTTTATAATTCTTCTCCGATCGAAGTTTGTGGGAAAGTGCTTCCTGCAAATCTTGTGATCCTTCCTTTAGTGGAATTTGATGTGATTCTTGGCATGGATTGGCTTTCTCTACATGGAGCTCATATCAATTGCCAAAGAAGGGAAGTCACATTTCATACTCCAGATCAATCTACGATCGTATACCAATGCAAGGATGAACATAACCTTCCAGTGGAAATTTCTTCCATCTTATGGGTATTGATCCCACTAAATGAAGGTTATTTATCTCAAATGGTTGGTGAGAAACTCACGATTAAGAATATGCCCATTGTAAGGGAGTTTGATGATGTCTTTCCGGAGGAATTACCGGGTCTTCCACCAAATCGTGAAGTTGAGTTTTCAATAGAACTCGTACAGGGTGCTTTGCCTATTTCAAAGACACCTTATAGAATGGCCCCAATTGAGTTGCAGGAATTGAAGAAGCAACTCCAAGAGAATCTTGATAAGGGATTCATACGCCCTAGTGCGTCACCTTGGGGAGCACCTGTTCTATTTGTTAAGAAGAAAGATGGATCAATGAGACTCTGCATTGATTATCGAGAACTTAACAAGATCGCTATCAAGAACAAATATCCTCTCCCACGCATTGATGACTTATTTGACCAACTACGCGGAGCTCAATACTTTTCCAAGATTGATCTTCGTTAAGGGTATCATCAATTAAGGGTCAAAAGGGAGGATATACCAAAGACGGCTTTCCGTACAAGGTATGGACACTATGAATTTATAGTGATGCCATTTGGTCTTACTAATGCCCCTGCTATCTTCATGGATCTAATGAATAGAGTCTTTAGAGACTATCTTGATCAATTTGTGGTAGTCTTTATAGACGATATTCTTGTCTATTCAAAGAGCAAGGAAGAACATGAAGATCACTTGAGAATTATATTGAAGACCCTGAGAAAGGAGAAGCTTTATGCCAAATTTACCAAGTGTGAATTTTGGCTTCAAAAAGTTGCATTTTTGGGTCACATAATCTCAAAAGAGGGGATATCTGTGGATCCAGCAAAAACAGAGGTTATCGAAAGATGGTCGAGACCAACAACAGTAACTGAGATCCGAAGTTTTCTTGGTTTGGCTGGATATTATCGACGTTTTGTAAAAGATTTTTCATGATTATCTAATCCACTCACCAAGTTGACTCGGAAAGGAGTTATGTTTGTCTGGACAGAGGAATGTGAAGAGAATTTCAAGGAGTTGAAAAGAAGGTTATCCAGTGCACCTGTGCTCACACTGCCTTGTAGTGGAGAAAGGTTTGTGATCTACAGTGATGCATCCAAGAAGGGATTGGGGTGTGTTCTTATGCAAAATGATATGGTGATAGCTTATGCCTCACGACAGTTGAAAATACATGAACAAAATTACCCAACACATGATTTGGAGTTGCCTACGGTAATCTTTGCATTAAAGATTTGGAGGCATTACCTTTATGGTGAAAGGTGTGATATTTATACTGATCATAAAAGTTTAAAGTATATTTTCACACAAAAGGAGTTGAATATGCGTCAAAGAAGATGGTTGGAGCTGATTAAGGATTATGACTGCTCAATCCATTACCACCCTGGGAAAGCAAACAAGGTGGCAGATGCATTAAGTCGACAAGACCATGCTAGTTTATCCATGATGAGGATCACAAAAGATCCAATATTTATGGATTTACAAAGGATGGATCTTGGAATTATAATGGAAGGGGAAAAATCTTATTTTTCTCAAATGAATGTTCAACCATCTATACATGTGAAGATTAAAGAGGCACAGAAAGAAGATGTCGAGTTACAAAAGAAGGTGAGAAATGTTCCTGAATTCAACCTTGATTGTGATGGGATAATAAAGTTCAGGAATCGGGTTTGTGTTCCTCCCATCCCCGAATTAAAGAAAGAGCTGCTGGATGAGGCTCATAGTTCTTCATTCTCTATTCATCCTGGAAGCACGAAGATGTATAGGGACCTGAAAGAGTACTTCTGGTGGGATGGCATGAAAAGAGATGTTGCTGAATATGTCTCTCGATGCTTGGTTTGTCAACAAGTTAAAGCTGAGAGACAGAAGTCTAAGGGGATGTTACAACCATTACCCATACCTGAATGGAAATGGGAAAACATCACTATGGACTTTGTCACAGGACTTCCTAAAACATCCAAAGGCAATAATGCTATCTGGGTCATAGTTGATCGTCTCACAAAGTCTGCACACTTCATTCCTATTAGAGAGGATTTCTCTCTAGATCAGCTTGCCATGATATATGTAAAGGAAGTGGTAAGATTGCATGGAGTACCACTTTCTATTATATCTGATCGAGATCCGAGATTTACACTAGTGGAAATACGGGCTTTAACGTCGTCGTAATAACGTCGGTTTTTTAAAAACCGACGCGAATAGTATATGCGGGGAATTTTTGGCGTCGGTTTTACACAAAACCGACGCCAAAAATAATTATGTTTTTTTTTTCGCGTCGGTTTTTCTAAAAACCGACGCGGAAAACCTCTTCGACCGGATTTTCCGCGTCGGTTTTCATGAAAACCGACGCGGAAAATATAGTCGAAGAGGTTTTCCGCGTCGGTTTTTCTAAAAACCGACGCGGAAAATCCTGTTTTAATCGGTTTTCCGCGTCGGTTTGTAGAAAAACCGACGCGGAAAACCTCTTCGACTATATTTTCCGCGTCGGTTTTCATGAAAACCGACGCCGAAACTCATAAAAAAAATATATTTCGCGTCGGTTTTAATGAAAACCGACGCGAAAAGTCTTTTAAAAATATTCACGGACAGAAACCCTCATTTTGTTCGTCCGTCGAAATCGAGTTCCGCTGCGGCGCTTCGGACTCCCGACGACCTTCGAACTTGATTTGCGATCTTGAACGGCCATTGTTGAAGGTTTTTTGTCGTCTGCACGATTTTGGGTATGTGTTCTTCCTATTTATCTCTTGTTTCATATCCCATTGTTTATTTCTTTATCAATAACCCTATTTTGCGTGATTTGGATTATTGGTTAGATTTTAGTTGTAATTTATCATTATTTTTTGTTTGTATTATCATTGTTGGTGTAGATTTGATATTGTTTGTTTTTGGAAGTAATTATACCGGTCGCAGTTTGGATTTAACATCTCAATTCGGGTTGAATAATTATGTAAGATTTTATATTATGTTGGATTTTAAATAATTATGTAAGATTTTATTTTATTTTATTTCAAACTAGATTAAAAGGGGCTTTAATTAAAAGTTAGAAATTTTGTAAGGTGAGTAGTGGCCTAATTAGTATTTGTATACTCATGTTTATCTACATTTCAGTTTTAGGATCTTATCCAGTTCTTTTTCCCTCTTAGGATGCATTCTGTTTCAGTTTGGGTTAGTGATTAGTGGGGACTTGAGCTCAGTTATTGTTTTACTTATCAAATTATCCCAAGTGTGCCTATTATAGGTTTTTTACGGATTTATTTAAATAGAATATGTGTAAATTTTTTCCATTTAAATGATGTTTTTACTACTTAAAATTATGGTTAAAAGTGTATTGAATTACTTTTGTGAGGACTAGGTGATTTAGGAGATGAAGTGTATTGAGGGAATTAGTTTATATCTATTTATAGTTATTCTTTATATTATTTCTACTGATTCAAATTTTGTGTTGATGTATAACCTATGGATAGGTCATTTCAGATTTCTGATAGAAATATGATGTTAATTACACTATGATTAATGGGTGAAATCATACCTAGTGATTGTTTTAGATGCCTATAATGCTTATTGTTAGTCTATGAGGATTAGGTACTCCCCTCAAGTATGTCATGGTCTAGTTTAGGTGTTTAATGGATAGATATCTTGGGTTGGTTCATGAAAATGGTATCAAAACCAAGATTTTTCAGAGGGTTTGGGTTTCCAAGTTCCCTTTGTTATTTGGCATTATAATGTTATTATGGATATAGGTTATAAAAAATCTAGTGCTACACATTGGGAAAAGTGTCATAATATCTTTTCCATTTGAATCCTTGAGTGTTTATGTAATTCTAGGATTTATTGTTGGATTTTGATATTGATTTTGATTGGTTTTATGTGTTTGATATAAAAATGATGATTGAATTACCAATGATGTGTAATCTATTTGGGGGTTCACTTAATATTGGGGTGATGGTGGATGAAGATTTGTAGCTATAGGTCTATCCCCCATAGTTAGGCCAACCATATGGAGCCCTTTTGAATAGTTTTAATGACTCTTCAAATCCCACAAGTAGTTTTGTTAATCGAGTTCCACATGTGTGTTTTAATACACATTGTTTTAAATAAGGATAGTTATTGCACTATTTTTCACATTAAGTTTTCCATGATTCATTCATGTTACATCAAATGAATAAAAAAATAAATATAGTGTGATCAATAGTAGTCATAGTGAGAAATCATATTATCTTGTATGTCATTCATATAATATTTATATCATGGAACTTTATTTTCAAAAAATGAAACCTTTGATTTAACCATTTTGTCCTTGTATTTCAATATAACACACATGTATATAATATTAAAATTAACTGTTTACTATATTTGTAAACGTGTTTCATATTTGATGTCTTTTATCTGATTATCAATAGTTTTTATGGAATATGTTTTTGTTTACAATTTATCTGATAGATATTTAAATGTTTTTATGTTTTAATATATTCATCAATTATATTGTGATATCAGGTATTAATGGATCATAATTGGATTTATCTACGAAGAACTACTAGTGAATATGAAAGAGGAGTTGACAATTTTTTGGAATTTGCTAAACGGCATAATCAAAATATTGATTTGATTTTCTGTCCATGTGTGAAGTGTGTAAATATGAGAAAGTTAAACTTCAGAGAAATCAAAGATCATCTCATTTGTTATGGTTTTAGCCTTAATTATACACGTTGGATCTTGCATGGTGAAAGAACTGAAAATTCAACATCCAATGTTGATGACGATATTCATAATGAGGCAGAGGATCGTATTGAAGAATTAATTCATGATTTAGGTGTTGAAACCATCGAAAAAACACCAACTGTTGAACGATTGTATGGAGATTCTGAGAAACCATTATTCCCAGGTTGCAGTAAATATACAGTGTTATCAGCAGTTTTGAGATTAGTTAACTTAAAAGCAAAAAATGGGTGGAGTGATAAAAGTTTCTCCAGTTTACTTGAGCTTTTAAAAGAGCTTCTTCCAGAAGGCAATGGGCTTCCAGATTCCAATTATGAGGCGAAGAAAATATTATGCCCAATGGGATTGGGGTATAAAAAGATACATGCTTGCCCCAATGATTGTGTACTATATAGGAAAGAAAATGAACATTTATCAAGTTGTCCTACATGTGGAACATCGCGCTATAAGATGGATGAGAAAGTCAACTCAGATTCATTTTCAGGTGATGTCATGTAACGTTATGAAAAATCAATTTTTTTACTTTCCAATGATATCATCCAATATTTTTTTCAAACAATTCTGATAATTCAATTCTGGTTTATTTTTAGGTACCAAAATCAAAACTCCATCTAAAGCATTTTGGTACCTTCCAATTATTCCTCGTTTGAAGCGTCTATTTGCAAATTCAAATGATGCAAAAAGGTTAAGATGGCATTCAGATGAGCGCATTTCTGATGGTAACTTACGTCACCCGGCCGATTCACCACAGTGGAAGAGTTTTGATAAAAAATTTCATGATTTTGGAAGTGAAGTTAGAAATCTCAGAATGGGATTGTGTACTGATGGAATGAATCCATATCGGAGCCTCAGTAGCCAACATAGTTCATGGCCTGTTTTGCTGGTACTTTACAACTTGTCCCCACATCTATGTATGAAGAAAAAATATGTTATGATGAGCTTGATGATTTCTGGACCAAAACAACCAGGAAATGATATTGATGTGTATCTTACACCATTGATTGAGGATTTAAAACTGCTATGGGAGAAAGGTGTTACAGTTTTCGATGCATACAAGAAAGAGTATTTTCTTTTGCGTGCTATGATAATGTTCACTATAAACGACTTTCCTGCGTATGGAAACTTATCTGGATATAGTGTTAAGGGACATAAAGCATGTCCAATTTGTGAAGAACAAACTTCATATTATCAATTGCAGAATGGAAGAAAGACAGTGTACATGGGACATCGAAGATTTTTGCGAATTGATCATCCTTATCGTAGATTGAGAAAAGCATTTAACGGTTTACAAGAATACAACCTCCCCCCTCAACCATTGTCAGCTGAAGAATATTATGACAGAGTGAAAGATATTGATTCAACATTCGGAAAGAGAAAAAGTTCTGGTTTACAAAAACATATCTGGAAGAAGCAGTCTATTTTTTTCAAACTACCTTATTGGAGATTTTTAGAGATAAAACATAACATTGATGTTATGCATGTTGAGAAAAACATATGTGATAGTTTGATTGGAACTTTGTTAGACATAAAAGGAAAGACAAAAGATGGATTACATGCTAGATTGGACTTGATGTTAATGCGAATACGTTTGGAGTTAGCTCCCGCTGTGAAAGGAAAAAGAACATATTTACCTCCGGCTTGTCACACATTAAGCAAGATTGAAAAGATGAATTTTTGTCAGTGTCTTCATGGTATTAAAGTACCCAGTGGTTTTTCTTCAAATGTGAGTAATTTTGTGTCATTGAAGGATTGTAAATTAATAGGTATGAAATCACATGATTGTCATGTGTTAATGCAACAAATTCTACCAGTAGCAGTGCGTGGTATATTACCGAAAGCTGTCAGGAAGACAATCATCAGGTTATGTAATTTCTTTAAATCCATTTGTAGCAAAGTCGTTGATCAAAATTTGTTAGATTTGTTGGAGAATGAAGCAACTCTTATTCTTTGTCAACTAGAAATGTATTTCCCACCCACATTTTTTGATATAATGGTTCATCTATTGGTTCATTTGGTGCGTGAGATAAGAATGTGTGGGCCTGTTTATTTAAGATGGATGTATCCTTTTGAAAGATATATGAAAATTTTGAAAGGATATGTTAAAAATCCTTATCGACCAGAGGCCTCTATTGTTCAAAAATATGTATCAGAAGAGGTGATTGAGTTCTGTACTGATTATTTGAATGAAGTGGAGCATATTGGTCTCCCTCTATCTCGACATATGACAGTTGACAGAGAAGGTAGAGGGGTTCGAGGCTTAAAGGTAAAGTTCATTCCACGTGATGAAGTGATGCAAGCACATTTATACATTTTGAACAACACAGATGAGGTTCAACCATATATATCCTCACATATTGCTGAATTAAAGTTACGATATCAGAAAAGAAATGAAAAGTGGTTGATGATTGAGCATAAGAAGACATTTGTTTCATGGTTTAAAGAGAAAGTCACCTCAGATATATCTGTATCAGAAACATTGAAGTGGTTATCAGGGGGACCATCTTTTAATGTGATCACTTGGTCTGGTTTTGATATCAATGGCTACACATTTTACACAAAAAACCTGGATGACAAGAGTACCGTTCAGAATAGTGGTGTGATGGTATTCGCTGAAGCAGTGCATTTTTCGAGTGCCAAAGATAAAAACCCAATTTCTGCATCAACATCATATTTTGGAGTTATTGAAGACATATGGGAAATTGATTATATTAAATTTCGAGTCACTATTTTTAAGTGCAATTGGGTTGATAGTAATAGTGGCGTGAAACATGATGAATATGGGTTTAAACTGGTTGATTTGAAAAGATTTAATCACAATGAGGAACCATTTATCTTGGCGACACATGCAAAACAAGTATTTTATGTCATTGATCCGTCGAATGATCAGTGGTCAGTTGTTTTGCAAGGGAAAAGATATCATTTGGGTGATGATGATGATTCTGATGATGCTAGTGATTTACATGAGCGTTATTCATCTATTATGCAATTTTCAGATGATTACAATGAATATAAGACAGACATAGTGCATGCAGTACGTACCGATCATGATGAAGGGACGTGGGAAAACACTAAATTAGTCTCCTAATTTTTCTGGTAAATATTTATATTTTGTGTCTATTTTTAAAACTTACAAATGCATGCCTCTATTTTTACATATTTATTTTTCATTTCCTTGTTTCTAATTATTCAGTTTTCTAATGATATGCAGGTACCCAAAATTTCATTACACTTTCTAGTAGCAATGTCAAATACAGATAGAGATGAGCAGTTACCGAGGTATATCTATTTTGACATATTATTAAATATTCAGTAATATACATATTTAATGAAATAAAACTGTTAATTTATTAAAAAAAATTGCAGGACTACTGATGCGTCCTCGGCGGAGGAGACTTCTCCAGTTACTACTGAAAAATCAAGTTCTCTAGTTGGTAAACGTGGTATTACACGTTTACCAAAACTATCACTCGCTCGTGATGATAACAAATTACACATCCGTTTTGATGATAATAATAATGCAGTTGGCCCAAATGCAGTTCAGTTTGTCAGTTATATAGCGATGCAGAGCCGTTGCAGGATTAGTATTTTATATCCTGATTGGAAGTCAGTGGACAGGACGGCGAAGCAACAACTTTGGGAGGCCGTGACGGTAAAATATCTTTATTTATTTATTTTATCTCATTTTTTTAATATTATATAGTTTAAATGACATATTTTATTTTTTCAATTACAGATGACATTCAATTTTGAGGAAACCAAAGAAATTAGGAAAAGACATCTCTCTTTAGCGGCGGTTCGATGGAGAGATTTTAAAAACAAACTGACGAAAGATTATGTTTTTGGAAAGAGAAGGTTTGAAAGCCCATGTCTTAAGTATCCATATATAGATGAAGAAACATGGAAGCGATTTGTTGACAGTCGTCAGGAAGAGAAATTTCAGGTATTGTAATTGTTTTATATTTTAAAATTTATGCTATATTTTCCTTATTACTAATGTGTTTATTTTTATGTAACAGGCCTCCAGAAGATCTCATCAGGAGATCCAGTTGAAAAACGTATACCCTCATACTTTATCACGTGGAGGATACTCGTATTTGGAGCAGAAAATTATTGAAGAAAAATTTGAAGCATTAAGAGCTCGATCAAGTAGTGGTTCAGAAGAGGTCCAGTATGGTCCTCCATCTCCTCCCACTCGCCATGAGAAATGGAAACGAGCAAGAAGAAAAAAAAATGAACAATATCTTACAGACGAAGCTCATCAAGTGGCTGATAGAATTGTAAGTAAATATTAATTCTTTGTTAACAATTTTCCTTTTTTATAATTTATAAACACTAATATAAATTTTTTATTTTTCATTTCAGGATGAACTTCAGGAGAAAGAGACACAGGGCTCTTTTATCCCTGAGGGTAGGATGGATATCCTAGCCACTGCTTTGGGAAAGACTGAACACCCCGGCCGTGTTAGAGGATATCAGGCGGGTGTTAGTATTCGGAAGGTTTTTGGTAAGAGTAAGCAACCAAGAGACCCGGAAATTGAATCCTTAAAAGAAGAGCTGCAGGATATGAAACGGTCTATGGGTGATCAAATTCAAGCAGCAGTACAGAAGGCTTTATTAGAACACTTGGCAAGACAGTCACAGTCTGCTCATCCTTCCGAGGTATATTATTTACTGTTAACAATTTTTCTTTTCTATAAATTATAAACACTGATATAACTTTTTCATTTTTCAACATTCTCAGCCTACTCACTCAGACTATCATGCCTCATATGCTTACCCAACACCGTCTGGGCAGCCTTCCGAGGTATATTATTTAATGTCATCAATTTGTCTATTTTATAAATTATAAACACTGATATAACTTTTTCATTTTTCAACATTCTCAGCCAACTCACCCGGACTACCCTGCCTCATCTGCTTACCCTGCCCCGTCTGCGCAACCATTTGAGGTATATTATTTAATTTAATTTTTAATCAATTTTTCTATGTTAAAAATTTTAAACACTAATATACCCTTTTCATTTTTCTGACTTCTCAGCCTGCTCACCCTGACTACCCTGCCCCACCTGCTAACTTTGAGCCTCCACCTCCTCCATCGGATCAAACCTTATATTGTGAGTTGTTTGCGGGAGATCCTCATGTACATATTGTTGCGTTAGGACAAGTGTATTTTTTGGGGGACTCGGTACATCATCAGCCTATGCAGATGGGTCAGGTTAGAGTATCAGTACTTTTTATTATAGATCCTACTGCTCTACTACCATTTCCTACTGCGGAGATCACCAGTGTTGGGGAATGCATGGGCCATTTTTTACTTTGGCCAACTGCACTTCTTCGTTATATTTCACATGAGGTATGAGTTTTTTTAACTAGTAATTAGAAATGATTCCAAATTACTTATAATGTTTTCTGACATTTAACTTATATAGGAATATCTGAAAGCAAAAGAAACTGTACAAATGCAGCAAAATGTTCAAAAACAGTCGGCTGTAGATACTTCTGATATTTCTTCTGGGTTGAAAAGATTATCTCAGTGCTCTTCTTCCTTGAATTTTATCTATGAGTTTCGGATGACGCCCGATATATGTGGAAGAAATTATAAATTGAGAATATTGAAAGAAGATATCATGAATTTAGTTAATTTTGAAGAGATCGGGCTGAATGTGGTGCAGTTGTTTTCCATGTAAGTAAATTGACGTCTGAATTGCTATTTCTTTACTAAAATATTGTTATGTCATTGACTAACTATGTTTTCTTTTTAAATTAGGTATCTATACAGGATTCTTTTACAAAATGAAACTACAAGCATTTATAGCTTTATAGATCCAGAGTACATTTCCTCGGAAGTCAAACATGTGAAAAATGATGACAAAGTTAAATATATATCCGAGAGATTATCACAAACAGAGATTCAGTGCTGGTTTTTGCCATTTGTTGATAAGTAAGAATATCAACATAATTTTGAACTCATGATCATTATAATGTCATTAATTATGAACTTTTTGTATTATAGGGGGCATTGGATGTTAGGTGTATTTTGCCCAAATGAATGCACCTTATATTGGTTTTGCTCTTTATTAGGAAAAGTGCGTAAAACGTTTTCCAACTTATTAAACAGGTAAGTTGTTTTTTTATTTTTAGAAGTTTGTTATGTTTAATTTTAATTGTTTACACAAGTTTTATTAGTTCTTATATAAAACAATGCAGTTCATGGAAACATTTTACAAATGAAAAGAAACCAACGAAAATCAAATATGTGGAAGTACAGGTAATTAGTTTTTATATTTTTGTTATATATTGGGTTTCATTATTAGTTAAATGTTTTATAACTGCAGTGTCATCGTCAAAATGGAAGCGTTGAATGTGGTTATTATATTCTACGATTTATGTACGAGATAATCACAACTGGGGAAACTACTGATTTTCATAAGGTTAGTTGTATTAACTTTTTTATATATTTTCATCCACTTTCTTCTATTTATTAATTTCATATCATTCAATATTATTGTAGGTATTCAATGATTCACAGTCATATTCTCAATCTGATATGATTCATATTCAATCTACTTTTGCGGACTATTTGTTAAGTCTGATTAAGATTTGAGGTATGTATACTAATATTTATAAATAATATTATATATGGGTTTAAAAAACTAACTCTTATGATATATTAGGTGTTTGAACCTACTAATAATCAAATGAATGCTTCAACAATAACAAACAATGAGCATGTCATATATTTCAGGTACGTGTATTTTAATTCTGATTTACTGAGTTTTCTCAAGTGCCTCTGCAAAAACTGTTTTATTGAATCTACTAATAATCAAATGAATCCTTCAACAATAACCAACAATAAGCATGTCGTATATTTCAGGTACGTGTATTTTAATTCAGAATTAGTTATTATATTTCTTTTCATTGTTATTTCTTAAAATCATTTGTCTGTACAGTGACAAATCTGTAGGGTGGTACTTGGATCATGAACATAGAGATTCGTATAGCGAAATAACATTCACAAACACTAAAAATTGTCTCCCTTGAATGCACAGCAATATCTTCTAGGCCTTTTTATTTTTTATGCAAATAAATATCGAAAAATGATTGCCGAGAAGCATATCACATAATACCTGAAACAACGCTTAGTGGGTTTGCACAAAGATAAAATAGAAGGCGTCAATTTTTAAGGTATGTTTCTTTATGTATCTTCAATCTGCATTTGATTTCAATTTTCTAACCTATTTTTTGCACTCAAATTTATTTCTCTGTTATTCCATAACTTAAACAAATAACAATAGTGAATAGGTAATGCACGTCTATACAGAGCAAATATAAAAACCTGAGGTTGGGGGTGGTGGGGATTCTATGGTGAAAAGACACCCCCAACATCTTCAGTGGGGGAGGTGAGGAAGAGGTTGCATCGGCTGAGTGTTCCTGGAATTTTGATCATTTCATTTTGGTAATTTACTTTGTGAAAAAATGAATGATTCAAATAAATTACACATTTTCATTTAATGTTTATTCATTGCACTAATAACTTGGATTGATTTTTTCACTCGTTTCATTACTGTTTTGACAGGATTGGTGCTATCTATGGGAGGAAACTTACAATGATTGATACTGAGTATGGTTAGATTAAGAAAATGCACCATGTAGGTACGTGTATTTTAATTCTGCTTTACTTTGAGTTTTCTGAAGTACTTCTGTTAAAGCTGTTTAATTGTTTTTGTATACTTCGTTATTTTTTTTCAGGGTTCCGATTTGTTTGGAGGAGAAAATATATGTATTTTATTTAAAAAAAAAAAAAAATTTACGGCGTCGGTTATTTTAAAAACCGACGCCGAATAATTTTAAAAAAAAATTATTTACGGCGTCGGTTTTTTTAAAAACCGACGCCGAAAGGGTTTTCCGCGTCGGTTTTTAGAAAAACCGACGCGGAAAACGCGGTTGAAAGCGGGTTTCCGCGTCGGTTTTTAGAAAAACCGACGCGGAAAACGCGGTTGAAAGCGGGTTTCCGCGTCGGTTTTTAGAAAAACCGACGCGGAAAATCCGGTTGAATGCGGTTTTCCGCGTCGGTTTTTCTAAAAACCGACGCGGAAAATCCTGTTCCAATCGGTTTTCCGCGTCGGTTTTTCTAAAAACCGACGCGGAAAACCTATTCGAATATATTCTCCGCGTCGGTTTTTTAATGAACCGACGCGGAAAATAATGTCTACATGTAGCTTCGGCGTCGGTTTTATAAAAAACCGACGCCGAAGCTCATAAGCGAATTATTTTTCGCGTCGGTTTCTATGAACCGACGCGAAAACGCTATTTTTAACGTCGCCTATAAAGACGTCGGTTTATAACCGACGTTAAAAATAAAAAAAAACCGACGCGAAAAAGTGTTTTTGCACTAGTGTTACCTCGAAGTTCTGGCGAAGTCTTCAGCATACTCTGGATACAGAGTTGAGTTTCAGCACTGCTTATCATCCCCAGACAGACGGTCAGTCTGAGAGAACAATTCAAACCCTAGAAGATATGTTGAGAGCTTGCTCTATGGATTTCAAAGGAGGTTGGGATCAACACCTACCTTTGGTGGAATTTTCTTATAATAATAGCTTTCACTCCAGTATTCAAATGGCTCCTTATGAAGCTCTCTATGGAAAGAAATGCAGGACTCCAACTTGCTGGGATGAAGTTGGGGAAAGAAAGCTATTAGGACCTGATCTCGTTGATGAAATGGCAGAAAAGGTCAGATCTATTCAACAACACATAAGAGCAGCTCAGAGTTGACAGAAAAGCTATGCCGACAACCGAAGAAAAGACCTAGAGTTTGAAGTGGGTGATAAAGTGTTCTTACGAATATCTCCCTGGAAGAGGGTTATGAGATTTGGAAAGAAGGGGAAGTTGAGCCCTAGATATATCGGTCCTTTCGAAATATTGGATCGTGTTGGGAAGGTAGCTTACCGATTGGCGCTTCCACCGAATCTCTCTCAAGTTCACGATGTGTTCCATGTATCTCTCCTGAGAAAGTACATACCAGATCCTTCACATGTACTCAGCTCAGAAGTTGTACCGCTGGAGCAAGATCTTTCTTATGAAGAACAGCCGATAGAGATTCTGGATCGTAGCGAAAAAGTCCTATGAAACAAGACCACTCGCTTGGTGAAAGTTTTATGGAGAAACCACCAACTTGAAGAAGCTACATGGGAGCTTGAGGATATGATGAGGGAGAAGTATCCTCATCTGTTTGTTGCAAAGTGACGAATTTCGAGGGCGAAATTCTTTTTAAGGGGGGTAGAATGTAACACCCGAGACTTTTATGTTATATAAATCATCAAAGGAATCTTTTTCTATACAACACTTGCTTGGCTTGCTTTACACGCAATCGCGACCTTCCTCGATAGCTTGCGTCGTACGCAATACCGAGTTTCACTAAACAACATTATGCTATTAAAACTAGCCGTTATGAATAGTAATAACCACTTTTTGGAATTTTATAAATTTTATTTTTCAAAATGGACTTCATTTTTGGACTCAGAATATCGAAATTAGCCTAGGGTGAAATTTTGGTATTTTTCTGAAAACTTTCAATTTTTGATGAATAGTGAAACCACTAAGTGGTAGGTTAAAACTGAATTTTGCATAAAACTTAATTTTACCGCTTCTGTGATTGGAATTTCGAAAATCCGAGAGACACGGTTAATATCAAGGACTAAAATGTGGTTCAATGAGATGAAAATAATTTTTTGGTGAATAGTAACTTTTTACTTTTTTTACCGCGGTTAATAGTAAATATGGTAACTAAGGGTAAATATGATATTAATATTACCCTAACACATGTCCTAATTCTATTGGACAAGTGTAATTCGACCAAAAACAAACTTAGGAATACAATATGACCATTTAGGCCCACTTGGATTAGATTAGGACATTTATTATTAATTTATTTAAAGAAGGGTTAAAATAGTTAAAATCAAAGTTTAATAAGTAAATCATTTTTAATATGGTGTTATACATAAGATAAATTCAATTGTAAATATTCATTAGAAAGCTAAAAAGATTTCCTACATGATGATATTTTATTTGTAATTTTTAGACATCAAATAATGTAATTTATTTATGACACAAAGATGATGCAGTAATTATCTTATTAATGAAATATTGACATAATTGATGTTATAAACACCCAAATAAATGTAATTTGAGACTTTTTATGAATTCAACTAATTTTATAGGTTACTATGATATATTAATGTTGATTTAATCAACTTGGTTCGAACATATAATTCTTTTATGACTTTCAAAAAAATCATATATCAAATAGTGTCAAAATTGACACAAAATAGTTTTTAAATCAAATATTATATTATTAATTGTTATTTTATTCCTAAAAATCTAAGGTTCGAAAAAATGACTTAGATAAGGATATATATTTTAATAATAAACAATTTGGGGTTCGTTTGGCATTTTATAGTAAGTATATTAACCATATAGTGAAAGAAAACAAAAAGACATGGTAAAAGTTAAATTATTTAACTTAGAGTTAAATCTAATTGATAAGGTTAAAATAATACCCTAAACTTGTCTAAATCCTATTGGTTGATAGGATTTCGACCCATCCCCATTTTATCTTCGAAATAAGACCCTTTGGAACCATTATAAACCGATTTTGACTTTAATATAAAATAATATTTTGAGATATTCCTAAGGTGCCCCTCTCCTCCCTTATAAAAGGGCACCTCCTCCCCCTCCTCCTCACACCAAATTGAGCACTCAAGCTCGGCCAACCCCTGACATTTTCTCCTCTCCACTTCCCTAGAATAATCCTAGAGGTCCTGGTCTTCTCCAAAGACCAATCTTAGTTCCTTAAGTGGAGGATTCAAAGAGGCGTTCCAAAGAAGAGGTAATATCCATTACCGATCTTTTCAATTTCTTTCTTCTTCAACTTCTTCTTCTTTAGTTGTTTCATGATAAAGTAATAACATCAGTATTACTTACATACTGATATGTTATTATAAATATGAAACAACCCTATTTCACCTTCTATCCATCCTACGGAAAAATGAAATCACCACGCGTGCGTACGTACGGAATACCGTCTCCACGCCGTGGTGTAATCTATTTTCCACCATCACCTTACAAGGATGGTTATAATGGTGTAATGAGTAACTAAATATGATTATTATGAAGCAATATTGATACTGAAATAATATATATATACTCCAATACAATTCCACGATCATAGGAATGATATCATCACTCGTGCGTACGTACGGAATACCGTCTCCACGATGTGATGCGACTCGTTCTACATGATCTTCATTTCATAATGATTATATAAATGAATTGAATGAATGAATATGGTATATAATACACTAATACCATTCTGGAAATGAATTATCTATAACCTAAAGATAAGAATAAGAATTTATTCGACAAAACACGCATAAGAACAAAAAGTTATAAAGACCCGAGTAACAAGTAACAATGAAATATTACTAACAAGAAGCTAATAATATGACCATATATGATATCATATAAATATGTATGATTCTGGAATAAGTCAATAACATTATTTAAACCATTATACAGGAGCTTCGGACACGTACAAAGCTAATCGGACCTAAGGTAAGGGAAATATCACAATCTCATTTTTATCCGAGATTGTTTATTCGTAAGTATTTACTGGGGTGTATTTTATCATCCACATCCATGTTCCCTCAATATGAAATATTGTTTCCATCCACTTGCAATAGTTTAAATCCAATTTTACCCTTAGGTGAGTTTTTAGTAAAGAATATGAAAGGAATCTTTTGTCGTTTTTCCGTACGAGGTACTTTTGGACTTTTCCGACAAAAGTACGAAGAATGTTTTTTTTAACTTATACGGCATGAATGGATTTTTAAAACATTGTTTCCAAGAAGCTTCCTTTACAAGTTTTCAAGTTTATTTTTAATCAACTTCTTTTATTTTAAAGTTGTATGACATGTTATGAAAGGAAAAATGTTTTTGAAGAAGAAAGGATATTTTCCTCAAGAATGGAGTTCAAGTGATTTTCAAAATTATTTTCCATCTAAGATAATAAAGGGTTCTGTTTTTATCCCTATTATTACATTGATTTGATCATGTTGTGATTGAATTATTTTTATGAATTCCTTTATCTTATATGAATTGATTTATGATGTCATGATGTTTCAAGAATCCCATTTTTGTTTCATGTGTTATGCGATGATGTATGTTTTATGATTATGTGGCACACATAAGAAAGGATTCATTATAAGATGGGTGGGACCTATATCTCCATCCAATGCATTGGGTAAAGATTTTATATCTCATGAGATAGACATGGCTGGAACGGAAGGTTATTTCGGTTCAGTGATACAGGACTGAAACGAGGAGTGAACTCGGTTCAGAAAGGGACTTTGTCCACTAAGATAGTCTTGGCGATGAGTCATGACTAACAATAAATGATTTTCCATGATTATGTGTGCATGCCACAAAGTTTCAAGTTTTATGTTATGATAATGGGGATCTCATTTTCACTCCTATGATTTGTTCCATGTTAAGATATTATGATCTCTTTTGCAGGTTATGATTTTCAAAAAGATATGATATGATTTTTATTTCCTTTATTTGCCTTGCTGAGCATTTGAGCTCACCCTTTTATGTTTTGTTTTCCCCAGGTCAGGAAGATGGATATTAAGTAGAATATGCTAAAAGGGACCCTAGATATGATGAAATAAATGGGAGACACTGTAGAAGATTTATGAACCAGTTGTTTATGTTTCCCAGTTTCTAAAGGCACTATACCTATACGGTCCTTTGTAGTTTTATCATATGTTGTAATAAGTGTGCTTCAATTTTTGAAGTATTAAAAATGTATGTAAAGTATGGGTCGTTATACCTTGGGTCAAGAATCCATGCCATTTAGGGGTCCCTTTGGGTGTGAAAGGTGATGGAAGACCTAATTAAGGGGAACATGGAGCCTGAGAAATGGGTGAAGGCCTGTCCAGGTAGAATCCAACATTCCAAGTGCTAAACCAGAGTACCCTTGGTCACATTGGTGAATCACCTAAGTGGATCTAGGGGCTCATCTTAAGAGCAGCCTATTTGGAATGAAGAGTATAGAACAAGGGGGTGGAGAACTCTTAGGACAAGGAGGTAAATGGATTGGTTGTTACAAAATCCAATTTGAATGAGGACATGATCCCATACCACACCATATACTCCTCTCCCTAGGGGAATGTAGGACAAGGGGGCAAGATGAGGCTGGACCAGAAGAATAAACGTTCGAGTTGTCCTACGTATCCTATAAGGATTCTAATCGAACCATACGTAGTTCTAGAAGAGACTAAGATAGGGGTAGGATACCCCAATGAGGGGGGTGTATGACACGTCCCGTAACCCGATGTGAATGAGGACGTAATCCCATACCACACCATACAACCCTAAGAGAGAACTTGGGCCAGAGACCCAAGAAGGCCACGAGACCTGAGATTGGGAATTCCAGCCAACTCTTGTCATATGACCTCTTATGTGGGTGTTGTCTCCTCATAGATCCTAAGCCCACATGATCAATTCTCAGTTTGGGAAACAATGAGTAGTACTTGGATCTCCCCATTATATTAGGGTCAGATAACTAGCATCACCCGAGGGAGACCGCATCTTGAAGGTGCGACAAGGCAGGATGAACCACTAATCACTATTTGGGACTTATGGGGGTGGCGATAACGAAAATAGATAGTTGTTGACCATGTTTGAAACACAGCGTCCTTATCGTGTGACCTGGAATGGTAAAAACAACGTGGATCACCCACGGACCATATTCGCAACGCAGGGTCTCGTATCAATTTTTTGTTCGAGATCCTTGAGGACGTTGGCTCGTAATGGTAGGAGGGCCCTTAGTCCACACATCCATTCCATTCAGGGGTCATTTTGGACATGAAAGATGATGGATTCCCAAGTAAAGAGTGTGAGTAAAGCATAAGTGTGCTTGTACGTTTCAACATCAAGCATAACGGTGAAAAAGGTGGAAGTCTCCAGGGAATGGGACGCACTACGGGACCATGATGAAATCAATGTGGATTAAGGAAAAAGTGTAGAGGACCGAAGTTTTATGTACATGTACATTACATTACTTTTTTGGAATACTTAATACATAACAAAAAAAGACACACAAGGACCGTAATAGTTTAGTGTCTTTGGAAACTCGGAACGTAATCTTCTAATCGTGGTGAATGATCTTCAACATCACCCATAAAGATCTTCCACTTTTTGTTTCCTTACCCTAAACCTTTCTTTTAATCCTGGGGGAAAATAAAACATAAAAAGGGTGAGTGAAAATGCTCAGTAAGGGTAAGAATGGATAAAATAAAACATACCATATACATTTGAACTTAAAAACATGAACATATTGTTTAAACATCAAAATCATGAGCAACGACATAAAACATGGAAGTACATAAGGCATAGATCATAATGGAACATAAATCATGATAAATTAGCATGGTAATAAAACATGTAATTGTGGCATCCATTAAGCACATGTAATTATTTCTATAGTAGCCAAGGCATTGCTGCCAAGACCATCTTAGTGGACAAAGTCCCTTTCTGAATCGAGTTCACTCCTTGTTCCAGTCCTATAATACTGAACCGGATTAACTTACCATTCCATCCATGTCTATCTCATGAGATATAAATCTTTACCCAATGAATTTTAGGTATATATAGGTCCCACCCATCTCATAATGAAATCATTCTTACTTGTGCCACAAAATAAACATACATCATTCATAATAACCCAATAAATAAAATGGGTTTCATAAACATCATCCCATCATCACATAATCCATATAAAAGAAATGGATATCATTTAATAATAAGAAAAGTGAAACCATGTAAATCATAGAGACAAGTTACTTGAAACATACACAAATGAAATAATGTCATCTTATATGAAAAATGGTTTTGATAAAACACGTGAAATGAACTCTTGAGGATAATATCCTTTCTTCTTCAAAATCATTTTCTTTTCACAAAATGTCATTCAATTTTAAAAGAAAAGGATTTTGTTGAAAATATCCATGAAATATTTTGGAGGAATCTTCATGAAAATAAGGCTTTATAAAACCGTAAAAATCCATTCGTTCCGTATAAGTTAAAAAAACATTATTCTCATACTTTTGCCGGAAAAGTCAAAAAAGTACCTCGTAACGTAAACAAAAGAAAGATTCCTTACATACCATGTAGTAAAAGTCAAAAATGGGTAAAAATTACTTTAAACATACATGAAAACACTTTCATAAAACATGGACATGGATGATATAAATAACCCCAGTAAATAATTACGAATAAGAAATCTCAGATAAAAATGAGATTTGCAGAATTATCACTTACCTTAGGTCTGATATGCTTAGTATGGATCCAAACCTCCTGTATAATGATTTAAATAATGTCATTTACTTATTAAATAATCATATTAATTGTTTTTATATCATATATGTTTCACTTATGACTTTATATTACCTGTTCTTTTGTAAATTCCATGTTAAAGTAGCGTTTTGGGTAAAATCATTTCATTTGTCATTCATGTTTTGACTTGTAATTATTCATATTATTAATTAGATCATGATTAAATAATACCATAATATACAACATAATTTATATATAATATATATTCAGAATATACATATATATAATAGATCGATAAATGGAAAGAAATACACCGTTCATTGAGACGGTAGGTCGTACGTACGCATGAACGCTGTTTTCGTTTCCTTATTGAGTTGAATGGAATTAAGTAGATGACATAAATATATATATATATATACATAAATACAGTAGCTTTATAATGTCATATATTTCATTATTATTTCTTATATATACTTTATAATCATTTATGAATGGTTAATCATTGAGAATGAATCTCATCGCGTCGTGGAGACGGTATTCCGTACGTACGCACGAGCGATGATATCGTTCCCATGATCATGAAATCTTATTGGAGTCTATGTATACTATTACAGAATCAATATCACTTTATAATAATCATATATAGTTATTATTTACACCATTATACCCATCCAAGTAAGGTGATGGTGGAAAATAGATTACACCACGGCGTGGAGACGGTATTCCGTACGTACGCACGCGCGGTGATTTCTTTTTCCGTAGGATGGATAGATGTTGAAATAGGGATGTTTCATACATATAATAACATATCAGTATATTATTGATACTTATGTTATTTCTTCATAATGAAACAACCTAATAAGAATAAGTGGAAGAAGAAATAAAGTTGAAAGAATCGGTAACGGACATTACCTCTTCTTTGAAGTGCCTCTTTGAGACCTCCTCTTAGGGCAATAAAATTGGTCTTTGAAGAATACCAGGACCTTTAGGATGTTTATAGGGAAGTGGGTAAGTAAAATGGGCAGGGGTTGGCCGATCTTTAAGGCTCAAATTGGTGTGAGGAGGAGAGGGAGGAGGTGCCCTTTTATAAGGGAGGAGAGCGGCACCTTTGGAATTCTTAAAAATATTAATTTATAATAAATCTAACCCCACTTAAAAACCTCCAAAAATGACTCATATCCGAATATTAGATGGGATAGGGTTTTAATATCATCAAAAAATCAAATTTGGACATGGTAGGAATTTATTTTAAACATTATCAACTTGATTTATCCATATTTAATCAATTTTATTTTATTTATGGTTATAACATTCTAAATTTTAAATTATAACAAAAAATTATTTATTTGTTGTGAATTATCCATAATTGGATACTTCAAAATATTTTATACCATATAAATTTAAATTTATAATTTTTAAATATTTTTGTGATTTTTAAACAATTTTATAATATGTTATTTTTATAAAATAACAATAGTGTCAATTTTGACACTATTCATTTATTTGAATTTGAATAAAATATATACAGAAGATATGTTCAAACTAAAATCTTTAATATATTAATAAAAGTTCATATGTATCTATAAAATTAGTGGATCACATTAAATCGTTCATATAATAGTTATTATATTATTTTTAAAAACCATTTATTTGGTTTATCTCTTAATAATATAATTACTACAACATTTTTGTATAATTATTTTATATACTTATTTTTGCATAAAAATTAAAAATAAAATCCTATGATGAAGATAAATCTATTACCTTTCACAATAATACTTTTACTCTAATTTATCATCTTAAAATCACAATATTTAAATTGTTATATTTATTAAATTATGAAGGTGACAACATTGGCATCATTTAAAATAAAATAATATAAGTGTCATAATTGCCTTAATAAGGATCCAAATGGTCAAACATTCGGCCAGTGGATGATTAGGGTTTATATATACACTAATAATAAGTTTTTTGCAGATTTTTGGGCCTTTTGATATGTATTACTATTTCAATAAATACTATATTATTGATTTCTCACTAAATAAATAATTTCTGCATCATTAATGTATCACTATTAATGACAATTATTTAATCCCAAAAAATTCTAAATAAATTATCATGATGTAGATAATTTTATTAGATTTCTGGAGACTATTAATGTTCGAAGTTTTATGATGTTTATCACTAAATTAAAATTATTATACTTATAAGATTTAAGAGAGTGACATGTTGTCACTTTCTTTGGTTTTAATAATAATTAAATTATTTTCATGGTCAAAAGTCCATAAAATGAATCTAATACAACCCTTAGGTGATATGGGTATACTTTTATCCATCCAATATAATTTTGACATGTGTTAGGGTAATTTTATAATATTACATTTACCCTTAATTACCTGATTTACCTTTAACTATGGTAAATAAAATTTACCGTAGTTACTATTCATAATTTCAAAAAATAAAACGTAGCCTATTAACATAATTTGGATACAATGATTCTAAATATGGAATCCATTTTTTTAAATTCAATACACAGAAGTTGCAGAAATTAAATTAAAATTAATCCCATTGTCGAATGAAAATGGGTTTTTGTTTAAAACATTGCAAAAGATTGAATTGATTTAACCTACGAATTCAATGTAAAATCAATGATAATGACATATATTATATTAAATGTTAAAAATATATTCTATTTATACTTTAAAAACACTAAATATTATAATTTAACCATCTAAATTATTACGATGAAAGAAGTTGTTTTTAATTAAAATATAGCATGTTTTTACTATTCATTAAAATTTGAAAGTTATCAGAAAAATATCAAAACTTTATCCAATGTAAATTTTTATATCCTGATTCAAAAGAAGAATTTTATTTTGTCAAATTGAACTTATAAACATTTCAACAACTAGATTTAAAGTGGGTGCACCATCAAAATGCGGCAAAACTTCATTTTTTGAAAAATACATATTTTACCCGAAAAAATTTATTTTGTTCTTATACCATGTTCTAGAAAATGTTTAATATGAATAATAATGTTATAAAATTCAAAATTTAGTTAATACTATTCATAACGTCTAGTTCATAATAATATTATAATAATTTATCGTTGTTTAGTAAAACCCGGTATTGCGTACAACACACGCTATCGAGGAAGGTCGCGATTGTGTGTAATGCAAGACAAGTCAGGGTTGCGTGTTTTGAAAGACTCATTTATTATTTCGTATAACAGAATCCAACCATATTTCATTTATACATTGAATATATATATATATATATATATCCTCAATTTTGCGTAGAATGACTATTATAAAACGAACTTGAAATTATGTGTAACACAATCTAAGAATAGTGTTGTGTATACTTCAAGTTAATACAGTGTGGTGTATAGCACAATATAATATTGTTGTAGCATAAAACACATGACATCAAATAAATTAAAGAGAATACTTATCATAAAATATCAGGTTGTTACATTCTACCCCACTTAAAATGAATTTATCCCTCGAAATCAATCAGGGTTATAAATCGTTTACTATTCCTAGAAACCCACATCGTAAAATGGAATACTGAAACTTAATTTTAAAAACTAAAGTATGAAACGTAACGATTACCCAATGTAACTCATCACTGGGTTTCCACGTAGGAGAATATAGGTGAAAATATGGATATGGAAGAAAAATCTAACCATAAAGTTACGATGGAGAGTGGTAGAGAACATGGCTATGAAAAAGCCATCGATCACAAAGCCATAGATTTGTGATGATCTAAGGTACCATCTGATTTATCAGATATAAGGGCACTAGGACAAAATTTTTGGTGTTCAAGATCATTTCCCTAAATTTGATGAAATTAGAATTAAAAGAAATACTTTCGTGATTTTGGTACAGTCTCATCGTTGGTCGTTCTTTGGACAATTTACACTTCATATTTTAAAGAAATAAAGTTAAATTTGTCATTCGTGAAGTGTTAGAAGATCATGTGATAGAATGATGGGTCATTCCATCTGTCTTAAAAAAAAGGTTATAAAAGTTATCAAAAATACATAAGTCCATCTATAGTGATATTAATCATATATGGTTCCTAAAATTGACTTATAATTCATATATCATACTGGTTAATATAATAAAACTAGTTTCTACTAAACAGGGACTTCCTGTAGTCCAGTGGTAGGCGATATAGGCCAGTCGCACTTCGGTTGTGGGTTCGATTCCCACAGCCTTGTCTGACACGATGGGTTGTCGCCTATCCTGTAGGTTGTCCTTTTTCTAAAACTACATTACTATAACATCCGATCAATAATATCGAAAAAAGTTCTATCCTTAAACAATACTAACTTATGTCCAATATAATCCATTCCAATATTTAGGCTTATCTACAATACTTCGGTCCAAGCTCATAGTATAAAGAAAACGATTACTTAAAATATCATCAACCAAGCATGTGAATACCATCATTTATCCCCCATAAATCATGTTGGTCACATTCCAATCATGCGAATACCTTAATCATGTATTCTCTTCAAAAATTAATACCCATTAAACCTTAGTGAAATCATAAATGCTATCAAAAGTTAACTCTTTTCACATACCAAAATCCAAAAATTCTATATACTCAAACAATGATATAACCTTCTCCTTATATCATTCATGAGCTCATGAATACTATCAAACATTTAATTTTCTCCTTATCCCTTCATTATGCGCATATCATCTACTTTCCAAAAATATCTGAATAACCTTTCATGGTTACTGGTACCATTAATCATACACTTTCAAAACTTAAGGAAGACAAAAGTGTAACAATCCTTAGATGTCTCTTTATTCCATAGTACCATGAGATTACTTATACAACATTACACTTGATAAACTTGTAATCATTCCACTACCTTCTTAAACCATTGACTAAAATTCAACAATTCTTTCATCTTACATATCATATATAGTCTCTTCATCATCATCAACATAAATACTACCCATAAAACCGTACTGATTCTCTTCATGAGACATTCCCTTAGGGCATTGGTTTGCATAATGCCCATACATTCCATATTTAAAACATTTAACCATTGTTGATGTCGTAGCAATACCATTATCCTCATCCATGGTGTTAACTGAACCTTTTCCTTTGCACTTACTGGCTTTGTGTCCTTATTTTCCACACCCAAAGTATCTTCCAGTTCCCTTGAAACATTCTCCTTGATGCCTCTTCCCACATGATTTACATAGGGGAAATTGAACTTTCTTTCCTCTATGATCGTCATGAAACTCCATCTTTCTCTTATTATCTGAGTTGGGAAACATACCAAAGTTTAGATTATTGATCATATTATGAGATTGCTGATTAGGAATAAGAACGATGTTTGGACTTCCAAATCCCATTTCATTTGGTTTCTCATGAAGAATACCATTCCATTTTCCGTCATATCCTCCATTATCATGAATCTTCCCGTTTCCAGCCATTTTCTAAAACGCAAAAAGAATAGTGTGAGAGGAAAAAATAATGCTAGGGAAAATAACATAGTAAAGGGGAAGCACCCTGAATATCTAACATCTTAGGTTAAATTCTAAGATCGTTACCGTAGTTCAAGGACTATATCCTATACGTATACTTATCCTTAGGGACATCCCTAGACATACCTTAGAAATATCTCTAGGGATCTCACTAACGTTTTCGCATCCTAGTTTCCAAAGGTTGACTAAAACTTTCCTCTGATACCAACTGTAGAGGCCCGAAGTTTTATGTACATGGAAATTACATTACTTTTTCGGAATACTTAATACATAACAAAAACAGACACACAAGGACCATAATAGTTTAGTGTCTTTGGAAACTCAGAACGTAATCTTCTAATCGTGGTGAAAGATCTTCAACATCACCCATAAAGATCTTCCACTTTTTGTTTCCTTACCCTAAACATTTATTTTAATCCTAGGGGAAAATAAAACATAAAAAGGGTGAGCTCAAATGCTCAGTAACGGTAATCATGGATAAAATAAAACATACCATATACATTTGAACTTAAAAACATGAACATAATGTTTAAACATAAAAATCATGAGCAACGACATAAAACATGGAAGTACATAAGGCATAGATCATAATGGAACATAAATAATCATAAAATAGCATGGGAATAAAACATGTAATTGTGGCATCCATTAATCAAATGTAATTATTTCCATAGTAGCCAAGGCATTGCTGCCAAGACCATCTTAGTGAAAAAAGTCCCTTTCTGAATCGAGTTCACTCCTCGTTCCAGTCCTGTAATACTGAACCGGATTAACTTACCGTTTAATCCATGTCTATCTCATGAGATATAAATCTTTACCTAATGCATTGGAGGGATATATAGGTCCTACCCATCTCATAATGAAATCATTCTTACTTGTTCCACAAAATAAACATACATCATTCATAATAACCCAATAAATAAAATGGGTTTCATAAACATCATCTCAAAATCACTTAATCCATATAAAAGAAATGGATATAATTTCATAATAAGAAAATTGAAACCATGTAAATCATAGAGGCATGTTACTTGAAACATACACATATGAAATAATGTCATCTTAGATGAAAAATGGTTTTGATAAAACACGTGAAAGGAACTCTTGAGGAAAATATCATTTCTTCTTCAAAATCATTTTCTTTTCACAAAATGTCATTCAATTTTAAAAGAAAAGGATTTTGTTGAAAATATTCATGAAATAGTTTGGATGAATCTTCATGAAAATAAGGCTTTATAAAACCGTAAAAATCTGTTCGTGCCGTAAAAGTTAAAAAAACATTCTTCTCGTACTTTTGCCGGAAAAGTCAAAAAAGTACCTCATAACGTAAACAAAAGAAATATTCCTTACATACCATGTAGTAAAAGTCAAAAATGGGTAAAAATTACTTTAAAAATACATGAAAACACTTTCATAAAATATGTACATGGATGATAGAAATAACCACAGTAAATACTTACGAATAAGCAATCTCGGATAAAAATGAGATTTGCAAAATTATCCCTTACCTTAGGTCTGATATGCTTCATATGGATCCAAACCTCCTGTATAATGATTTAAATAATGTCATTGACTTATTAAATATTCATATTCATTGTTTTTATATCATATATCTTTCACTTATGACTTTATATTACTCATTCTTTTGTAAATTCCATGTTAAAGTAGCGTTTTGGGTAAAATCATTTCATTTGTCATTCGTGTTTTGACTTGTAATTATTCATATGATTAATTAGATCATTATTACATAATAACAGAATATACAACATGATTTATATATAATATATATTCAGAATATACATATATATAATAGATCGATAAATGGAAATAAATATATCATTCATTGAGACGGTAGACCATACGTACGCATGAACACTGTTTTCGTTTCCTTATTGAGTTGAATGGAATAAAGTAGATGACATACATATATATATATACATAAATACAGTATCTTTATAATGTCATATATTTCATTATTATTTCTTATATATACTTTATAGTCATTTATGAATGGTTAATCATTGAGAATGAATCTCATCGCGTCGTGGAGACGGTATTCGGTACGTACGCACGAGCGATGATATCATTCCCATGATCGTGGAATTTTATTGGAGTGTATGTATACTATTACATAATCAATATCACTTTATAATAATCATATATAGTTATTATTTACACCATTATACCCATCCAAGTAAGGTGGTGGTGGAAAATAGATTACACCACGGCGTGGAGACGGTATTCCGTACGTACGCACGCGCGGTGATTTCTTTTTCCGTAGGATGTATAGATGGTGAAATAGGGTTGTTTCATACATATAATAACATATCATTATATGAGTGATACTGATGTTATTACTTCATAATTAAACAACCTAATAAGAAGAAGTTTAAGAATAAATAAAGTTGAAAGAATCGGTAACGGACATTACCTCTTCTTTGAAGCGCCTCTTTGAGACCTCCTCTTAGGGCACTAAAATTGGTCTTTGAAGAATACCAGGACCTCTAGGATTTTTATAGGGAAGTGGGGAAGTGAAATGGGCAGGGGTTGGATGATATTTAAGGCTCAAATTGGTGTGACGAGGAGAGGGAGGAGGTGCCCTTTTATAAGGGAGGAGAGGGACACCTTTGGAATTCTTAAAAATATTAATTTATAATAAATCTAACCCCACTTAAAAACCTCCAAAAATGACTCATATACGAATATTAGATGTGATAGGGTTATAATATCATCAACCAATAAAATTTATACATGTTAGGAATTTGTTTTAAACATTATCAACCTGATTTATCCTTATTTAATCAATTTAATTTTATTTATGGTAATAAAATTCTAAATTTTAAATTATAACAAACAATTATTTATTTGTTGTGAATTCTCCATAATTGGATACTTTACAAAATTTTATACCATATAAATTTAAATTTATAATTTTTAAATATTTTTGTGATTTTTAAACAATTTTATAATATGTTATTTTTATAAAATAATAATAGTGTCAATTTTGACACTATTCATTTATTTGAATTTAAATAAACTATATACAGAAGATATGTTCAAAATAAAATCTTTAATAGATTCATAAAGGGTCATATGTATATAGAAAATTAGTTGAGCACATTAAATATTTCATATAATAGTTATTTTATTATCTTTAAAAACCATTTATTTGGTTTATCTCTTAATAAAATAATTACTGCAATATTTTTGTATAATTATTTAATATACTTATTTGTTGCATAAAAATTAAAAATAAAATCCTATGATTAATATAAATCTATTAACTTTCACAGTAATACTTTTACTTGAATTTATCATCTTAAAATAATAATATTTAAATTGTTATATTTATTAAATTATGAAGATGACAAATTTGGCATCATTTAAAATAAAATAATATAAGTGTCATAATTGACTTAATAAGGATCCAAATGGTCAAAAATTAGGCCAGTGGATGATTAGGGTTTATATATACACTAATAATAAGTTTTTTTCAGATTTTTGGGTATTTTGATATGTATTACTATTTCAATAAAAACTATATTATTGATTTTTCATTAAATAAATAATTTCTGCATCATTAATGTATCACTATTAATGACAATTATTTAATCCCAAAAAATTCTAAATAAATTATCATGATGTAGATAATTTTATTATATTTCTGGATACTATTCATGTTCCAAGTTTTATGATGTTTATTACTAAATTAAAATTATTATACTTATAAGATTTAAGAGAGTGACATGTTGTCACTTTCTTTGGTTTTAATAATAATTAAATTATTTTCATGGCCAAAAGTCCATAAAATGAATCTAATCCGAACCTTAGGTGATATGGGTATATTTTTAGCCATCCAATAGAATTTTTACATGTGTTAGGATAATTTTATAATATTATATTTACCCTTAATTACCCGATTTACCTTTAACTATGGTAAATATAATTTACCGTAGTTACTATTCATAATTCCCAAAAATAAAAAGTAGCATTTTAACATAATTTGGACCCACTGATTCCAAATATGGAATCCATTTTTTTAAATTCAATACACAGAAGTTTCAGAAATTAAATTAAAATTAATCACGTTGTCGAATGAAAACGGGTTTTTGTTTAAAACATTACAAAAGATTGAATTGATTTAACCTACGAATTCAATGTAAAATCAATTATAATGACATACATTATATTAAATGGTAAAAATATATTCTATTTATACTTTAAAACCACTCAATATTATAATTTAACCATATAAATTATTACGATGAAAAAAGTGAGTTTTAATTAAAATATAGCGTGTTTTTACTATTCATTAAAATATGAAAGTTATCAAAAAAATATCAAAACTTTATCCAATGTAAATTTTTATATCCTAATTCAAAAGAAGAATTTTATTTTTTCATATTGAACTTATTAACATGTCAACAACTATATTTAAAGTGGGTGCACCATCAAAAGGCGGCAAAACTGCATTTTTTTAAAAATATATATTTTACACAAAAAAATTATTTTGTTCTTATACCATGTTCTAGAAAATGTTTAAGATGAATAATAATGTTATAAAATTCAAAATTTAGTTAATACTATTCATAAAGGCTAGTTCATAATAATATTATAATAATATATTATTGTTTAGTAAAACTCGATATTGCGTACAACACACGCTATTGAGGAAGGTCGCGATTGCATCTAATGCAAGACAAGTCAGGGTTGCGTGTTGTGAAAGACTCCTTTATTATTTCATATAACATAATCCAACCATATTTCATTTATACATTGAATATATATATATATATATATATATATATCCTCAATGTTGCGTAGAATGACTATTATAAAACAAACTTGAAATTATGTGTAACACAATCTAAGAATAGTGTTGTGTATACTTCAAGATAATACAGTGTGGTGTATAGCACAAGATAATCTTGTTGTAGCATAAAACACATGAAATCAAATAAATTAAAGAGAATACTTATCATAAAATATCGGGTTGTTACAAAAATCCTACACCACTCCATATGATTTGACCTGAGTGGAGACTCCAGATTTTGGGCTGGGCCAACAGAAAAAATGTCTGGGCATTCCTATGCATCCCATGAGGATGGGAATCAAGCGATACGTAGTTCTTGAAATCCATGTAGATTAATGTCGTTTGGTGATGATGTGGGAGGATAGAAGAACAGGGAGGGGTCACATGGTATGACCACCATAATCCTGACATGAGGGGGCTAAAGAATCCTACACTAAACCATGCAAGGACCCTCTGAGAGAAGTATGCCCAGGAGGGGATAGTTAAAGAGAAGAGTCTGGGGGATGGACTCAAGACGAGGCATCTGAGCATTCCTACGTATCCCATAAGGATGGGAATAAATCCATACGTAGTTTTTAAGATGTAGGTTAATTTCATGCAAGACGATGCATGGTTTAAAGTCATGTGAGACCATACAGTTTAAGGTCATGCAGTACCGTCATGCAATTTAGGGTCATGCGGGACCCAATACAATTTAAGTTCATGTGGGACCTAAGAAGTTTAAGCTCATGCGAGACCTGTATGTAGTTTAGGGTCATGAAGGAATATCCAGTTTAAGGTTGTGCAGGACCATCATGCAGTTTAGGGTCATGAGGGACCGTTCAGTTTAAGGTTGTGCAGGACCAGCATGCAGTTTAGGGTCATGCGGGACCATCCAGTTTAAGGCTGTGAAGGACTAGCATGCAGTTTAGGGTTGTGTGGGACTGACATGCAGTTTAGAGTCATGCGGGACCATCCAATTTAAGTTCATACAGGACCAACATGCAGTTTAGGGTCGTGCGGGACCGAACTGGCTCAGGCAAAGTATTTCTTGAGAAACTTGGAATTGGTGGGAGGAGTTATACACTCACCATACATGGTTACCAAGGAGTATACACCATTGGGATAGACCTTGTGGACTACATAAGGTCCTTCCCATTTGGGATCCAACTTGGGTGGTTTCATACCAGGTATCATTGGTTTCTGGAGGGCCAACACCAAGTCACCTTGTAAGAAGGAATGGAGGTGAACTTTCTTGTTGAAAGCTCTAGCCATCTTATTCTGATGCCTTTCCAGTTTGTGCAGGTCACAAAGCCCGTTCTCATCAAGTGATTCTAATTCGGCTAGATGAATTTCAGCTACTTTATCTGGCTTCTGCTGGTCATAGACTGCTGGGTGTAACAAAGGCAACTGAATCTCGATAAGCAGGATGGCCTCTGCCCCGTACACCAGGGAGTATGGGGTCACCTGGGTGGAATTATGATTCGTCTTCTGATAATCCTAGAGAGCGTTGGGGAGATTTTCCAACCAACTCTTCTTATTCTGAACAACCATTTTATGAAAAATGTTAGAGACAATTTTTTTGAACACCTCAATCTGTCCATTTTCCTGTACGTGATAGCGGGAGGTATAGTTCGAACAGATGTTGTACTTGGCGTACAACTTTTTCAACTCAGCTACTCAGAAGTTGGTGTCTTTATCAGTGAGGATGGCATGAGAGACTCCAAACTGGTAGATGATATTGGAGATCATGAATTCAATGATATAATGAGCCTTGACCTCCTTGAGAGGAACTACCTCTGCCCACTTGGAAAAAAATCCGTAGCAATCATAATGAACTTGCACTGACGAGTTGTCATCGGTGGATATGATCCCATGAAATCCAATCCCCAGACTGCGAAGGGTCAAGAGTACTTAGTAGTGTGGAGAGGCTTTGGTGGCTGATGCATGAAGTTAGAATGAACTTGACATGCATGAAATCTCTTGGAGAACTCGATGCAATCATGGAGGGCCAAAAGTACCCCAATATCTGGATCTGGAGAGATAGCTTCGGCCCAGTTTGGTGGGCGTTGTAGGAACCGGCATGAACCTCCTACATGACCTAATAAATCTTGAATCCTTGGATGCAATGGAGGAGAACACCATCAAAACTGTGCTTGTAGAGGATATTCTCAAGACTGGTACTACTCTGAAGGGTAAACTACAACGCGTGGCGTCAGATTTTCTGGCGCCCGACCCGGTCTTCCAGGAGATTACCATGTTGGAGGTATTCAACCAAGGGTGTCCTCCAATCAGGAGTCACTTCAATCACTGCATCTGGGGGACCTCGGGGTCCTAACGTTGAGGCTCCAGTAGTAAGATGGATCACATGTAGGCCTTCATCATCACCAGGGGTGATGGGATAAATGACTCTCCGATGTGCCACACAGATAATCAGATCATCCTGCTTGGGTTCTGAAAGTGATACAGCTAGGTCGGTCGGGGCATTAGCTCGACTGTTCTGATATCAAGGGACATGAGTAACTTCCGGCCAATATGGGAACTCGGCCATTAGCTAGAGAGTGCACTCCAACAATGGTACGAGCTCTAGATTTCTGATGATGTAGTCACCGTTGATCTTCCTAATGACTAGTTTAGAGTCCCCTTTCAAATGTAAATGGGGCACGTCGATCTCAAAATCTAGCTCGAGGCCAGTGATAAGATCTTGATACTCTGCCTCATTGTTGGTGAATCCTTCTGACAGCAAGAATGAGTATGGTAGAATGGCTTGAGTCAGGGTAATAAAGACAACACTCAGGCCTACTCTGTTGAGTATAAGATCATTGAGCCTCCTGCTAGTGGGACTCTGGGAAGCACCATCGAAATGCATCTTCCAAAACAGGGTTGCATGATCTACTGAGAGGATTGACTCATCAGGAAAATTGAGATCCAAGTACTGGTCAGCAGGAGCCAGATGGTAAGCAAGGAAGTCTTCCAATTCTTTCCCCTTAATATCTTTCTGAGGTACAAACCTGATATCTAACTATTGAAGAATCACTACCCACTGAGCTAAACGGCCTGTCAACATTGGGCAGTTTAGAATGTACTTCAGTGGGTCTACCTGAGACACCAGTTGTACCTCGTGGTGCTGCAAGTAATGTCATATTTTCTATACTACAAATACTAGTGCAAGGAAGGTCTTTTTGATGGGGGGGGGGGGTAATTGTTCTTCATATTGATGAGCATACAACTGAGGTAGTAGAGGTTATTTTCTATTCCCTCATTTTTCTTCTGGTCAAGAAGGGCACCGAGAGATCATTCCATGGTAGTCATATAAAGGACCAATGGCTTTTAGGAGATAGGAGTAATTGAGACCGGAGGCTGAAGTAGATACTTCTTGATTTCCTCAAACACGGCCTGGCACTCTTCGTCTCATTCGTATGCGGTGCCTTTCTTCACGAGCCAAGAAAATGGATTACACTTGTCGGAAAAATTCGCAATGAATCGGCGTATGTAGTATAAGTAGATTTGAAAACCTTAGATCTCATGAATATTGCTCAATTGAGATATCTGAATGATGTCCTTGATCTTCTCTAGGTCGATCTCGATGCCATGGTACCTGACAACAAAGTCGAGTAACTTCCAAGAGGTGACCCTGAAGGCACACTTCAATGGGTTCATCTTCAGGTGGTGTAATGGAGGAAGCCAAACACTTTCTCAAGGTCATTGAGATGGTCCTGGAACTGGAGAGATTTGACCACCAGGTCGTCCACATAGTATTCCACCAATTTCCCAAGAATTTTCTTGAATATGCGATGCATGGCCCGCTGATAGGTGGCACCTGCAATCTTTAAGCCGAAGGGCATGACCTGGTAACAAAATGTACCTTGTGGCACCCTAAAAGCTGTATACTCCTCATCCTCAGGGGCCATTCAAATATGGTTGTTCCCAAAGTAACCATCCATGAAGGAGAGGTCATGGAACCCAGCCGTAGCATCAATCAGAAACTCTGTCATAGGGAGGGTAAAATCATCCTTCGGACAGTGACGGTTGAGATCCCGAAATTCGCTGCAGACTTGGATCTTTCTGGTCTTCCTCCTGATTGGCATAATGTTGGCTAGCTATTTGGAGTATTGGACCTCATTAACAAAATTGGATCTGATGATCTTATCAACTTCCACCTCTACCATGGCACCATGAGAAGGGTGCATCTTCCAGGGAGGTTTTTTGAACCCTCGATGATTTATCGGGAGACCAAGGTGGTGGACGAAAACTTGAGCATATAGCCCTAGAATCTCATCGTATCTCTAGGAGAATACAGCATGATGTTACTTTTGGAAGTCTATGCACCGCTTCTGCTCCTTGAGGAACATGGCGGCACTGATCAATGTGGGTCTCGGATCTACCTCACTACCAAGGTTCACCTGTACCAGTTCATCGACTGTGGAGGAGACTCCCTCTTCAAAGGCGGGGTAGCATCCTCCAAATCCTCTTCTTTTCTTGTAGAGGAGTGATCTATAGTGGGAGAAGATTCCTCTGGGTCGATAGCCCCCTATGAGAGGCCGGTTCCATCCTAGGTAGCAGTGGACATCATATCGGGAGATTCACGTGTTGCCAAAACCATAAAAATGAAGGTTGTTGATCCGATCCCATCTAGTCTTTGGCCCAAGGGGCCACTCTTGATGATATCAAAACAATAGTGGTGCGTTGGCTTGAGCTGGTTGATTCTATCCCAGCAAGACAAGCAAGTATGACGTACTCCCATTGCCATGGGGAGGACATCCTGATACCGTACGGGGGTAGGAGGCTTCGGGATTACTTGAGCCTGATTTGTATAGGAGTGTGAGGTGATTTTTTGCCATCGCTTAGACATGAGAATATGATTCTCCATTTTACTAGAGACAACAAAACATTTCCCCATGTCGGGGGTCGTGGCCTCCAATCAATGGATCAGGAAGAAGTAGGTGTCATCTAGACCTGCCCAGGGGTCAGCTGCAACCATGACGGGTTCAACATCACTGGCCTGAACCTTCTTTTCCTAGATCTTATAATAGTCATCATCTAGGTAGTAGGATTAAAAAAGGAAAAAGGAGACACGTCACCTTGGAGCATGCCCACTCGACCATTTAGGGAGTACTTGAGGCATCGGTGATATGACGAGGGAATCGCCGCGTGCAGGTGGAGCCATGGTCTACCCATCAATGCATTGTATGCGGTGTTCTGAGAGACAACCATAAACTCGGTGCTAGAAACTAGGCCCCTAAACTGGGTTTTCAAATGGATCTTGATGACCAGGGTCTACTCTATCCTGTCATATCATTGGATATTCAGGTCAGAGGGAGTCAAGTCATCCTCAGATAACCCTAGATTCTTCAATGTCTGATCTAGGATTAGATTGATCCTAGAGCCTATATCAACAAGACAACAGTGAAACTCCACACTATTGAATTAGCTGGTGATTTAAAGTGGGATAATGTGCCCCTATATGGGAGATCCTTCATCTTCTCCGGAGAAGGAAATGATGGCCAGGCATTCATCATTCTCTATTGCCTTCGCATGAAAGGCTTTCGCATCTACTACTTCCTTCTCAAACTGGGGGGGGGGATTCTTAAATCATTGGCAAGGGCCTCACACATATTTGATGACAGGTGGAGGGCCTAAATGATAGAAAGCCTTGATGGGATGCTGGAAAGATGTTTGAAAACATCATACTTCTATGCCAGGCATGAGATTCTGTTTGCAGGAGGACGCTCCACGACAGGATGTATGGAGGGACCTGCGGGCTGGACCAGTGGCTGGCTGGTAGTGGGAATGTCCTGATTCTCACTAGTCGAAGCATGTGAAGTGACTACTATGTTGGGGCCAGCTGGTTGAGATCGGTCTGCGGTGGAGCGTGGTTGATCACGGCGAGGTCTCAGTTACTCTGCTTGGTCCAGTAGCACAAACAGCGGTGGAGGCGGGCCTAATGGAACCAGGTGAGGAGGTTGCACATACTGAACTCTACGCTGGGCCTATTGTATGGTCTCAGTGGTTTGAACATTCTAGCTGGAGGTTCCAACTGATGTGCCTCTATGACCCATGTACCCATGGCTCCGCCGACGCTGGCATCGACTGGGGATGTTAGGGAGGTCCGCCTGATGCTCCATGTCATCGGGAGTCATGTAGCGGTTTACCAGCTCCACGGTGTTAACAAAAGCATACCCTTGACTATCACATGAAGATTCATCCACTACTGGGCGGATTCTGGGAGGAATTCCCATCTTCGGGGGCATGAATTCACCGAGATTATGGGACGCTGATGGAATTGGCGGTGCACGTTGCTTTCCCTTACAGTACTGATGCTTACTCTTCTAGGAAGAGGCCAGCTGAGATGATGATGCAGAAGTGGTGGATGCAGCCTCTGAAGGATCTGGATGATTCAGGCATGCACGAATGATACCATGGGAATGAGCAACCTCTTTTAGAGCCATCAAGTCATCATACTTCTAGGTCCCGTGGTTAGAAACCTATTGCCACTCGCCCTCACAGTCGCTGCTACTGTTGGGACTTATGATGATGCATGCCACTTATGTCAAGGTCAGGACCAACCTAAATATGTTGTTATTGACCTGGTCTTGAAGTCAGTCTTTGAACACATAACATTGCTTGATAGTGTGACCCACGGTCCAGTGATAGGGGTAGTAGTTGGGGTGATCAGTGAGATTAACCTCTTCTGGCCTTCTGTACTCAGGAAAACACACAATCCCCTGTTCCAAGGAACTTTGGAAATAACCAGGGACCTAATTCTCACAGAACGAGTAGCTCCGGTTTATTCTGTCCGAAAAGAGGGGCCTTGGAGCCTGGCCCTGACGAGGGGCTGGAGGAGCCTGTCAAGAAGGCGAAGCCTAATTGTCCTGCCTAGGCGGTGGAGGCGCATTACAAGGGGAAACATCTGATTCTGAGGTGCACTCTACTGGGTTGGAGTTTGTGCTTGTGGTGGCGAGCCTCTGTGAGGTTGTGGAGGTGGCTTCACTGGTAATAACTCCAGCTATCCGAGCGCCTCTATTTGGGCCACCACGGTGGGCTCGGCTCTGACAACCCTTCTTGCAGGAATTACGGGAGGCAACGGACATGCCTAGCTGGCCTGTTGAAGATCTTCCTCCAAGCGTTGGGCCTTATCGGAGAAGTCTCATAATCCTCCAAGGTAGTTCTGGGTGATCAGAGAGGGAACCAGTTCCATCTTGACATTCCCTATGCACATCGACAATAATTGATCCTGAGTCAGTGGCATGTCAAGGGAGTATGTAAGCCCTTTCCACCAGGCAATAAAGTCGGCGGTGAACTCATTAGGCCTCTGCTTGCACTTGAAGAAGTATGTGATACTCGTCTTCCATGTGGTGGAGTTGAATTAGTAGAGGAATTTCCTATAGAGGTCCTCCCATCTGGTCACTGATCCGATGGGGAGCTGGTTTTACCAGACGAACACAGGCCCCTCCAATGTCTGAACAAAACAGCGGAGCTTGGCAGCCTCCTGCTACGCTGGAGTCCCTAACATTGGCCCAAACCTTTAGTTGAAGTGGTTTAGGTGTTGCGGTGGGTCCCCTATCCTGTTAAAGGGGGAAAGGTGGGATTCCAAAAACCCAGAGGTGTCGGCATATCATCCACCCATGCTGGATATGGATTTCCATCAGGTGGGAGTGCTACTTGTCGAGTTTTTAGTGCCTCAAGGCAGGAAAAGAGTTCTACCATTGAATCATCTGCTCGGGGGTCCCTGTGTTGATAGGGATCCCTAACCACGACTGTGTTGGTGGGTTCTTCAACATGATAAGGCGGCTCAGTGGCTCATGGAGTGGCGGGTGGGGTGACCTATGGGGCAGCTGGGGGAACCTGAGCTGGGTTTCTTGGATTGTCATGTCGTTATGGAGGGTTTGGCGAGACATATCATTCCCTCTTTCCATACATTCCAGCTTCAACCCTGTCTATGAGGGCAGGATGGTCAAGGTCACCTAGAGGTAGCTCGCTGAGGGGAAGTTGTTCTAGCCCCTACTGCCTTGGCCTAGGATTGTCGTAGTCTGGTCGTCGCTCTGCAGCACGTTCAGCAAGGAGTTCATCAACCAAATTTTTCTGTTCAATAATTTGTTGGCGCAATGTATCCTTACTAGGGTCTTCCTACTTCTTATGCACTAAAGCGGACGGGTCGGAGTGTTTCGTATCTCTGAGGTTCTCTTTTCCCTTACTGTGATTTCAGCTAAGGACTAATGCCTCAGTGGGCGCAGGGAGACCTAGTAGAGTCCTCTGATGACGGTTAACTCCTCCTGATGGGTCCACTAGTGGTGGCATGCCCTCAGGGGGTAAGTCCCCATCGAGAAGCTCTAGCTCATTCTCCTCATCCAATATGTCATCCATATTGACTGTGACCCTTCCTGGGGGCATGTCCTCAATATCTCCTAGTGAGTAGGACTGTCATTAGACAGGACTGAAGAGGGGGGAAGCATACTACCCCCAGCCACGGATTTTCATGCGGTGGGAAGCCTCCTTGATAATCTTATATAGTACCTTGAAACTCTGAATGCATTGATGATGGAGGGCCTAACGCTGGCCTGGTGACACAGGGCACTGGGCCACAGGTAGTACGGCCAAATCAACTAGACGACATTGCTCTTCGATGTCTTCAAAATGCGCTTGGATCCTGGTATAAACCACTCAATGTTGACGAAGGAGAAAGTATGTTGCCTAGAGGGTTTGGTGGAAACATTCAACTACCTCTGGAGTGAGGGATTCTGGTATGTAGAAATTTGGCACTGCCAGTGGCCAGAACATCTCAGGGAAGTGGTCCACTATGAGGATGTTCCATAAGCTCCTCGTCTTTGATTCAGGGTTTGTCCCTTGGTTTCCCCATTCTTCAAATGGGGGTGGATGAGGAAAATGCAGTGGTACTGGGGAAGACTTCTAGGACGACAGGATGGATGGTGGAGAGTACAACGAATGGGATGACTGGCCGCCAAATCTCGGGTTGTCCCTTGAAGAGTGTAGCGACCTAGCCTCCACGTCACGATAAGACAGGCTGACGACCGTAGTTCCTAGAGCAGGGGCTAGGGCCACTGTCGATAGGTCACGTTGCTGCTCTCCCTCCATTGGTCCCCATAATATCTCTCTGTGATATCTTGTCGAGGTAGAGAGCGCTTCTGGTGATGACAGTGGTGATTTCATGACCGTAACCTATGGGGTTGCCAAATCTTCTTCCTCCTGGATATACCTATGGAGGGAGGCAGGAATCCGATGGACCTCGCATTCCAGGAGTACTAGGCTGATGGTCCTTGTTCTTTCCCCATCCCTTGACTCAAATGAGTGAGGGGAGGGCTCCCGCACTGAGTATTACTCTTCTTTGGAGTCTGAGAAGCGGACTGGTTTGATCTCTGTCCGGACCTTCACAGGATTCTTCTTATGGCGGTGACAACCATCCTTCCTTCCCCTGGATGGTTCTTTGAGATAAGGTTGATTTCTTGCATAATGAGGTCCTTCACCCATACTGGTTCTGGGGTGGAGAGGGTTTCCACCCGAGAAAGCAGGGGTGCGAGGAGAACCGAGACAGATATCAAAGGGGACATGGGGAGGACCTCCATGGGTAGCGCTGAAGCGGGCAAGACCTCAGCTGGAACTGGCAGGAGCATGGGGAGGACCTCCATGCCTATCCCCCCTGGTGACATCAGTGTGAGGAGGGTACTCATATTGGTCTAGCTGAACACAAGTAGGACCTCCATACTAGGTGTTGGTGAAGCGAGGCTGGCCTTCACCCCATTGGTTGCTGAAGCGAGGAGGAGCTTCGTCGGCTGCTACGAGGAAACAGGGAGGGTCCTGACATTGAAGAGAGACTGGATGTGCAACGTCCCCACATCGATGGTCCTGGGCAAGAGGAATGACTCCATACCCAGTGTAGTGGGAACAAGAGAGACTTCTGTGTTGAGCATCACTTTCGCAGGGAGGACCCTCATTTGGATTGAATGAGGCACGGGGCAGACCTTCATGCCAATCTTGGAAGAGGGGAAGGCCCATGTTCTCTATAGAAGAGGTACATGGAGGACCTCCGTACTGGGTGGCATCACTACGGGTTAGTCCACGATGACCAATGCATGTGTCGGCGACCAAGAGAGTCGACTCAGCCTGCCCATGGGAGGTTGGGGCCTCGATCTAGGTCAGGTGTAAAAATTCCCCTGCTCATCGTATACAAGGAGTTGGTAGTATGTGTCAGTGGTGGATTAGGCCACAGTAGACTCTAATGTTGACGACCCTTGGAGGACATCCCATTCAGCTTGTTCCCGAAGCTGGAATCAGGTCGGACGAATAGGATCTGGTGGTGTAGGTTTGTGGCTTACTTACTCCTCGTCCAGTAAGACTGGGTGGCAGTGCTAATGCAGCTGGGTGGGAGCCCTTTCTAGGAGCCGCTGGAATGGGACTCTGATCGGTCGGGCCTAGACATCACCTACCTCATCGGTGTAGGGTAGGGAGTCATCAAATCATTCTGGGGAGAGGCTCCCGAAATGTTTATATGTTAGTTGGGGAGAAGTGGCTCCCTACACAGCCCTCGGGGGCGGCTTTGATGATGAGGAACAGACGCCTCTAGATCCAGGTGGGCCATATCTCAATTCGGGATAATACCCTCATCCTCATAGTGATGTACGAGGTCATTGATCACCCATTTTTGGATGACCTCGAACGGGGAGATGTGGTGTGTGCACCCCATGGATATGGGTGTAGAGGCCGTTGTGGAAGAGGCAGAGCTATGGAGGACTGCCGCATTGGCACTTTCCCTTCCCCTACGTCGGTGGGTAGGTGGTGATTGCGTTCTAGGTGAAGCAACTTGATTTCTGATGAGTAGGGATATTAACTTATCAGTGATGAAAGAAAAATAAATCGACAACCAATGCCACAGTGTCATCCCGTCTTCCATGATCGGTAAGAGGGGTCCACTCGGACAACATCACAGAACAGGATGTCCAACATTTTACTTCCCCCACTTCTGGTGAGTTTCACACCAGGATCACGATTTTACTGGCAGGACTCGACACTAAATAACTAGATCTAGTGACATGATAATCCATTGATGCCTTGTGAACTACTAATCTCCATATTGAGGAGAAGAATCTTCACGTCGATTTCAGCATTTCAGTTTCTGACGCTTTCGCTTGGGCGCGTGTATCTTTCTGTGGAGGACGCGCAGCTGTTGCCCCGCATTCCCGCTTTCCAAAGGCGGGTGGAATCCGTCGCTTGTTCCGAGATGTTATATCCTTGATTGAAATGGGATGATGGGATACCGGCTCTTCCTTTCGTGGATTCCTCCTTAGAACTCTTCACCGAGTTCGAGCCTCCCTTATAGATTTAAGACATTGTTCGTGAAACTCTTCCTAGTGTCATATCTTCATGGACACCAGTTAATTACACTGCTTCTATTAGGACATTCCAAAGGATCCAGTCTGGGTAGCAACCTATGGTCTGGGGATTAGTCACTTTGGACATCACCGGCATGTCTGGACACTGGGAAATTGGCATGTATTGGTTTCTTCCCCTTATTATAGGGCTTCTTGACGGTGCGGAAGCCCAAGGCATCCCACATAGAATGTGGGGAATCATATTCCATGTGAATGTATCTGAGGATTTCCTCATCTTTCCATGTTTAACAAAGGGTATGCCGCAAGTTTAACATCTATTGAAGATAGATCAGACAGATCAAAACACTGAATAGAGTGGATCAGATGGGTACAACCTCTGGAGGGAGAACCGATGGTGGGGCCAACGTGTGGTTGGCTTCCCGATTGTTGTTAAGGGGAATGGGGAATGAAGTGGCATGATCCCACTGGGATGTAGTGGCCCAGATAAGAATCAGGGAGGATGATGGAAGGTCCCATGAAGTGGATGGATAATGAGATGGGGTCGTCTTGAGGATGATGGTGATGTTGGGATTGAGTCTCAAAGAGGCTTCCTACATATCCTCATGGCAGGGAATCAAAGTCCACATAGTTCATCCGACGATGGCTTACCAACGATTAGGGGTTTCAACATCTTACCACTGGATGGGGTTACAACAGCTTACTGCTAGATAGGGGTGTCAACGGCTTACCGTTGAATGGGGTTGACAATGGCTTACCGCTGGATGGGATCATAATGGATTACCGCTAGATGGGGTCACAACGGCTTACCATTGGATGGGGTTGAACCTCATCGAGGCTTCCTATGTACCATGTCTAGGAGACAAGGATCAAAGCCCACATAGTTCAGGATATGGGGGCATTTGGGGCTTATGCTATGAGGAAGACCAAGGTGTTGGTGAACCGATGTGAAGGGGGTCGGAGAAACCAATGGGTGGTGGGCGTGA
This sequence comes from Viscum album, assembly GCA_963277665.1. Lineage (NCBI taxonomy): Eukaryota > Viridiplantae > Streptophyta > Magnoliopsida > Santalales > Viscaceae > Viscum > Viscum album. Next base: position 1,949,126,517 of record OY728125.1, read on the forward strand.
ACCTCATGGAGGCTTCCTACATACCTTGCCTTGGCAAAGATCAAAGGCCTCATAGTTCTGGTTGGGTGTGGGGATTACACTCTAGGCTTCCAAAGGTGTTGGTGAACTGATGTGAAGGGTGGTCAGAGCGACCATGGGTGGTGGGGTTGAACATCAGGGAGGCTTCCTACGTACCTCATCTTGGTAATGATCAAAGACCTCATTGTTCAGGTTGGGTGTTGGGATTACACTCTAGTTTGCCCAAGGTGTTGGTGAACCGACATGAAACGGGGTCAGAGTGACCAATGGGTGGTGGTCTTGAACCTCAGGGAGGCTTCCTACATACCTTTCCTTGGTAAAGATCAAAGACCTCATAGTTTAGGTTGGGTGTGGGGCTTACACTCTAGGCTGCCCAAGGTGTCATGGTCGGTGCTTTCTCTAAGACCACGTGAGTCATGATCGGTGTGAGAAACAAGAGACAGTAAATAACTGATGATCACATCATCAAAGGTGTTTGTTAGAAGTGGAGTGGGGATTACACGTAGTTAGTGGCCCAAATAGGAAATAGGGGCTTACGTGTGGTCTTCAGTCCAGAGAGGAAATAGGGGTTTATTCCTGGTTAGTATCCCAAGGTGACAGAAATTGGGACTTGCTCCCGGATGGAAGACCAAATGGTGAAAAAGCCTAGAGGGAGAAGGACTTAGCACCCAGGTAGAGAGGAGAAGCAAGGGTGATACCTCCTGTAAGAAAATACAGGGGCTTACACTAGGGTGGTTTCCCTTTCCCTACGTCTAACTCATGGGGCGTGGTCACAATTTAACATCATGTGTCGAGGACGATGGTTCTTGGCAGTCTAACACCATGCAGCTCAGATGAGGTGGGTTCACTCTGCACCCCTAGGACATACAAAACTGGTGCCCTATGAACCTTGGTGAAGAGAAGGGACAAGCAATGTCGTGGTCAAGGGGTGTCATGAGGTGATCCCATTGTGGGTCCAAATTATCATGGCTATACGAAGAATCAATTGATGTTAGTGTGCCTATGTGAAGAAGCATGAGGTGAAGCAACATAATGTGAAACGCCACCGAAGGGATTTGTAAGTTACTTCGTATGAGCCTAGAAGGTCATATGAGAAAAGAGTGTGTGATGGAGATGTTTTGGGTGTGAGAGGCACCCAAAAACGATTCCCAGAAGAGAGACATCATGGGCACACAAGGAGTAAGGCTTGCGAGAAAAAGGAACAGTAGCATGAAAAGTGGCAGGGCCGACATGCAATTGAGCTGCTTGAGCAAAAAAGGTCAGAGCGGTGCACAATTGGGGAACTTGCACAGAAAATTATAGGGTGATGCATAAAAGGGGAGCCAAGGTTTTACACGCAAAATAGAAGATATTGCGTTCCTGGAACATGAGTTTCATACAATTGGAAGGAATTGCATGCAGGGGAAAGGATTGCGTGCAATTAGAAGGAATTTCACACAGGTTAATCAGATTGCACAAAATTGGAATGAATTGCACGTGGGGGATGAGACTCGATGGGATTTGGACAAGGGTTAAGGTAGAGGGGTCTCGCACAAATGTGAACCCCCAAGAGACCTGTCACAAAAAATCTCCTACTTGAAAGCCAACTTTTGCGCGCATGAGAGGTGGATTTTGCACAGGGGAGAAGGTTCAGATTCTTCATCCATCCAAAGTTGAAGGGGCTCCCTTATATTTATAGGAGCTTGGGATTGTTGGATCTTCATAGAAATGGGCCTATGTTAAATTTTTCATTTTGGGGTCGGCAGCGTGAAAATTCGACCGCATGGGGCGGCTGCGTGAAACTTTCCACACCCACGGTCGGCAGTGCGAAATTTCAACCACATGGGGTGGTGGCGCTAAATTTTCTACACCCGTGGTAGCACAGAAATTTCCATTCTGTTTGGAAAACTTTTGTGAATCCCGCAGTTTTCTGCGTGATAGATTTTTTTCATGCAACACTGAATTTTTTTCATGTAGCCCCTCCGGGCCCCCCGGAATGGATCACCGGGTCCAAATATGGCTTCACTTCATCTTGCCAAAACCTAATTCATCCTTGAGCATCTTTCAGCGTCTATGTGAACCAATTTATCTTTTATATTTAACATATTAACCCATAGATAGTGAAAACATTTTTAGCATGGTCTGGGTTAAAAGTAATGTTTCTACGTGTTACATACCCTTGGTTTGAAATTAATTTCCAACACACATGGTGTTTTTATTTTGTAAATTAGATATAATATTTATAATTTAGTGTGTCTATATTTTATAATAAATCCCATCGTAATTTATTCTTAATGGTTAAATTACTTCAATTAGAAAACTAGTAACATTAATAAAAACCAAAATGATAAAATTGTTGGAAACTTAAAAGTTAAGGGAAAATTTATAAAAAAGAAATATTTTTGTGTGGTGCAGGTTTTTCTCAACCTTAATTCCAATTTAATTCATTATTTGTCTATTTTTTCAGGATAATTATGTAAGGAAGACCTCCCAATAGTGTAAACCATTTAGTATTCACATGAATATCACTCCTCCTCCACTATAATAAGGCATTCACTCTTCCCCTTCCTCACGCCTATCAAGCCAATTTTTATCATAAAAACTCTACTACAATATTCTTAAAAACCCCTCCCATAAATATATATGTCTCACCTTTGTAATAAATCAAACCAAGGAAACCCTTTGGTTTAAATCAAAATGAGTTACCCGAAAAAGAGGTAACATTATTCAACATGAATTTAGGTTTTTTTTGTTTCTCCACCCCTCCATTTCTTATTATTTCATCTTTAAGTAATAAAAAAAAGTATCCTCAATATTATGATATTTTTTATGTTAATTTTTAAACCTAAAACTACACAAAATTCTATCAAATGGGTAACTAACTTAGCATTTATTTTTACAGTGAATTACCGCCTCACGAAACGATGTAATTCATTTTTTCTTTTACCACCTCTCATGGTTGTAAATAATTATAGACATCATATTTATATATTATATTTATAATTTATTTATGATCCTTTAATTTTTATATAACATGTACCTTTATTATCTCTATTTTTTTGGGAATACGATAACATTATTTGGGGAAGTGTGGACTACCGCATCCTCAAAGTGATGTGATACATTCACACCTTACATGGAATGTATTATAGATCATTTTAATTAAAAATATGTAACATGAATGAAATATATATTATATTAATGAAATAATTACCTTTAAAAAAATATAATATATCATTTTCTTTATTACCCTCTTCACACACTAAAAAAGTGATAACTTCATTTGTGGATTGGTGGACTACTACCTCCTCTACTTGATGTGAATCCTTTTACATCACATGAATTATATATATAAGTATATATGATTAAATAACATGATATTTATGATATAATTATCATTATTTAAATATATAATGTAACTTACCTTCTTTACATAATGATCATTGAAAAATGTGAATGTTTCTCATGCGTATGTACGACCTACCATCTCCATGATTGTAACGTTGGTTCATTTTCCATAACCATCTTTCATAGTTGATTTTAAAATTAAAATTAAGGAATAAATTTTATAATTATTTCATCATTATTATTATTTATATGTTTATATAATTACCCCTTTGACCATAGTCAACCTACAAAATTCAATTTTGACAAATGACTGAATTTGGTCAAAAACACCCAATGCAAACTTAATTGTTTAAGTAGTTGTATAAAAAATAGTAATAAGTGAAGTAAAAGTAAAAATAATCATTAAATATGTTATAAATAAATTAAATAATTCCCATAAGTTTACTATTTAGGAATATAAATACTTGTTACAAGTTGATCTCAAGGTAAGTGATTTTATCTCAATTTACATTCCATTGAGAATTATTTATTGTTATGTACCAATTAACTTTTCTATGGTTTATATAATGCCCATTGACATGTTATATCATGAATATCTATATTATCATGATATTATAAGTTTAATTTAAATTTATTACTTCATGTGGATTATTATTCAAATGTTTCAAAGTGGTATGAGACACTTTGGAGTGTTTAAATATTATTTTCCTTAAGAATGTTTTAATGATATTTCAACGGTATTTTCATTCATCAAAGTCAACAACCTTTTTTGTTACTTATCCCCCACTGAGGAAATATTGATAAATATATATTCTTTATTACATATGTATATTTTATAAGGTATATTTTTTTAAGTTAATTGATTATTTGATATGAGGAATGCTTTGGACCGATAGTGATGGGTGGGGCCTAAACATTTTTATAATTTCCTAGCCTAAATAACCACTAATCTGGTAGCCGGACTAGTGGGTCACATGGTCTCAAGCATTCCTCCCATATTCCAAAGGATACTGACTAGTGTATAGGGTGTAAAGATAGCAGAGTGGGGATATTATACCCTCATATAAGAGTATCACAGTGGTATAATAGGAAATAAATAATAGATAATTGTAAAAGAAGTGGTAGATAAACAAAAAAGTAGTGAAAGAATAATAATCACTGAATATAAAAGAGATGGATAACACCATTATACAATAGATTCATGCATGTCCTGATAATGATACATAACGAAAATATAAAACTTATAACATGATAAAAGATACTATATAGAAAATTAAAAGAAAGAAAAGAAAAGATCTAAGGGAAATATCCACGAGAATCCTGATATCTAGCTCGATATTGTGCTCCTAACTCCTAGGTAAAAGATAAAAAACACAAGAAATCAACCATGGTCCTGTGAACAGAAGGTCTACTCAGGTACCCTAGTGAAATGGCAGTCTGAGCAGGGTGTAATATAATAATCCCATTAGGTTCCCACCCATAGTTTCTCTGACTGAATCTAGTATATGAAATATTTTATAGTAAAGTTTTCAATTATAAGATAAAAGATAAACAAAAAGTGTTGAATAATCAAACAACAATTCACCCAGGTTTCTAAGGGACACTTGGTGGCTATATATAATTCAAATAATAGTTGTAAAGTGTCTGATCAGTTACCATACATATATAGGAGTGATATATATGTATATAATATAGTTATATATTGTATCCACCTATATTAACCAAGTGTGTACTGATGACTATTGTCCATATACTTGGAATACCAGTTTCTGGATGGACCAGGTCATAACTCAGACTTCCATAACCAATCTAACTGAGCCTAAAAGCTCAATAAAAAGGGTACATTCCCTACATATCAATAGAGTGATAGGCGTCATGCTACAATACTCAGGATAGTGAGTGAGATGACATGGAAACACTCTAATCATGGTATATGGAATCTCATCCCAATGCCCATATAATATCACTAGTGAGAGATTTCATGATCAACACCTGTTGTAAGGGATTGTAATGCCTCCATGGTCAATAGAACTCTTACCATCATAAACGTCCTATGTGAAGGTGTAATCACATTTATAGTAAATGTCTATGAGGAATTACCTCTTGTGCCTTAAATTTATCAAACTCATATAAATACATCATCATATTTATAATACAATACAAGAGGTAATACCTCTCATGATTTGAATTTTAAAAACTCGTTATAATCAAGGTAATTTCATTTATAAAATTCAAATTAATCATGCATTAAAATACATGGCCTTACCACCATTTAAATTTCTTTTCAAATAAACATGTCAATTTAATTCACATAATTCGCATTTCTTAAATGATAACAAGAGGCATGGTCACACCACCCTATTCAATTCCATTTCAAATTAACCGTTTAATTCACTCAAGGAATTAAATCGATCATGAACATGACAAACTATTAATACATGCCATTTTATTTACTAAATCAATAAAAACGAATTTATAAATCCCAATGATCACTTAGGAGGTGTCATTGGAATAGAAAAATTACCTACATGAGTAGTTACAATTAAAATATGGTCCAAGAACTTAAGAAGGTTCCTTGGTTCATTTAACATTTATTAAAGGAGGTAAGCTTCATTAATAAGTAACCAAAGAGTCCATGTGCAAGAAAATTCCCTAAATATCATTGACATCAAGAATAGAAGAATACCAATGCAAAAATCCAAGCATGACTTAAAACATAATCATCACTTTGTAATTTCAAAGACAGTGAACCTCATTTTAGGGGCTTTATTATAAAAACATGAAATTGTTTCCAAAATAATTCATTAAATCTAATTAAGCATTACCTTTAAGAATAAAAAATCATGTTATCAATAGAATCATTTCATAAATCTATTACACATGTCAATTCAATTTTACACAATTAAACATGGACCTTAGGTGGTGCCATTACCATTTAGACCAATGTCTACAAGGGAAAATCCCTTTATATTCTAACAAAAATTCTTAGATAGTGTTTTAGAAATTTAAAGAATTTAATTAAACTGAAAAAAACATGTCGGCACACCCATGGGGTATCCATATACAAATTTCGTATTCTCTAAACTACCAAACATGAATCAAAGGATGTACATCATGGTTCAATGTTAAATTTGATATAACATAACCAATAATAAATAAATGCACAAAAATGTATGGAATGTGATACAATAGAAACTTTAATAAATCAATTAAAACTTTAGGAATGATTTATTGAACACCTACCTAATACTTAGGATGACCTACTTGTCCAATATCAAGCTCTGATTCGATCTGGTTTGGAAGAGACTTAAGAAATAGACATTCTCCTTAAAAAGTAGGTAAAATAATCTCACATGAAAATATCACAATAGATGTAATGAATAACTTCAAATAGATTAGAGAGGATCTTAGATCTTACAGATAAAGATCTATGGAGACCAACAACAATCAAATCGGATGATGAATGGAAGAGTTATCTCTATGGATAGCTTGGAGAGGAGGATATCTCACAGATGAGTGAGAGGATCTTCACATAGGTGTTGTATAATAAAGGAGAATAAAGTTTAATAATAACTTCATTAAGTGAAAAAAATCATTTTAACCCTAAAAACTAGGTCCCATGGTTTGGCCAAATCATGCGCTAACTCTGTGGCACCCATTCCTTAGCAAAACACCTTGCACAGTCTGACCTGCACGGTTACCCTAACCATGCACCAATTGTGTGATGAATAGTGTGAGGGTACTGACTAAGTGGCACTACCCATGTGAGAAAGGTGCATGGTTGGGTAAAATCATGCATATCCTGTGCGAAGCATTTCTTCTCCTTTTCTACAGCTGCATGGTTTTCTTCTAGAGGCCGCATAGTTTTAGACAAACTGTGAAACCTCTTTAGAGCACCCAAACCTTTGATTTTCCATCCTTTATGATCCAAAAACATGATTAGACACTTGGTAAACCTATTATACCTTTACCCAAGTCTAAAAAACACATTAAAGTGTTCCAAATCTTAGAATTACATTCATAATCTCAATTTTAAAAATAGATTGTCCAGTAAACGCTAAAAGTTCAAATTCCCTTGGATTTTTATCCATTCCAAAAGCACGTGTCATTAAAACATCCCAACATTAGAACTTATAATCCTTGATAAGCCTTCAGAAGAAACATAAACATAACATAATCTATGAGGGTTTTGAAGTCTCATTTAAATGGTCACGTTGAGTTTACAAACTCCCAATGCACCTTTGAGCCTTCATTTCAGCACGCAGAACTTAATCCCACAAAACCTGGTCCAACAATCACTTTCTAAAAAAATCACTTAAACAAAAATTACATGATCCCATTGATCTAGATACATTATCACATCATCATCTTTTTAAGCATCAAGTTGATGGTTCTCCCCACCATTGGTATTAGTAGAAAAATGGGTCCAATTCCAAACCATGGCATCTCCACCATTGGAATTTCCTTATAAGGAATGACCCTAAGTATTATAAAGATGTTCCTTCAATTTTTTTTAACTGGGAAACCCTTGATTACATCCGAGTTCATATCAGGGACCTCTTCGGTAAAAAATGGGAAAACTTCGATTAACAAAAATGAAACTAGTCTCATAAGCTTTCCTGGAAGACATGATTGACCTTTAGATCACATCTGAATTAACCCTATGGAATGTTTTAAAATAGTTCCACTAAAATGTATTCATTGAAAAAGAATAAAAACTAGTATATCCCCCTCCATATGACTTTTTTAATAATTCCCAGCTTAGATGGTCGATGTAATTCATCCTAAACTACAATGACGTCCTCTAAGAAATAAATTTTTTAGCAGGGAAAAGTTCATCGAATCTCATGTCCTACTTTTGATGTTGTTCCTTGGTTAAACCATCACCTAGTCCCTTTAACTATTTTTCACTAGCATGAACAAGAGGTAACCCAGATATAACCCAAAATAATTGTCTCCCTTTAAATCATTACCTTCTAACCCAACAACTAGTCTGGGGTAACCTCAAAATCATTAAACTAGAGTCCAAGGAACTAGCCCAAGGAGCTACATACTCCTCAATTATAAGTGAGATGTTGGAACAAAAACAAGACATCCACATCAGATCATTATTTAAGCATAGAGTGGGATCCACCTAGTGGTCACATCAAATAAAAATGACTGGTTTCTAAGAGTCTATCCATGGTGTTCCTACCTAGGAACCCAATGGTCACTCAAGAATAAGCAAGCATCAAATAGAACTATGAATCTAGTGTAAAACACTGAGAAAACCACTCAAAAAAACCCAACAACTTTTAAAGATTTAGCATGGCCTAAGACCGATGATCTCTTAGTGTATCAATGATTATATCAAGATAGAATACATGATCATATCTAAATGGAATACACTAAGAGGAAACCAAGAGAACCAAAATAAGAACATTCAAACCACCATTGGTCGACTACTTGAAAGAATCTTAGTTTCACCTATCGATGCACATCCACAAACTGATCATAAGCCTTCACCACATGAGGCATCATGTGATCAATCAAGATTAAATCAATGAAGTCCATCCAAGACCAATGGTGTTTCCAAAGGTTTTCATATATATCCAACCCCATCAGTGTCATGCTACCATGAAAGAAAAAGCATTTACAAGACTCACCAGTCTCATAGGATTTCAAATGAAACTAGCCATTTCCCAATGGTCCTATTTGGATGTGCTCCTTATACTTGTAAGTACACATTTCCACCAAAACTAACATGATGCTACCAAACTTAGGAGCATCATAGTCATCAAGAAAATATATTGACCAACTAATCAAGAGCATACTAGGTCATAACTATCCTAAATGTACGTGTTTCACTTCTCCGAGTCGTGATCACCATGTCAAAGCATCTAGAATAAAACCAAAACAAAATTTAATAGAATTTAAAAACACCCATTTCTAAAGGATGTAATCCCAAGAATTGGGATGAACTGAATCTATTTAATACTCAGGTCACTCTACTCTAGAGATGACCTAAGGATGTATTAAATAGCTCCAAGCTCAACAGTTACAGAAAACTCAACCAGTTAATTACAACATTTAACAACTGTATGGGTACCATGTATATCAATTCATACTACCCTGATATTTGAAAGAAAATGGTGTATCCTGAATAATATGCATAGGTTGTCTATACTATGCATTCAAGTATCTAATGGTCCATACAAGTGACTTAGTTCAAAGTCATATTTCCCACACTACTATAAAACAACTAATGACCTCCTGAGCCACCAAAAAATGAAGGGATAAGCAACCTAAGAAGTGGATGGCGAAGCCCTTGGAATGTCTAACCTACTGAAACTGAGCATTAATCGGTGATCACACCCATAAAAAGAAAAAGAAAAACATGATCACCCATCAGAAAAAGGGTTTAATTTATAATCTAAGAGTCCTACTAGGGAAAACAACACACAAAAAGTACCAAACATCAAGGAGCTCACTATATATAGCAAGGAACTGATACTCTAAGGTTGCTACCTACCACTGGCTATCCCCTTATAAAGAAAAAATGTTAAACCTGTAACTAGGTCACGTAAACAGATTACACTAGTCCCTATGCCTATAATTTAACCCATTTCTAAAAAGATAAGGCCTATGGAAAACACTAACATTTATATTCCAGGGAAACTCAAATGAAAGTTTAAACTACTATTATATGAGGTTATTACTAGAGAAAACCACCTAGGGTTCCATTTTAAGTCCATTATATTTATTTATGTTTAATCTTTAAACACTTAAACAATTTAAAACAAAGCACCAGGAATAAAAGGAAAGTATTATCAAACTTAATTTTTAAGTTATAATAGATAAGGTGAACAATGAGGGTCCCATTAACTAGGGTTATTCAGAAAGAAATGAAATAGAATTTTCTTAATTAATAAAGTTGTAAACACCTGTAGTGTGTTATATCAGATGAACATACCTCAAATGACCTAATTGGGTCCAGTTGTTCATTTTTTAGTAAGATTAATCCATTAATTTCTAATTAAAATTAAACAACCTTTATATTAAAAAACATATAAAAATATACCATGGTCATGAATAATGTCTCAATTATATGGGTATCTATCTACCAATTAATAAAGAATTCATACACTTTATAGTTTGTCATTTGGCTCCCATTAATAGAAATAATTATACTTTAACATTTTACTTTAACAATATTTTACAAGATTAACCATTTTCAAATGAATATCATGGCCATATATATAATGGTTTGAATATATGTGTTTCAATTTCTCAAATCATAAAGTGCTCATAAATTCTAGAAATTGAAAATTTTCTCCCTTTAATCGCAACCAATTCACTTTAACAATTAACTTTAGAAGCCTTTACATTTTAATAACATTATCTAATTATTAAAAAAACAAGTATGTTTCAAGTATACGGGTTACCATTTCCCAATTATAAGGCCTCCATACACCTTATAATTAGAAATTGGTTCTATTTTAATTGAAACCAATAAAATGATCACATTCCAACATTTACATATCGAAATAGAATAAGAATATTATTGTAAATAGTAAACACAAAAAATCATGATAATAAGATCAAAATCATGGTACATATGAAATAAATGCTGAGTAAATAAATTAGTATGGAATTAAATCACTTACTCATGTTATACAAGTAATCATTATTAAGAAAACAAGAACTTGGAAAAGCATATAACTGGAATCCTTATAACAACCCTACTTGTTATTTCGCATTAATACTTGATTTATTATATAAGACTACAATTAATAAAACCTGGATGATCAATAAGTTTAGTGTATTTGGGAATTAGATACATTACATAACATTATAAAAGAGGAAATATAATATCTTTATTGAAAACTTCTTTAACATGCTCAAATTAATCCTTCAAACTTAAAACTGTATGGTATAAAATGGGGACATACATAACAAAGGAGTGAGATATAAAGGCCAATAAGGGAATAAAAATGGAATATGTGATACATATTATAAAATATTAATATAAATGAGGAATAAAAGTAACATTAATAATAATGTATGATAGAGCATGGTAATCATAACATGGTAAATGCGGTAACAACTTAAAACACTAAATCATAACATTGGTCAAGGATAAATCTGACAAGTATTCATGGTAGAAAAAGTAACATAAATTAATCATGTTCACTCCCATTACTAATGTGACATATAATGATACTAAACATAACATAATTCATTGGATCACTATCTGGGTTCACCCATCATATTCATTTCATTCTCATACTTAAGTGTGCCATATAGATCATACAACATGGATTCATTCATAATCATAATTAATTCCATGATCAAAGAATGTATAATAAATACATGTAATTTCCAAATAAATAAATATATATTCATAAATTTAAATACCTTTGATAGAAAATTGGGTATGGTATTCACTACAAAATTGTTTTGGCATGGAAAATCATAGTGAAATTTTGCCATCATAACAGTGTTATTTAAAAATCCATAAAAGGGATTGATGAGAGAGAAAGGGGTATCTCAACATTTAGAAAAAAATTACAGTATGGGGGATATGTAATAACACATCCCATCATAAGTAAATGATTATAAAAGACATAATTTAAAGAAGATACTTTAAAAAAGAGGAGAAATGAAAAGATCCCTTGAAAAATTTCAGCATGGTAACGGGTGTACAAGAAGGATTATGGGAGGCTTAATGAGAGTGAAAATGGGGATATAATCATTTATAAATTAAATTTAAATTAAGGTGAGTATTTAAGAACATATCACAAAAAAATAAAATGGAATTTAATAGACATAACATAAAAGGAGTTCTTGAATGGAAATGAGAAGACAGAAATCCCCTATGGAATTTCGGCATAGTAACAGCTTAATTGAAGGTAAAAATAAGAGAAAATACATTATACATAATTAAAATAGAATAAATTTTATATTAGTTTATTTTTATAAATAAATTACATCATAAAAAATTTCAATTAAGAAGACAAATTCACATAAGGTGCTCGAATTGAAAGAAGAAGAGGACGGTCCCTTACTTAAGTGTGTGACTTCAAAAGCTTATGAGAAGATTATTGAGAGCATTGGGGTGCCTTTTTAATAATATAGAGAGTTTGGGGAATAGTTTATTCAGGATACAATAAGTTTTAATGACGATAAATGGGATCTTAGGTGTGTTTATATAGGAAAAGATGGGAATTTTTTATTATTTAGGTTTTGGACTCTGCATAATAAAATATTCAAAACCACAAACCACCCCATGTTTTTTTTCTCATGGTATATCCCAAATTTTAGAGATTATAATTATTTTATAATTCCAAGGTCTGAAATTTATAAAATAATTCCCTTTTCATATGTGGAGTAGATTTTCACTCTTAAAGAAATGATTTTAAAACCTTAAAATATATTATAGGTTTTGGAGGATTTATAATGTATTTAAAAAATAAATTAAATTAAATTAAAATCACATTATTTATAAGGTAAAATATATATTTGGAATTTTATCCTATTTATAGTAACTATTACATCACTTTTGGGTCATTATGATGTCGTAATACATAAAGTATATTTATACAGTATTTAATTTTTAACCAAAAAATTTAATTATCTAAGAAAACTATGAAAAATTAACCATTAGATAATTTAAAAATTCTAATTAATATTCATTTTATCTAAATATGTGAATTTTCACTTTTAAAATAAAATTTATATTTATTAATAAATGTCGGGTTTTTTTACAATAACGGTTTTCGAACCCTAACAAAAAATTAAATTTGAATTCATAATAATTTTATGATAATTTATATTTGATAAAAATTACTTAAAAATAATTTTTTAGAAATTTTATTTATTTAAAAAATCCATTAATTCACAAATTGATTAATTTAATTTCAATATTATCCAAAAATACAATTTGTGCTTTGTTGTATCCAAAATAAAAAACACTTACAAAGTAACAATAATAGCATGAAAAATATTAATTATTCTATAAAAAAGTATATGTTCATATTTTTAGGGTCTTGATACATATCCCTTTAATACATCAATAAACACCCTAAGAGTAAGGTGTGCGATGGTGGGACTTTCATGGGGAAATTCAGCGAATATGGTTTGGGTCGTGGTCTTGATGAGATTGAAATTCTCCCATAAATGGTTTCTATCATGATTCAGTTGTTAGATATTATCATGGTTTTTGTCTAAGGAAAAGATCATAAATGATATATCCCTCATAATCTCTAATAAATGGGCTTCATAGGGTGTGATCCTACTGGTTGACATCATCACTTCCTTTGTCTGTGATAATTAGATTTTTTAAAACACTATATTTATACTAATCATGTGATCACTATTCAATGACTATATTATCAATGGTAATTATTCTTAATATTCAATTAAATATTATAGGATAAAACCAAAGGAGTGCATGTTTTTTCTATAACCATATTATATAATAATATGATTAAATAAATAAAAATGGGGAATTTTATTTATAAAAGTTCAGTTCATTAAAATATTCCCCCCTTAAGAAATTTCCCCCTTGAAATTTTATTTTTCCACAATAAAACAGATGAGGATAACTCTATTTCATCACCTCCTTTGGTTCCCAGGTTGCTTCTTCAAACTTTTGGTTTCTCTAGAACACATTGATAATGTGCATTTTCTTATTTCGTAGAAGTTTTTCTCTATGGTCTAATATCTTCACTAGCTGCTCCTCATAGGAAATGTCATTCTACAATGGTACCACCTCTGGATTGATTACATGTGAGGGGTATGGTATGTACTTTATCAAGAGTGATACATGGAATGCATCATGTACTTGTTATATATATGGTGAGAGTGCTAATAGATAGGTCACTGATCTGATGCGATCAAAGATCTTAAAGGGGCTGATGTATCTTGGAATAAAATTTCCCTTATTTCCAAATCTCGACACTTTATTCCATGGATATATGCATAGGAATACCATATCTCCAAAATCAAACTCTAGTTCTCATCGATGATTGTTCACATAGATCTTTTTTCAACTCTTAGAAACCCTTATGTGTTGTTGGATGGTCTTAACCTTCTCCACCATTTCCTTGACCATTTTAGTAACTAGATGTTTTTATTCCCAACATGTCGGTGTCATTAACCTCTTCCCATAAAGGTCTTCTTAAGGATCCATTTAGATGATAGATTAGAAAAAAAAAATTTAAGAGAAATTGAAAAAAGAATGATGTTGGTCTCATCCTTTTTTTAAGTCCATAGAACATGTTCTGAACAGGTCTTATAGTGTATGAATAGTCTACTCACATTGGATATCAGTTTAATGATGATAGGATATACTGAAGTTCATTTGAGTGTTTAGAGCATGTTGGAGACTTTTCTAGAACTTGTAAATGAATCTCAGATCTTTATCAGATACAGTAGATAGTGGTACTCCATGTAGAATTACCACTTCTACGATTTATATCCACGCAAGTTGATCTAGTAAGAAGTCTTATAAAATTGAAATAAGGTGATATATCTCTATAAGATGATCCATAATAACCCATATAGAATTATTTCCCTTGTATGTCTTTCGAAGTACGGTGAAAAATTACATGCTGATGTTCTCCAATTTCCATGTTGGTATGGGTAATGGTTCCATCATCCCATTAGATTTCTGCCTTTCAGCCTTCACTTTCTATCATACTAGGCACTTTGATGTATATTTAGTGATCTCCTTATTCATATTGTCCCACCAATAGTTCTCACAGAGATCTTGATACATCTTTTTGCTTCCTAGGTGAATGGAGAAAGTCAAACTATGTGCATTATCCAATAGTTCCTTCACTAACTCAATATTTTTTAGAACACATATTATTGACCCAAATATCACAATTCCTTCTTCATTAACATTGAACTCCCAATATTTCCCTTTTCTTGTAGTTTTCATTTTCTTTTTCATTCCCCCGTCATTTCTTTGAGAATCCTTTAACCTTTCCAAAAGAGATGGTTGAGAAATTATTTGTGAAATGATTGATTATGTTCCTTTATTTACAATTCACATGTTCATCCTTTATATATCTAAGAAGATCGTATTCATATCAATTCTCATCAATGATATAATTTCTGGATCCTTTCTACTTATAGAATCTTCCACTTTATTTTATTTATCAGGATGGTAGTGGATTGAGTAGTCGTAATCCTTAATGATCTATAATAATATTCGCTAGTGCATATTAAGATTATCTTATGTGAATATATATTTGAGGCTCTTTTAATTAGTATATATTTCACACTTCTCTCCCTAGAGATAATACCGCTATATTTTCAACGCAAAGATCACAATTTCCAACTCCAAATCATGTGTCAGATATTTTTTCTAATGAGTTTTCAAATACCATTAGGGGTAGGCTATCACATTATCATTTTGTTTTAATACCCATCCTAAGACATTCTTTTAAGTGTCTCTATTTACCAAAAAGAGTTCCCCACTTGTTGCTAATATCAGGGATGGTGCAGTGATAAGTCTCCTTTTGAGATCCTTAAATATTTCATTGAATTCTTGCATCCAAACAAACTTCACTCTCTTCCGAGTTAGCTTGGTAAGAGGGTTTAATAATCATGATAAATTTCTCACAAATAAAAGAAGATACCCAGAAAACCCAATGAAAATATTAATATTTGTCACAGATGTTTTCCTCATCTATCCTTAAATATATTTCATCTTTGAAGGTCCCACGGATATCTCATTGCTTGTCATGATATTCCCCAAGAAAGAGACTTCTTTCAACTAGAACTCACATTTTTTATACTTGGCATAAATTTTCTCCTTTTATAGGGTCTTTATCATTTTTCTCTGATCATCCTCATGATCCTCCTTACTTTTTTATTATATTATAATATCATCTATAAACACTACCACAAATTTGTCAAGATAATATCTAAAGACTCTATTCATCAGGTCCATACAGATTGTTGGAGCATTAGTGAGTCTGAAAGGCATCAATATGAACTCTTATTTCCCATGCCTTCTATGAAAAGCGTTATTGGGGATATATTTTTTTCACCCTTACTTTATAATATCCTGACCGAAGATCCTCCTTGGAGAAGTATTGTTATCCGTGTAGATGATCGAACAAGTCATCAATCTGAGGTTGAGGATGCTTGTTATTTATCATGATATTTTTGAGCTCATGATAATAGATGCAAAGGCATAGTGACCAATCCTTATTCTTAATGAATAGGACTGGTTCACCCCATGGTGGATCAGTTGGGTGGATAAACCTTTTTTCTATATTCTTCTATAGTTGTTTCTTCAACTCCTCAAGTTCCACAAAAACCGTTCTATAAAAAGTCTTGGATAATGGAAACACCCTAGGTATAACATTGATTGAAAATTAAACCTCTCAACTAGGAGGAAAACTATGAAATTACTCAAGAAACACATCACATATTCACTCATAATAGGCATGTATTCTATGATGGTTCTTTTTTTAGACTCCATCATTTGAGCTAGATATACTTTTTCATAGGGAAATAATATATATTCTCAAGATGAAGGTGCTAAAGGAGATTCATCCTACTCCTTGAAATTGTAAATAATTGGGGGTTGATTTGTAATACAGAGAGTTATTTCCATCTCAGGAAAATTTATGTTGAGTCTATATAGGGAAAGTCAATCCATTCCCATAATTATATCAAATTCCACCAAAGGCAGTAATACATGGTTTTTTGAGAAGTTCATCCCACAAACTTTGACAAGGTATAATCAATATACTTGGGATGCGATAATTTTCCCCTTTTTGTTTTTCACCTATATCTCTACTTTCATGTTTTGTGGGGGTGTTTAAATAGTTCTACTAAACTTTCATGATATGAGGGAGTGTGTAGAACTATGAATGATAACCCTACCTTTCACTATTTGATTATGGTTCTATTCATTTAAATCATCCAAAATAGACTAATAGAAGATATTTTTTTAAAACTATTAAACGCATAAAGGGGAATCCAATGTAATTAAAGGGATAGCATACAAATTACATTTATTTCCTTAACATATGAATTTTTAGGCTTCAATATATGTTATCCATACTCTATTTCCTAAGATATATTCATATGGGATTTTTTTCCTTTAATAATGGTTCATAATAAGATTATTAATTTACTAAAGCATATCTCCTGGGAGTTTCAAACTAAGTTCATAGTAAGGTATGTTGTTATGTATGAGGTTATCTCAAGTCAGGCCTGGAACATTTTGTCAGAGTTGTTACTTCTAGGTATATTTATGCCAGAACCAAATCCACATGTAGTATCCAAACATGGATGTATTTTATTGATAAACCACTTACACTTTACTAAAAAAATTTAGGGATATTTTTTTATACTTAGTATTATCACTAAGGTGTTCTCTATATTTTTCTAATACTGATCCCAAAAATTACTAAACTTTTTCTCTGATACTAACTATAACAGCTGTTATCTTCATTTCACATTAACACTTTATTTATTACATAATAATAAACTTAATACAACCTAAATAATCGATAAGTCTAGTGTATTTTGGAGTTAGGTACATTACATAACAACATAAAATTGGGAATAAATTATATTTATTGAAAACTTCTTTAACAGTCTCAAAATACTCTTTTAAACTAAAAACTGCATGGGATAACCTAGGGACATACATAATAAACGGGTAAGATATAAATATAAGTAATGTAATAAAAATGGAATAAGTGTCACAAGTTAAAAAATAGTAATATAAATGAGGACTAAAATGAACATGAATAAGAATTCATGATATAGAATGATAATCAAAACATGAAAAATGTAGCAACAACTTAAAACACTGAATCATAACATAGGTTAAGGCTAAATCTACTAAGACATCATGGTGTAAAAAATCCCATAAAGGAATCTGGTTCACTCCCTATCCCAATGTGTCATATCATGATACTAAACATTACCCAATTCATTAGAGAGCTATCTAGGCACATCCATTATATTCATTTCATTCTCATGCTTAAGTGTTCCACATAGATCATACAACATGGATTCATTCATCATCATAATTTATTAAATGATAATGTAAAGTGGAATACATAAATTTAATTCACAAATAAATAATTATATGTTCATAAAGGTGAATATATTTTATTGAAAAATGTATATGTAATTCACTACCAAATTCTATTGGCATGGAAAATTGTGGTGAAATTTCGGCAGCATAATGATGTTACTTAAAAATTCATAAAATGGATTGATGAGTGAGAGAGGGGTCTATGATAATTTGGAAAAAAATTGAATAGAATAGGGGATATATAATAACATATCCCATTATAAGGATATTAATATAAAATATATAAGTTAAAGAAGATACTTAAATAAAGAGTATAAAGGAAAAGATCCCTTATGAAATTTCTACATGGCAATGGGTGTATATAAAGGATCATGGGAGGCTTAATGAAAGTAAAAAAGGGGGATATGATAATTTATACATTTAGTGGATAGTAATGGGATTATGTGATTACATATACTAACAAAATAAAATGTAATTTAATAGACCAAACAAAAAAGGGGTTCTTGAATGGAAATGAGAAGAGAGAAATCTCTTATGGAGTTTCAGCATAGTAATGGATAAGCTGAAGGTAAAAATGAGAGAGAATAAATGATAACTCATTAAAATAAGAAAAATTCAATATTAAGGGATTTTTATAATTAAATTACATCATAAATAAATATAATTAAGAATAAAAATTCCAAATAAGGTGCTTAAATTGAAAGAAGAAGAGGAAGGTCCCTTACTTGAGTGTGTGACTTCAAAAGCATAGGAGGGGATTATTGAGAGCCTCAGGGTGCCTTAAGAGGACTCTAGAGAGTATAGGTAAGAGTATGTTCATGATAAAAAGAGTTTGAGTGAAAAGAAATGGTAGATTGGGTGGGTTTATATTAGAAAATGGGGGAATTTCATTATTATTTAGGTTCTGGACTATACATAATAAAATATCCAAAACCAGAAATGTTACCTTGGTTTTTGCCCCAGGTTTCTAAAAAATGGAATTATTTCTCATTATTTAATAATTAAATAGGCCAAACTTAATAAAATAATGTCCTTTCTTATATAGAGGTGACTCACACTCATAAAGAAATGCTTTTAAAACCTAAAAATATATTATTGGTTTTGGAGGATTCATAATGGATTTACAAAATAAATAAAATAAATTTAAATTCACATTATTTAAAATGGAAAACATTTTTTTGTTAATTTATCCCATTTTATTAATTATTAAACCATTTTTAGGTCATTATGATGTCATAATATACAAAGTATATTTATACTATATTTAATTTTTACCCAAAAATTCGACAGTCTCTGAAAATTATGATAAATTCACCCTTGGATAATTTTAAAGTTATGATTCCAAAATTAATATTCATTTTATCTAAATAATTTTATAAATATTTTAATTTTAACTTTTAAAATAAAATTTAAATTTATTAATAAATTTTGGGTTTTTTTATAATAAAAGTTTTTGAACCCTTATAAAAAATTACATTTGACTTCATCAAAAATATATGATCATTTATATTTGATAAAAATTATTAAAAAATAATATTATACTAAAATATTATTTATTTAAAAAATCCATTAATTCCTAAATTGATTAATTTAATTTTAATATTATTCAAAAATACAAATTTTTCTTTATTATTTCCAAAATAAAAATAATTTACCAAGTAACAATAATAGGATGAAAATATATTCATTGTTCTATATAAAAAACAACATATTCATATTTTTGGGTTCTTAATACATATCCATTTAATACACCAGAAAACACCCTAATAGTAAGGTGCGCGATGGTGGGACCTTCATGGGGCGGTTTGGTGAACATGGTTTGGATCGTGATCTCAATGAGCTTGAAATTCTCTTATAAACAGTTTCGCTCATGCTTAAGTTGTTGGATCTCAGCTTGGGCATGGTCTAGTAAAAATCCCAGAAATTCTATCTCCCTCAGAAGATCTGATAAATGGGCTTCATTGGGTACGATCATACTGGTTGAGGTCGTCACATCATTTTTCTATGATAATTGAATTTCTTAAAACCCTATATTTATACTAATCATGTGATCACTATTAAATGGATATATTATTAATGGTATTGATTCTAAATGGTCAATTAAATCTGATATGATAGAACTACAGGAGTGCGTGTGTTTTCCATAACCAAATTACATAATAAGAAGTTTAATTAAATCAAAAAGGGGGATTTTATTAATAATAGTTTGGGTTGTTATAATTATAATGAATAAAAGGCATGTCATACACTCAAGGCACAAAATCCAAAATAACAGGCAACTGGTAAATGAAACTACATGTCATGGCATATGCATGGCATACTAATTTATTTGTGCCTATTATGACGCATGTAATACTTCATCCTTGCCATACCATGACAAGGGTAAAATACCATAAACTTGATAAATTAATATGAAGTGTAAATTACACAAATAACTCAAGGTGAAATCTTGATCAACTATAAGAACAAACAACACAAACATCAATACCATCCCTTAACACTTGTACTTTTACCAGTTGGTGGGGTGATTAGTTCTAGACATCACTATTTACAAAGATCCAAAAAAATCATATTCTACTATCTACCATCTCAAAATAGTAATACAAAGGAAAAGAAACACCTCTGATACTATATTGTAATGACTCAGCCAAAATGACCACTAAGTCAATAGTCGGGCTAGTGGGTCACATGGCCTCAAGTGTATCACCCGGTATGATAGAAGCTTTCGACTAGTAACAAGGGTGTAAAAATGGTACAATGGAGATATTATACCCCCTTGTATGAGTAGCACAATAGTATTATAAGAAATAAAGAACAGATAACAGCATAAGTAGTGATATATAAACAACAAAGTAGTAGAAGAATAATAATAACTTAATATCAAAGAGATATCCAACACAATTATACAACAAATGCATGCATGTCCTAATAATGATACATAATGAAAATAGAAAACATACACCATGATACGAGACACATAACATAACAAGAAAAAAATAGAAAATACCCAAGGGTGATCTCCACTTGCATTCTGAGCTCCAGCTCAGTCATGTGCTCTTAACTCCTAGGTACAAGCTAAACAGCACAAGCAATCAACCAAAGTTCTGTGAACAAAAGTTCTAATAAAGTACCACAATGTAATATCCTCTTGAGAAGGGTGTGTGATAATAATCCTAGTAGGTTCCCACCCAAGGTTTCTATAACTAAATCTATTATATGGAATATAATTTAAATTAGTGTATAAGTATAAGCAGAAAGATAAACAGGTATTACTGAATAAACAAACAATAACCCACCCATGTTCCTATGGGACACCTAGCGGCTATAACCACTTCAACTCATATCTGTAAAGTGTCTGACTAGTTTCTATATATTTATTTGAGTGATATATATGTATATAATATAGTTATATATTCTATCCACCTATATGAACCAAGTGTGTACCAATGCCTAATGGCCATATACCTACAATACTAGCTGCTGGCAAAACCATGGTGTAACTCAGACATCCATAACCATTTTAAAAGAGCCTAAAATATCAATAAATAGGGAACATTCCATATATACCAACAGAGTGATATATGTCATGATATAACACTCGGGATGGCGAGTGATCCAGCATGGAAACACTCTAATCATGGGATGTGGCGCGTCAACCCAACGCCCCTATAGTATCACTGGTATGAGACGTCATGCTCAATAATGGATGTAAGGTAGTGTAATGATGTCATGCTCAATAGATCTTTTACCATCATACACAACCTACATAAATGCGTAATCATGTTTATAGTAAATGGACATGAGGAAATATGTAGCGACTCGGGTTTTGGCCCTATCAGACTTTGGAATGTTCCTATTAATAATTCTAGAGCTATGTGCAAAGATGGTGTGCGATTCCATGGCCCAGTGTGCCCTGAATTAATTTTATAAAAATATTAAGTATTTTTATACTATGCACATGGTGGGGGTGTGATATCTCCTAAATGGTAGCTCAAAATGGGAATATGAGGGAACAGATGCGTCTGGAGCATGATGTTTACCCTAGTCGGGGTGTAAACTTTGCGGGCGCAGACCTGCTGTGAGAAAATCTGCCAGGGGAATTTTCATAAATAAGTGGAAAAGTTAATTTACGAGCGTCGGCTCGAATAACTCCTGAACAGAGTCTCAGATCGTAATTCTGAGTGCGTTGTTGCTTTCAAAATGTCGTGTTTACCCAAGGTGTGACATAATTCTAGTCGACGCCGGGTGTCGGGTCAGATGCGCATTGGCGGGAATCTGAAATGAAGTGTTTATTAGAAAAAATAAAAAAATCCATCTCTTCTCCCCCCACCTCTTGTATGCAGGTGACAAAACCCACCCCCTTTCATCGTCCGTTCTTCGTCGATTTGAGCTGTAATCTTCCGTTTCCAGTGCCGATCGTCAGCGAATCGAGCGTCAGAGCATCGCAGGTTTCGTTCTGCACCCGAAGCCTCATCGATCCACCAACAGGTAGGCAGTTTGAGTTTTAAAATCCCATACCATGTTTATGTGTTTTTTTTCTTCAAATCATCATAAGGGTTGTATAGTCCGGGTCCTGAGGTTTCTGAAACATGTTTCGGATATGATTTTGGAGCACCGGGGTGTTACCGGGGGTTCTCGAAAGTTTTATAGTGGAAAACCTGGATTCCAGCAACGACCATGGCAGATCTGGAAAGGGCGACAATGGAGTGGTGTAATTCGGCAGGCGGCGCGGTGGTCCGGCAAGGTCGGTGCGGTGGTCCGGTCAGTTTTCCGGCGAGCCAGCGGTGGTCCGGCCAGAATATTTCGGGAGCTCTTTAAACCCCTGTAAAATACATGTCAGAAGTCCAAATCACGAGCCGTTTGTGGAAACACATTGTTTGCATTGAGATGGACCTTTTGGGTTTAATTTGGGAATTTTATGAGTCAGGTTTGTGGCCCGGGGCTACAAAATGTTGAAATAATAATAATATTTTATTATTATTCCACTTCGACCCACCATAACTCTTACACTGAGTGTTCAAATGATGTGTCGTCAGTGGATTTGAGACCCTGATGGTACAGAGGACTTTTCAAGATAGTTTTCGGGTGTTGGGACCGAGAACAGTGTGTGGGCCCAATGAGGCTGGTTTTCGGCGTTTATGGAGAAAAGTGACTTTTTCACCGGGTGTCCGTTTTGGATGATCGAGTAGTCGATTCCGTGTGTTTTTCCAAGGGGATCGCAACGTTGTGATCTGCATGAGGAGTTTTGAGATTAGAGTTTGGGCCCCACTTGAGCCGGCGTCGTTGGATAGTACCTTTTTTACCGGGTGTCTGTTTGGGACAATCGAGTAGTCGATCCCGTGTGTTTTTTCGAGGGGATTGTAGTTGTATGATCTGCTTGATGAGTTTCAGTATCTCAATGTGGGACCCACACGGGATAACTATGATGAATAGTTCCTTTTCACCGGTTGTCCGTTTTGGGTGAGTAGATAGCCAATCCTATGTGATTTTTCACATGTATCGCGATGGTGGCCTCTGTATCATCCTTGGAGGTGTGTGGTGTGGCATTGTGGTGGGTCACTCGGGTTAGCAACTTTTGTACCAAAAATGGATGTGAGTACTCCCTTGGTTCATTCCTACGAGGGTTTGTGTGGCATCACAACCTTGTTATATGTTTGTGATCCTCTCAATGGGATGTTTAATCTGTTAGAGTTGTGGCATCCCTCTGGTGGTCCCAGAGTGGGATCCTCTAGCATTATTTCCCTAGATCGGGTTCTTGGTATCGTTGTGACCGCTTATCCATGGGAGATGATCCCCTATCTAGCATGTTAACTCTGTAGGATTTTTGGAATCATTGGGGATATGATCCCCGACGCAGTGGGCCATGATCAGTATGATTGTGGATTCATCGGGTATATGATCCCTTAATCAGCATGAGGATTATAGTAAGGTTCTGGTATCATTGGTTATATGATCCCCTACTCAGCACGTGGTTTCTGTAGGGTTGTGGCATCGTCAGTTTGATCCCCTATAACACAGGATGTACCAGATATGGTTTTGGTATCATTGTGACCGTCATGAAATGGGTGACAATCCTCTATCTTAGTGATGTGTTTCTGACGAGTGCTAGATCAGGTTGTGGTATCCCCCAGCAGATCCTGGGAGTGATCCCCTATATGTAAGATCTATGAATCCAGATTGGATTTTGGTATCCCCAAACGGACCCTGGGAGTGATCCCCTATCTGTGAGATCTTTGTTTACTGGTGTGGGTTCTAGTATCCCCTAGCAGACCCTAGGAGCGATCTCTTATCCGAGGAGTTTGGTGGTGTTCATGTTGTTTCAGCGGGGTTTCCCCAGTGTTGGTACCTGATGAGCGTGATCTCTCATGTGAGAATCTGAGATTTTTGTGTGGGACCCAATGGAATGTATCTCTCGGACAAGTGTCATCTAGGATAATAGTGATCATGGAGTGTGCTCTCTTTTTTGTGAACCATTGTTGGTGATGAGGTCAGTACCTCATGTGGCTTGGTGCGTGAGCTGATTATATCTGGATGTTCAGGGTAAATGTTTGGGCATATACCTAAGTGTATGTTCAAGGTGTATGTATGGGCATATACCTGGATTGAGCTGACTAGTTGTGTTTAGCCGAGGATGGTCACGAGATGGAGTTTCTCGCTCTTCTAGGTTCCCTCTAGTTGCGATGAGTGGACTGTTCCCTTTCCGTTGCTCTCTTTTGTTTTCGGTTTTTTGGATTCCTACTAAGTATTGTTATACTAACCACTACATGGTCTTTTCTCACACATTTTTGTGTCTTATGTATACCACAGGCCTTTCGACGGAGTCTC
Organism: Viscum album; assembly: GCA_963277665.1. Taxonomy (NCBI): domain Eukaryota; kingdom Viridiplantae; phylum Streptophyta; class Magnoliopsida; order Santalales; family Viscaceae; genus Viscum; species Viscum album. The sequence continues at coordinate 1,949,151,742 of OY728125.1, forward strand.
AAGAGGACCTAGAGCAGGCGGAGCTTAGGGAGCGGGTTTGACTGGGGTGTTTACCAGAGCTGTGTCGAGGAGCTTACCAGTAGGTGTTTTGGCAGTGTTTTCCATCCTTCTGAGCAGGTTGGAACACTTTTGTAGTTTTCTTTTGGTGGGCCCTATTTTTCCCTTTTTTACTTTTGTTGTACTCTGTTTTGGGATAGATGTATGCATGCATTTTTCTTTTTAGTTTTTTATATCTATGCACTATTTCATGGAGGTGTATGTGGGTGCGTGTGTACAGGTACCTTAGGCTAATGCCTCCCTTGTTTGTGCTAGCCTAACCGACGCTAGTTTCCATCCCCTGGCCTATTGGAGGCAGGCTTGGGGAGTCGAGACTCAAGCCTCATTGGGTTGGGTCGGGACGTAGTGGTATCAAAGGAGGTTCCACCTTTGGGATCTCAGAGAGTAGATGGTCTAGATGTGAGTTTGGTTTGGGTTTCATAGCGGCAGTGTTAGGATTTTTTGAGTTCAGCTTTCAGGCCAGGGACTCCAGTGTTGTTACGGCGGCTGACATATCCATTCACTAAGACTTTGATAACCTTCCTTTCGACTCAGGACATTTGGACACTAGTCGCAGGGACATAACATTGCATGCATCACATAGGACTGGGTTTTCGAGTTTTCCTTGTCCTTCTTGAGTTAGCTCTCTAGATATAATCTTTGACAATGGAGCATGTTGAATGTATTTGAGGATTCATCCATGACAATAGCCAGCGAGAGTTCCGTAGCGGGATGGTGGTGACGATCCGCCCTGTCTAGAGGTTGTAGACAAGGACGCAGGTTCTGAGGCTGGACCTCCAGGTGGTCCACTAGTTGAGCCACCACCAGTCGAGCAGCCGTTTGTGCCGGCAGTGTAGGTTGAGGTTGCGCGCAGGCTGAGTACGCTGCATGAGTTCCAGAGGCAGTGACCTCTGAGGTTCCGGGGTGATCCAGACCCTCAGGAAGCCGATGACTAGCTTGAAGAAGTCACCTGAGTTTTTCACCTAGAGAGGACACCCCCAGATCAGATAGTGGTCCTAGCGGCGAGCCTTCTTCATGGTTCGTCCAGGCGATGTTGGATTTTGGTTATGTAGTCCCATGATGAGGAGATGCTCACATGGGTAGAATTTTAGCAGCTCTTCAGGGAAGTGTTCTATCCGATGACACTAAGGTCAGTGTGGATTTAGGAGCTTCTACATCTTTGGTAGGAGGGAATGACCGTGTCGGAGTACTCAGAGAGGTTTACAGACCTGTCACACTACTCCCTGGATATGGTTTGATACCCATTCTTTAGGGATCATACCTTCAAGTAGGGCCTACGCAGAGACATCCGGGCAGGTGTGTTTTCCCTGTGTCTGCCCACCTATGCTGGAGTGCTGGAGTGGGCCCTAGTGGTGGAGAGCTTTCTGGATGAGCAAATCCCGCCTATTTGTGTTAGGAACTCGAGATCTGATACTTCGTCAGTTTTATTGGAATATGGTAGCCGACGACAGACTTAGGGGCCCAGACATGGGCGACATTTCAGGAGCTGACCCCAGGATGGGAAATCTGAGGCTTAGGGCTCACAGGGCTCGCAGGCCAGTTTTGGTTAGCCGCAAGAGAGGCAGTGTTATGCTTATGATACTCAGGGAAAACTTTCTAGAGATTGTCTGACCCATCGTGCTACTAAGAGGGATCCAGTCGACATACCTCCTTGTTAGAGGAAACGTATCGATAAAGGAGATCCACAGGGCGGTGGATGTGGCGAGGGAGATCATGTAGTAGTATGAGGTGGTAGGCAGTATCAGTTTCTACCACCCCCACCCTCAGGTGGTCCATTCTTGGCTTAGGGAGCTGGGGGATGAGGGCGAGAATGGTTTTAAGCCTTAGACTCTCTTGACCCCGAGGCTATGTGGATGGATAGAGGTATGTCTTGTGTCCTTTCTACTTTCTACAGTAGTTTGATAGACACTGTTTAGTGGTAGTCTTTCCTTTCTGTTGCTTGCTTGAGTTTTTTTATGGCATTGGTAAGAACCTGTGTGGGTGTTGTTTGGCGTGCTTCAAGTGTGTGAGTAAGAGGGATCCTTACCCCACTGAGATGAGTTTTTGTGACGTAATCAAAACTGTGCGAGTGAGACAGTTCCACCCAAAGAGGATAGTGTTGAGGTGTGGTGGATGAGTTCCTCTGACTTATGTGTTAGGGAATGGGTGTTTTTTGGATAACTCGCTAGCATGGGAGACCCAGTTGAGAGTCCATTCGCTTTCCATGTGATTTTGGATTATCAGGGATGAAAATTTCTAAGGTGTGGAGGATGTAGCAACTCGGTTTTTGGCCTTGTCAGACTTTGGAATATTCCTATGAATAATTCCAGAGCTAGGCATGAAGACGGCGTGCGATTCTGAGTCCCGATGTGACCGAAATTAATTTTTTAAAAATATTAAGTATTTTTATACTATACACGTGTAGGGGGTGTGATATCTCCTAAACGGTAGCTCGGAACGGGAATCTGAGAGCACGGTTGCATCTGGAGCATGTCGTTTACCCTATTTGGGGTGTAAACATTGCAGGCGCGGGCCAGCTATGAGAGAAGCCACCAAGGGCATTTTCTTTAATAAGTGGAAAAGTTATTTTAAAAGTGTCAGATCGAATAACTATTTAATGGAGTCTCAGATCGTAATTCTGTGTGCGGCGTTGCGTTCAGAACGTCGTGTTTACCCTAGGTGCGACATAATTTTAGTCAGCGTCGGGTGCCGAGTCAGATGCGCGTTGGCGGGAATCTGAAATGAAGCGTTTATTAAAAAAAATCCATCTCTTCCCCCCCCCCACCTCTTGTACACAGGCGATGAAACCCACCCCCTTCCCTCGTCCGTTCTTCGTCGATTTGAGCCATAATCGTCTATTTTCAGCGCCGATCGTCAGCGGATCGAGCGTCAGAGCATCACCGACGTCGTTCTGCACCCGAAGCTTCGGCGATCCACCAATAGGTAGGTAGTTTGAGTTTTAAAATCACAGACCCCATTTATGTGTTGTTTTTCTTCAAATCGTCATATGGGTTGTATAGTCTGGGTCCTGAGATTTCCGAAACATGTTTCAGATCTGATTTTGGAGCACCGGGGTGTTCCCGGGGGTTCCCAAAAGTTTTCCGATGGAAAACCTGGATTCCGGCGGTGGCCATGGAGGAATCTGGAAAGAGAGGCAGTGGTGCAGAGGAATCTGGCAAGTGGCGCGGTGGTCTGGCAAGGTCGGCGCGGTGGTCTGGTTGATTTTCCGAAGAGCCAGCGGTGGTCAGGCCATAATATTTCGGGAGCTCTTTAAACCCCCATAAAATGCATGTCGGGAGTCCAAATCGCGAGCCGTTTGTGGAAATTCATTCATTGCATTGAGATGGACCTTTTGGGTTTACTTTGGGAATTTTATGAGTCCGGTTCATGGCCCGGGGCTACAAAATTTTGAAATAATAGTAATATTTAATTATTATTCAGCTTCGACCCACCATAACTCTTGTACTGAGTGTTCAAATGATGTGTCGTCAGTGGGTTTGAGACCCTGATGGTACATCGGACTTTTTGAGATAGTTTCTGGGTGTTGGGACCGAGAACAGTGTGTGGGCCCCACAAGGCTAGTTTTCGGCGTTTATGGAGAAACGTGACTTTTTCACCGGGTGTCCGTTTTGGATGATCGAGTATTCGATTTTGTGTGTTTTTTCAAGGGGATCGCAACGGTGTGATCTTCTTGAGAAGTTTCGAGATCGTAGTGTGGGCCCCACACGATCTGGCATCATTGGATAGCACCTTTTTTACAGGGTGTTTGTTTGGGACGATCGAGTAGTCGATCCTGTGTGTTTTTTCTAGGGGATCGCAATGGTATGATCTTCTTGATGAGTTTCGGGATCGAAATGTGGGCCCCACACGGGCTAACTACGATGAATAGTTCCTTTTCACCGGTTGTCCGTTTTGGGTGAGTAGATCGCCAATCCTATGTTTTTTTCCATGTGTATCGCGATGGTGGCCTCCGTATCAGCCTTGGAGGTGCGCGGTGTGGTGTTGTGGCGGGTCACTCGGGTTAGCAACTTTTGGACCAGCAATGGATGTGGGTACTCCCTTGGTTCAATCCTACAAGGTTTTGTGTGGCATCACAACCTTATTATAGGTTTGTGATCCTCTCGATGGGATGTTTAATCTGTTAGAGTTGTGGAATCCCTCTGGTGGGTCTGGAGTGGGATCCTCTAGCATCATTTCCCTAGATCGGGTTCTTGGTATCATTGTGACCGCTTATCCATGGACGGTGATCCCCTATCTAGAAGGTTAACTCTATAGGGTTTGTCGCGTCATCAGGAATATAATCCCCGATGTAGTGGTCCATGCTCAGTATGATTGTGGAGTTTTCGGGTATACAGTCCCTTACTTAGCATGAGGATTATAGTAAGGTTCTGGTATCAATGGTTATACGATCCCCTACTCAGCAAGTGGTTTATGTAGGGTTATGGCATTGTCAGCTCGATCCCCTACAACTCAAGATGTACCAGATATGGTTTTGGTATCATATTTATCATCGTGACAAAGGTGACGATTTTCTATTTGAGTGACGTGTCTCTGATGAGCGCTAGATCGGGTTGCGGTACCCCCCAGCGGATCCTGGGAGTGATCCCCTATCTGTGAGATCTACGAATCCAGATCAGGTTGTGGTATCCCCCAGCGGACCCTGGGAGTGATCCCCTATCTATGAGATCTCTGTTTACTGGTGTGGGTTCTAGTATCCCCTAGCGGACCCTAGGAGCGATCCCCTATCTGAGGAGTTTGGTGGTGTTTATGTTGTTTCAGCAGGGTTTCCCCGGTGTTGGTACCTGATGAGTGTGATCTCTCAGGTGAGCATCCGAGATGTTTGTGTGGGACCTGATGGAGTGTATCTCTCGGACAAGTGTCATCTGGTATGACAGTGATCGTGGAGTGTGCTCTCTTTTATGTGAACCATTGTTGGTGATGAGGTCAGTACCTCATGTGGCTTGGTGCGTGAGATGATTATATCCGGATGTTCATGGTATATGTTTGGGCATATACCTGATCGTATGTTCAAGGTGTATGTATGGGAATACACCTGGATTGAGATGACTAGTTGTGTTTAGTCGAGGATGGTCATGATATAGAGTTTCTCTCTCGTCTAGGTTCCCTCTGGCTGCGATGAGCAGACTGTTGCCTTTCAGTTGCTCTCTTTTGTTTTGGGTTTTTGGGATGCCTACAGAGTATTGTTATACTAACCCCTGCATGGTATTTTCCCGCACATGTTTTTGTCTTCTGGATACCACAGTCCTTTCGACGGAGTCTCAAGAGAACCTAGAGAAGGCGGAGCTTAGGGAGCGGGTTTGACCGGGGTGTTTACTGGAGTTGTGCCGAGGAGCTTACTGGTAGGTGTTTTGGCAGTGTTTCCCTCCTTCTGAGCAGGTTGGACACCTTTTTAGTTTTCTTTTGGTGGGCCCTATTTTTCCCTTTTTTACTTTTATTGTACTCTGGTTTGGGATAGATGTATTCATGCATTTTTCTTTTCAGTTTTTTATATCTCTGCATTGTTCCATGGAGGTGTATGTGGGTGCATGTGTACAGGTACCTTAGGCTAATGCCTCCCTTGTGTGTGCTAGCCTAATTGATGCTAGTCGCAATCCCCTGGCGTATTGGATGAGGTCTTGGGGAGTCGCGACTCAAGCCTCATTGGGTTGGGTCGTGAAATAGTGGTATCAAAGGAGGTTCCACCTTTGGGATCTCAGAGAGTAGCTGGTCTAGCTGTGAGTTTAGTTCGGGTTGCATAGCGGCAGTGTTAGGATGTTTTGAGTTCATCTTTCAGGCCAGGGACTCCAGTGTTGTTTTGGCGGCCGACATATCCATTCACTAGGACTCTGATAACCTACCTTTCGACTCGGGACGTTTGGACACTAGTTGTAGGGACATAATGGTGCATGCATCATATAGGACTGGGTTTTCAAGTTTTCCTTGTCCTTCTTAAGTTAGCTCTCCATATATAATCTTTGACAATAGATAATCTTGAATGTATTTCAGGATTCCTCTACGAAAATAGCCAGAGAGAGTTCTGTAGCGGGATGGTGGTGACGATCCGCCCTGTCTAGAGGTTGTAGACCAGGATGCAGGTTCTGAGGATTGACCTCCAGGTGGTCCACCAGTTGAGCCACCACTTGTCGATTAGCTGGTTGTTCCGGTAGTGCAAGTTGAGGTTGCGCACAGGCTGAGTGCGCTGCACGAGTTCTAGAGGCAGTGACCTCTGAGGTTCCAGGGTGATCTAGACCCTCAGGCAGCCGATGACTGGATCGAAGCAGTCACCTGAGTTTTCCACCTAGTGAGGACACCCCCATATCAGATGGTGGTCCTAGCGGCGATCCTTATACATGGTTCGGCTAGGAGATGGTGGAGTTTGGTGATGTAGTCCCATGATGAGGAGACGCTCATGTGGGAAGAGTTTGAGCAGCTATTCAGGGAAGACTTCTATCCAATGACGCTGAGTTAAGTGTGGATTTAGGAGCTTCTACATCTTCGGTAGGAGGGCATGACCGTGTCGGAGTACTCAGTGAGGTTTACAGACCTTTCGTACTACTCCCTAGATATGGTTCGATACGTGTTCTTTAGGGATCAGACCTTCAAGTAGGGCCTACACAGAGACATCTGGGAAGGTGTGGTTTCCCTGTGTCTGCCCACCTATGCTGGAGTGTTGGAGAGAGCCCTAGTGGAGGAGAGCTTTCTGATCGAGCAAATCCTGCCTGTTTGTGATGGGCACACAAGAGTTGAGACTTCTTCAGTCAAATCTGCATCTGGTAGCCGACAAAAAACTCAGGGGCCCAGACATGGGTGATGTTTTATGAGGTGACCCAAGGATGGAGGATATGAGGCTTAGGGATCACAGGGCTTGCAGGCCAGTTTTGGTCATCTGCAGGAGAGACGGTGTTACGCTTGCGATGGTCAGGGACAGCTTTCTAGATATTTTCTGACCCGTCGTGCTACTGAGAGGGAGTCGGTCGACATACCGCCTTGGTAGAGGAAACTTATCGATCAAGTAGATCCACAGGGCAGTGAATGTGGGTAGGGAGCTGGTGCAGTAGTAGGAGGAGGTAGGCAGTATCAGTTTCCACCACCCCCACCCCCAGGTTGTCCACGCCAGGCTCAGGGAGATGGGGGACGCGGGCGAGGACATCTGTAAGCCTTAGAGGCTGTTAACCCCGAGGCTATGCGGATGGATAGAGGTATGTCTTGTGTCCTTTCTACTTTCTGCAGTAGTTTGATAGACACTGTTTAGTGGTACTCTTTTCTTTATGTTTCTTGCTCGAGTTTTTTTTAGTGCATTGGTAAGAACCTGTGTGGGTGTTGTTTGGCGTGCTTCGAATGTGTGACGAAGAGGGATCATTACCCCACCGAGATGTGTTTTTGTGACGTGATCAAAACTGTGTGGGTGAGACAGTGCCACCCAAAGAGGATAGTGTTGAGGTGTGGTGGAAGAGTTCATCTGACTTATGTGTTCGTGCATGGGTGTTTGTTGGCGAACTCGCTAGCATGGGAGACCCAGTTAAGAGTCCAGTCGCTTTCCATGTGCTTTTGGATTTTTGGGGGATGAAAAGTTCTAAGGTGTGGAGGATGTAGTGACTCGGTTTTTGGCCCTGTTAGACTTTGGAATATTCTTATGAATAATTCTAGATCTATACGTGAAGACGGCGTGCGATTCTGAGGCCCGATGTGTCCGAAATTAATTTTATAAAAATATTAAGTATTTTTATACTATGCACATAGAGGGGGTGTGATATCTCCTAAACGGTAGCTCAGAACAGGAATCTGAGTGCACGATTGCGTCTGGAGCGTGTTGTTTACCCTATACGGGGTGTAAACATTGCGGGCACGGGAGTTCTATGAGAAAAGCCATCAGGGGCATTTTCGTTAATAAGTGGAAAAGTTATTTTACAAGCGTCGGATCAAATAACTATTGAATGGGGTCTTATATCACAATTCTGAGTGCACGGTTTCATTTGAAACATCGTGTTTACCCTAAGCGCGACATAATTTTAGTCGGCGTTGGGTGCCGAGTCGGATGCGCGTTGACGGGAAGCTAAAATGAAGTGTTTATTAAAAAAATAAAATAAAAATCCATCTCTTCTCCCCCCCACCTCTTGTTTGCAGGCGATGAAATCCACCCCCTTCCCTCGTTCGTTCTTCATCGATTTGAGCTGTAATCTTCCGTTTTCAGCACCGATCATCAGCGGATCGAGCATCAGAGTGTCGAAGGCATCGTTTTTCACTCGAAGCTCCAGCCATACTCCAACAGGTAGGCGGTTTGAGTTTTAAAATCCTGGACCCTTATTATGTTTTTTTATTCAAATATTCAGAAGGGTTGTATAGTTCGGGTCCCGAGGTTTCTGAATCATGTTTCAGATCATATTTTGGAGCACTGGGGTGCTCCCAGGGGTTCGCGGAAGTTTTCCAGTGTAAAAATGAGATTCTGGCAGAGGAAATGGTGGAATCCGATGAGGGTGGCGATGGCATGGTGGAATTCGGCAGGTAGCGCAGTGACACGGCGGTCCGGCAAGGTCGGTGCGGCGGTCCGGTCAGTTTTCCGGCGAGCCAACGGTGGTCCAGCCAGAATATTTCAGGAGCTCTTTAAACCTACGTAAAATGAATGTCGGGAGTCCAAATCATGAGCCATTTGTGAAAAAACATTTTTTGCATCAAGACGGACCTTTTGGGTTTACTTTGGAAATTTTATGAGTCGGGTTCACGGCCCGGAGCTACGAAATGTTGAAATAATAATAATAATTTATTATTATTCAGCTTCGACCCACCATAACTCCTGCACAGAGTGTCCAAATGACGTGCCATCAGTGGCGTTGAGACCCTGATGGTACATTAGACGTTTAAAGATAGTTTCTGGGTGTTGGGACCAAGAACAAGGTGTGGGCCACATGAGGTCGGGTTCCTATGTTTATGGAGAAACATGACTTTTTCACCGGGTGTTCGTTTTGGATGATCGAGTTGTCTATTCCGTTTGTTTTTTCATGGGTATTTCAACGGTGTAATCCTCTTGAGGAGTTTTGGGATAGTACTGTGGGCCCCACATGGGTTGGCTTCGATGGATAGTACCTTTTTCACCAGGTGTCTCTTTGGGACGATCGAGTAGTTGATCCCGTGTGTTTTTTTGAGAGGAGCATAGTGGTATGATCTGCTTGATGAGTTTCGGTATCGCAGTGTGGGCCCCATATGGGCTAGCTATGGTGAATAGTGCCTTTTTTACCAGTTTTCTGTTTCAGGTGAGTAGACATCCTATAATGCATTTTTTCTGTGTGGATCGTGATTGTGGCCTCGATATCGGCCTTGGACATGCGCGGTGTGGCATTGTGGCAGGTCACTCGTGTTAGCTACCTTTGGACCAGCAATGGTTGAGGGTACTCCCTTGGTTTATTCCTACAAGGGTTCGTGTGGCATCACAACCTTAGAATAGGTTTTTGATCCTCTCGATGGGATGTTTAATCTGTTAGAGTTGTGACATCCTTCCGGTGGGCCCCGAGTGGGATCCTCTAGCATCATTTCCCTAGATCAGGTTCATGGTATCGCTGTGATCGCTTATCCACGGGTGGCGATCCCCTATCTAACAGGTTAACTTCGTATGGTTTGTGGAATCATCAGGAATATAATCCCCTATGTAGTGGTTCGTGCTCAGTAGGTTGGTGGCTTCGTAGGGTATACAATCCCCTACTCATCATGAGGATTATAGTAGGGTTGCGGTATCATTGTTTATACGATCCCCTACTCCGTGCATGGCTTCTGTAGGGTTGTGGCATCGTCGGTTTGATCCCATACAGCGCAAGATGTACCAGATAGGGTTCCGGTATCATCGTGACCATCATGAAAAGGGTGAAGATCTTCTATATGAGTGATGTGTTTCTGACGAGTGCCAGATCGGGTTGTGGTATCCCCCAGTGGATCCTAAGAGTGATCCCCTATCTGTGAGATCTAAGAATGCTAGATCAGATTTTGGTATCCCCCAACAGACCCTGGGAGTGATCCTCTGTCTGTGAGATCTTCATTTACTGGTGTGGGTTCTAGTATCCCCTTGTGAACCCTAGGACTGATCCCAAATCTGAGAAGTTTTGTGGTGTTTATGTTGTTTCAGCGGGGTTTCGTCAGTGTCGGTACCCGACGAGCGTGATCTCTTGGGTGAGCATCTGAGATGTTTGTTTGCGAACCGATGGAATGTATCTCTCGGAAAAGTGTCATCTGTGATGACAGTGATCGTGGAGTGTTCTATCCTGTTTGTGAACCGTTGTTGGTGATTTGGTCGGTACCTCATGTGGCATGGTGCGTGATCTGATTATATCTGGATGTTCATGGTATATATTTGGGTGTATACCTGAGCGGATGTCCAAGGTATATGTATGTGCGTACACCTGGATTAAGCTGACTAGTGGTATTTAGCCAAGGATGGTCACGAGACGGAGTTTCTCTCTTGTCTAGGTTCCCTCTAGCTGGGATGAGCGGACTGTTGTCTTTCAGTTGCTCTCTTTTATTTTGGATTTTTTGGGTGCCTACTGAGTATTTTTATACTCACCCTTATATAGGCTTTTCCCACACATGTTTGTGTCTTGTGAAGACCACATGCCTTTTGACAGAGTCCCAGGAGGACCCAGAGCAGGTGGAGCTTAGGGAGTGGGTTTGACCGCGGTGTTTACCGGAGCTGTGCCAAGGAGCTTACTGGCAGGTGTTTTGGAATTTTTTTCCATTTTTCTGAGTAGGTTGGACACTTTTTTAGTTTTCTTTTGGTGGGCCCTGTTTTTTCCTTTTGTACTTTTGTTGTACTCTGGTTTGGGATAGATATATGCATGCATTTTTCTTTTCAGTTTTATATATCTCTACATTGTTTCATGGAGGTGTATGTGGGTGTGTGTGTACAGGTACCTTAGGCTAATGCCTCCCTTGTGTGTGTTAGCCTACTCGGCGCTAGTTTCCATCCCCTGGCCTATTGGAGGCAGGCTTGGGGAGTCGCGGCTCAAGCCCCGTTGGTTCGGGTCGTTACAAAACACCTATCATGCCTTACATTTATCAATCCCATATAAAGGCGTCATCATTTTTATAATACAATCCATGAGGAAATAACTATCATGATTTTATTTTAAATAGCCCATTATAATCAAGGGAATTCCATTTATAATAATTAAAATTAAGAATTAGTTAAATGGAATGAACTTACCACCCTTTACATTTCATTTTAAAAAAATAGGTTAATTAAATTCAAATATGTCATGCTTCGTAAATAATAACAAGAGCCATGGTCATACCACCCTATATAATTCCATTTCAAATTAACCATTTAATTCACTAAAGGAAGGAAATAAATAATGAATATGCCAAACCATTAGTACATTCCATTTGATTTACTAAATCAAGACAAACCAATTTATAAATATCAATGAGCACTTAGGAGGTGTCTTTTGAAAAGGAAAATTACTTACACGGGTAATTCCAATTAAAATATGGGCCAAGCACTTAGGAGGTAACTTGGTTCATTTAACATTTATTAGAAGAAAACTTCATTTATAAGTAACCAAATAGGTCATGTTCAAGAACATTCCATAACTAACATTGGAATCAAACATAGAATATAACCAATGCAACAATCCAATCATGATTTAAAACATAATCATCACTTTGTAATATTGAAGACAGTGCACCTCAGTCAAGGCATTTTATTATAAAAACATGACATTGTTTCCAAAACAATTAATTAAATCCAATTATGCATTACTTTTTATAATCAAAACTCATATTATCAATACAATCGTATCATAAATCTTCTAGACATGGAAATTCAGTTTTACACAATTCAATATGGAACATAAGAGGTTCCATTACCAGTTGGACCAATTTCTACAAGGTGAATATCCCTTTATAGTCTATGTTGAATGCTTATATGGTGTTCTTTTTATTTAAAACATGTAATTAAAACATAAAAACATGTCGGCACACCCATGGGGTTTCCATATTTGAAGTTGTTGTTATCTAAATTACCAAACATAAATAAAGGTACATACATCATGTTACAACATTAAATTTTATATGAAGGAAACAATAATAAAGAAACTCATAGAAAAGGCTGGTGTGTGGCACAATGGAAACATTTATAAATCAATGAAAACATTGGGAATGAGTCATAGACCACCTACCTCGTACTTAGGATGACCTACTCATCTAATATCAAGCTATGATTCGATCCAGTTTGGATGAGATCTAAGAAATGGTCATTCAACCTGAAAATAGGTAAAATTATATCACCTCAAAATAGCACAATAAATTGAATGAAGAACTTTAAATATATTAGATAGGACCCAAGATCTTATTGATATTGATCTATATAGACCGACAATGACCAAATCAGATGATGAACGAAGGAGTAATCTATATTCCTAGCTTGGAGAGGAGGAGATATCATAGGTGAGGGGGGATCTTTACATAGGTGATGGGGGATAAAGGATAATAAAGTTTAATAAAAACTTCATTAAGGGAAAAATAGTCATTTTACCCCTAAAAATTGGGTCGCACAGTTTGGCCTGCATGATTACCCTAACCATGCACCAACCATGAAATTAATAGTGTGAGGGAACTTCCTAAGTGGCACTACTCATGCAAGAAAGGATAAAATTCTAGAAAAACTATGTAGAGGATTTCTTCTCCTTGGCTGTAGTAGAACACTTTTCTATTGGAGGCTGTACAATTTCAAACAAACTGTGTTCCTTGTTCAAGGCACCCAAACCTTTTATTTTCTAGAACTGGAACTCTCAAAACATGATGAAACAACTAGGAAATCTTTAGGGACTTTTCCAAAGTCTAAAGAAACACATTTCTATGTTCTAACTCTCATAATTACAATTCTATGATCGTTTTTAAAAATATCCCAACCAATAAATGCTAAAAGTTCAAATTCCTTTGGATTTTTATCCATTCCAAAAACAAGGGTCGTTACTTTTATATATCCCCTCGATGCATCGATAGGTTCTCATGATACAAATAAGTTGGAAAATTTAAATTATTTTCTACCTATATTTTTAATCTGTCTTGTGAAAGGCCCTGACGGTATAGGTTTTCATGTGCCTTATACTTGACGTCCAATAATTAAGCATTTCCTTCATATATATTTGAGTTATCATTGTTATTATCCTTGAGGTTTTCATATGATAAAATATATGGATTTATTTTAATTTTTAGTTTATTAATTAAATGGAATTTGTTTAAGTTATTTAACTTTGTACATTGATTATTCCTTTTACAGTTATTAAGTGGCATGTGTTCTTAGTTACTAATTATGCCATTATTCTTATTGATTCATTATTTATTCCATTGTAATTACCCTTAATAATAATTTTATCTCACACTTATTATGTTCCCTTTCCCCTGATTATAATTTTCATGGATTTTGATCTTTTATTTTTGATTTTAAAATTGTATTTTTTCACCAAAGGGGATTTGAATTAAGCATTACAAATTGGAAAATAATTCATAACCTAATCTCTTTTTCTTGGTTTATATTACTTCCTCATTATCGTTAATGTTCTAATATTATGTGTGTAATCACTTTTTTCTATATATTATTTTATTTTCACTTGTTTTATGTGTATTTACATTTGACACACATAATCTATTAGTTGATTGATTCTCACATCAACATTATGGTCTTTTCAAGGGTTTACTTCACAATTTCATTTTGTTTGGGATTATTTACACTTGAATTTCAATAAGAGGAAATTATTGGATAATTTTTCAATAAACCATTTAATTTTATTCTCCTCTAGTTATTCATGGAATTTTTCAAGTAATATTACCATTTTCCACTCTTTGGTACTCAAAATTTTTTAGAAAATGTTTTTAAGAAAACCCGACTCAATTTCTCTATTCAATTGGAGAACTTGATTTCTTCATAAAACTATGTTTTATTAAAATGTTATCAAAAAATTTTTAAAACTTTTTCTAAATTATTTATTAAGTACATTTTTAACCTTTTTTTTCTTTTACAATTATTTTCAAAGCAATCTTCTTGTCTCTTTCTAAACATGTAATTTTTCTAACCTTTTTTTACTGTGCAAAATTAATGTTATTTTTACCTTGTACTACATGTGAGGATTTTCCCACCATCATTTCTAAAAGTATTCCTTTACATGTTTAAATGGATTCTTATTAAAAAATGTTTCTGAAAAAATATTTTCAAATAAAATGATTTTTAAAATATTTTTCAATATAAAATGGGTATTTTCCTCAAAGATGTTTTCAAAAGATCTTTTTATAATATTTACATCAATTAATGACAATAGCCATTTATTTTTACTCCAATTGAGATATGTTGTATTGATTCTATATTTATTCTTCCTCTGGATTTTTTATGAATGATTTGGACAAGGATAATATTGAAATTCATTTCCTAGATTCCTTTGTTTGTCCCCTTGAAATATTAAACTTTTTATGATCATTAGACATTGAATTTACCCTAATTATCCATATCATTTATCATGGATCTATTTATTTACTAAACCATATATCATTTTTACATGTGATGTTTAATTTAACATTTATTTTATTATTTGGGGAAATATTTATAAATATGTATTCGTTATTCAATAAGGATGTTTGATAAGGTATATTGTTCATTAATTAAATCGATTACTCGATATGAGGAATTATTTGGACATGAGGTGATGGGTGTGGCCTAGAATTTATATAGACCTCAATGTATCAATAGGTTCTCATAATAAAAATTACTTTCATAAATTAAATAGTTTTCTACCTATAGTTTTAAACTATCTTTTGAAAGGTCTTGAGGATATAGGTTTTCATGTGCCTCAAGAATAATGCCCAATAATTAAGCATTACCTTCATTGAGATTTTATTATTTATTATCCATGTGATTTTTACTATGAAAAAATATATGGATGAATTTCATATTAATTTTATTAAATAAATGGAAGGTGTTCTCAGTTTCTTACCTTTCCATATTGATTTTTCCTTATCCAATAATTTGAATGGCATGTGTTTTCAATTATTTACCTTTTCATATTATTTACTCACTTACTTCTCAGTTATTGATTACATGTCATGTGTTTTAATTAATTTAACTTTCAATATTATTTACACATTTCCTTCTAGATTTATTGAATATATGGGATTTTTCTTCAGTTATTACCTTTAAATATTGATTATTCTCATTGATTCATTATTGCTTCCTTTGTACTTCATCCTTAATGAGTATTTAAGCTCACCCTTATTTTGTTTCCTTTCCCTAGAAAAACAATAAGTATATTAAGAAAGATATAAAAGGATATACTAGATGGATTAAATTTATTCACTATAAAAATTATGTTCCACAAAATCCATATTTTTTGTATTTTCAAAATTCCATTTTAAGGTTAAATGGTAACCGTAAATTTCCAAATAAAAAACCATACAGTAAATTGACACTAAAAAAATTATGTTGTAATTAGTGTATTCGGTTTTAAAATAAGACCCATGTATATATCTGGTTTATCTAGACTAATAAATTTTTCAGTCCATTGATATGTGATTTACTTGTATCTTATGCCAATATCATGGTAGAAAGACACTGGCTCCGGGATTATAGGGTTGGGTAGTTATAGTTGGTATCATAGAAAGTTTAGTATAAATATTAAGAACTAGATTCAGGAAAACATGTATTAGGGAACATAACCCTAAGATAGAATTTGATGATAAGTATAGAAGAACTTCCTAGAATTTTTATAAGGTAGATATTATTTGAGTATTCCTAGCAATATATCCATATCTGGATACTACAAGTGGTTTTGGTTTTGGTACAGATGTCCTTAGGGGAAACAAATCTGAAAAAGTGTGTCAGGCCTAACTCGAGCATAACCTGGTACATGAAAATGGGCTTTTCTATACACCTAGTTTTACACTCCCAGAGGATATGTTTAGGATAATTAAAGTTCTCTTTACAAACCATTATGAAGTATTTGAATAGATAATGACAATGAATAACCTAGCTTAAACTTGAGGTGTGATTGAAAATAATGTGTCAAGATTTAGACATCCTAAAAATGATTATATATTTTTTTCAATATGATAATTGATACCCACGCTATGGTTTTTGGTTTTAATAAATTCCCTATTATAAAGTTTAAACCTTAGACCAAGTGAGGACCTATTAAATAAATGGATGAAGTATTTTTGTATAGAGGTTGTATTAAAAACCTTAGTTAAAAGGATATTTAGTGATTAACCTTATTTTAAGGATTTATATCATATTTATATTGAAAATTATACTAATATGGATTTAGAATGGGAAAACATATATGTTGGACGAAGACCCATAAAATTTTTCAAGGTAGTGGGACTTGAACCCATGACTAAACGATGATAAGGGTTTTGCGCCAACCACTGGCCTATGCGATGTCCTGGTTAATTTATCAATATTTTAGTTAAAAAATTGATAGATAAATATTAATGATGAACCAATACTATTAGTTTTGAGGTTTATATATTAATTTATTAACCATATTAGTTTTCTAAAATAGTTAGATACAAATGTAAAGACTTTTTTTATAGACCATATGATCCATAAAAAGTAAATTTTAGTGCTTCGGACATAAAATTTCATTTTTCGATATCTATTTCATGAAGTAAAGGATAAATTTTAAATTTATCAAATAACAAAAAAAGGATGAAAATTATTTTTATAAAATAGAAAAATTTCAATTAATTATATTCCCTTGTATTCTTAGGCAGTAAAAGAATTTCCCTACATTAGGAAAATGATCAAAAAAATATTTTTCTATAATAACTTAATTTTTATTGAACTTATGGTTTTATAAATCATCACATATTTATGAATTTGATACCCTAAAATTTCCATTTATCATTCACTTGTTTCTGATTGATGACCTCATCACTTCCTATAAATATTTACATTTTTCATCTATGTGTGTATCTCTACTTTCCACTAATGTTCTTCTATTTTGACACCTAGTTACATGTTAGTCCATGTTACATTTGTAATTATCATTATTTATTTTCTAGAGTATGTTTTACAAAACCTTATCATGATATGGTATTTCAACATAGAAAATTTCAAACAATCTATTAATAATATTGAGTTTAAATTGTGAGGATGTAATTTATTCAAGGTGGGGATAATGTGACACCCTGAAATTCTAAAGTAAGAATATTGTATTCGATAGTGTTTATGACATGAAAAAACAAGAGTTTAAGGGAATATAATATCCTGATAATTTGAAATATATTTAAATAAATTCAATCTATGATATATCTTTCAATTCACATGATACTGGGTCAACTTGTGTTATATGTGACAATGACTTTCCTTGATGACTTGTGTTGCACACAATACTGAGTTTTACCAAAAAAAATATATTATTAAAAAATTATCATTTAACATAATATGATATAACCTAGATATTAAACTAGTAGTTATGAATATTATTAACAAACTTATGATCAATTTATCAGTTACCAATTAATTATAAATGAAAATATAAACCAAATGAACATAAAGGATATATTTTTATTTTTATTCTCCCAAATTAATTTTTTATTAATTAATTAAAACAATTACAATTAATGAATTATATTAATGAAATATATATTTTATATAATAAATAAAATATTTTTTATATTCATCGGATATATTTGATAGGCATAAGATAAGAACAAACCCAATTTTATATATAAAAACCTATATTTTTTTTAAAGATGGTTTTACCACCTTTTAAGGGGGAACCTATTCTAAATCCAATTTTTTGTACTTTTATAAATTTTATATGTCAAAATATACATAATTTTTGAAATAGAAACATCAAAAATAGGTTAGGGTGAATTTTTGGTATTTTTCTATGAAGTTTCTTTTTTTAATGAATAGTGTAAAATACTGAATTTTAATTCAAAACTGATTTTTCATATAGTTTATTTATAAGGTAAAATTATATTTTTGATTGGTTTTAAAGATTATTTATATCAATTATATATCAATTAATCTAATGTGGGTCATTGGAATAAATTTCACATTGAAAGTTTATATAAAAACATTTCAAATATTTGATTATTTTTACATTAAAACTCCCTTTATCATCCTATATTTAGGATTAAATTTAAATTAATTTCTACCAATTCTATGATTTGAATTTAGAAATTTGGATTCCATATTTGGAATTATAATAATTTATAATGTCTAATAAGGTCAAATTTTTTTCAAAATACATTGGCTATTCATATTTCAATCCTCTCCTTTCTTGGCACAAATTTGGTTCATTATTGAAGCCAGTTGACATAAAGAAAATGTGGGTGGGATTCCCTTTTTAAAAATTTATAAGAATATCACTCCTCATTCACTATAAAAAGGTACTCAACCCTCCCAATTTCTCACACCTCTCAAGACCTTTAGCACACACAAATATACTTCAAATAAAATCCCAACATATCTCCCCTCAAACTAGAAGCCTCACCTAGGTTAGAAATAAAAACAAGGAATTATTTTGGTATAAACCAAAAGGAGTTACCTGATTAAGAGGTAACATTTCCCAATGATCGTTTTTATTTAATTTACTTTTCCACCCCTTTGATTATTTTTATATCATTATTATATAATAACCTAAGTATAATCAATGTAATAAGATATCATTAGTCAACGGGTTTTAACTAAACTTACACGTGCTTCCATATAATGGGTAACAAACTTACCACTTATTTGTATGATGAACTACCGCCTCACGAAATAGTGTCATTAATTTTTCCTTTACCTACTATAATGGTTGGGAATTATGATGTAAAAGTTATTTATATATGATATATATTATATTTAATATGTCATTTTTATTTTTTAATCTTTATATAAAACATACCTTTATGCTTTCCATTTTTTGGGAATACGATAACATCATTTGTGGATGTGTGGACTAACGCCTCCTCAAAACGATGTGATTCATTTACAATATACATAGAATGTATTAAAGAATTATTTTAAAAAAATATGTTAAACTATAATATATAAATATGATACTGTAATTTTAATTTAAACATATCATTTAATTTTCATTCTTTCAATACGACAAATAAATGGAAGTAGTGTTCATGCATACGTACGGCCTACTATCTCCATGAACAGTGCATTTCATTTCTTATCTCCAGATATTATTGATTATAATAAATACATATATACTGGATATATATGATAATTAAATAATGGTTTAAATTTTATAGATGATTAAATCATGATCTATGTAAGAATAAAAAAATAACAAATCAAAACAAACTCAAAAAACTAGGCCATTAACACCCAAAACAGTGAAAATAATGAAATATTATTAACAAAAGATTAATAAGATATTATAAGAATAATATATATGATATTATAAATATTAATATGTTTTTGGTATAATTTAATGACATGTTTAAAACCCTTATACATTAAGTTAAATGACGTTCACCCAAAAATAAATGCAAGGTAAGAGATTCTTGTCTCACTTTTCCTTTCATGATGCATACACCATTTTCACAACTTATTTTTTTATGTATATACTACCCATAATGTATTTTATATCATAAATAAATTTATCTTCATGGTACTTGGTGTTTTAATTTAAATTATTTATTTTTTGGTAATTATAATTCAAAAGTTACCAAGTAGTAAGGGACTTCGTCTCAATTTCAATTCTGTGAGAAATAGTTTATTGTTATGCACCAAATTTATTATATATGGTGTAAATACTTCCAATTTTATATATAATATAATTATTCATTCATTATTAATGATATTTTTAGTTTCAAATTGAATTATTTCACTAAATGGGATTTTAATTAAGCGTTTCCAAGTGGAAAAGAATTTCATATCATAATTTATTTTCATTGGGTTATATTACTTCCTCATTATCATTAATAATATAAGAATATGTGTGTAATCACTTTTTACTATATATTTTTTTGTATTTCCACTTGTTTTATGTGGATTTACATTTCACATTCATACTATATTTAACAATTGATTGTATATTAATTGTATGGTCTTTTCAAGGGTTTACTTTATAACCTCACTTTGTTCGGGATTATTAACACTTGAATTCCCATTAGAATAAATTATTAGATCATTGTTCAATAAAACCTTTACTTTTATTATACTATGGTTATTCATGACCTTTTTTAAATAATAGTACTAATTTTCCACTATTTGGTACCCAAAATGTTTTATAAAATGTTTTTTAGAAAACCAAACATCATTCATATATTTAGTCAGAGAACCTGTTTTCTTCTAAAATCTATGTTTTATTAAAATGTTTTTTAAAAAATAACATTTTTAAAATTATTTATTATATAAATTTTTACCCCTTTTTTATTTTACAAATGTTTTCAAATTAATCTTCTTGTCACTTTCCAAATAAGTAATTTTTCTAGCCTTTTTATTGTGCAAAAGAAATGTTCTTTTTAACTTGTATAGTATGTATAGGTTTACCCACTTTCATTACTTCAGAGATTACTTTTCATGTTTAGTTAAATTTTTTAAAAAAATGTTTTTCAAGAGATGATGAAAAAGTTAGAGTATATTTAGAATCATATTAATGTATCATAAAGTAGAAAAAATAGTTATGCATATAATCAGAGGAAAGATTTAGAGTTCCAAGTGAGATATCATGTTTTCTTGAAAATATCCCCATTGAAGGGTGTTATAAGGTTCAGTAAGAAAGGGAAAAAAATTCCTAGGTGCATTAAACCCATTAATATTATTAAAAGGGTTTTATTTGTAATTTATAGTTTGGAAATGTCTCTAAATCATTCAAAAATACATGATGTGTTTCGTATATCTCTACTAAGGAAGTACATGTCGAACCCAATGCAAATGGTCATTTATGATGACATAGAGTTGGAACCTGACCTTTAATATTGTAAATAACATATATATATTATTGATATCAGAGATAAAGTGTTAAGTAATCATAAGACTCGTTTGTTAAAAGTACTCTAGAGAAATTAAAAATGGAATACATAACATGGGAAAGAGAGGATTCTATGAAGGAGAACTACCCATATCTTTTTAGAAGGTAATACACCTAAAATTTTGAGGTTTAAATTTTTTTACGAGGGAATAATGTATCACCCCAAGACTTTATAATATTTTACTATTATAATAATTTTAATTTTGTTGATATCTTGCAAAACACATAATACTGAGTTAGTTTGCAGTGCATGCAACACCTGATTTAAACAAAACACTATTTCGTTATGTTTTTCACAGTAAATTCAATTATAACACTTTTTATAGAATTCATATAGTAAATTAATGTGTTATATATAAAATAAAATATTTTTTAAATTCATACAATATATTTTATTAGGCATAAGATAAGAATTAACCCAATTTTTTACATTAAAACCTTTATTTTTATAAAAGCAATTTTACCGCCTTTTAATGAAACACCTATTTTAAATGAAAATTTGGTATTTTAATAAATTTAATATCACAAAATAAACTTAATTTTTTAAAATTAAACATAAAAAATATTTTAGGGTAATTTTTTGGTATTTTTCTTAGAAGTTTCATTTTTTTAATGAATAGTGAAAAATATTCACTTTTAATTCAAAATTGTTTTTCATATAAATTATTTATAGGGTAAAATTATGTTTTTGGTAGGTTTTAAAGTTTATTTATATCAATTATACATAAATTAATCTAATTTAGGTCATTATAATCAATTTCAATCTGAAATTGGATATAAAAACTTACCAAACTTCTTGAACATTTTTGCTTTAAAACCCGCTTTGTTGTCCTATAAGCAGAATTAAATTTAAATTAATTTCTATCACATATATGATTGTAATTTGGAAAAATAAATTCTATATTTATAATAATAATAATTTATAATGTATAATAAGGTCAACTTATTTTTTTATTAAAAATATTAGTAAAATTAATTAAAATTAATTATTGCGATTAAGATAAAATTAAGGTTGATAATGAACTAAACCTTAATCAAGGGACAAAATGACCCAAAAACTTGTCTAAAAGTCATTAACTATAAATATTTCTACCATATACCATATTTTTTTAATATAATGAGTTATTGTCATACTATTTCATGAGAGTGACCCATATAATAAGTTAAGTAAGGGAAAAGACAAAAAAAGAAACATTCCATACCTTTAATATTTATAAAGCTTTGGATTATGGTGGGAGATACATAGTTTCAGTTATAAAAATTATTTTGAAAGTTAAATAAATTTCTTTATCAAGGTAATTTAAATTTAAATTTTAGAGATGATATACTAAACAGTCGCTAATGCATGGATTATTTAATTAAGAATTAAATTAGATAATTAATGATAAAAACATTAAAAGTAAAGTCAATTTAATGAATTGTTGTGTTAAATTATTTTTTAGATGAATATATCATGTTACAAAACTTTGAAATTAATATATTTGAATTAAAAAAATTATTTTTAAAATTAAAATGAAATAAATAATGTCAAAATTGACATTAATGTTATTTTACAATAAATGATATTTTATTAAATGATTTAAAATTAATAAATATATTATATTCTATCAAGTGATTTTTAGGTGTTAATAAATACCAAATATGGTCCATTAATGGACCAATTTATCTTTTATATGTAACATATTGACCCATAGATAATACAAATATTATTAGCATGGTCTGGGTTAAAAGTAGTGTTTTTGTGTTTAACATATGCTTGGTTTAAAATTAATTTCCAACACATGTGGTATTTTTATTTTGTAAATTATATATCATATTTATAATTAATTTGGTCTATAGTTTCTAATTATTCTCACCTTGATTTAGTATTAATGGTTAAATTACTTGGGTTAGAAAACTAGTTACTTTAATAAAAACCAAAATGGTAAAATTGGGGGAAACTTAGAAGTTAAAGAATAAAATTATAAAAATGCACTTATTTTTGTGTACTGGTGGTTTTTATCGACCATAATTACCCTTTAATATATTAGTTGTCTATTTTTTGGGCACATGAGTTAAGGGAGACCCCCCAAAAATGTATACCTTTTGATATTTACAAGAATGTCACTCCTCCACTATAAAAAGGTATTCTCCCTTCCCCTTTGTCACACCTCTCAATCCACTTTGAATCACCCAAAATCTTCTCAAATATGATCCAAAAAACCCTCCCATAATACTAAAATCATCCCTTTGGTAATTATCATGACCCGTCCCCCGAGGCTCGTGTCGTCACTACCCAAAGTCTGCCTTCCTTAGGCCAGGGGCTGGCGACTAGCACCAAAGGCGTAATTCCATAGAACTAAGAAGGAATTGCCTTTATAAATTGTAAACATACAACCAAGAACACAACAATATATAAACTCATGTAAAATGAATAGTAAGAAGAGTGAGTACAGTAAGAAAAAGGGGCCAGAATACAAGCCCAACTGGAAAGTGCAAGGAAAAATGGAAAGTACAAGATGGTTGATAGGTGAAAAGCAAATCTTGGATCATCCACTATGATTCCTACCTGAAGGGTAGGTATAGATCGCCTCCTTAGCACTCTGCATCCACTTGTCTCCTCTGTAATCTGACACGTCGTATGGTCCACCTCTGAGCACTGTCCAGTCCTGGTACCCTCATCCTCAGTCAGCGTTGTCTGTCTTCTACATCCAACACAACAAGGTGCGGGCATAGCCTATACAGGGGTGAGTATAACGATACTCATTAGGGACCCCAAGACCCTCAAGGTCTCTCAAAATCCACCAAGGATAAACCAAAAAGTATGAAATAAACAGATAACCCTACATAGGTATATGCCCATACATATACCTAAGTTATCAAGTAATACATCTCAATCATGAAGGAACACATAGGTTATGACTCAGATCACACCAGGTATATCTTTAGGTACAGTATTAGAGATGATTTTATGTAACTGCTAAATCATCTTACTTTGTTAAGAGGCTCTACTACTAACCTGTACAGAATCACTAGGAGTTCACCCACAGAGGATCATTGGAGCTGACCCACACAGGATTTCAAGAAGCTGACCTACATAGGATCACTGGAGCTGACCCACACAACATCTCTAAGAGCTGACCCACACATGATCATTGGAGCTGACCCACATAGGATCTTTAGGAGTTGAACCACACAAAATCTCTAGGATCTGACCCACACAGGATTGCTAGGATCTTACCCACACTGGATCGCCAGGAGCTGACCCACACAAGATCGCTAGGAGCTGACATGCACAGTATCGCTAGGAGATGACCCGCACAGGATAACTAGGAGCAGACTCGTACAGGATAGCTAGGAGCACCCTTCTCGTCACAGCCAGCTATTGGGTTTCCACACTAGGGTTTCTCATCTTTGGGAGAGTTTGATCCCCAATCCGTTGGTTGATTCTCCAACTTACATGATGTCCCACTAAGAAGTATCTCAAAGGACTGTCATGCCATAGGGGTCTCAACGCAACAGATGGATCGTCGTTCGGACATCCGGTTTGTGAGTTATTAGCCTCATAGTCCTGAGGGCCCAGTTGGATTCAGGCTCGATCCAACCTGAACATTCCCCAACTTTATCCAAAACTTCAGTGGGGTATACCAAAGGGACTGTCTCACTCAAATATTTCTAGAGCTGCATACGGTTCGTCAAAAGGATGTCCAGTTCCAAAGTAATGTCCAAAAGAATTTAAATGGGTCGTAGTGGGCCTGGGTCCTGTCTGACCCAGTCAGACTGACCCAGCCCGACCCAGCCTGGGCCGACCTGGTTTGGGTCGACCCGGCCTGACCCGCTTGGTCCATCTTGACCTGCTGGGTGGCCCGGCCTGTTGGGTTCGGCCTGACCTGCTAGGCATCCCAGCCCGCTAGGTCCATCCCATCAGGCCATGAGGGGTCGCGAGGGGTCGTGGGTGGCCACAAGGACAAGGAGGGTGTCTCTAGGGTTCGAAACCACGGAGCGGCTCGGACAGGGGTTGTAGCAAGGGCACGAGGCCGCGGGGTGGCTCGGTTGGGGCGGTTCGGTCGGAAGGGTGGTGGTGGCTCGAGCGGTGGCTCAGCCCAAATGGAGGTGGTGTCTCGGATGGTGACTTGTCCTGACTGTGGAAGCTCGGGTGGCGGCTTAGCCCGGATGGCGGCGATGGCTCGGCCAGGACGGCGACGACTGCTCAGATGGTAGCGGCAGCTTGGACGGCAGCGGCGGCTCGGACGGTAGTGGCGGCTTGGACGGCGGTGGCGCCTTAGCCCAGATGGTGGCAGTGTCTTGGACAACGGTGGCGACTCATCCATGGACAGTGGCGGTGGCTTAGGTGGTGAGGCTGTGGGGGCAACTCGGCAGCGGCTCGGGTTGCGGCTCATTCATGGACGGCACCATTCCTTCATCAGCGGCCGGTTTAGTCGGCCTCTCTCTTCGATCGTCATCGTGGTGTAATTCAGTTTCTTCCATCATGAAGAACACAATAAGGAAGAACGGCGGAGGGGTCGGGCCATGTTTGTTTGGCTCACACCCTCCACATTAGAGCAGTTTCAAGAAGCTCAACAAAAATTAGGTGTCAAGAACGAAAAACTCTTCAATTTAATACGAATCGTGGATCAACTCATTTTGGTTGATACACGTTCTCCATGCTTTCCAAGAATGAGGAAATTAGATTAAAGAATTAAAGAATTTAATAATAACCCCCTACCTTGGATTGTTCGTTGATGTTGGTGTGAGGAGGAAGTACAGACGTAGATTCGTCGTAGATGAATACATCCCACATTTAAAGAAGTTGAAGATATCGGTGTTCGTCATGCCCAACAGATGCCTCTGATCCCGGGATCATTCATTGGTTCTTATTAGTTGAAGGAGTTATTCGTCAGCGAGTGTGTTCTTCGTTGGAGGATGAGATTCTCCACGATTCTCCACGATTCTCCAAAATGTTCTCTCCTTCTCCTTTGCCCACCAAAAGAAAGAGGTTCCAATATAATTTAATTTAAGAAGACAAAATATGTTGGCACACACACACACATATTGGCAAAAATTAATGTCTGGTGTTGGAACAATTAATGAGGAGTAAGCTCAAGAAGCTCCTCCACATTAAAGAGGGAGTTGAGAGGTTTCTCCCTCATTAAGAGATGAGTTTAAGAGGTTTAAGCCTTGGGTGTTCCCCACCATCGTAACCTCTAAACGAGGTTAGGCTCGGGTGGTCCCCACCACCATAACCTCTCATGGGAGGTTAATTCAGGTGGCCCCCATCTGTGAAACTTCCACATGGGAGTTTAAAAAAAAATAAAATAAAAGGTTACACACTTTATATTATTTTATTATTTTCACGAAAAACCAAAAAAAATAACTTTCACCCTCGACCAACTGTCATCAAGGTGAAAGTCTTCTTAAGTGAATATCGGCATTGTGAGTTCAACGGTGCCCTCAGATTTCAATTCCAAGCACCAGTTCAAAATTTAGAAAAACCCACTCACACGTTTACTAAACATACCCGAAAATAGTTCATAAATTCATTCTGGGCACTCCGAGCCTCGGAATTATGGGCCGTTAATTTTTGTAAACTCTTAAAATTCCCATTTATTTTAAAAAAAATTACATGGAAATTCTGAGTCTTTAAATCCTCCCCACCTTAGGGATTTCTGTCCATGAAAGCCACATCACAAAAACTAGGAAAACAAGTGGGGGTACTGAGCACGAATCTGAGCCTCTCACTCCCATGTGCTCTCCTGGAGGTTCCTATGCTGCCAGTGAACACGCACTAGAGGTATCGACCTCCCACGAAGAACCCACTCCTGTTGATCCTCAATCTGAAATAGAACCTCCAAAAACATCACCCCATTTTCAATTTCTAGCTCGTCATGGTCGATAACGTAAGAAGGGTCGTGCATGTATCTCCTCAACTGGGATATGTGGAAGACGTCATACACCTGGTGCAGCTGAGGTGGAAGAGATAAGCAGTAGGCCACCTCAACAACTCTAATGAGGACCTAAAAAGGTTCGATGAACCTTAGAGATAACTTGACACCTCATGCAAATCTCTACAAACCTCGTTTAAGAGAGACCCATAGAAAGACGTGGTCACCATCCTCGAACTCCAGAGGTCTCCATATCCTGTCGGCATATGAATTCTGCCTGCACTGCGCAGTCTTCATCCACTCCTGGATTATCTTCACCTTCTCTTTGTTAGCCAGTACCATCTCTGGTCCCACTATTACTGACTCCCCTGGGTCTGTCCAGCACACAGGTGATCTGAAAGGTTGCTCGTACAACACCTCAAAAGGTGTCATCCCAATGGTGGAGTGATAGCTGTTGTTGTATGCAAACTATACCAAAGGAAAGTGATCCTCCCAGCTGTGACTGAAGTCAAGGACACAAGCACTCAACATTTCCTTGAGGGTCTGAATGGTCTGCTCAGTCTAACCATCCATATGAGGATGGAAGGCGGTGCTCAAACAAATCTGCATCCCAAAATCCTCATGCAACCCCTTCCATAGCCGAGATGTAAAACGTTTATCACGATCGAAGACAATCGTTGAGGGTACTTCATGTAGCCGCACAATCTCCTACACAAAGAGGCATCCAAATTTATCTACTGAACCGTGATCTCTGATCGGTAGGAAGTGGACCGACTTGGTGATTCAGTCGATGATCACCCAGATAGAGTCATGACCTCTAGATGTGCGTGGATGTCCAGTCACGAAGTCCAGGGATATCTCATCCCACTTCCACTCTAGGACCTCTAATGGCAAACCAATTTTGCTGGTACCTGATGCTATACCTTCACTTGCTGACAAGTGAGGCATTGAGATACAAACTCTACTACTGATTTCTTCATTCCCGACCACCAGTGCTATCGTCGGTGATCCCGGTACATCTTCCCCACTCATGGATGTACTGCTAGAGGGGATGTGTGTAACTCCCTCAACACTTCCTCCTGAAGTGACACTAGTACCATGGTATGTCCTCTGAAGAGTATGAAATGCTCCTCACCTTCAGAAAATTCATCAGGTGCCTACCCTGTGGATATCTGATCATATCGAGTCTCTCAGTCAGTGTCCCCACGTTGCGCCTCCTTGACTTGCTGAAGAAGTGTGGGAGTGATTGTAAGAGACTGAAGGAAATATTCTCCATCTCAATCAACAAAGGATATCTGCAATGTAACACCCGAGACTTTTATGTTATATAAATCATCAAAGGAATCTTTTTCTATACAACACTTGCTTGTCTTGCTTTACATGCAATCGCGACCTTCCTCGATAGCTTGCGTCGTACGCAATACCGAGTTTCACTAAACAACATTATGCTATTAAAACTAGCCGTTATGAATAGTAATAACCACTTTTTGGAATTTTATAAATTTTATTTTTCAAAATGGACTTCATTTTTGGACTCAGAATATCGAAATTAGCCTAGGGTGAAATTTTGGTATTTTTCTGAAAACTTTCAATTTTTGATGAATAGTGAAACCACTAAGTGGTAGGTTAAAAACTGAATTTTGCATAAAACTTAATTTTACCGCTTCTGTGATTGGAATTTCGAAAATCCGAGAGACACGGTTAATATCAAGGACTAAAATGTGGTTCAATGAGATGAAAATAATTTTTTGGTGAATAGTAACTTTTTACTTTTTTTACCGCGGTTAATAGTAAATAGGGTAACTAAGGGTAAATATGATATTAATATTACCCTAACACATGTCCTAATTCTATTGGACAAGTGTAATTCGACCCAAAACAAACTTAGGAATAAAATATGACCATTTAGGCCCACTTGGATTAGATTAGGACATTTATTATTAATTTATTTAAAGAAGGGTTAAAATAGTTAAAATCAAAGTTTAATAAGTAAATCATTTTTAATATGGGGTTATACATAAGATAAATTCAATTGTAAATATTCATTAGAAAGCTAAAAAGATTTCCTACATGATGATATTTTATTTTTAATTTTTAGACATCAAATAATGTAATTTATTTATGACACAAAGATGATGCAGTAATTATCTTATTAATGAAATATTGACATAATTGATGTTATAAACACCAAAATAAATGTAATTTGAGACTTTTTATGAATTCAACTAATTTTATAGGTTACTATGATATATTAATGTTGATTTAATCAACTTGGTTCGAACATATAATTCTTTTATGACTTTCACAAAAATCATATATCAAATAGTGTCAAAATTGACACAAAATAGTTTTTAAATCAAATATTATATTATTAATTGTTATTTTATTCCTAAAAATCTAAGGTTCGGCCAAATGACTTAGATAAGGATATATATTTTAATAATAAACAATTTGGGGTTCGTTTGTCATGTTATAGTAAGTATATTAACCATATAGTGAAAGAAAACAAAAAGACATGGTAAAAGTTAAATTATTTAACTTAGAGTTAAATCTAATTGATAAGGTTAAAATAATACCCTAAACTTGTCTAAATCCTATTGGTTGATAGGATTTCGACCCATCCCCATTTTATCTTCGAAATAAGACCCTTTGGAACCATTATAAACCGATTTTGACTTTAATATAAAATAATATTTTGAGATATTCCTAAGGTGCCCCTCTCCTCCCTTATAAAAGGGCACCTCCTCCCCCTCCTCCTCACACCAAATTGAGCACTCAAGCTCGGCCAACCCCTGACATTTTCTCCTCTCCACTTCCCTAGAATAATCCTAGAGGTCCTGGGCTTCTCCAAAGACCAATCTTAGTTCCTTAAGTGGAGGATTCAAAGAGGCGTTCCAAAGAAGAGGTAATATCCATTACCGATCTTTTCAATTTCTTTCTTCTTCAACTTCTTCTTCTTTAGTTATTTCATGATAAAGTAATAACATCAGTATTAATTACATACTGATATGTTATTATAAATATGAAACAACCCTATTTCACCTTCTATCCATCCTACGGAAAAATGAAATCACCACGCGTGCGTACGTACGGAATACCGTCTCCACGCCGTGGTGTAATCTATTTTCCACCATCACCTTACAAGGATGGTTATAATGGTGTAATGAGTAACTAAATATGATTATTATGAAGTAATATTGATACTGAAATAATATATATATACTCCAATACAATTCCATGATCATAGGAATGATATCATCACTCGTGCGTACGTACGGAATACCGTCTCCACGATGTGATGCGACTCGTTCTACATGATCTTCATTTCATAATGATTATATAAATGAATTGAATGAATGAATATGGTATATAATACACTAATACCATTCTGGAAATGAATTATCTATAACCTAAAGATAAGAATAAGAATTTATTCGACAAAACACGCATAAGAACAAAAAGTTATAAAGACCCGAGTAACAAGTAACAATGAAATATTACTAACAAGAAGCTAATAATATGACCATATATGATATCATATAAATATGTATGATTCTGGAATAAGTCAATAACATTATTTAAACCATTATACAGGAGCTTCGGACACGTACAAAGCTAATCGGACCTAAGGTAATGGAAATATCACAATCTCATTTTTATCCGAGATTGTTTATTCGTAAGTATTTACTGGGGTGTATTTTATCATCCACATCCATGTTCCCTCAATATGAAATATTGTTTCCATCCACTTGCAATAGTTTAAATCCAATTTTACCCTTAGGTGAGTTTTTAGTAAAGAATATGAAAGGAATCTTTTGTCGTTTTTCCGTACGAGGTACTTTTTGACTTTTCCGACAAAAGTACGAAGAATGTTTTTTTTAACTTATACGGCATGAATGGATTTTTAAAACATTGTTTCCAAGAAGCTTCCTTTACAAGCTTTCAAGTTTATTTTTAATCAACTTCTTTTATTTTAAAGTTGTATGACATGTTATGAAAGGAAAAATGTTTTTGAAGAAGAAAGGATATTTTCCTCAAGAATGGAGTTCAAGTGATTTTCAAAATTATTTTCCATCTAAGATAATAAAGGGTTCTGTTTTTATCCCTATTATTACATTGATTTGATCATGTTGTGATGGAATTATTTTTATGAATTCCTTTATCTTATATGAATTGATTTATGATGTCATGATGTTTCAAGAATCCCATTTTTGTTTCATGTGTTATGCGATGATGTATGTTTTATGATTATGTGGCACACATAAGAAAG
The DNA here is from genome assembly GCA_963277665.1 of Viscum album. Taxonomy (NCBI): domain Eukaryota; kingdom Viridiplantae; phylum Streptophyta; class Magnoliopsida; order Santalales; family Viscaceae; genus Viscum; species Viscum album. The sequence goes on from OY728125.1 coordinate 1,949,182,863, forward strand.
GATTCATTATAAGATGGGTGGGACCTATATCTCCCTCCAATGCATTGGGTAAAGATTTTATATCTCATGAGATAGACATTGCTGGAACGGAAGGTTATTTCGGTTCAGTGATACAGGACTGAAACGAGGATTGAACTCGGTTCAGAAAGGGACTTTGTCCACTAAGATAGTCTTGGCGATGAGTCATGACTAACAAGAAATGATTTTCCATGATTATGTGTGCATGCCACAAAGTTTCAAGTTTTATGTTATGATTATGGGGATCTCATTTTCACTCCTATGATTTGTTCCATGTTAAGATATTATGATCTCTTTTGCAGGTTATGATTTTCAAAAAGATATGATATGATTTTTATTTCCTTTATTTTCCTTGCTGAGCATTTGAGCTCACCCTTTTATGTTTTGTTTTCCCCAGGTCAGGAAGATGGATATTAAGTAGAATATGCTAAAAGGGACCCTAGATATGATGAAATAAATGGGAGACACTGTAGAAGATTTATGAACCAGTTGTTTATGTTTCCCAGTTTCTAAAGGCACTATACCTATACGGTCCTTTGTAGTTTTATCATATGTTGTAATAAGTGTGCTTCAATTTTTGAGGTATTAAAAATGTATGTAAAGTATGGGTCGTTATAGTTGGTATCAGAGGAAAGGTATAGTCAACCTTTGGAAACTAGGATGTGAAAGCCTTAGTAAGAACCCTAAGGATAAGTCTAAGCATAGTACACAATCTTAGTGTTTTAGAAATGGCCTTGAATAACCTAGGATAAGACCATAAGCATGAAAATTTTATTCTTGAATTATGTGGTTTCCTATTATAATTAGTGTTGGTCACACTATTCTTCTTGGTTTTAGTCAATGGCTGGAACCCGAAGGAACCGTGTTAATGCGGAATGCGATGGGCAATGCAATGATTGTCCCCCTGAGCAACCAAACGATATGGGAGCTGGAATGCAAAATCTTGTAGCCATGCTCACACAACTTTCTCAAGCTATGAATCATGCAGGATTTCCAAACGAGCAAAGGAGGGAGCAACATTCTGTTGAATCCTTCATGAGGCAGCGTCCACCTTCTTTCAGCGGGTCTACTGATCCATTAGTTGCTGAACAATGGATTAGTACTACTGAAAAGATATTTTCAGTTCTTCAATGTTCTGAACATGATAAAGTCATCCTAGCAGTGTATCGTTTGGAAAGAGATGCTGATCAATGGTGGAATCTTGTTAAGAATACGAGGCAAAGGGATGAAATTGAGTCTATGGAATGGGACGAGTTCAAGAACTTATTTTTCAATAAGTACTTCCCTCGTATTCTCCGAACAAAGATGGAGAAAGAGTTTCTTGAACTGAAGCAAAGGGATGATGAATCTGTTGGTACCTATGAAGCAAATTTTACAAGACTGGCAAGGTACGCTTCTGGTATTATTATCCAACCTGAGAGTAAGATCGATCGATTCTTTAGTGGCTTAAAACCAAGTCTTCGAAGGGCGTTAGCCATAAGAGACTTCAATAGCTACAAGGAAATCGTTCGATGTGCTCTCAAAGTCGAGATGGAGATTGGAGTAACCCATCAGTCACATGGGTTTGATAAGAAGAGGAAGATGGAATTCAAAGAAAAATCTAAAGAGCACACAGAAAAGAAGATGAGATTTTCCTTATGCTCAAAGTGTGGAAAGAAACATGGAGGGAGTTGTCTTAAAGTGACAAGTAAATGTTTTAAATGTGGAAAGGAAGGTCATCGGGCATTTGAATGCCGTGATAATGGGAAGAAGATGTCTAATGACGCAAACAAAGGAAGGGATACACAGAATGAACCTACAACACTTCAATGTTTCAAGTGCAAGGAGATGGGGCATTATGCCAATCAATGCCCAAATCCAAGGGTTGATGATGATGGTCGACGTCAACAAACTCTTAAAGCTAAAGACAAAGGAAAGTCACATGCAATTTCTATCAGCGATGTGGAGTACGATAATGATGTGGTGAAAGGTACACTTACCATCCACTCTAAAGTAGCAAATGTTTTATTTGATTCTGGATCCACCCACTCTTTTATTTCTGAAGACTTTTCTAAGGGTATCACCGTACTACCTCAACAATTAGATGTTGAGTTAGCTGTGACAACACCTAATGGCACATCAATCGCATCAAAAGTTTATAATTATTCTCCGATCGAAGTTTGTGGGAAAGTGCTTCCTGCAAATCTTGTGATCCTTCCTTTAGTGGAATTTGATGTGATTCTTGGCATGGATTGGCTTTCTCTACATGGAGCTCATATCAATTGCCAAAGAAGGGAAGTCACATTTCATACTCCAGATCAATCTACGATCGTATACCAATGCAAGGATGAACATAACCTTCCAGTGGAAATTTCTTCCATCTTATGGGTATTGATCCCACTAAATGAAGGTTATTTATCTCAAATGGTTGGTGAGAAACTCACGATTAATAATATGCCCATTGTAAGGGAGTTTGATGATGTCTTTCCGGAGGAATTACCGGGTCTTCCACCAAATCGTGAAGTTGAGTTTTCAATAGAACTCGTACCGGGTGCTTTGCCTATTTCAAAGACACCTTATAGAATGGCCCCAATTGAGTTGCAGGAATTGAAGAAGCAACTCCAAGAGAATCTTGATAAGGGATTCATACGCCCTAGTGCGTCACCTTGGGGAGCACCTATTCTATTTGTTAAGAAGAAAGATGGATCAATGAGACTCTGCATTGATTATCGAGAACTTAACAAGATCACTATCAAGAACAAATATCCTCTCCCATGCATTGATGACTTATTTGACCAACTACGCGGAGCTCAATACTTTTCCAAGATTGATCTTCGTTCAGGGTATCATCAATTAAGGGTCAAAAGGGAGGATATACCAAAGACGGCTTTCCGTACAAGGTATGGACACTATGAATTTATAGTGATGCCATTTGGTCTTACTAATGCCCCTGCTATCTTCATGGATCTAATGAATAGAGTCTTTAGAGACTATCTTGATCAATTTGTGGTAGTCTTTATAGACGATATTCTTGTCTATTCAAAGAGCAAGGAAGAACATGAAGATCACTTGAGAATTATATTGAAGACCCTGAGAAAGGAGAAGCTTTATGCCAAATTTACCAAGTGTGGATTTTGGCTTCAAAAAGTTGCATTTTTGGGTCACATAATCTCAAAAGAGGGGATATCTGTGGATCCAGCAAAAACAGAGGTTATCGAAAGATGGTCGAGACCAACAACAGTAACTGAGATCCGAAGTTTTCTTGGTTTGGCTGGATATTATCGACGTTTTGTAAAAGATTTTTCACGATTATCTAATCCACTCACCAAGTTGACTCGGAAAGGAGTTAAGTTTGTCTGGACAGAGGAATGTGAAGAGAATTTCAAGGAGTTGAAAAGAAGGTTATCCAGTGCACCTGTGCTCACACTGCCTTGTAGTGGAGAAAGGTTTGTGATCTACAGTGATGCATCCAAGAAGGGATTGGGGTGTGTTCTTATGCAAAATGATATGGTGATAGCTTATGCCTCACGACAGTTGAAAATCCATGAACAAAATTACCCAACACATGATTTGGAGTTGGCTGCGGTAATCTTTGCATTAAAGATTTGGAGGCATTACCTTTATGGTGAAAGGTGTGATATTTATACTGATCATAAAAGTTTAAAGTATATTTTCACACAAAAGGAGTTGAATATGCGTCAAAGAAGATGGTTGGAGCTGATTAAGGATTATGACTGCTCAATCCATTACCACCCTGGGAAAGCAAACAAGGTGGCAGATGCATTAAGTCGACAAGACCATGCTAGTTTATCCATGATGAGGATCACAAAAGATCCAATATTTATGGATTTACAAAGGATGGATCTTGGAATTATAATGGAAGGGGAAAAATCTTATCTTTCTCAAATGAATGTTCAACCATCTATACATGTGAAGATTAAAGAGGCACAGAAAGAAGATGTCGAGTTACAAAAGAAGGTGAGAAATGTTCCTGAATTCAACCTTGATTGTGATGGGATAATAAAGTTCAGGAATCGGGTTTGTGTTCCTCCCATCCCCGAATTAAAGAAAGAGCTGCTGGATGAGGCTCATAGTTCTTCATTCTCTATTCATCCTGGAAGCACGAAGATGTATAGGGACCTGAAAGAGTACTTCTGGTGGGATGGCATGAAAAGAGATGTTGCTGAATATGTCTCTCGATGCTTGGTTTGTCAACAAGTTAAAGCTGAGAGACAGAAGTCTAAGGGGATGTTACAACCATTACCCATACCCGAATGGAAATGGGAAAACATCACTATGGACTTTGTCACAGGACTTCCTAAAACATCCAAAGGCAATAATGCTATCTGGGTCATAGTTGATCGTCTCACAAAGTCTGCACACTTCATTCCTATTAGAGAGGATTTCTCTCTAGATCAGCTTGCCAGGATATATGTAAAGGAAGTGGTAAGATTGCATGGAGTACCACTTTCTATTATATCTGATCGAGATCCGAGATTTACCTCGAAGTTCTGGCGAAGTCTTCAGCATACTCTGGATACAGAGTTGAGTTTCAGCACTGCTTATCATCCCCAGACAGACGGTCAGTCTGAGAGAACAATTCAAACCCTAGAAGATATGTTGAGAGCTTGCTCTATGGATTTCAAAGGAGGTTGGGATCAACACCTACCTTTGGTGGAATTTTCTTATAATAATAGCTTTCACTCCAGTATTCAAATGGCTCCTTATGAAGCTCTCTATGGAAAGAAATGCAGGACTCCAACTTGCTGGGATGAAGTTGGGGAAAGAAATCTATTAGGACCTGATCTCGTTGATGAAATGGAAGAAAAGGTCAGATCTATTCAACAACACATAAGAGCAGCTCAGAGTCGACAGAAAAGCTATGCCGACAACCGAAGAAAAGACCTAGAGTTTGAAATGGGTGATAAAGTGTTCTTACGAATATCTCCCTGGAAGAGGGTTATGAGATTTGGAAAGAAGGGGAAGTTGATCCCTAGATATATCGGTCCTTTCGAAATATTGGATCGTGTTGGGAAGGTAGCTTACCGATTGGCGCTTCCACCGAATCTCTCTCAAGTTCACGATGTGTTCCATGTATCTCTCCTGAGAAAGTACATACCAGATCCTTCACATGTACTCAGCTCAGAAGTTGTACCGCTGGAGCAAGATCTTTCTTATGAAGAACAGCCGATAGAGATTCTGGATCGTAGCGAAAAAGTCCTACGAAACAAGACCACTCGCTTGGTGAAAGTTTTATGGAGAAACCACCAACTTGAAGAAGCTACATGGGAGCTTGAGGATATGATGAGGGAGAAGTATCCTCATCTGTTTGTTGCAAAGTGACGAATTTCGAGGGCGAAATTATTTTTAAGGGGGGTAGAATGTAACACCCGAGACTTTTATGTTATATAAATCATCAAAGGAATCTTTTTCTATACAACACTTGCTTGGCTTTCTTTACACTCAATCGCGACCTTCCTCGATAGCTTGCGTCGTACGCAATACCGAGTTTCACTAAACAACATTATGCTATTAAAACTAGCTGTTATGAATAGTAATAACCACTTTTTGGAATTTTATAAATTTTATTTTTCAAAATGGACTTCATTTTTGGACTCAGAATATCGAAATTAGCCTAGGGTGAAATTTTGGTATTTTTCTGAAAACTTTCAATTTTTGATGAATAGTGAAACCACTAAATGGTAGGTTAAAAACTGAATTTTGCATAAAACTTAATTTTACCGCTTCTGTGATTGGAATTTCGAAAATCCGAGAGACACGGTTAATATCAAGGACTAAAATGTGGTTCAATGAGATGAAAATAATTTTTTGGTGAATAGTAACTTTTTACTTTTTTTACCGCGGTTAATAGTAAATAGGGTAACTAAGGGTAAATATGATATTAATATTACCCTAACACATGTCCTAATTCTATTGGACAAGTGTAATTCGACCAAAAACAAACTTAGGAATAAAATATGACCATTTAGGCCCACTTGGATTAGATTAGGACATTTATTATTAATTTATTTAAAGAAGGGTTAAAATAGTTAAAATCAAAGTTTAATAAGTAAATCATTTTTAATATGGGGTTATACATAAGATAAATTCAATTGTAAATATTCATTAGAAAGCTAAAAAGATTTCCTACATGATGATATTTTATTTGTAATTTTTAGACATCAAATAATGTAATTTATTTATGACACAAAGATGATGCAGTAATTATCTTATTAATGAAATATTGACATAATTGATGTTATAAACACAAAAATAAATGTAATTTGAGACTTTTTATGAATTAAACTAATTTTATAGGTTACTATGATATATTAATGTTGATTTAATCAACTTGGTTCGAACATATAATTCTTTTATGACTTTCACAAAAATCATATATCAAATAGTGTCAAAATTGACACAAAATAGTTTTTAAATCAAATATTATATTATTAATTGTTATTTTATTCCTAAAAATCTAAGGATCGGCCAAATGACTTAGATAAGGATATATATTTTAATAATAAACATCTTGGGGTTCGTTTGGCATGTTATAGTAAGTATATTAACCATATAGTGAAAGAAAACAAAAAGACAAGGTAAAAGTTAAATTATTTAACTTAGAGTTAAATCTAATTGATAAGGTTAAAATAATACCCTAAACTTGTCTAAATCCTATTGGTTGATAGGATTTCGACCCATCACAATTTTATCTTCGAAATAAGACCCTTTGGAACCATTATAAACCGATTTTGACTTTAATATAAAATAATATTTTGAGATATTCCTAAGGTGCCCCTCTCCTCCCTTATAAAAGGGCACCTCCTCCCCCTCCTCCTCACACCAAATTGAGCACTCAAGCTCGGCAAACCCCTGCCATTTTCTCCTCTCCACTTCCCTAGAATAATCCTAGAGGTCCTGGTCTTCTCCAAAGACCAATCTTAGTTCCTTAAGTGGAGGATTCAAAGAGGCGTTCCAAAGAAGAGGTAATATCCATTACCGATCTTTTCAATTTCTTTCTTCTTCAACTTCTTCTTCTTTAGTTGTTTCATGATAAAGTAATAACATCAGTATTACTTACATACTGATATGTTATTATAAATATGAAACAACCCTATTTCACCTTCTATCCATCCTACGGAAAAATGAAATCACCACGCGTGCGTACGTACGGAATACCGTCTCCACGCCGTGGTGTAATCTATTTTCCACCATCACCTTACAAGGATGGTTATAATGGTGTAATGAGTAACTAAATATGATTATTATGAAGTAATATTGATACTGAAATAATATATATATACTCCAATACAATTCCACGATCATATGAATGATATCATCACTCGTGCGTACGTACGGAATACCGTCTCCACGATGTGATGCGACTCGTTCTACATGATCTTCATTTCATAATGATTATATAAATGAATTGAATGAATGAATATGGTATATAATACACTAATACCATTCTGGAAATGAATTATCTATAACCTAAAGATAAGAATAAGAATTTATTCGACAAAACACGCATAAGAACAAAAAGTTATAAAGACCCGAGTAACAAGTAACAATGAAATATTACTAACAAGAAGCTAATAATATGACCATATATGATATCATATAAATATGTATGATTCTGGAATAAGTCAATAACATTATTTAAACCATTATACAGGAGCTTCGGACACGTACAAAGCTAATCGGACCTAAGGTAAGGGAAATATCACAATCTCATTTTTATCCGAGATTGTTTATTCGTAAGTATTTACTGGGGTGTATTTTATCATCCACATCCATGTTCCCTCAATATGAAATATTGTTTCCATCCACTTACAATAGTTTAAATCCAATTTTACCCTTAGGTGAGTTTTTAGTAAAGAATATGAAAGGAATCTTTTGTCGTTTTTCTGTACGAGGTACTTTTTGACTTTTCCGACAAAAGTACGAAGAATGTTTTTTTTAACTTATACGGCATGAATGGATTTTTAAAACATTGTTTCCAAGAAGCTTCCTTTACAAGTTTTCAAGTTTATTTTTAATCAACTTCTTTTATTTTAAAGTTGTATGACATGTTATGAAAGGAAAAATGTTTTTGAAGAAGAAAGGATATTTTCCTCAAGAATGGAGTTCAAGTGATTTTCAAAATTATTTTCCATCTAAGATAATAAAGGGTTCTGTTTTTATCCCTATTATTACATTGATTTGATCATGTTGTGATGGAATTATTTTTATGAATTCCTTTATCTTATATGAATTGATTTATGATGTCATGATGTTTCAAGAATCCCATTTTTGTTTCATGTGTTATGCGATGATGTATGTTTTATGATTATGTGGCACACATAAGAAAGGATTCATTATAAGATGGGTGGGACCTATATCTCCCTCCAATGCATTGGGTAAAGATTTTATATCTCATGAGATAGACATGGATGGAACGGAAGGTTATTTCGGTTCAGTGATACAGGACTGAAACGAGGAGTGAACTCGGTTCAGAAAGGGACTTTGTCCACTAAGATAGTCTTGGCGATGAGTCATGACTAACAAGAAATGATTTTCCATGATTATGTGTGCATGCCAAAAAGTTTCAAGTTTTATGTTATGATTATGGGGATCTCATTTTCACTCCTATGATTTGTTCCATGTTAAGATATTATGATCTCTTTTGCAGGTTATGATTTTCAAAAAGATATGATATGATTTTTATTTCCTTTATTTGCCTTGCTGAGCATTTGAGCTCACCCTTTTATGTTTTGTTTTCCCCAGGTCAGGAAGATGGATATTAAGTAGAATATGCTAAAAGGGACCCTAGATATGATGAAATAAATGGGAGACACTGTAGAAGATTTATGAACCAGTTGTTTATGTTTCCCAGTTTCTAAAGGCACTATACCTATACGGTCCTTTGTAGTTTTATCATATGTTGTAATAAGTGTGCTTCAATTTTTGAAGTATTAAAAATGTATGTAAAGTATGGGTCGTTATATGAAAAGCAGCCAGCTGCTCTGTCGCCTCAACTAGAAACTATATACCAGTCTTCCTGTTGAGTGAATTTGCTAAAACATTCCCCTTCCCAGTAGTATAGACTATCTCAAAGTCATAGTCCTAGAGGAACTCGAGCCAACGTCGATGTATCAGGTTCAAGTCCTTCTGAGAGAAGATATACCTGAGACTCTTGTGATAAGAGTACACTGTAAATAATTCACACATCAGATAGTGTCACCACATCTTTAAGGCAAAGACCACTACTGTTAACTTTAGGTCATGGGTAGTGTATTTCTTCTCATGCTATCTCAGCTGTTGTGAACCATATGTGATCATTGTTCACTCCAGCATCAAGACACATCTGAGCCTGCTCCCTGATGCATCACAGTAGACTACGTACCCTACGCCCTCCTCTGGTAGCCTCAAGATGGGTTCATTAGTCAGCCTCTGCCAAATCTCCTGAAAAATCTGCTGACATCTCTCCGACCACATGAAGGGTTGCCCCTTCTTCATCAACAATGATATAGGTGCTGCAACTCTGGAGAAATCTAGTACAAACCTCTGGTAGTATCCGGCCAAACCCAGGAAACTCCACACCTTCTTCACAAACCTGGGTGGCTCCCAAGCAAGTACCACCTCAATATTCACTGGATCCACTGCAACTCTAGCCTCCAATATGACATGTCACAGAAAGTGAACCTCTCGGATACAAAACTGTCACTTTGAGAGCTTAACATAAAGCTAGTTCTCTTGGAGTGTTTCTAGTACTACCTATAAATTATGGGCATGCTCCTCCTCAGTAGATGAGTTGATCAGAATGTCATCGATGAAGACTACTACAAAGAGATCAAGGTATGGATGAAAGATCATGTTCATGAGTCCCATGAACACTTCTGGAGCATTGGTTACTCCGAATGGCATAAACAAGAACTCGTAATGGTTGTACCGACATCTGAAAATCGTTTTCTTCACATTCTCGTCTCGTACTCTGAGCTGGTGATAGCCTTATCTAACATCTATCTTAGAGAACCAACATGATCTCTTCAGTTCATCAAAGAGGTCATCAATCCTTGGTAGTGGGTACTTGTTCTTCACGGTCACCTGGTTCAAGTGACGATAGTCAACACAAAGTCTCAAGCTCCCATCTGCCTTCTTGGCGAACAAAATCTGGGTGGCCCAAGGAGAAACACTAGGTTGTATGAATCCCTTCCCTAGCAAGTCCTCTAGCTATACTCGCAGCTCACGAAGCTCCGCGGGAGACATCTGATATGCTGGTGTAGATATCGGTGTCATCCCAGGGTACAATTCAATGTAAAAGCCCACCTATCTGTGAGGAGGTAGACCCGGAACATCATTAGGGAAGACATCTGCATACTGTTCCACCACTACAAGATAGCTTAGACTCTCCACATCAACTGTTATGAGTTTAAGGCTAGACAACTGATGAGTGATAGGCTGCACTCTCCTCTGGGTAAGTCTATCTTATGTTTCAAAGGATCCCTTCTCATCGATGAATATAAACCCGGTCCCATCCATGCAAACACACCGCACTTTGTGCCTAATATAGTCAATCTGAGTATGGACTGTAGATAACTAGTACATACCCAAGATGACATCGTATGGCCTCGACACTGCTACTAGGAGATCCCAGCCGAAGCTCTCACCTCCTAGAGTAATCTCGCATTGCCGGCACCTATGCGTAATCATTGAACCCACTCTCATAGATGTATCTAGTCATAAGGATCGAACCAATGACTCCATCAGAATCTCCGAGCTCCGAACGATGGCAATGGCAATAAAAGAATGACTGGAATCTGTGTCTATAAGTACTATAACTAAGGTAAAGTAGACACAGATCGTACCTCGAATCATCTTCGGGGCACTGTGATTGTAGGCCTCAACTGCCTGGAGTTGAGCTCTCCCATGTCCTCCTACTCCCTATGGTTTGGGTGGACCACTAGGTGGTGTTGGTGGCAACATCTCGAATCGTCACCTACCGCAAACTTCACAGCCAGCTCCTCTACCACATCCACCTGCTCCCTACGGACCTCCTCAACGAAATCTCTGTATCTGCATGGGTGGTCCTTCGATTGTCTACTGATCATCCGTACGGCGGGTCAGACAGTCACAAGCCATGTGACCCTACCCACCGCATGTGTAACACTGCCTGCTCCTGGTATGACTGGCTCTGTCTCAGGTGCCTCGCACAATCGACCCTGAATCATGCGGTCGTCCACCTGTAGGTATGGTCCTCTTGGATCTCTGTGTCATATGTCTGCTACCAGCTGCATAAGACTCTTCTACGTGATTTCTGGTGGTGGGTCTCACTACTTGTGATTGTTCAGCAAGTAAACTCTCCACTAAGGGAGCTCTCTCTAACAGCCCCTCCTTCATCGGGATATTGAGTGAGATCATAGAATCCCTGATCTCCTGCCTGAGCCTCTGCTCGAAGTTCTAGGCCCTGAATAATGGGTCCCATACCATATCTATGGAGTAACGTGAGAGTTCAGTGAACCTCACTGAGTACTAAGCCACAGTCATGCTGCCCTAATGTAGATGAAGTAGCTCCTGAATGTGCACTGCACGAAGAGTCACTGGGACAAACTCTACCCGAAACAGGCTCTCAAAGTCTGCCCAGAGAAGCATCGCCTCTACGTAAACTTGGAGCATCAAGCTCCACCATCTGCTCGTTACTGCCTGTAGAAGGTTGGTGGTAAGGATCACCATGAGATCGGATAGTGTCCCTACCGGTCAGAAGACTCTCACCAAAACCTATATCCAATCCTCATCCACATGTGGGTCCATCTCTCCCCTGAACCTGGGTGGCCTCTAGCGCTGGAACTCATGAAATGTGCTCAAGAGGCGTGCATCGTCTGCTGCTCAGGTTGGTGGCATCGGTGTCCCAATGGGGAAAGGTACCACTGGTGCCTCCACCGGTGCCTCTACTAGAAAGGGGACCTGCACCGAGGCCTCATTGCTCAATGGGCTATCAGTGCGTACTACTCTCAGAACCCTAACTGGCTATCTGCGTAGAGGCATCCAAAAAAGAAATAGGTGTGCCACGGTCAATAAGTTATACAGGGGAGATGACTCAAAATATCACAAATAAAACTCTTCAAAACACACACGCAGTCAGTGTTTTCATGCATTGAGTCGGAAATCAGAAGTCAGGGTCTTGGTGTATGGATACGTCGGCCACCGCACCAATACTGGATTCCCAAAATTGATAACCACACTCACTACACTTAACACTATTGGAGTTAAAAAGAAAGATTAGAGTCTTATGTTTTGTAGTAGAACTGACTCCTCAGATACAACTTTGTCACAACCCATCCCCCAGGGCCCGTGTCGTGACTACTCCAAGCTCGCCTTCCTTAGGCCAGGGGCTAGTGACTAGCACCAAAGGTGAAATTTCATAGAACTGGGAATTCATTGCCTTTATAACCTATAAACACACAACCAATCACACATCAAGATACGAACTCAAGTAAACTAAATAGTAAATAGAGTGATTACAGTAAAAAAAAGGGGCCAGAATACAAGCCCAACTAGAAAGTACAAGGAAAACTGGAAAGTACAAGATGATTGATAAGTGAAAAGCAACTCCTAGATCATCCACCATGATTCCTACCTAAAGGGTAGGTAAAGATCACCTCCTCAGCACTCCACGTCCACCCATCTCCTCTGTTAACCAACATGTCGTATGGTCCACCTCCGAGCACTGTCTAGTCCTGGTACCCTCGTCCTCAGTCAGCGTTGTCTGTCATCTGCATCCAACACAATAAGGTGCGGGCATATCCTGTGTGGGGGTGAGTATAACGATACTTAGTAGGGAACCTGAGACCCTCAAGGTCTCACAAAATCCACCAAGGATAAACCTCAAAGTATGAAATCAAAAGATAACCCTACTTAGGTATATGCCCATACATATACCTAAGTTATCAAGTAATCCATCTCAATAATGACGGAACACAGAGGTTCTGACTTAGCTCACACCAATTATATCTTTATGTACAATAGTATATATGATTAGATATAACTACTACATCATCTTACTCTATTAAGAGGCTATGCTGCTAACCTATACAGAATCGCTAGGAGTTGACCCACACAGGATCATTGGAGCTGGCCCACACTTGATCATTGGAGCTGACCCACATAGGATCACTAGGAGCTGACCCACATAGGATCACTGGAGATGACCCACATAGTATCTCTAGGAGCTAACTCACACAGGATCGCTGGATATGACCCACACAGGATTGCTAGGAGCTGACCCACATAGGATCGCTAGGAGCTGACCCACACATGATCGCTAGGAGATGACCCACACAGGATCACTGGAGCTGGTCCACATAGGATCTCTAGGATCTGACCCACATAGGATCACTAGGATCTGACCCACACAGGATCCCTAGGAGCTAACCAGCACAGGATATCTAGGAGCACTCTTCTCATCACATCCAGCTACTGGGTTTCTTCACTAGGCTTGCTCGTCTTTGGTATAGTCTGCTCCCCAATTCACTAGTTGATTCTCAAACTACCACAATTTCCCATGAAGAAGTATCTCAAAGGACCTTCATGTCATAGGGGTCTCAACACAATAGACGGTGCATCATTCGGACGCCCGGTCTGTGAGTTATTAGCCTCTTAGTCCCGAGGGCCCGATTGGATTCGTGCTCGATCCAACCTGACCATTCCCCAACTTTATCTAAAACTCTATTTGGGTATACCAAAGGGACCGTCTCGCTCCAAGATTTCCAGCGCTGCTGATGGTTCATCAAACGGACGTCCGGTGCCAAAGTTATGGCCAAAATTATGTAAATGGGTTGTAGTGGGCTCAGGTCCGGTCCGACCCGGCCCAACCTAGCCTGGGCTGACCCAGTTCGGGTCAACCAGGACTGACCCGCTGGGTCCAGCTTGGCCCACTGGGCAGACCTGCCCATTGGGTTTGGCCCTGCCCACTGGGCGGCCCGGCAGGCTGCAAGGGGCCGCAGAGGGTGTCGCGAGGGCACGAGACCACGGAGCAGCTCAGCTGAGGGTTTCCGTGAGGGAGTGAGGCCGCGGGGTGGCTCATCTGGAAGGGAAGTGGCGGCTTGGGCAGCGGCTCGGCCCAGACGGTGGGGGAGGCTCAGGCTGGATAGATGTCGGTGGCAGCGGCTCAAACGGTGGCGGCGACTCGGCACGGTGGCAGTGTCTCGGATGGCGGTGGCGGCTCGGATGACGTCGGCAGCTCGGACGACGATGGAGGCTCAGACGACAATGGTGGCTCATCCCGGTGGCAGTGGTGCCTCGGTCCAGTGGCAGGGGCTCAGACAGTGGCAACGCCTCGGGCCGGACGATGGTAGCGTTTAAGATAGCGGCAGCTACTCAGACGGCAACTCGGGTGGCGAGGTCGCGGCGGCGGCTCGGCCGTGGACGGCGGCAGCTCGGCCATGGACGGCGACGACGGCTCGGCAGAGGATGGCAGTGGTGGAATGCCTTCACCGGCGGTTGATTTAGTTGGCCTCTCTCTTTTCTCATCATCATGGTGTAATCCACTTTCTTCCATTATGAATAACACAATAAGGAAGAACGGTGGAGGGGTCGGGCCATGTTTGTTTGGTCTGCACCCTCCTCGTTAGAGTAGTAGCAAGCGGTTAAACAAAAATTAGGAGTCAAGAATGATAAAATCATCAATTTAATATGAATCATGGATCAACTTGTTTTGGTTGTTACACATTCTCCATGCTTTCCAAGAATGAGGAAATTAAACGAGAGAATTCAAGAATTTAATAATAACCCCCTACCTTGGATTGTTCGTTGACGTTGGCGCGAGGAGGAAGTACAGACGTAGATTCGTCATAGATGAAGATGTCCCATGATGGAAGAAGTATAATATATTATCATTCGTCACGCCCTCCACATGCCTCTAATCCTGGGCTCATTCTTCGGTTCTTCATAGTCGAAGGCGTTCTTCATTGGTGAGTGTGTTCTTCATTGGAGGATGGGATTCTCCACGATTCTCCAAAGAGTTCTCTCCTTCTCCTTTTTCCACTAAAATAAATAGGTGCCAATATAATTTAACTTAAGAAGAAGAAATATTTTGGCACACACACACACATGTTGGAAAAAATTAATGTATGGTGTTGGCACAATTAATTTGGAGTAATCTCAAGAGGCTCCTCCACATTAAAGAGGGAGTTTAGAGGTTTCTCCCTCATTAAGAGGGGTGTTTAAGAGGATTAAGACTCAGGTGGTCCCCACCACTATAACCTCTTATGGTTGGTTAGGCTCGGGTGGTCCCCACCACCATAACCTCTCATGGGAGGTTAATTCAGGTGGTCCCCACCTATGAAACTTCAACATGGGAGTTTTAAAACAAAATAAAATAAAATGTTACACACTTTATTTTGTTTTATTATTTTCACAAAAACCCCAAAAATTAACTTTCACCCTTAACCAACTTCCATCAAGGTGAAAGTCTACTTAAGCGAATATCAGCACTGTGAGTTCAATGGTTCCCTTAGATTTCAATTCTGATCATTGTTTAAAAAGTTAGAAAAACCTACTCGCACATTTACTGAACGTACCCAAAAAAAGTTTTGAAGTTTATTCCGGGAACTCTGGGCCTCGAAATCACAGGTCTTCAATTTTTACAGACTCATAAAATATTCATTTATTTAAACAAAATTACGTGGAAATTCCTGGTCTTTAAATTAATAAATCCTTTTCAGGGAATCCCATTTGTGCAAACCAAAATGAGTTACTCAAAGAAGAGGTAGCATCTTTCCTCAAGTTCTTTTGTTTTATTTTCACTCTCCACACCCTCAAATATTCTTATTCCATGCTTAAATAATAACTTGAGTATCATAAATATACTTATATGTTTTTATATTATGGTTTATAACTACACTTACAAAAACTTCTATCTAATGGGTAATGAACTTAATGTTTGTGTGTATAGTGGACAACCACCTTACGAAATGATGATTGTTTGTTCTTCCTTTACCACCTATCATGGTTAGAATTATGATGGAAATGATATTTATATATGATATTTATGATATTTATAATTTATTTATGCTTCTTTAATTTTTATATAACACATACCATTATGCTTTCCATTTTTTGTAATTATGATAACATTGTTTGTGGATGTGTGGACTACCACCTGCTCAAAGCGATGTGATTCGTTTACACTATACATGAAACATATAAATGCTTTTTTAATAAAAATATATGACATATATGAAATATATTTATTTTATTTATAATATAAATATATATCATTTACTTTTTATTCTTTTAATACGGAAAAGAAATGAAAGTAGCATTCATGCATACGTACAACCTACTGTCTCCATGAACGGTGCATTTTATTTACTATCTCAAAATTTTATGGATTATTATAAATATATATATACTGAATATATATGATATTAAAATATTTTTTTACATTCTGGAGATAATTTAATTATGATATAAGTAATAGGAACTACAAATAACAAGTCAAAATGTACTCGAGAAACTAGGCAATTAACACATAAAATAGTGAAAATAATGAAAGATTGTTAACAAACACATAATAAGACTTTATAAAAATATAATATATGATATTAAAAATATTAGTATGGTTATTTTATAAGTTATTAACATTATTAAAACCATTATACATGATATTAAAGGATTTTCACCTAAAAGTAAATGCAAGGTAAGGTATTTTGTCTCAATTTACATTACATTGAGACTTATTTGTTGTTATGAATCAATTCACTTTAATGTGGTTTATATAATTCCCATTTTTTATTTTAATATCATTATTCTCTCATAATTCATGGAATTTTATGTTTCAATTTGAATTATCTCACTCAAGGGGTTTATCTTTAAAATTACCATGTGGTAAAAGTAATATTTGTAATCTCACTTTCTTTTGTGATTGTTAAATTTATCTTAAAACAATAAATTTATTGTGATCATTTAAGTATCAATATTATTTGATGGTGGATATTATTATTAAATAAACCATATACCATTTTTACATGTGGGGTTTACTTTGATAGTTATTTTATTAACTTGGGGATTATTGATAAATCTATATCTTTTATTAAATTAAAATATTTGATAAGGCATATTATTTATTGATTAAATCAATATAAGGAATTATTTGGATATGAAGATATGGGTGGGCCTAGAATTTATATATCCCCTCTATGCATCGACAGGTTCTCCTGATAAAAATAATTTGGAAAAATTAAATGGTTTTCTACCTATAGTTTTAAACCATCTTGTGAAAGGTCTTGATGATACGGGTTATCATGTGCCTCAGACATGATGTCTAATAATTAAGAATTTTCGTCATATATATTTCAGTTATAATTGTTATTATCCATGATATTTTTATATGATAAAATCTATGGATGCATTTTTATTCTAATATTATTGACTAAATGGAATATGTTTCAGTTAATTATCTTTCCATATTAATTATGCCTTATCCAGTTATTGAGAGGCATGTGTTCTCAGTTATTTAACATTCCATTATGATTATTTATTCAGTATTTATTCCATTTTAATTACCCTTCCTGAGAATTTGAGATCACCCTTATTATTTTTCCTTTCCCTAGGTTATGAAGAGGAATTCTATGAATGAGTGTCAAGGTTGTTGACATTTTATTTTTGTTATTATTTTTTTATTTCACCAATGTAATCTGGGTATCATGTATGTGGAGAGAATATAACACCCAGAGATTTTAAAATATATTCATTTTATAATAAATTTTATTTTTTTTATTGATTTATTTATATGCAACACCATGTTAAGCTTATGCTACACACAACACTAAGTTAGAATGAGTTACACACAAGACTAAGTTTTACCACCTTTTAATGGTGCGCCTACATTAAATATAAATTTTGGAACTTTTATAAATTTAATACGAAAAATAAAATTCTTTTTTGAAATTTAAATTTAAAATTTAGTTTATAGTGAATTTTTGGTATTTTTCTGTTATGTTTCATGTTTTGATGAATAATGAAAAAATACTGGATTTTAATTCAAAATTGATTTTTTATCAAATTTATTTAAAATTTAAAATTATATTTTTGATTTTTTAAAATATTTATTAGATAAATTTTTCCTATATTAATTCAATTTAGATAATTTAAATCAATTTCAATTTGAAATTGGATATAAAAACATCTCAAAATTTTGAACATTTTTACTTTAGAACCCCACATTGGTGTCCCATCTACGGGATCAATTTTAAGTTGATTTCTTCCACTAATGTGATTAGAATTTTAAAAAATGGATTTTAAATTTATAATTAGAATAATTTATAATATATAATAATATCAACTTAGTTTTTTACAAAAAAATTTAGTTAAAGTGATTAAAATTAATATCAGTGATTAAGAGAAAAAATCACTTAACAAAGGACTAATACTTAAACTTAAGGCCAAAAATGACCAACAAACTTGTAAAAAATCTTTTTTATGGACATATTTATACCCTATCCTTAATTTTATATTAGTTTAATCATTATTGGAGCTTCTTTACAAAGTAAAAAAATGTGGGTGTATGGCTCTCAGTGATGGCTCTCGGCGATGAACCCTAACAGATGGTTGAGGATGAATACCCCCCCCCCCCTTCCTGGGGGTGGGAGGGGGGAGGATGTCTTGGTTCCACCACCTAAGGTTACACTAGGGGAGTTTTTACACTTCTCTAAACCTATACTTCTCCCTAATTTCCCATTAATATCTTTAAGCCTGAAGGTTCCGGATCTTCATCTTGGGGATCCTCATCTCTCAATTTCATTATTGGAATTTTCTGAAACATAGAGTTTCCTAGATCTAACCCTTATGGAAATATTTAATCATCATAGACCTCCGGTTGATGAATTTGACCACTTCGTGTTTAGTAACACGGATTTCCAAGATTTAATGGTTGTGGGTTTGATCAATAAATGTCATCTAATGATACTTTTTTCTTTGGAGGATGATTTAATTTGTGCATGGTTCAAATCTCCTTATAGATGAAACAGATGCAAGTTCTTTCTTCTTCTATGGTCGTTTGATCTTTGTATGAATGGGGACTCACCTTTTATCGTGACCCGGGTAAGCCTTCCTCACCTTCCATTTCTATTTCAAATTTTATCAATAATTTTTATGTTAGGGAATTTGGTGGGTCGATTCCTTTGTTCTAATGTCTGCACTTCTTTTGTAAGTCATCCTATTAATCTGCGCTTCTGTGTTGAGGTGGATGTTTCGAATCCTCCAGTTTAATGGATATGTATTATGGATGGTGAGGAATTTTGATGGAAGCAATCTGTTGTCTTTGAGTTGTGGTTTTATTATGGCCTGAACTGCCACCGAATGGGTCATCTGGCTAATAACTGTCATAGTGGAGCCAAGACTTTTTCTCCGGTGAAGAGAATTGGTAAGGTCTCTGGCTAGGTACAGAAGCTGGTTGATACTAATAAGTATGTCACTAGATTGTATGGCTCGTATTTGGGGAAACTGGCATGGGTACCTTCTAATCCGACAATTATTGTGGTGTTTGATAGGCTGGAGCAAGACATTATCTTGGGGACTGGTGTGAATCATGCTATTACGGATGCAGCTTATCCTGGAGGAAATACTGGACATGGAGGCAATACTGGAGTGGCAGGTTCTGCAGGGGATTCACCAAACCATGTGGAAAGTGGATCTGAGTCGTGTGTTGTTATCAGGGAAGATTTTTTATTGATAAAAAATGATGATGTTGGCCCTAAAAAGGGTGATGTGCACTTGAATTTAGTCTGTGGTGGGAAAACCAATTATGAAACTCTTCTTTGTCTTACTATTAAGGAGCCTAATTTGTAGCTAAAATCTAATGGTGGATTGAATTTCAATTTATACTTGTAATCGATTTCAAGAGTTAGAGCATGAAGATATCTATCATGTGGAGGAGAGTTATAAAATGAAGTAAGGTCACAATATTCAGCTTGTTTTAGAATGTGCAATGTAGATGGAGGTTAATGCTAGTTAGGAGTTTGTAGAGCATCCACAATGTTTGGCCATGATTGATTATAACAGGAGATATGAGTAGGACCGTAGGGTTATTAATGGTTACCAAGATATTCCTTTCCCTAGAAAATGGGGTGATGTCTTGGATAGTTACAAGGAAAATCATAGGTATAAGGTTATTCCTTCCTATAGTGATATTGTCAAAGATGGGAAGAAGAAGTTCGAAAATGAGGAGTCTTTCACAACAAACAGAAGACCACAGAAAGACTACTCTGATTTGCTGAAGTCGATTTCCACTAGGTCCTATATCAAGCAATCTTCTAATGAGTTGATATCTTTGGATAAATTGAACCTTAGAATGAAATATTCCAAGATACTAAAGCACTATGAAAGCTCAAAATGGGAATCGACCACTGTGGAGGAAGTGATCTATCATGGATATGGTGATGGGTATGACTTTTATGATATGTAATCCTCTTTTCTAGTTTTTTGTGCATGCTTGATATACTTTTATTTTATCTTAATAAATTGTCAGGGGCTTTCCTCTGACTGAGCTTTTCTGGTAAAATTGTGGGTGGAATTCCCTTTTGAAAAAATTACAATAATTCTACTCCTCCTCCACTATAAAAAGTCACTCATCCCTCCTACTTATTCACACTTCTCAAGCCATTTTTCTCACCAAAATATGATGAAATATTCTCCCAACATCCATATCATCAACATATAAGATTCACCTTGGGAAGAAAAAACACTAAGGAATCTCTTTGGTGCAAAAAAAAAGGAGTTACCTGAAAAAGAGGTAACATTCTTCAATGTGCATTTATGTTTTATTTGTTTTTAAACCCCTCCACTTCTTATTATTCCATGATTATATAATAACACCATTATCCTAAATATACTTATATTTTTTTATGTTAATGGTTCTCCCTGCATCTATATAAACTTTCATAAATTGGGGAATGAACTTACCGTTTCTTTGTATGGTGAATTACCACCTCATGAAACAATGTCATTATTTTTTCCATTACCACCTATCATGGTTGGGAATTATAATGGAAACCATATTTATATATTATATTTATGATATATATAGTGTATTAATAATTTATTAGTTTTTATATAACACATAGCTTTATTCATTCAACTTTGTGGGAATATGATAACGTTGTTTGTGGAAATGTGTAATATCACCTCCTCAAGTCGATGTGACACTACAAAAAAAGTGATGGTTAGTAGCAGTTTATTCATGTTAGTTATAATAACCACATTGAAATAAATTTTGTTAAAAAATATAATAGATTTTTTGTTTTATAAAACCACCATGATATTTTTTTATGTTTTTAATTTGTGGCGGTTTCAATTAAACTGCCGCTAGACATTTAAAAAAAATATAATTCCTTCCCCATACCCACTCCCTCTGTGTGATCCTAACCCCTTCACCCCCACCTCCCATGACCTCCTCTTCTCCTCTCACTGATGGTGACCCTGAGCCTATAACCCCCTTTCCCTGCACCCCTCCTCCTCTCCTCTCCACGACGGTGACCCTGAGCGCACGACCCCCCCCCCCACGAACCTGAACCTCGTGACCCTCCCCCCTCTGACCTCCTCTCTGGTTAACTCATTGGTGATGCAAACTCCTCCCCCACCCCTCCAACCTCCCTCACCTTGCCTCTATTCCCCTCTTCGATAGTGATGTGGACCCCCCCCCCCACACCTTTCTCAGATCCGCTCCTCGGTGGAGACACAGAAACCCTTAAAGGATTCATCATCCTCACCCTAATTTTATTATGAAGTAGCATTATATGTACAATCATAGATGATAAAAATAGTATAGAATTTATTTTTTATTCATTGGATAGTAATTATATATGTAATTTTGGTTTAAAATGTGTTATTTTTATTTTTTAGTTAGTTGTTTAGAGTTATGATAATCATTACTTTTAGTTATATTGTATTAAGTTTAAAAAATAAAAATTTATATTTTATATATTGGTTATGGAATCTAGATCATTCATAATTTCATGTTTTTTATTTGATATTAATGAATTCCAATTTGTTATATATATGTTAATGCCTCCAATTTTTTACATATACATAATTGTGGATTTTTTCCAACTCATAACCAATTAGTGGTAGGGTTTGGGGTCACACATGGTTTCATCACCAATCATGGAAAGGTCTCTAAGGATAAAGGACATGAAAACAAGATATTAGAACATTTTTAAATTTATCAGAATGCTTATTGTTTTATGAATATGTGAGGAATCATCTAGTTTAATAAAATATATCGAATAATGATAGAGTAGTTAGGGATAATTTTTTCATGCATGAGAATCAATTATTGATTATGGTAACTGGAATAGCCAACATAGTTTCATTTATTTTATTTTAACTAACATTATTTTCAATAAAACTAATTACAGTGTGTAATTTGTTTTTTATTGAGTCAAATTACTATTTTTTATCATTTTATTTGAAAATAACAATAGACATTATTAAAATTTATGTTAACATCATGTTTTTTACATTTATCTCAAATTGAAGAAACATCTGATTTGATGTTATGTGAATGGAGTTGATTTATATAATTCATTGAACAACATGAAGTCACACTAAACCAATTCAATATAATATAGACATATATATTTTAATATTTTGGTTATGCATTATGTATTATGATATCCAAATAAAATATAATTTTTAATAATATTTTTAAAGGGGTTCTCTTGGTCTTAGTTAGATCATGGGAAATGGTTTGAACAATGATCAATGTAGCTAATATTTAAATAGAATGAACCATCTTTAGTTACAAAACTAGGGTAGAATACACCATTATATTTTATTTGATTCATCTCATTAATCTCTGTTTGTGAGAAATAATAATTTATTTGATTCATGGTTTTATATTAGAAGTTTATTAAGAAAAAGTTCATTATTTTATTCAACCCATTTTCCTTTATATTTTTTATGAAAGATTCAATGGAGAAGTTGGGTGATCTTTAATTTTTATTTTACTTATTTGATTAAACATTTATACCTTTATATCTGAATGTATAGGGAGAATACAATCCAATACCTATGGCTAAAATTTAGATTAATTTACCTCGAAACACGCCTCAATATGATAAGGGCTTGGAATAATTTTTATATTATACAGTTATGAACTGATCAGTGGATAGTAGAATAAAATTCATTTTCCCTAAATGTAAATTCAAAAAAAATTTGAATAGAAATGAAGTATATGAGAATTTGATAATGAAATAGTTTCCTGGTCGATATGTATATAGGATTTGGCATGCTGAATCAAGTGTTATGGAAAGTCAAAACAATGAAAATAATTTCAATTAAATACAAAGTAACCCGATATATGAGAATTCAGTTTGAAATTTATGAAATGAAGAATTTGGTTTTTCAAAATACAATGTTCAATATTTTAATAGATCAACATAACCTTCAGTTGATCTTGAGAAGGTTAATCTTTCTCAGAACTTCAGTGACAAAAAAAATATTTTTATGAATTCGTTGAATAAGGATAGTAAGAACTGTATAAAGGGTGTGAAGAATATTTTGAATTTTTCTTTTTTACTTAATTTTTATAATATCAAATGTCTCTGTGGAATTTTAGAAAAATAAATTTACATGATTTTATAGTTTCTTTATGATGAATTTAGAGAAGCTAAGATCCATGCATCATTATATGATATGAAAAAATTCATCAATAAAACTAGACTTGATTTTAAAAATATACATGCATGCCCTAATGATTTCATAACTTACTGAGGAGAAGTGTCTAATAAAGAACAATGTGCAAGATGTCATACAAGTATATAGAAGTAAATGAACAATAGTGAGAATATAAATAAATGCAATCCCAAGAATAAATAGAAGATGAAAACTCCTATAAAGGTATTATGTTACTTTCCTCTAAAACCATGCATGTAAAGATTATTCATGTCATCTCGGACTAAAAAGTATATGAAGTGTAATTATCATGATAGTAACAATGGATTTATTATATATCCAAATGATTCAACATCATGGAAGAAGTTTGATTCACTATATCTATATTTTTATTTAGATCCTAGAAATATATTCTACGGATTAGCTTCTGATGTTTTTAAACCTTTTGGTACATTAAGTAATAATTTTAGAATTTGGATAGATGTTTGGATATTTTATAATTTACCTCCAGGTATGTGTATAAAAAATAATTATTTCATTATTTTGATGATTATTCCAAGAAATAAAATTTCTAGAAATGGAATTGATGTATACATTTAATCTCTAATCAAAGAATTATGAGAATTATTAGATGATAGCATGGAAACATATGATGCTTCAATGAGACAACTATTCAAAATACATGTTGTTTTAATGTGTAAAATTAGTGACTTTCCTAGACTATGAAATTTACCTGGTTGGAACACTCATACTGGTTTGGCTTTTCCAATTTTTAATTTTGATTTTGAAACTCAATGAGTACCTCATACTAGAAAATGATTTTTTATATGTAATTTTTGATTTCTTGATTCTTCTCATAAATTACAGTTTAACAAAATATGATAAATTAGAGATATTAAAATGATAAACTCACCGAAGGTGTTATATAGTTCAGAAATATTAGGAAAATTAATAAATGTCACTGAAGAAATTAGAAAATTTAATCAGTTTAAAAAAGGGGAAAAGGGTATGAGGTATATTATCCAAAGATGCTGGAACAAAGAAATAAAAGAAAAGGAGTATATTTTTTAAACTTTATTTTTGAAAGTTTAATTTAATACATCATAATCCTTATGTAATACATATTGAGATGAACGTCTAGGAAAATATAATTTTTACAGTGCTTAATGAGAATGGTAAATCGAAGGATCACCTTAATGCTCATAAAGATTTGGATTCAATGAATATAAATATTGTTTTTTGGGAAAATGAGAATGGAAAGTATCCTTTAGATATTTTTATAATGAAAAATCATGAGAAAGATGTATTAATTTGAACTTTAAATAATGTAAAAGTTCCATATGGATATTCAAGTAACATATTAAGGTGTGTTGACTTAAAATATTTAAAGTTACATGGATTGAAAATTCATGACTCACATATTTGGATGGAGCGGTTGTTTCCATTTTCTTTGGGTAATAATTTACCTAAAATTTAATAATGCTTCTAGTTGAGTTTTGTACGTTTTTCATAGAGATTTGTGGAAAAAATATAAATTCAACTAAGCTTGATAAACTTCAATAACAAATTTTTTTGACTCTATTTCATTTGGAGATTTTATTTTCTCCTTCATTTTTCACAGTCATAATTTATTTGACTGTTCATTTCATTATAGAAGATAAAATTGGTGGACCAATACACTATCGATGGATGTATCCAATTGATAGGTACATTTATATGTTTTTATTTTCATTGGTGAATTCAATTTTATCATATCATTGTATAAATTTTTTTAATATGTTTCTTTTTTTTACATACTTATGACATTTGAAATCATATGTGAGGAATAAAGCTCAACCAAAAGGCTCTATTTGTTGAAGGTTATATAGATGAAGAGTGTTTGACCTTATGTTATATGTATTTATATCGGATTGAGACTACATTCAATCGTGTTGGACATGTTGATGACATCTCCACTAATTCTAGTTTTGAAATTTATCCATCTGTATTTCCAACTATTGGAAGACCATTTGGAAAGGGGTTAAATTTTACACTAACTGAATTGGAGTTTCTACAAGAACATAGATATGTGTTATTCAATATTATTAGTTCAGATCCATTTATTGAAGAATTGAGGTTGTAAAAAAATATGCGACTAAGGGGTAGATCTTGAAATGAGTTGGAATTGTCAAAATTTGTTAATAAGAAGCTCGTTAAATGGTTCGTCCGTCATGTAAGTATATACTCATATTTATATTATTGATGTGTAGTTATTTTTTCTATGTTAAAAGTAACATATTATATATTTTTCTATAGGTAATGAATGTTGAAAATAAAATTGAAATATATAGTGATTTTGAATTTTTGGCTCGAGGCCCTTTAAGGTAGGCTAAGATATTTGATGCCTACAATATTCATGGCTTCAGGTTTCATACAATATATCAATAAGAAGACATGAAAACTCAAAATAGTGGTGTATTTACATTTTCATAGGTGTAATACTATGGGAATATGATTGATATAATTGAAGTATACTATTATGGATAGTTTTTAGTTATCTTATTCAAATTCAAGTGGGTTAACATTGATAAGGGTATAATGAAATATTTGTACAGTTTACTTCTTTTAGCATCTATTGCTTTATGGATACCGGTGAGGGTGCAGAGCATGATCTATTTATCTTGGATTCATAAGTGAAGTTGGTTTATTATATGGAAAATTAAATACATTAAGGTTGTAGTGTTGTTGTACACTTAAAGTAAATATACTTAAATGATATGATCGATGAAGATCAGTTGGTGCTTTGTGATACTGAACCTCATCAACCCAAAAATATTGAACATTTTTTTCTCAAAAATATCAAAATGGTAGAACTTGTAAGAGAGGGTGAAAATGAAGGATTCTTTGCAATGGAGTTTGATGATAATGAATATTATGAAGATGAATATAATTGAATGTATAAATTGGTACTAAAATTATATTACAATTTCTCATTTATAAGTGTTTTGTACATATATACATTATTCTAGTTTTTCTTTTTTTTATAAAAAGCTTTTAGTTTTGTATTTTTTATATATTTAATATATCTTAACAATTTGAAATGATAGAATTCTAAGAACAAAAAAATATTAGGATTCTATCCAATCATCATCTCGTAGGACACCACCAATACCATAATATTTTCTAGATCCTAGTGATTCTATTGTACCCAATACTTCTAGTAAACCATTTATTTCCCCATATTTCATTGGTATCCCACCACCTAATTCACCTTCGATGATGGAGAAGTTGGACACCCCTCCATCTAGGAGATACTAGAGGGTTATTGTTACTATTATGTATGTTATTTTTTTAAAAAACTTCATATTTTATTAATTGTTTAATGCATTTTTCAAAGAGATAGAGACAATCATATAAGGGGTATAAATATGAACATAATAGATGTATGGGACCTGAAGGACTTCAATGTTATCATTCCATTTGATGAGTTTGGGGTGCCTATCGATGACACTACCAAAATATATGGGCAAATTATTGGGCCACTTAATTGCGAGATAGTGAGATTTCGCATTAATTATAAAGATTAGAGGCATATTCCTATAGTTTGGAAAAATGAGGTCTTTGATAATCACGTAAAGGTAATATTAATTTAATATTCCTTAATAACTAATTTAAAATACATGAGTAAATTCTTTAATATACTTATAAAGTTTTATGTTTTTTATTTCTTTATGTTTTTTTAATTTTGATGTCCCTGGCATCGTTTCATGCCCATGGACTTTGAAAATAACACATAAAACATCTATAAAAAACTAAAATGAAACTTTTATATAGAAAAACTTCATTCTGAGTTATAAATACCACATCTTATGCCTAACTAACATGTGGTTAATTCCTATAGATCGAAAATAAATTATAGATTATTTTCCATGAGTTTGAAAATAGTACAAGCTTAGTTACTTGGTTTTGACTTCGTAAACACTTATAAAAGGTAAAAAAGTATTTAAAAAGAAGTTTTGTGGGGTCAAAAATTGGAAAAAACATTGTATTTCCCCGAACAAAGGGGAAAAACCATATATTTGATTTTGAAATGTAAAAATTGATGGCATGTCATTCCAAATGACAGTTTTTTCATTAGGTCCATAAATGTGTTATTAGTGTTTTAAAACACTAAAACATGCATGGAATGGTCAAAAATAGAAAAACGCTATTGGATTGTTCTAAAATCCAGGTAAAATGGCCATGGATTTAATTTTAAAATTTAGAAACCAATGGAACATCATTCTAAATGATGGTTTTCCTGTTATGGTCGTAAACACATTTTTAGTGTTTTAAAACATTAAAAAATACAAGAAATGGTTAAAACCTAAAAAATGATGTTATATTATTCTGAAATGAAGGTACAACCACCTCTTATTTTTTTATCATGTACATGTTGACAACATATCAATCTGGCATGCAGTGTGATTGGAATTACTTGGTAAGCACTTTCCAAGGGTACAAAAGCCTTTAAAAACAAGTTTTGGGGGTTAAAAACCTAGAAAATGTTGTTTTATTTACCTTAAATCACTATACAGTGACCATATGTTTAATTTTGAAATGTATACACTGAAGGAACATCATTCTAAATGGTGATTTTCCTGTTATGTCCATAACTACATTCTTAGTATTTTAAAGCACTAAAACATGTGTAGAATAGTAAAAACCAATAAAACAATGTCATATTGTCCTGAAATTATGTGAAAAATTATGTAGATTTAATTGGGAATTATGAGAACTAACGAAACATCATTCTGAATAACGATTTTACCGTTATGGCCATAAACACATTTTTAGTGTTTTAGAACACTAAAACATGCATGGAACAGTGAAAACTATACAAAAAATCTTGAATTATCCTTAAATAAGGGGAAACCCATTATAAATTTAATATTAAAATATAGGAACCGACGACACATCATTCTGAATAATGGTTTTCTCATTATGGTCATAAACATGTTTTTAGTGTATGAAAACACTAAAACATTAATTGGAATAGTCAAACTAGAAAAAAACATCATATTTTCCTAAAATCATGGTTCAATTACAATAGATTTAATTATGAAATTTAGAAATTGGCAGTATGTCATTTCAAATGATGGTTTTCTTGTTATGGTCGTAAATGTTTTTTTAGTGTTTTAAAACACTAAAACGTGCATGGGATGGTAAAAACTAGAAAAACAATATCATATTATCCTAAAATCATGGTACAACCACTATAGATTTAATTATAAAATGTATGAATTGATGACACATCATTCTAAATAATGGTTTTCCTGTTATGGTTGTAAATGCATTTTTGGTGTTTTAAGACACTAAAACATGCATTGAACATTCAAAACCATGAGAACAATGTAATATTTTCCTAAAATCAAGGTAAAATGACCATATATTTAATTTTTAAATATAGGAACTCATGGCATGTCATTCTGAATGATGATTTTCTATTATGGTCATAAATAAGTTTTTATTGTTTTAAAACACTAAAACGTGCATGGAACGGTCAAAACCCACCAAACAGCATTGGATTGTCCTAAAATCATGGGAAAATGACTATAGATTTAATTGTGAAATTTAAAACTGATGTCATATCATTCTGAATGAAGGTTTTCTCATTATGGTCATAAATGTATTTTTACTATTTTAAAACACTAAAACTTGAGTGAAATAGTTAAAATAAGGTAGATGACATTTTATTGTCCTAAAATTATGAGAGAACAACTACAGATTTAATTGTGAAATTTTGGAACCAATGAAACATCATTCTAAATGAGGGGTTGTTTGTTATGTCCATAAACGTGTTTTTAGTGTTTTAAAACACTAAAATGTGTGTGGAATGATCAAAACCTTGAATATGATGTCGTATTATCCTTAAATTAGGATAAAACCATCATATATTTAATTGTGAAATTTAAGAACTGAAGGGACGTCATTTTGAGTGACAGTTTTCCCATTATGGTCATAAACACGTTTTTAGTGTTTTAAAACACTAAAACATGTGTCAAATGGTCAAAACCAGGAAAATGATGTCTGGTTATCCTAAAATAAATGGAAAATGATTGTAGATTTAATTTTGAAATATAGTAACTGATGACACATCATTCTAAATGATGATCTTCCCATTATGGTTGTAAATGTGTTTTTAGTGTTTTAAAACACTAAAACGTGTGTGGGAGGGTCAAAACCATAGAAAATGGCCTCAGATTGATTTGAAATCATGGAAAACCCACCTATTATTTGTTTAATAATTATATTACATTCTCTGGTATCAAAATATTTTAAAAAATTAAATAAATTTCAAGCACACCGTACGTCGCTTTAAAAACAAATTAGAGTATTTACTTATCCCTTTTCAGTTTTAAGTGTTGTGTCCTATCTTAAAAAGGTATGTTTCTTTTTTCAAAGTGTTTTTTATTATATATTATTTTTTTCATGTTAAAATTTCTTCTATTTTATTAAAAAAATAACAAATTTTATTTACAGTATTCTAAATATATTCTATGTCTTTTCTCTTTTTCATTTCTTTTCCTAAATGTTCTAGTTTTCATTGTATGTGTCAGATGCCGGAAGTAGGTAGGAGTTTGACCATTCCAATCTATGAAATTTTTCAGAAAGTAGTTGTGAGGGTTCTTAGTTTCAGTGGTATGTTAAAATTTTATCAATTATTCTACTGTAATTATAATTTATTATGTTTAGTTTTAATTTTTGTTTCATTTTTTATTATAACTGATGAGATTATGTGGTCAGTTTTAGTTGATGAGATAATATGGAGGTAGACAGATGTATTAGAGGTTGTGACATGGATGTATATTGGGAATGGGTTGTTGTTGGACATATTTTATATGTATATATTGATGACTGGAGAATTAATTGATGTATGGGGTGTAAAGACTTAGGTAATGATGATTGTGGATGTTTGTATCAATGTGTATGTGTGGTGTATGAATGATGGGTTTATCATATATTTATGTTTTAGTTTATATCATGTCAGTTTTTTTATATTTATAGTTTTTTGTTAAATATTTTAAAAAATGAAAATAGATTTAGTGGCAGTTTTTTGTAACCACTACAAAATATATAATATTGAATTTATTTAGTGGTGGTTCGGATTAACCACCACTAAAAATACCTCCGCTAAATTATTTTTTGTGGTTTATTTTATTTTATTTATATTCCCATCAGATATTTTTTCTATTAAAGAACCACCGCTAATTAAATAATAAACCTCCACTAAATAATCCAAAAACAAAACTTAAAAAACCTTCGTGAAATAAAATAAACCACCATTAATTGACTAGAGACTGTGAAATACGTGATAGTTTTATGAACTACCACTAAAAAATTTGGTTGCGGTTTAAACCGACGGTACACCACTAAATAACTATCGCTAACCATTTCCTTTTTTATAGTCTCATAAGTTCACACATCACATAAAATGTATTAAGGATGGTTTTAATTAAACATATTAAACATAAATTAAATCTATATAACAATCATTAATTAATTACCTTTATGTAAATATAATATATAATTTTTTTTATTACCCACTTCACACACTAAAAAAATGAAAATGTCTTTGGTGTTTATGTGGACTACTGCCTCCTCGACCTGATGTGAATCTTTTACATCACATGAATTATATATATAAGTATATATGATTAAATTAAATGGTATTTATGATATAATGGTCATTCTGGAAAAATATAATTTTATGTACCTTCTTTCCTTAATGATCATTGAAAAAATGGAATGTAGCTCATATATACATACGTAATACCATCTCCATGATTGCAACGTTGGTTTTTTTTTCATAACCATATTTCATAATTGGTTTTAAAAGTACAATTTATGTATAAATTTGAGAATTATTTCAGGATTATTATTCTGAATATGTTTATATAATGATCCCTTTTACCATATTTAACCTACCAAATTTTGTTTGACACATGAACCGAATTTGGTCAAAAACAACTGAAATAAACATAATTGTTTAAGTAGTTCTATACAACATTGTAATAAGGGAATTAAAATTAATAATAAACATTAAAAATTTTATGAAGAATTTAAATAATAAATATATGTTTATTATTCAGGAATATAAAGACGCAATGACAAGTTTGACTTAATGTAAGGGACTTCATCACAATTTATATTCCATTTGGAATTATTTATTTTTATAAACCAATTCACTTTTATATGGTGCATATACTGCCCTTTGACATGTTATATAATGAACTCATTATTCTCATGATATTCTCAGTTTAGTTTAATATTATTCATTTATGGGGATTAGGATTCGAATGTTTCAAAGTGGTATGGGACACTTTAGAGTGTTTAAATATTATTTTCCTTAAGAATTTTTTAATGATCATTCAATGGTATTTACATTCATCAACATCAACAAACCTTGGTGTTACTTTTACTCCATTGAGTAAATAATGATAAATCCATATTTTTTACTCAATATGGATTTTTAGTAAGGCATATTGTTTATTAATTGAATCTATTATTCGATGTGAGGAATTATTTTGACATTTTTACATTAAAAACCTGATTTGTCATCTCATCTACGAGATTAAATTTAAATCAATTTATGACACTTATATTTTTGGAATTTGGAAAAATGGATTCTATACTTGGAAAAAGTATAATTTATAATTTCTAATAAGATCGAATTAGTTTTTGACAAAAAAATTAGTGAAAGTGATTAAAATGAACTATAGTGATTAAATTATTTCGCCAAAAGGGATTGGAATTAAGCGTTACCAAGTGGAAAATAATTTTATAACCCAGTTTCATTTCTTTGGGTTGTAATAATTACTCATTGTCATTAATATTCTATGATTATATTTCTAATCACTTTTTACTATATATTTTTTATTTCTACTTGTTTTATGTGGATTTACATTTTATACATAATATATTTCTCAATTGATTCTCACATCAACATTATGGTCTTTTAAAGGGTTAATTCATAATCCCATTTTATTCCAGATTTTTTACACTTGAACTTACATTAGATGAAATTGTTAGATCAATATTTAATAAACCCTTTCAATTTGTTCTCCTCAAGTTATTCATGACCTTTTTCAAGTAATAGTATTATTTCCCACTCTTTGGAACATAAAATGTTTTAGAAAATGTTTTTAAGAAAACCCAACTTCATTTCTCTCTTTATATAGAGAACCTATTTTCTTCTAAAAAACTTTTTTTATTGCAAAAAAATAGGAATGTTTTTATCCTTTTCAAAAAAAATTATTAAATTTATTTTTACCCCCTTTTTTTCTTTTACAAATAGTTTCAAAAGAATCTTCTTATCATTTTCCGAACAAAGAATTTTACTAAACTTGTTACTGTGAAAAAGGAATGTTCTTTTTACCTTGTAAATAATGTATGGATTTACCTGACATCACTTCTTCAAATCTTCCTTCACAATTTAAATGGTTACTTTTTGAATAAAAAATTTTATAAATAAATTTTCAAAGAAAATGTTTTTAAAAATGTTTTTCAAAATAAAAATGATATTTTCCACAATAATGTTTTTAAAATATCTTTTTATAGAATATACATTAATCAATGACAACAACCCATTATTTTACTACACTTGGGATATTTGTTATTGATAACATCCTTATTCTTCCTTTGGGTGTTTTATTATTGATTTGGATAAGGATAGTATTAACATTCACTTCCTTGATTCTTTTTTTATTCCCCTAGAAATATTCAATTTCCTATGATCATTTGACATTGAAGTTACATTAATTATCCATATCATTTTTCATGGATATATTTATTTTCTAAATTGTATATTATTTTTTTATACGGTGTTTACTTTGATAGTTAATTAATTATCAAGGGAAATATTGATAAATCTATATTATTTATTCAATATGAATATTTGATAAGACATATGGTATATTCATTAAATTTATTAATTGATATGAGGAATTATTTGGACTAGAAGTGATGAGTGGGGTCTAGAATTTATATATACCCTCAGTGCATCGATAGGTTCTCATGACATAAATAAGTTTCATAAATTAAAAAGGTTTCTACCTATAGTTTTAAACTATCTCGTGAAAATTATGGATGGTATAGGTTTTTATGTGCCTCAAACATGGTGTCTAATAATTAATCATTGTATTCATTTTGATGGAAACTCTATTTATATATGATATATATTTTATATATAATTTATTCATGATTTTTTAATTTTTATATAACACAAATCATTATGCACTCCATTTGTGGTAATATGATAATATCGTTTGTGGAAGTGTGGATTGTCGCCTCCTAAAATTAATGCGATACATTCACACATTACATAGAATGTATTAAGGACGGGTTTCATTAAAGATATGTGAAATAATTTAAATCTATATGATATTCATGACATAATTACATTTCTGGAAATATAATATATCATTTTCTTTATTTCCCTCTTCACTCACTAAATAAATGATAACGTCATTTGTGGATTTGTGGACTACCACCTCATTGATGTAATGTGAATCATTTTACATCACATGAATTCTATATATAAGTATATATGATTAAACTACATGTTATTTATGATATTATTATCATTCTGGAAATATATATTATTACTTACCTTATTTCTATAATGATCATTGAAAAATGGGAATGTTACTCATGCGTATGTGCGTCATACCATCTCTATGATTGTAATTTTTATTCATTTTTCATAACCATCTCTCATAATTGGATGTAGTTCTAGCATAGATGTGCCTAGGGGAAACAACTCAGAAAAGGAGTGCCAGGCTTGAATCAAGTGTAACCTGGTACATGACAATGGACTTTACTGTGCACCTGGTTTGATATTCCTAGGGGATATGATCAGGATAATTCAAATTTTATTTAAAAACTAACATTTCCTTAAAAACACATATTTTTCCACATCTTTTTAATTAATTTTTATCAATTTAATTATTTATTTTAACACTTTTTAATAAATAGTGGATCTTTTGTATTTTTATTATTAATTTTAATAATTAATTAATTTTAATAATTAATTAATTTTTATAATAAATTTTGGATTATAATATTTAAAATAATTTATTTATTTCTTACTTTAACTTTATAGACTAATAAATTTTTATTTGGGTTTTTGTTTTTGTTCTGCACAGTAAATAATTTAACATTAATTAGCTAATTAATTAATTCTGCTTTTGCATGAAGATAATGAAGTTTTAATTTAACATTGCATGTATTAAAAAACTTAATTAATATAATCTAATTATCATATGTCATTTAATAATTCATTAATTACTAATTTATGTTTTGAAACAAACTAAATTTATTCATACTTTATAATTTAATGTCTTAATCCAATTAAATTATTCAAAATTATGATAATTAATTGTCTATTTTAATTAATTTAGTTTGTTATAGCATCAATAATTTAACGTTGTTATATAAAAGTTTAATTTTATATTAACTGCTAATAATTTATTTTCTTCTTAATTTTTAGTTTTTAGTTTAGTTTAGTAACATTTTATGCTTTATAAATTAAAGTTAATAATTATTTAACTTAAGTTTTATTTCTTTCATAAATTTTAATTATGTTTATGATTTACTTAAACATACTCGTACCCACCATTGCAAGATGAGGAGTGGAAACTAGAGAGGAGATGTGTTGTCGATGAATCTTGGACCTAGCCGGAAAGAAGGAGGATATCGTTAAGATCCACCCACGCCTCTTGAAGACGTCACCATTGCTGAAGTGCAAGGCCGACGCTGTGGTAGGATTGAGGGCGTTGGAAGGAATAACTCTGCTGCATTAATAGAGGAGTAGAAGGGAGCCTCCGCACCTGCTAGATGCGCGTCGTCAAAGGAGGTGTCCACCGAGTCGTGTTGTCCCACCTACATGAGTGCAGTAACAGTGGAAAAAGATTAAATACTAATAATAATAAAAACAGAGAGCTTAATAAATAAATAACTAATAATAATAATAGATAAATAATAACAATATATAATTTTATAAATTGTAATAATTGAAATAAATCTATTTATTATGATAAACTTAAATTAATAGTCTTAAGAAACTTAAATCTTAAAAAAAGATTAAATACTGATATTTCTAATTTAATGATTTAATAAAAACTTATTTTTTAAATTTAATTTAATTATTATTTAATAATCTTTATAATTAAATAAATTAGTAAATAATAATATATAACTAAGAATATCAATTAAAAATAATAAATAAAATAATAACTAACAAATATTTATTTTAATATTTACCATTTGTTTATAAAAATTAGTTTTTTAACGTTGAAATATTTAGTTATTTTTCAGTTCTAAATTCACAGG
The DNA here is from genome assembly GCA_963277665.1 of Viscum album. Classification (NCBI taxonomy): domain Eukaryota; kingdom Viridiplantae; phylum Streptophyta; class Magnoliopsida; order Santalales; family Viscaceae; genus Viscum; species Viscum album. The sequence continues at coordinate 1,949,218,863 of OY728125.1, forward strand.
TTCATTCAAGAGATGAGAATATGTCCAGATTCACTAAACTAAATCAGTGGTAGTTAGTTATGTGAGAAAAACTAGCACGACGTGTGGGTCACGAAAAGACGCACGTGTGCGGTGAGACATGAAAAGACGAGTCTAAGTTGTTGGAAGCGAGCGGTGCCATGCAGTAGATGGCTGAGGGTATTAAATCATAGATGTAGTAGAATTAAAGGGGAAGACACTCATTCAGACGCTCATCCATTCAACGATCACATCAGACGAGAGTGATGACTCTCTCATTCGGATTCCATGATCACATCTACTCGAAAGTGGGGAAGTTCATTCGGATTCCTGGGAGCAGCACTGGAGATGAGCTGGAGCAAAGGAGCCCAAAGGTAGATCATCACTTAGGGAGTTTTTCCTTCTCCTTTATTTAATTCTTGTACTCTGCTTTCGGATTTTTTCAATGCTATATTTCATTATGATCATAGACTGAATTGTTTAACTTGGGAATTTTATACTTTGTTAGTTTATTATTTAAATTCTTCACTTTATTCTTTTCTGACATTAGAATTGATCGGTGAGATCAATTTTAATGATCATTTAAATTGTTCACACCTTACATTATTTTAAAGAAAATCATAGTTTAATGTTCAATTGGTGAGATTGAACTTGATCATCATCTTGTTGACGCGTTAATTTCATTTCAGTTGGAATTTTACGGTGAGTTTTATTTCAACTATATTTTTCTTTAAATTCTTAGTGGTGGATGAGTTTTGGGGTGGAGAACTCTAGAATTCTTACCTCTATTTGTTGTATCCTCTGGCGAGGAGGATATATCAATCTGTCTTAAGATGTGATTCAATAAATTTTAGTGTAGAGTTATCTTTTTAACCAGAAAGTTTAGAATTCCTGAGTGTTATTTCTTGATCGTTGTTCCTTGTCTGACCGCTTTATTCTAGTATATTCTATTTTTCAAGTTTATCATACTTAGTTTAAATTTTAGTTTCTTTGTAAAAATCTTTTTTCATCGTCCTATTTCCACTTCATCATTAAAATAATAATAAAAAATAAAAAGATGTTTACCTCACTGTTGACAACAATGGGGGTTCATACTTCAAAACCCTTAGAATTCACTCACCTGCCTTCTCTATGGATCAACTCTGCACAACTGTGCTAGTGTATGTTAATAAATGTAAATTTGAGGGTCATGATGACCTCTGGCCTGTTCAAGAATTTGTCTCCGTTTCTAGGGAAGGCACGTGTTGAGTGTTCTTAAGGTTTAAAAAAAGGAATAAAAAAAACACAAAAAACAACAAAAAAACTGCTAAAAAAACTGTGAACTAGAACCTACTGCTTTTTTTTTTCATTAAAGTCCTGCATCAACTGTGAAACCTTGTGTGTTTAATCTCACCTGTTTTTAGTTTAAAAATGGATGAATTATGATCAAACTGTGTTTTTTGTAGAGATTATGGACATGTTGCTTGGCAGTGTGTCTATAACCATCCACAATAGATTGTTTACATTGAAGAATATGAAAACATTGAATCTAATCTTGAATTCCTAGCTAAACATGAATTGATTGAAACCAAATTGGATACTAGGGAGGATAATTGGAACACCTGGTTTAACCAAACCCATGAAATTTAAATTAGAGATTCTCAAGAGAAAGATAAAAAATAAAAATATTGGAAAACATGCTTTTGGAATTACAACAAAGGGTTAAATAATAAGAATAATTTGAAGAAAATGAAAAATAAAATGTTTATAAAAGATTTGAAAATCACTTGGAAGAAGAGAGTGACTATGAAACTAGACAAGAAAACATTCTCTTTGAAAAATAGGACTCTGTTGAACTAAATCTAGAAATAACCAACTCTCTGAGTCATGAACACAACATTGATAATCCAATAAATAACTTTAACGCTATTGAGTTGGAAAATTTTGAAGATGAATTGAAAGAGATTGAAAATTAGTGTCCAGTTCTCTTCATAATTCCTACATTGAAGAAAAATAACTGTTTTAGTAGTTCTGATAAGGAAGTCACTCGGGTTGAAGATATACTAGAAAATAAAAATTTGAATGTTAAAAACTCTTCACCTAACTTTTATGTTATTGTGAACACTGTGTCTGAACATGATATTGGGTATAATCTAGATGAGAACCTTAATACGAATAACATGGAATCTGAAATCATTGAACTTGAATTGAACACTTCTCTTCCATGTTTTGCGTATATAAACCCAATAAATTCTGAAATATTGTTGGATAATGAGGATGAGGGAATGATATTTGAAGAAATACTAACTGATCAGTTTTCGTTTCCCTATTCTCATAGTAATAACTTTCCGAAACATTATGCAGTGAAATAAAAAACATTTTTGATATACATGGGAGTAAATTTTTAAATTTGACCAATTTTGAACATGACTTTATTGAAGTTCAATTGAACATTTCTATCCCTGAACTTAACTTTCTGGAACACACTACCGATTTTGTTTTGGGATGTGAGCCATTTGAACTTGAACTTGAAAGAGAGGTTGAACACACACTAGATGATGGTTGCATAGTTGAATTGATAAAATCAGTAGGTGTTTATTGTGAGTTAACAGATGAGGATTTTTTGGAAGATATTTACAATATTGTTAGTCCTGAATCTATTTGTGATAAAATAAATTCTATTCCCTGTCTATCAATTTCATCCTCAACTGTAAAGGGTGTTGAGCCTTCTTGTGTTACTTATAATAGTTCAGAGGGGGAATCATACTTTAGTTTAAATGTTCATAATTCTATCTCTCACTTAATTGAATTACCTCTTGAACCTGCTAATCAGAATTTACCCATTGCACCCTTTAATGTGAATTTGTTAGTGCTGAAGTTGAAGAAGATAGCTCTGAGGACATTTCCATACCCTTTCAATAACCTAATACATTGCTTCCACCTCTTAAAAATATTAATATTTTCAAATCTAAAATAATTATGGAAGTTGAGATCACCATGTCCACAATTGTTGAAGGGTGTTTCTTAGGGATTTTTATAAGCTATGAGAGTTTGGTTGTGTTTAGTTTTGGAGCCCACAATTTTTTTTGTTAAAAATATTTGGTCCAAACATATGTGGTGGTTTATATTAAGGAAACCACATCCACCTAGTGATTACGATTAGTTTCTAGGTGACTCCAGTTGGATACTATAAACCTAGTGTTTCATGGGAGGAAACCCATTGTTTTTCTTGTGTTAATAAATAAAAAATTATAATTAAATAAAGTCTAATTTAAGACTTTAAAATCAGTGCTTCGTGGGAGTCAACCCATGCTCCTTATTTGTTTTCATTTTTGTACTATTTAGTGTTGAATAAAGTGATGCTTTGTTGTCTTCTCTATGTTTTGTCTTTGCTTGTTATTTGTTCTTGGTTTTCATGATTGTTATTTTTAGGATGCTGCTGTTGTGTAATAAAGGAGTGGAATTCCCATGATCATATATGGACAAGAATCTAGTCAAGGAAGTACTTTAATTTTATGCATGTATTTCTGCTCCTATTTTCGGTAATAAAATTATTCTCACTAAAAAAGTCTTCTTGTATTAGAAAATTATGATATATGTGTATTGAAAATTCTATTATATGATTTGAACTGTATAGAAAATCTGTTGCATGTCTTTCATAAAAAAATCTGCTCTATCTGTTGTGGCTTTAAAATAAATTCTGCTTACTTAAAAAAATATGTTGCATGTTTGTTTCCACTACAAAAGCCTATTTTTATTAGAAAATATGCATATGCATGTTGTTGTGAACAGAAATTCATTGTTTTAAACCCATTCATTGTATGAAATTAAGTGTGGGGGGTACATGTTTTCTGGTAGTTGTGTTTTTCATTGGAACTAATTATTTTATAGGGTGTTTATTGAAGTGCATTGTGTTGCATTTGTTGTCAATGAGGTATGTTGTTGTCAAGGAATGAATGGATGGATGTCAAGGAGTTTCAATATGTGAATGACAAAGGATGTGATGGTGTTGGTGAGGAAAGGAGAATGGCCATGGTACTAAGATGCATGTCACTTAGGAGATTCACTAAGTGACATAGGATGTTGTGGTTGAAACATTCTCTATGGATATCAGACGATTGTAGAACCGATCTTAATGTTTCAATACTTGTATCAAGATGATACTAAGTTACACTACTTGAAGAATGGATGATGATGGAGCATCATCATCAAATCAGACGATTTTTTAACTGGTCTTTAAGTTCAAAGAACTTGTATCAAGTGGATACAATTTCACAACAATGTTAGAAGACCATGCATTGACTTCACAATGCATGAGGAGTTAAAGATGATCCATCCACAAGTTCTAAGTGGATGAAGTGGTTTAATGAAGTCCATGCACTATCACTTAGTGCATGTGAATTAGAATATGATCCAACTTAATCTCTGATTTGATAAATGAAGAACATTGAAGAATTATGTGATTCAGGAAATTCGGTTGATGATGAACCTTCGGGAATTCCACCTCCTAATTCTAGATTAAATGTTTAAGAGGAATGGAGGAATTCTTAAGAAGAAGAGAAGAGAAGAAATGAAGAAGGAAGAATGGCTTGGGAGAAGATGAATGGTGATGTGGCATGTGGCATTTGAACTTGGACACTTTGTTTTTAAAACAAAGGACTTAATCTATACTCAGGCAAAAAGAAGCCACCAAGGGCCAACCTTAAGGGTTCAACCCCAAGGCACATGTGGGACTCGAGGTCGCCACGCCCAAGGGGGATCCCATGGGGCCAGCCCAAGAGGAGGCCGGGGCCGTGTATAAGCCCCGGGCCATGCAGGGGAGTGTCAAGCCCTACGTAGCGTGGGCGCAGGAGCGCGCCCGAAGGAAGCATGGTGGGTGCCAGTGGCGCGCCCGAGTGGCAGGGGTGGGCGCAAGAGCGCGCCCGCAAGAAGAACTCGGTGCGGGGCGGCACCGAGAGGGTTGGAAGTTCAATTGCTGAGAAGCGGGCAACGCGAGTTTGATAAACCGCGGAAAAACCGGCCTCCGATTCGTTGTGGGACGCGGGATTTTTCCGCGAAGCGAATCTTGGCCGCCTGATTGATCGCGCGCCAGATCTCGACCGCACGATCGATCCCGCGCGAGATCTTCTGATCGCGGACGTCCGATGTCTTCTCAACTCCAGATCCGACGGTTGAGGAGTCGTCCTCTACCTTGAGCTCGCCCGAGGCCACCCGCGACTCCTCCTTCAAACCAGGTGCCTCCCGACGACGGATTTTGAGATCCCGACCACCATAAATTGAGCCGAAGCATCCATGGAGTTCGTCTGAGCCGTATGAACACAACCATGCAATAAAATATGAATGCACATGATGTTTGGGAGATTTGGAGTTTGGACGAGGCAAAATAAAATGTCGAGGCCACGTGGAGATCATGATTTGCATGCATGGGCCTAAACAGAGGCCATGCACACGTTCCGCGACGCATGCATGAGAAGGAGAGAAAAATAAAGAAGAAGGAACCCACATTTGGAAGTAGAGAAAATCAAGATTTAGAGAATCTTGAATACCTGAAATCTTCGGGAGTTCAAAGTTGTATCACGCGGATGGGATGAGGCATTCCTCTGCCTATAAAAGGAGAGCCCGAGGCATTGGAGATGCTTGCTGAAACTTTGTGGAGTCCCGCAAGTGCCCTGCCTCGCGAAGAATTGAGCTGCGCGTCCCCTGCGCGGCAGAGAAGCCCGGAGCCATTTTTGGCTTCGTGAAGTCCCTTTTGCACATCCCTTGCGCGAAAGAGGTGAAGGGAAGTCCCCTGCGCGCACCCCTTGCGCGACAGGAAGGAGCCGAGCTGCATACTTGCGCGCTCGAGTCTCTTGCCACCCTCTCTGCCCGCACACTTGCGTGGCAGGAGGAAGGAGCCCGCGGTGTTGCACCTTGCACACTTGCGCGGCAGTTGAGAAGAGGAGGAGGCCCTTGCACCTCACACCTTGCCAGTGCACCTTGTGCGTCTGTGAAGAGAAGAAGGGCACACCACTTGCGCGCCTCCCATGCGGCAGTGGTTCGGGTGAAGACAAGGCACACCTAGTGTGTGTGTACAAGCAGAGGAGGAAGACCCGAGCCTTGTGTGTGCTTAAAAGAAGTGCAGTCCATAGTCTTGGGTGTGTGCAAGAAGGAGAGGTCGAGAACTACACCAAGTTGTGTGTGGAAAGTGAAGAGGAAGGCTGAGGCCTTAGTGCCTTGTGTGCAAAGTGAACAAGAGGAGGTCGTAGCCCTTGTGGGTGCACACTTTGAAGAACAAACTAAAAGAACACTAAAGTGTGTGTGTGCAACAAGAAGAGGAGGAGGCCAACTCATGTGTGTGCTAAAGTGAAACAAGTGTGTGCTAAGAGACAAGGAGGTCGAAGCCTAAGAATATGCAAGAAGTGGAAGGCAAGGCTTGCACCTTGTGTTTGCTATGTGAACAAAGAAGTTGGGTGAGCAAACAAAAACAAGTAGGCCGAACCTAGTGTGTGCACTAAGTGGAGTGAACACACATAGAAGAAGTAGAAGACACTCACACAAAGTACAACACACATTTAAGTGTGTAATCAAAAGGAATAAAATGTGTGAAGGACAAGAATAAGGTGTGTGCTAAAAAGGATTACACCCTTTGTGGGTTTATTGCACCAAGAGAAGAAGAAGGGGAGTGCATGCATGAATGCATGCACGTGCACACGTGAATAAAGCCAAATCAGCTTGTGTGCATTTGAGTTGTCCAAGACTGAATGTTCTCGAAGAATCAGAGTTTCCATGCATTCAGTGCATGAAGTTGAATTGATGTGAGACTGGACCAGACTGAAGTTAAAGATATCAGTTGTCTGAGTATTCAGTAGTTGAAGAGAGAAGCCAGGTCATCCTTAGAAGAAGGTGATAAAGCCTGATCAAGACGAGAATACCTGATCAACTCAAGTGATCAGAGGTGCAGAGCAAGGCCAGCAGCCTTTATCCCAGGCTGTTGAGGATACTTGAAGAACTTAAAGTGAAGAAGAGTTACTCGTGTGACTCGAGGAGCCAGGAGAAGTCCCCTGTGAGACTCAGGGTGGAAGAAGTCTTCAGTGGGATTCTGGAGCAGGCCAGTGGGACTCTGGTAACACTGTGGGATGTAGTATAAAGACCCTCCTATGGGACTCAGGAGAGATACAGTGGGACTCTCTATCGAACATTGTAATTCTAACAAGTTATAATGGAAGAAACCATGTTGGGGTGTTTAACCAACATGGCAAGGATGTAGGCCTTTGGAGCCGAACCTTGTAAATCCTTGTGTCCTGTGCCTTTACATTTACTGCATCACTCGAGGAAAGGCTGAGTGATAAAAGAAGAGTGGATCGAGGCCTTAACAAGACATAGAGGTTTAATTGATAAAGAATCAATTAGTAAAAAGTTTTAAAGGATCACTGATTCACCCCCTCCCCCTCTCAGTGATTCACACTGATCTGGGCAAACATCCATTTGAATCATACTTTTTTAAAAATTTTAAACTCAATTAATTGTGCACCCACGCCTTATATGATTCTTTTGAGCTATATTGAAAATCTTTATCACTGGACTTAAATATTATTGTGTGTATTTGGATATGAACCTACTATTAATTTATTCATTGTGGAAAACAATATTTTTGAACTTTAATGTGACCTTTATTCATGTCATAAATCTACTAAATTGAAAATATGTTTTGAAATTTAATTGTTTAATTATTCTTCTCCACTTTGAAAGTCAAATTTGGGGAAAAAGTTGGGTTTTAAGTGTGGGGGAGGGGTCAATTCTTGATTGTGTTTAACTGTGCTTTAATGAGAGCCCATCAATTCCCACTTCACTTCAAATTTCTTGTAAAAATGGTTAATTTTTTCAAAATTCAGTTATTTTTATAAGCTTTACACTGTACTCAATTGGGTATTGGCTTAGGAAAAGTACATTTCTGGTAGTTAATAACTACTTTGAATCTGAAATTAATTACGATGGATGATTTATGAGTGGTCTATCTTAGTGATCTAATGGAAATTTTGGTTTAGGAATTATTTCTGAGAGTGACATGGGTGCCCTTTTAATGGAATTATGATCATAACTCTTGGAATTGGAAATTTGATTTTGATCATAGGTGACTCATTTTTTTCTTTTAATTATATAAAATTAGTTATCTTAATGATATAGTGTAAATGATTTTTCATAGAAATATTTTGAAACTGGAGTAATTTGGGAATCTGGGATCCCACATTGAATCTCTAAGACCCTAGATGTTGGGTGTGTTTATGTTAACTTTAAGCCCTCTGTACACTTTGAATAAGTGCATTTAACATTTCTTAGCACATGATACATGACTTGGGAAAAATAAAATAAAGTGTCTAGGGTCAAAAAAGAGTTCATTAAGGTGAGGGGACTGATGAACGCCAAATGAAGAAGGGGTCAGTTGGTTTATATGGAAATCATTTAGGTCGTATCATTGAGCTGATTCACAAAAAAAAATTAATTATTTTTAGAACCTAGGTAAAAAATTAAAAGTATAAAGTTCCTACTATTATGTTCTTAATTCCACATAAATTTTACCTTTTGGTCACTCTTAGACTCTGGACTTGAGCCTGGATTGAAGTTAGTCACTAATAAGTTCCACATATGAGGCATGACACTTTCTTTTCTTGCTGATTCATTACTCTTTTGACTACTAGTGAGAATGTGTTCTAAGAAAGATTCATATGAGAAATTTAGTTTCTAAAATCCTATTGACGTGTTTTTGAAGTCCTCTGTTTAAAGTTCTGGACATGTTACATTTTGATCTGAATTATAAACATACCTTTGTTTTCAAGTTTAGTAAAATATGAGATTTTTTTAGGACAAACAATGCTTAAGTGTGGGGTAATTTGATTTGGCCTTAAAAACACATGTTTTTTCACATATTTTTAATTAATTTTTATCAATTTAATTATTTATTTTAACAATTTTTAATAAATAGTTGATCTTTGGTATTTTATTATTAATTTTAATAATTAATTATTTTTTATAACAAATTGTGTATTATAAGCATTAAAATAATTAATTTATTTCTTACTTTAACTTTATATAATAATAAATTTTTATTTAGATTGTTGTTTTTGTTCTGCATAGTTAATAATTTAACATTAATTAGCTAATTAATTAATTCTGATTTTGCACTAAGATAATGAAGTTTTAATTTAACATTGCATGTATTAAAAAATTAATTAATATAATATAATTATCATATGTCTTTTAATAATTCATTAATTACTAATTTAAGTTTTGAAACAAACTAAATTTATTCATACTTTATAATTTAATGTCTTAATCCAATTAAATTATTCAAAATGATGACAATTAATTGTCTATTTTAATTAATTTAGTTTTTTATAACAGTAATAATTTAATGTTGTTATATAAATGTTTAATTTTATATTAACTTTTAATAATTTATTTACTTCTTAATTTTTAGTTTTTAGTTTAGTTTAGTAACATTTTATGCTTTATAAATTGAATTTAATAATTATTTAACTTAAGTTTTATTTGTTTCATAAATTTTATTTATGTTTATGAGTTACTTAATTTTTCCTTTGTTTTAATTAATTTTTTGTTTTAAGTAATTATTTTGTTTTGATTTCACTTAAGTTTCAATTTTATTTTCTTTGTTTATTTTCCAGGTTCACGGTTTCACCACTATGACGGTTCTACCACGCACTGTATCCATACGATCTCACTGTAACCTTTTCCACAACTTCTTTCATTCACGGTGCCTCTATGAAACCTATTTCACGGTCTCACCATGTCTCATTCACTATAACCTTTGAAACTATGACTCGTTTACGGTTCCACAAAAAAAATTATAAATTGTTTCACCATTTCTGCCTTTCCACCGTTACTGCACTCACCGCTTTCCCATTCACTGTAACCCTCTAAAACACTATTTCCTCGCCTCACGTTCTAGCTGCTTTATCCTGCCTCTTCACAACAATTCTTCCACTGAAAATCACCACCCATAGTTTAAAAAAAACCTACCATCACTTCAACTGCAACCCTTTGTAGTGCCTGTACTGTATTTCATACTCTCACCATCAATCGTTTCTCCCATCTCGCTGTCTCACCAGATTCTCAATGATATGCCTTCATGATTTTTGAGTTCTTGCTACATCATCTGAAACTTTGATGAACTTCAAGCCACCACGCTATAGAGGAGCTGAGCCGGTTGAACCCGCCGCTGGTTGTGGTATCTCAAAGGAGGGTCCACTGGAGTTGGGTGGAGGAGGTGCCACACCATGTGTTGGATTTTGGGAGGAGCTCAACCTGAAGGATGCTGCACCCACCGCTGCAAGATGAGGAGTCTAAACCAGAGAGAAGATGTGCTGTCTATAAAGCTCGGACCTATCTGGAAAGAAGGAGGATACCGCTAAGAGCTTCCAACACCTCTTGAAGTTTTCGCCATTGCTGAAGCACAAGGCCGAAGTTGTGGTAGGATTGAGGGCACCGGGAGGAAGAACTCCACTACATTGTTGGAGGAGTATAAGGGAGCCACCACACCTGCTGGATGCGCACCGTCGAAGGAGGTGTCCACCGAGCCGTACTTTCCCACCTACAGGGGTTCACTGTGGGCCTGTTGAGCTAAGGATGATGTCGCCGACGTGGATCTGAAAAAAAAACACCAAGCTTTGCGCCGCTGGACTGCAATGCCACTGAGGGAGAACCTCATGCCTTTTCGTGGCTACATTTCAAGGGAGGCGATGCCGCGGGATTTGGGGAAGAAGACCAAGCAGAAAAAAACAAAAAAACAAAAAAAAATTAAGTTTACTTAATAAAAATAAAAAAATAAAAAAATAATAACAATAATAACAATAAAATAAATAATTGAAATAATAAAAAAACTTAGAGCTTAATAAATAAATAACTAATAATAATAGATTAATAATAACAATATATAATTTTATAAATTGTAATAATTGAAATAAAAATATTTATTATGATAAACTTAAAGTAATAATCTTAAGAAACTTAAATCTTAAAAAAAGATTAAATACTAATATTATAAACTTAATGATTTAATAAATACTTATTTTTTTAATTTAATTTAATTATTAGTTAATCATATTTATAATTAAATAAATTAATAAATAAAAACCTATAACTAAGGATATCAATTAACAATAATAAATAAAATAATAACTAACGAATATTTAATTTAACATTTAACATTTGTTTATAAAAGTTAGTTTTTTAATGTTGAAATATTTAGTTATTTTTCTGTTCTAAATTCGCAGGATCATTCAAGAGACGAGAAGAATTATAGATTCACCAAACTAAATCAGTGGTAGTTAGTTACGTGGGAAAAACTAGCATGATGTGTGGGTCACAAAAAAACACACGTGTGAGGTGAGACAGAAAAATATGATTCCAAGTTGTTGGAAGCGAGAGGTGACATGCAGTAGATGACTGAGGGTATTAAAGTAGAGATATAGCACAATTGAAGGGGAATACATTCATTTAGATTCTCATTAATTCCAAAATCACATCAGATGAGATCGTGGACTCTCTCATTCTGATTCCATGATCACATCCACTCGAGAGCGGGGATGTTCATTCAGATTCTTGGGAGCAGCACTGGAGATGAGCTGGAGGCAAAGGAGCCTGAAGGCAGAGTAGCACTTGGGGATTTTTTCCTTCTCCTTTATTTAATTATTGTACTCTTCTTTAGGATGTTTTCAATGTTAGATTTCATTATGATCAAAGACTGAATTTTTTATCTCAGGAATTTTATACTTTGTTGGTTTATTCTGTAAATTCTTCACTTTATTCTTTTCTGACATCAGAATTGATCGGTGAGATCAATTTTAATGATCATGTAATTGTTCACACATTACATTCTTTTAAAAAAATTCATAGTTTCACGTTCAATTGGTGAGATTGAACTTGATCATCATCTTGTTCAAGCATTAATGTCATTTCAATTGAAATTTTACGCTGAGTTTTTTTTTCAACTTTATTCTTCTTCAAATTCTTATCAGTGGATGAATTTTGGAGCGGCGAACTCTAAAATTCATACCTCTATTTGATATATCTTCTGGAGAGGAAGATATATCAATCTAGTCTTAAGATTTGATTCAATAAATTTCAGTGGAGAGTTATCTTTTTAACCAGCAAGTTTATAATTCATGAGTGTTATTTCTTGATCGTTGTTCCTTGTCTTGCTGCTTTATACTAGTATATTTTATTTTTCTAGTTTATCATACTTAGATTAAATTTTAGTTTCTTTGTAAAAATCTTGTTTCATCATCCTATTTCCACTTCATCATTAAAATAATAAAAAAAAAACAAAAAGATGTTTACCTCACTGCTGACAACTGTGGGGGTTTAAAATTCAAAACCCTTAGAATTCACTCACCTCCCTTCTCTGTGAATCAACCCTGCACCACTATGCTATTTTAGGTTAATAAACGTAATTTTGAGGGCCTTAATGACCTTTGGCCTTTTCAAAAACCATTCTAAAGATTTGATAGATATTGACAATGAAGTACCTAGGTTAAGAATTATACCAAGTAAGTACCTATGCGAAAATAAAAGGATGAAGTATTTATGTATTGGGGTTGTAATTAAAACCTTAATTAAAAGGATACTTAATGATTAAATTTCAAGGATGTGTATCATATTTATTTTTTTAATTATATTAATATAGTTTTATAAAAGTAAATCATATATTTCAGGTGACAACCCATCAAGTCTACAAAGGCCACAAGACTTAAACCCATGACCGAATAACAATAAGGGTTTGATACCAATTTCTGACCTACCCAATGCAGTGGTTAATATTTTATTGCTTTTAGTTAAATAATATGATGAGTAAATATTAATAATAAAATAGTAGTGTTACTTTTTTAAGTTTATGTATTAATTTATTAACCATAATTTATTTGAAGAATAGTTAGAGAAAAATGGAAATAAATATCACACCTTTGTGGTCCTTAAAATTTGTTAAATATGGAAGGTATTTTCATCTCACTTCTTACATATGTGAGAAAAATTTCATATTCACCACTTAATTCTTTTGTGTGGTGTATCTACTACCCATTTTGATATTTTATATCATGAGTAAATTAATATTCATTTAATTTATAGTTTCATTTGAAATAAACTCTTTCGTGAGGATTATAATTCAAAAGTTACAAAGTAGTAAGGGTATTCGTCTCAATTTCAATTCTTTGAGGCATAATGTATTGATGTGCACCTAATTTCTTATATATGGTGTAGATACTGCCACTTTTACATGTAATATCATGATTTATTCATTATTAATGATATTTTGAGTTTTGATTTTAATTATTTAATCTAATGGGATTTGCACTTAAGATAACCCATGTGCTAAGGAAATTTCATAACCTAATTCATTTTCATTGGGTTATATTACTTCCTCATTGTTGTTAATATTCCATCATTATGTGTATAATGGATTTGAATAAATATTGATATATTTCTACCAATTGTATGTTTATTTTTAATAGATACAGATAATCAATTCATTGATTAATTCTCACTTCAATATTATGACCATTTTAAGGGTTTATTTCACAATCTCATTCTAATCGAGATTGCTTATTATTGAAATTATATTAAAAAAATTTATATAGACATTATTTAATAAACCCTTTCATTTTATTATCTAATATTTATTCATGACCTTTTTCAATTAAGTGTACCATTTTCCCACTCTTTGTTACTCAAAATTATTTATAAAATATTTTAAAGAAAACCTGACTTCATTTCTCTTTTTATTTAGAGAACCTTTTTTTTCTAGAAACCCTATTTTCTAAAAATGTTTTCAAAAATGTTTTAACAATACCAAAATTAATTAGTCTCCCAATAATTCTCATCATATGAGTACATAATATAATGTGCTAATGATATATATAAATAATTATCTAAGTATTATGGTGTTAGAGGGAAGTATGAGAACAAGAGGACAGTTCGAAAAATATGGATAAAGGGAAAGGGAAGGAAGTATTTTTTCCCATGTGATAATTGTGAATGGAAACACCTTGGTATATGCTTAAGAGGAAAATTATTTTGCTTTAAGTGTGGAGAAAAATTCCACCATGATCATGATTTCAAGGTAAATGAAGAATTTTCCAATGTTCAATTCTTCAACTATAAAGATATTGGGAACTATTCAAATCAATGTCTCAAGCATCAAATGAATATACCCCAAAAGAGGATAATGGATCATGTTAAAAATATATTATATTACTATAGATAAATAGGAATGATTAATGTGCCTATGTATTTGGATCCTTTAATAATGTTGTAAAACATTTTTATTGATGATATCCTTGTTATAAGTATTATAAAAAGTATAAGAATTGTCCTATAGTAGTTTTTCATTAAGGATTTAATAGTGTGTGTTTAACGGTATTGATAACCAAGAAAATTTATTTAGTATAAAGTTTAATATTTTTAGATTACACATGGTTTAAGGAAATATAAGACTTAATGTGATCCTAATGTTGAAGTAAGGATGTTTGGATAAATTATATTGAATATTATAGACTACCTTGGAACCAATTGATGGTTTGTTGAAAAAGAGGTTTATTCCATCATTGATGGAGTTTAAAACACTATTGGATTTAAGGAATGTATCCAATAACATGTGTATTTCTTAAGGAAAAAGGAATGACACATGTTTCCAATAATTTTTTATGGTAATTAAGGTTATTACCATATTTCAAGAGAATACATGATGAAGGAATTTTGAGATGATTCGTATTGATTAAAGGCTAATGATAATCTCATTTTGGAAAATTTAATAACCTTATTTCTTAAGTGTTGGATTATAATATTTTAGAAAGGTTAACCATTTATTGAATGGTTTAATTTGAACATTGGATGTGGTTTTAGTGATTGATATATTACTTCACTATATGAAGCATCGTGTGCTAAGGGATAAAGTGGAAATAGTTCAACGTGTAATTAAAGGAAAATATTTTTTTTATAGAAATGTATATTTACCTTTATTCTTAGAGTGTGAAATAATTTCTTAAATATAGTAAAAGGGTATTTAAAAAATCATATTTTCATCATTTTTTATGATATCAATAGATTTTTACATAACTCAGGTTTATGACTTTGTGGTCATCAACTTTCAACTGAACATGTTCTCTATCACTCTCTATCAGAACTTAATAGTTTTATTTTTCTTCTATATTCATGTTTTCACTAATGTTATTATATTAGAAATCCTAGGTTTGTGATGACCTTCTCATTTTAATTTCCCTCTTAATCAGAAGATGTTTTATTAACCCTATTTATGATGTGGATTTTTTTAACAATAGTATTTTCAAATATCAAACCCTTGATTACTGAGATCAAGTATAAATTTCAAAGATGAAATTTAATTAAGGCAGGGAGAATATAGCACCCCAATACATTGAAATATTTTTATTTTAGAATAAATTTTAGTTTTTTTCTTTATTTCTTTATTCACGACACCATGTAAAGCTTACACTACCCACAATACTGAATTAGCTTACATTACACAAAAGATTGTGTTTTACCGCCTTTTAAAGCTACACCAATTTTAAAAATTAATGTTAAAAATTTTATAAATTTTATTTGTAAAAATATACTTCATTTTTGAATTTATAATTTCAAAATTATCTTTGGGTGAATTTTTGTTATTTTTATGAGAAGTTTCATTTTTTATGAATAGTGAAAAATATTGCATTTTAGTTGAAAACTACCACTTCGTTTAAATAATTATTAATACTAAATTATATTTTAAATTTGTTTTAAAGTAAAAAATAGATAAATTATAAATATATATATTAATAAAATTTAGTTCATTGGAATCATTTTTATATTTAATTTAGATATAAAGACTTAAGAAAATTTTTAACTTTTTTATTTTAAAAACTCGCTTCCTCGCCACGTTTACGGGATTAGCTTTAAAATTAATTTTTCCACTTATATGGATTGAATTTGAAAAAATGGATATAAATGGTTGTAATTAGTATAATATTTATAGTCTAATAAGATCAACATATTTTTTGGAAAAATATATTAGTAAAAGTAATTAATGTTAATTACAGTGATTAAGGTAAAAATATACTTAATAAGGGATTAAACCTTAAAATTAATGGCCAAAATGACCTAGAAACTTGTTCAAAAGTCATTGGCTACCAATAGTTCAACAATATCCCCTATTGGTTCTAATTTTATGAGTTATTGGCATACTATTTCATGAGAGTGACCCATATAATAAGTTAATAAAGGAAAAAAGATAAATAACGAACATTCCTTACCTTTAATACTTATAAAGCTTCAGTGTAACGACCCAGAACACTATCAATGAAATTTAACTTATTATGTTTATTTTATATAGTAATAATCACATAAAACCACATATATAACACAATAAAAAATTTATAAATGAATAATGAATGAAATAAGAGGTATTTCTAGAAGTTAAGAAACCTAAACCGATGAAATGGTAACTTAACCTTAGGAATAGTAATATGACCCTTATGAAGAATAAATTGGCCTAATGAATAATATCCAAACCCATTAATTTATAAATAAAATTTATTAATCTTATAAATAAAGGAATTATAAAATTATATCATAGTATAAGTAAGTTAATATTTTAAAAATTAATATTTAATTGTTAGAAATGTGTAAGTCATAAATATTTAATTTCAATGTTACAATTAATAATATAATTTAAAATAATATATATTTTCATAAAATGTAATCATAAATAAATATTTTTTGTCTTATGATTTTAGGATAATTTTATGAGACCTTAGTTAATTTTTTAGAGTGTTATAAAATCAGTTTTAATTTTAAAAACTGTATTTTTTTAGTAAACTATGATTTTAATTAAAAATTAAACTTATCATATTTATACAATTGGTTTAATAAAATGGAGTTAAATTTTGAATTATACACATCAAAAAAATATTTAGGGTGAATTTTTGGTATTTTTCTAAAATACTTGAATTTTGTGAATAGTAAAATATGATAATTTACGATAAATGCTAAATACATGATTTATTGAATCATAGATGATGTATGGATGATGTGGTCATCATTGGTTATAACTAACATGAAATTATTATTTTATTTAGTCATAATAATCATAACTATCTCTTTTCTTGAGAAAAATAATAAAATAATGAATAAAATAGTTAGAATCAACCCCTCCTCCATTATAAATACCACCCATCACCCCTCATCTCCTCACAACTCTAAGCCTTGAATATTGTCAAAATTCTTCCCAAATAATATTCCCTAGTATATACCCCACATACGAGATCTCTTTTTCTTACCAGAATTACAAAACCCCTTTCCTTAAGGAGGTTCTCAAGGAGGAATTTTAAGAGGTGAATCCTCTTCCTTTTTCTTTTAATTCCATTTCAATTTTTTTTTATTTTCTTATCCTATTCTCACTACATATATCCAAATGATCATGATAAATACAATATCATATATATATAATATAATGATATTTTGTTAATTTAATATCCATTTTCAATCTCCTTACTCTCACTCTATTTTATTTTAAAAATGAAATCATCGTCTAGGAGGTGATGATTTATAACCCTCATGGACGACGAACTTTCATTCTTCAATTTCTCCTTCAAGACTGGTCATGAAACAATTTTTATGGTTGAAAAATATTATAAAATATTTTTTATATCTTATTTAATGTTTTTTAACCATCATATATACAATATATTAAATAATAGAACAAAACTAGTTCGTTATGATCAAAAACCGATGTAATAATCTAAACGATTAGCACTAATGTTTTTTCTAATGACTCAACCTCATAACATATAATAAAATGATTTATATAGACATTAAATAATATTTATTTTCATTAATATCATATAAATTCAATTCTGTATAATTATACCAATCCCACATGAAATTCCATACTCATTTACAAGTAAACTGATCGTGAAAACCAAGGAAATAAACACTCATGAGCGATAAAATTGTATCTTATAACTCATCAAAAGGAAATAAATGAACTTAATAAAACAATAATAAATAAAATAAATTTATATAAGGATATTATTTAAATAATTAATGGATTTAATTTGATTATACAGGACTTAAGGTCAATTTCAGAACACATTCGGATATAAGGTAAGTGTTTTCTACCCAAACCTCTATTTTTTCAGGTTACTCTTTTTCTCTCTTTACCACAAAGAAATTACTGATTATTATTATTTAATCCTAATAAATTATGTTTTAATGTTATATATATGTGTACCAATCATAATCCTTATTTATTTTATGGAGAGTTACATGTTTTAAAAGGATATTTCTCAAATTCTTCCCGATAAACAAGCTCAATTCAAGGGAACTTCTCGAATTCTTACCTATTTTCAAGTTCACTCTATAATATATTTTAATACACAATTTTTTTTCTAAAATAACTCATTTTATTATGAAAAAAAAAATCTCAATTAACTTCTAGTTTTATACAAATATTTTTTCAAAATAACTCTTCTTTCCAAAGTAAAAGAGTATTTCTCTCAAGAATTACATAATGATTTTATAAGAGTATTTTCATTTATTTCAACTCTATTTTTTATTATTATTTATAATTTGGATTAATATTTTATGACATAATATAACTTATTTTATTTAATTGTTTATAATTAGTTTGATAGTGGATTTTCTATCTTGATATTATTCACCATATTACTCTGAATGGTTACTGATTATGTTTATTAATTGGGTAAAGTTATTTAAATTTCATATATTAATTTCAATATGAATGTATGTGTTGATTATGTTTCACAAATTTCATATTAGGAATGAATTGGAATTAGTAAGTGTTGGGTGGGGCCCTCTGTATCCACTCGGTGCATCGGTAGGTCTCATGAAACAAACTAGTTTGGGTTTTTAATCATTTATGTATGGTATTGGCACGAGAACTTGACAGTATGGTTATGATGTCTAGTATTATGAATTACCTAAGTATAAAACTAGTAATTGATGGTGCATGTGATTATTATACTAGTAGAATATCCTTGGTTATGTTATATTATGGAATTATTTATTCAGTTTTTTATTCCTACCATAAGATTCTCAAGTTTTTAATAGAAATTATTTTTATTTATTCACCTTGACATATGGTTTATTTTTAGTTTCATTTGAATTCTTAACCTTAATAAGTATCAGAGATCACCCCTTTATTATGTTTATTTTCCCCCAGGATTCAAAGATTAATTTTATAAATTATATGAAAAGATAATCTAAATGAATAAGAGAGTTTCTCAAGGAGTCTCTATGATGTATTTCATTTTAAGTTATAATGTTGAACTTATGTATATATATTATTTTTCAAAGATACTATACTATTTGGTCCTTAGGGATATATCTTCTTTCTTTATATAGAAATTTAATACCAAATATGGTCAATTCATGCACCAATTGATCTTTTATATTTAACATATTGACCCATATATAGTAAAAACATTAAAAGTGAAGTAAATTTAATGAATTATTGTATTACATTATTTTTGTAGATGAATATATCATTTTACACAATTATGAAATTAATATATTTTAATTACAATTTTCTTTTTACATTTTTTAAATTAAAATTAAATAAATAATATCAAAATTGACATTAATGTTATTTTATGATAAATGATATTTTATTAAATTATTTAAAATTAATAAAAAATTATATCTTTTACCAAGTGATTTTTAAGTGTCAAAAAATACCAAATATGGTCAATTCATGCACCAATTGATCTTTTATATATAACATATTGACCCATATATGGTAAAAACATTGTTAGAATGGTCTGGGTTAAAAGTAGTGGTTTTTCGTGTTACATGCGCTTGGAAAAAAAATTCCAACACACATGGGTTTTTTTTATTTTATAAATTATATATCATATTTATAATTTAGTGGTTCTATATTTTCTAATAAATATCACCTTAATTTACTATTAATTATTAAATTTCATAGGTTAGAAAACTATTTACTTTAATAAAAAACAAAATGAAAAAATTGGGGGAAACTTAGAAGTTAAGGAACAAAATTATAAAAATGCACTTATTTTTTGTGGTGGAATATTTTCTCGACCATAATTCCCATTTACTCCTTTAGTTTTCAATTTTTGAGGCACATGAGGTATGGGATACCTTGCAATAGTGTATACCTTTTAGTATTTTCAAGAATTTCACTTCTTCTCCACTATAAAAAGACATGAGATATTTGGAATACATATATGCATAGAAAATACTATGTCAAGGCTACCTATCAAGACCATCATAACATGTTCGTCTTGGGATAATAACCTGTGTACCTACTCTGAGCTTGGGATACCTTCCTATTTACCCTATGGTTTCAAGCTTGGGATTCCATCCCATGTACCCTCTTGTTTCATACTTGGGTTCCCCTCCCATATACCCTCTTGTTTCGGGTTGGGGATGACCTCCTGTGTACCCTCTTGTTTCGGGCTTAGGATGCCCTCTTGTTTCAGGCTTGGGATTCCCTCCCATGTATCCTCTTGTATCAGGATTAGAATTTCCTATTATTTTGGATTGGTATTCCCTCTCACGTACCCTTTTTAATAAATCATTTTTAAAGGTAAAAAAACTTTTCTGAAAAACTTTTTTGAAAATATAGTTTCTAGAAGAATACAGGTTCTCCGATTAAAGATTGAATTGAAGTCGGGTTTTCATAAAAACATTTTAAGTACCAAAGAGTTAGGAAATGGTAATATAACTTGAAAAGTTTTATTAATAACTATATAATATTAAAATTAAATGGTTCATTTAATAATGATCATATAAATTCCTTTAATGGAATTTCAAGAATAAGTAATCTCGATTGGAATGAGATTGTAAAATAAACCCTTAAAATGGTCATAATGTTGAAGTGATAATTAATAAATGAATTGATTATGTGTATCAAATATAAATAAACATAAAATAAGTTTAATTACATCCATATATATTCAAATTAATTATAAACATAATCATATAATATTATTTATAATGAGTAAGAAATATAACCTAATGAAAAGTAATTGAGTTATTAAATTTCCCCACCACTTGGGTAACTTTAAGTGTAAATCCCCGTAGATTAAATAATTAAAATTAAAACTAAAATCATCATAAATAATGAATGAATCATGATATTAAATTTTTTAGTGGCATTATGTACACCATATATAATAAATTAGGTTCACAATAATAAAGTATTCCTCAAAGAATGGAAATTGAGATAAAATCACATACTACTTGGTAACTTTTGAATTATAATCCCATGAAAGAGATAATTTAAAATAAAACTATAAATACCATGAATATAAATTTATTCATGATATAAAATCCAATAGGATCAGTATATACACCATACAAAATAATTAAGTGGTGAAAATGGTGTATGCCTCACGGATAGAAAAGTGAGACAAGAATCTCTTACCTTGTGTTTCCTTTCATGTGAAAATATTTTAACCTCCTGTATATTAGTTTTAAACAAGTCAATAACTTATAAAATTACCATAATAATATTTTTAATATCATATATAATCTTCTTATAATAACTTATTACCCATTTGTTAATAATCCTTCATTATTTTCACTATTTCTGATGTTAATGGCCTAGTTTTCATAGTTTGTTTTGACTTGTTATTTTTATTCTTATTATGTCGATCATGATTTCATCATATACATAATTTAAATTTTGACTTAATTATCATAAATATTTATTATGTATATATTATAGTAATCCATGATATTTGGATATAATAAATTAAATGCATCGTTCATAGAGATGGTGGGTTGTACGTACGCATGAAGGTTACTTCCATTTATTTATCATATTGAAAGAATGAAAATTAAATGATATATATGTTTATTAAAATTAAATTATTATATTATTTTCTTATATTTCAAATATTTTTGTTATAATCATTCCTTAATACATTCCATGTATTGCGTGAACGAATCGCATCGCTTTGAGGAGGCGGTAGTCCACACTTCCACAAACGATGTTATCGTATTCCCATAAAATAGAAATAATAAAGGTATGTTTTATATATATATTACAGAAGAATAATTATATAATAAATATAATATATATCATATAGAAATAAAATTTTCATCATAATTTCTAACCATGATAGGTGGTAAAGTAAAAATGAACAACATCGTTTTGCGAGGCAGTAGTTCATTATACACATAAATGGTAAGTTTATTACCCATTAGATGTAAGTGTGTGTAAGTGTAGGTATAAAACATAGATTATAAAAATCTTTTAATATTTAGGATATTTATTTTATTATATAATCATGTAATGATAATAAATTAATGGGTGTAGAAACAAATAGAACATAGATGCACGTTGAAGAATGTTACCTCATTTTTGGATAACTCCTTTTAGTTTGTAAAAAAAGGATAAATTGGTTGGATTTATTACTAAGGTGAGGATTCTATGTTGAGGATATGGATTTTGGGAGATTATTTGAGCATATTTTGGAAAATAAAAATGGATTTATAGGTGTTAATAAGTGGAAGGGGTGAGTGTCTTTTTATAGTGGAGGAGGAGTTGTATTCTTGTAAATTTTTGAAAAGGGAATTTCACTCATGTTTTTTTAATAAAAGTGTATATAATAATGTTTAAAATTAGATATAATATATTATAGGTTAAAATTAAAACATAAAATTTCTTTTTAGAAATTTTCTAGGTCATTTTGGACCTTAAGTTTAAGGTTTTTGTCCCTTGTTAAGCTATTTTTTCTCTTAATCACTTTCACTGGTATTTTTTGTCAAAAAATTAGTTTAACTTGTAATAAATTATAAATTATTATGATTAAAAATATGAAATACATTTTTTCAAATTCCAATCATATAAGTGTTATCAATTAATTTAAATTTAATCCAGGGGATGGGATGGTAAAGTGGGTTTTTAAAGTATGATGTTAAAAAGCTTTCTTTGTTTCTATATCTAATTTCAAAGTGAAATTTATTCCAATGAACTTAATTGGATTAATTATTGTGTAATTTATATAATTTGAATTTAAAAATAATTTAAAATATAATTTAACCTTACAAATAAATTAGACAAAAAATCATTTTTGAGTCAAAATTTAGTATTTTTCACTATTCATCAAAAAATGAAATATTTCAGAAAAATACCAAAACTTCACCCTAACCTAATTTTAACATTTCACTTTAAAAAAGGAATTTTATTTTTAAATATAGAATATATAAAAGTTTTTAAATTTATATTTAAAATAGGATCTCCATACAAAGGTGGTAAAGTTATCTTTATAAAAATGTATGTTTTTATTTGTAATATTGGGTTTGCTCTAATGTTATAACTATAAAATATATTGGATGAATATAAAAACATTTGATTGGATGTATAATATAAGTATTCTCAAAATTTATTTAATATTTTTCATAACATCCAATTTATTGGCTAAGTTATATCTTATTTTATTAAATAGTAATATTTTAATAACATATTATTGTTAAGTAAAAATTGGTCTTACAGGTAACGTAAGTCATACAAGAAAATAATTATTTTTTGTTATGCATGATAATTAATTATCATGTGTATTTTAAGCTATATCATAGATTAAATTTATTTAAAATAGTAAATATATTATAAAGTCTCAAAATATTATATTCCCTTACGTGCTTGGTGTTGTGTGTCATATATGATATCAAATGCAATATTCTTACTTTATAATTATAAGGCATTAAATTCTCTTTATATTAAATAAATTTTTTCCTCATAGTTTAAACTTGAACTTGGTAATATATTGTTTGATAGTTTATAATCTTTTATTCTTTATTTTTCTTTTTTTTCCTTTGTTTCTTTTTTTTATTTTTTCTATCTCTTTGTCAAAAAAACAGTTTCTCTTTTTTTTCATTTTCTTTTTTTTCTCCATTTCGTTGTTTTTTCTTTTTCTATTACTAAGTTTACATCATGTGTTATGACCAAATTCGATTCATGTGTCAAAAAATAATTTGCTAGGTCAGTTATGAACAAAAGGTTTCATTATATAAACTTCTCCAGAATCAGGACATAATTATCATATTTATGCATCAATTATACTTTTAAAACCAATCATGAAATATGGTTTTGAAAAATGAACCAATGTTATAATCATAGAGGTTGTAGGTCATACCTACGCATGAGTAATTTTCCCATTCTTCAATTATCATTATGAAAAGATGGTAAGTTAATTTTATCTTTCTATAATGATAATTATATCATAAATATTATATTATTTAATCATATATAAATTATATATAAAATTATTTTGATGTAAAAGGAATCACATTGCATCGACGAGGCATTAGTCCACACGCCCACTGACTACGTTATCATATTTTCATTGTGTGAAAGGGTAATAAAGAAATTGATATATTCTATTTAAAGAAATGTAATTATTTCTTGAATATCATATAGATGTTATTTATTTCACATATTTTTAATTAAACTCATCCTTAATACATTCTATGTTATGTATGAACGTATCTCATCACTTTGAGAAGGCGGTAATCCAAATATCCACAAACTATGTTATCGTATTTACACCAAATGAAACACATAAAGGTGTGTGTTATATAAAAATTCCATAAGTATTAAGACAACATAAACAACAAATAAATCATATATAAATAGTTTTTTCATCATAATTATCAACTATTAGAGGTAGTAAAGGAAAAAATGAACGACATTGTTTTGTGAGGTGGTAGTTCATCGCACACGAATGGTGTGTTCATTAACCATTTAATGGAAGTGTGTGTAGATGTAGGTCAAACCCTTAACATAAAAACATCTCATTATATTGAGGATAAATATTTTATTATATAATCAGGTAATAATAATAATTTAATGGGTGGAGAAATAAATAAAACATAAATACATGTTTGAATAAAGTTACCTCTTTTTGGGTAACTCCTTTTGGTTTACACCAAAGGGATTACTTGGTTGGAATTATCCATAAAGTGGGGACTTTAGGTTGAGGGGAGGGATATAGGGAGATTATTTGGGTAGAGTTTAGACTATCCAAAATGTCTTGATATGTGTGAATAATGGGAAGATTGAATTCCTTTTAATAGTGGAGGAGGAGTGACATTCTTGTAAATACCAAAATATTAACACTATTGGGAGATCTCCCATACCTCATGTGCTTCAAAATTGGAAAAATAATTGATTAAAGTGAAATAATTTTCTAGAAAAATCTCTACCATGCAAAAAAAAGTGTATTTTTATTATTTTGATCTTTATTATTTAAGTTTTGTTATATTTTTTATTTTGGTTTTTCATTTAGGTAACTAGTTTTCCAACCTATGTAATTTAATCATTAAGAGTAAATTAAGGTGATATTTAATATATATTATATACACACTAAATTATAAATATGATATATAATTAAAAATATAAAAAAACCCCATGTGTTTTGGAAATTAATTTTAAAAAAACACATGTAACGTACAAAAACATTACTTTAACCCGAACTGTGCTAACAATGTTTTATTATATATTGGTCAATATGTTAATTATAAAAGATAAATTTCTACAACAATATACCATATTTTAAATTTATTAAAAATTAAAAATAACTTGATAGAAGGTAGTTTTTTTCTTATTAATTTTAAACTATTCAATAAAATATCATTTATTGTAAAATAACATTAATGTAGATTTTGAAATTATAAACATAATTTTAATTTAAAAATTTAAAAACAATTATGGAATTAAAATATATTAATTTAACAAATTTTTAACATGATATATTCATATAAAAAATAATTTAACATAATAATTCGTTAAATTTACTTCCCTTCTAATGTTTTTAGCATTATTTATTTTATTTTATTATTAACTAAATAATTCATGTGTTAGTGATTGTTAAGTGCTTAATGTAACTAATTCATCACTAAAAATTATAGTTAAATAATATTGATAAAAAACTCATTTAACATTAAAAATAATATTTATAACTAAAAATATTTAGCTTCTTTCATACTCTAAATATTTATAAATGTCAAAGGTAATGAAGGTTCTTTTTTGTCTTTTTCCTTAATTTATTATATGGGTCAATTTCATGAAAATGTGTCCTATTAACTCATAAAATTTGAACCAAGAGATGATATGATTAAACTATTGGAATCTAATGAATTTTTTACAAGTTTCTAAGACATTTTGGCTCTTAAGTTTAAGGTTTAGTCCCTTGTTAAGCTTAATTTTACCTTAATAATTGTAATTAATTTTAATTGCCTTTACTAATATTTTTGGTCAAAAAATAAGTTGATATTATTAGAAAAAAGATATTATACTGATTCAAAAAATTCGGTCTGTTTTTCTAAATTCAATTCATATAAATTGAAAAATTAAATTCAAATCTAATCCTACAGACGTGGTTAGAAAATAGGTTTTTATAGTGAAAATGTTCGAATGTTCATTAAGTATTTATATCTAAAATAAATATAATATGATTACAATGAACTAAATTAAACTAATTTATATATAATTAATTTATTGTGACTTTAAAAAGAATTTATAACATAATTTAACATTAACAATTATTTAAATGATAAGATTGTTTTCAACAAAAATGTAGTATTTTTCAATATTCATTAAAAAATGAAACTTCTTAGAAAAATACCAAAAATTAAACCTAAGAAAATTTTGACATTAAAAATTAAAAAATGAAGTTTATTTTTTAAAAAAAATTATAAAAGTGTCAAATTTTATTTTTAAAATATCTTTTCAATTAAAAAGCAGTAAAACTCCATCTTACGTGTAATACAAGCTAACTTAGTGTTGTGCATAGTGTAAGCTTAATGTGGTTTTTCATATAAATCAATCTCGAAAAAAATATAAAATGAAAATATTTTAAAGCCTTGGGGTGTTACATTCTATCCACCTTAATTAAATTTTATCCTCACAATTTAAACTTGATCTCATTAATCTAGGGTTTGATATTTAAAAATACTATTGTTAGAAAACCCCACATCATAAATAGGGTTCATAACACATCTTTTTAATAAGAGGGAAAGTAAAATCTGAATTTCACCACAAAACTAGGCTTTTAAATAGAAGAACATTAGTGAAAATATGGACATGGAAGAAAAATATAACTATCAAGTTTTGATAGAGAGTGATAGAGCACATGTTCATGAGAAAGTTTTTGACCACAAAGCCATAAACTAAAGGTGTGAATAAAGGTCGTTGATATCATCAAAATGATAATAACAGGAAAACATTTTTATTTCAATACCCTTTTCCCTAGAGTTGAGAAATTATGTCACACTTTGAGAATATAAGAAAATATATATTTCTATAAACATAATTTTTTCCTTTGATTACACCTTGAAATATTTATACTCCATCTCTTAGCACAAGATGCTTCATATAGTGAAGTAATACATTAATATATAAAACATAATTCAAAGATCAATTTAAACCATTTCATAAATGGTAAAATTTTCCAATAGTTATGATCTAACACTTTTATAAACAAGTTCATTGAATTTCAAAAATAAACTTATTATTAATCCAAACAACATGATGTAGCACTCTAATCATCACATACAAAACATGTGAACACCCTCATCATGCATTCTCTTTAAATATGGTAATAACATGAATTACTATAAAACCATATTGGAAACATGAATTATTTCTTATTACTTAAGTAAGAAACAAGTTTTTGGATATATTCCTTAAATCCAAAAGTGTTGTAAACTCCATAAATGATTGTATATATCACTTTTTCAACAAACCATTAATCAGTTCCAAGGTAGTTGATATTATCCAATTTAATTTATCCAAATCAATCTTCTCTTTATTCCAAATTCATTATCTCATTATTACGAATATATTAAGGGATATACTTCCCTTAACCATGTGTTTTCCAAAAAAATTAACTTTCTACCTAATCACTTTTCTTAGTACCATTCAACATACGATCTCAAATCATTTATGAAAAATTACTATAGTACAATCCTTATATATTTCATAATTATTATAACCATTGCATCATTGATAAAATACTCAAATGACATAATCATTAAATCCAAACATAATCACATTAATCATTCTTCTTCTTCTATGGTAGTAGTATAATCTATACCATGATCAATTAGCCTCTTTTGGGGTATATTACTTTGACGCATGAGACATTTATTTTCATAGTGTATCATCTCCTTATAGTTGAATCATTTTATATTAGAAACATTTTTCTTATTCTTTCAATCATAACAATGGTGGCCTTTCTCTCCACACTTGTATCAAACTCTCATTCCTTTTAAGCAAGTACTAGGGTGATTATTTCCAAAATTATTACATGTAGGAAAATACTCATTTCCCTTCTTCAATTTATCCATCATTTTCCTAGTTTTCCTCTTGTTTCTTGATTTCTTTATTCAAAACACCATGTCAAGATTATGGTACACAAAACACATAGTTAGCATGTGTTACACACAAGACCAAGTTTTACATCCTTTAAATGGCCCACCTTTTTTAAAAATAAATTCTAACACTTATTATTTAAAAAAATAGAAAATTGAACTTCATTTTTGAATTCATAATATCAAAATTAGTTTGGGGTAAAATTTTTTATTTTTCTGAGAAGTTTTATTTTTTAATAAATAGTGAAAATAATGAATTTTAGTTGAAAAATGTATTTTCATTTAAATAATTATTAATGCTAAATTATATTTTAAATTTGTTTTAATTAAAAAAATAATCAGTTATATATATATATATCCAATTTAGGTTATTGGAATCATTTTTATATTTAATTTAGATATAAAGACTTATTGAACCTTTGAACATTTTACTTCAAAAATTCGCTTCCTCGCCGCCTCTGCGGGATTAGTTTTAAACATAAATTTTCAAATTATGGGATTCTAATTTAAAAAAATAGACAAACATAGTTCTAATGATTATAATATTTATAGTCTAATAATATTAATTTATTATTTGACCGAAAATATTAGTAAATGTATTGAAAATTAATTACAGTGATTGAGGTAGAATTAAGCTTTACAAGGGACTAAACCTTAAACTTAAGGGCCAAAATGGCATAGACACTTGTCCAAAATCCAATGGATTCCAATAATTCATCCATGTAAACTATTGGTTCGAATTTTATGAGTTACTGGGATACTATTTTATGAGTTTGACCCATTAAATAAATTAAGTAAGTAAAAAGGAAAAAATGGAACCTTCTTTACATTTAACTTTTATAAGGCTTTAGAGTATGGATGAAGATGCATAGTTTCGGTTATAAATTTTTTTTTAAAGGTAAATAATTTATTTTTATCATGTTAATTTAACTTTAATTTTTAGAGATCATATACTTAACAAATGCTAATGCATGGATTATTTAGTTAATAATTAAATAAGATAAATGATACTATAAACATTAAAAGTAAAGTAAATTTAATGACTTATTGTGTTACATTATTTTTGTAGATGAATATATCACGTTACTAAACTATGAAATTAATATATTTTAATTCCAATATTTTTTTATATTTTTTAAATTAAAATTTAATAAATAATGTCAAAATTCACATTAATGTTATTTTACAATAAATGATATTTTAATAAATGATTTAAAATTAATAAAAATGCTATATTTTGTAAAGTAGTTTTTAAGTGTTAATAAATACCAAATATGGTCAATTCATAGAAAAATTGATATTTTATATTTAACATATTGACCCATATATAGTAAAAACATTGTTAGGATAGTCCAAGTTAAAAATAGTGTTTTTTCACGTTCTATGCGATTGATTTAAAATTAATCTCCAACACACATTGGATTTTTGTTCTTTAAATTAGATACCATGTGTATAATTAAGTGGAAATATATTTTATAATAAAACTCACCTTAATTTATTCATATTTTTTAAATTACTATGGTTAGAAAACTAGTTACGTTAATAAAAACCAAAATGATCAAATTGGGAGAAACATAGATGTCAAGGAAAAAATTATAAAAATTCACTTATTTTTGTGTGGTAGAGGTTTTTCTCAACAATAATTTCCTTAAATACATTATTTTTATATTTTTTAGGCACATGAGGTAAGGGATACCTCTCAATAGTGTATACCTTTTGGTATTTATAGGAATCCCACTCCTCCTCCACTATAAAAAGGCATTCACTCTTCCCCTTACTCACACCTCTCAAGACAATTTGGATCATCCAATATCTGTTCAATTAGTCTCCCAAACCCCTTACCTAAACATATAATCCTTTTCTTCATAATAAATAAAACCAAGTAAGCCCTTTGATTCAAACCAAAAGGAGTTACCTGAAAAATAGGAAACATTCTTTAATTTGAATTTATGTTTTATTTGTTTCTACACCCATAAACTTATTATTATTAAATTATTATATAATAACCCCAGTATACTATATATACATATATGTTTTTTTTATTTTTTGAACTAAAACTACACACACTTATATGAATAGGTTAATGAACTTACCGTTTCTGTGTACGGAAAATTACCTCCTCATCAAACGATGTTGTTTGTTTTTCCTTAACCGCCACTCGTAGTTGGGAATTATGATGGAAAAACTATTTATATTATATATATATATGATATATATAATTTATTTGTGATTATTTAATTTTTATATATCACATACATTTTTTCACTCTATTTTTTTGGGAATATAATAACATCATTTTTGGAAGTGTGGACTACCGCCGCCTCAAAGCAATGTGATATATCCACATTAATGATATATCACATTTTAATTTTTATTTCACATCATTTTTTAAGGATGTTTTTAATTAAAAATATGTGAAATAAATGAAATATATATTATATTAATGATATAATATCTTTTATGGAATATAATATATTTAATTTTCTTTATTACCCTCTTCACACGCTAAAAAAGTGATAACGTCGTTCGTGGACGTGTGGACAACCGCCTCCTCAACACGATGTGAATCCTTTTACATCACATGAATTATATATATAAGTATATATAATTAAATAAAATAGTATTTATTATATAATTATAATTATAATTATAGAAATATATAATGTTACTTAACTTTTTTATATAATGGTCATTGAAAAATGGGAACATTACTCATATGTATGTACGACATAGTGTCCCCATGATTGCAACATTGGTTCATTTTTCATAACCATATTTGATAATTGGTTTTAAAATTAATATTGATGTAAAAATTTTATAATTATTTTATGATTAATATTATTTAATTTGTTTATATAATGACCCATATGACCATAGTTGACCTACCAAAGTCATTTTTGACACATAAACCAAATATGGTCAAAACAATCGATGTAAACTTAATTGTTTAAGTAGTTGTTTAAAACATTATAATAAGTGAAATAAAATTAATTATATACATGAAAAATGTTCTAAATCAAGTAAATAATTAATATGAGTTTATTATTTAGGAATATAAAGACCCATGAGACAAGTCCAACTCAAGGTAAGGTATTCTTGTCTCACTTTTCTTTTCATGAGGCCCACACAATTTTCACTACTTATTTCTTTTGCGTGGTGTATATAATTCCCCTATTGTATTTTATATAATTAATACATTTATATCCATGGTATTTAAAGGTTAATTTGATTTAATTTTTTCTATGTTTATTATGATTAAAAAGTTACCAAGTGATAAGAGATTTCATCTCAATTTCATTTCACTTAGGCATATTATAATGATATGCACCTAATTTATTTTATAAGGTGTATATACTACTCCTTTGACATGTTTTATCATGAATATCCTTATTATCATGATATTATAAGTTTAATTTAATGTTATTCCATCATGGGTATTATGATTCAAATGTTTCAAAGTGGTATGGGACACTTTGGAATGTTTAAAGATTATTTTCCACAAAAATGTTTTAATGATATTTCAATGGTATTTCCATTCATCAATGTCAACAAACCTTATTATTACTTATCATAAACTGATGAATTATTGATAAATCCATACTATTTATTCAATATAGATATTTTATGATAAGGAATATTGTTTATTAATTAAATCAATTACTTGTTATTTAAAGAATGCTTTGTATAGGCAGTGATGGGTTGGGCTTGGACTTTATATAGCCCCTTGATGAATCAATAGGTTCTCATGAGACAAATAACCTGATCAAATTAAATGGGTTTATAATTTTAGATTTAAACCATATTTTGAAAGGTATTGAAGTTGTAGGTTTTCATGTACCTCAGACTTGATGTCTAATAATTAATCATTTCCTTTATAGATATTTCAATTATTATTATTATTATCCTTGAGATTTTAATATGATAAAATATATGGTTGCATTTTATTCTCAATTTATTTATTAAATGACATGTTTTTCCGTTTTTTACCTCTCTATATTTATTATTCTTTATCTAGTTATTTGAATGGCATGCGTTATCAGTTATTTACCTTTTACATGTTGATTTATTCTCATCAATTCATTATTTATTCCACTTTACTTACCCTTACTAAGAATTTGAGCTCACCCTTATTATGTTTTGCACCTACCATTGGCCTACGTGATGTCTTGGTTAATGTATAATTATTTTTAGTTTTACAATTTTATGAATAAATGTTAATATTGAACTAGTAGTATTAGTTTTGAGGTTTATATATTAATTTATTAAGAATATTAGTTTATGAAATTAGTTAGATAAAAACATAAATACTTTTTTATGGACCTTACAATATATAAAAATTGTATTTTAGTGCTTCAGGCATCAAAGTTAATTTTTGGATATTCATTCCTAAAAGTAATGGACAAATTATAAATTGATAAAATTAAAAATAAAAGATGAAAAATATGTTTATAAAATATAAATATTTAATGTAATTATATTTTTTTATATTATTAGGAAGTAAAAATATTACCCAACATTAGAAAAATGATCAAACAAATGCGGTGTCCTAATACCTTAATTTTTGTTGAACTGATTCTCTTTTAAATCATCATATATTTATGAATTTGATACCCTAAAATTTTCATTAATCATTCACTTGTTTGTGATTTATTAACTTAATCAATATATATAAATATTTATGTTTTTCCTCTATGTATGTATCTCTACTTCTCACTAATGTTATCCTACGTACAGACCAAGTTATATGTCAGTTGATGTGACCTTTGGAACTCCCATTTTCTCTTTTCTAGAGAATTTTTTACGGACCCTTCTCATGATGTGGGATTTCAACTTAGTAAATATTAAATAATATATTATTAATATTGATTTTAAATTGCATGGATACAATTTATTTAATGTGGGGAGAATATGATGCCCCAAAATTCTAAAGTAAGAACATTGTATTTGATAGCGTGTATGACATGAAACAAAAAGAACAATAGGGAATATAATATCATGAGACTTTATAATATAATTACAATTTAAAATAAATTTAATAAATTTTACAACTTGTGTAGCATACAACAAGGACTTTCTTCGATGACTTACGTTACATGCAAGATCGTATTTTACCGATCAACAATATATTATTAAAAATTATTATTTAATATAATATGATATAACCTAGCCATTAAATTAGAAGATATGAATATTATTAAAAAACTTAGGAAAATATATTTTTTATAAAAATATAAGATAAATTCATTGGTTACCAATTAATAATAAATAAAAATATAAACTAATTGAATATAAAGGATATATTTTTATTTTTATACTCCCAAAGCCATTTTTCATAATAAATTAAATTAATTACTATTACTAAATGACCTTAATTAAATATATATTTTATATAATCAATAAAATGATCTTTATATTCATCCAACATATTTTACCGAAATAATATAAGAACAAACCAAATTTTATGCATAAAAGCCTATATTTTTCTAAAGATAGTTTTACCCATTTTTAGTGGTGAACCTATTTTAAATATAAATTTTGAAAATATTTTAATTTTTATATGTAAAAATAAACTTAATTTTATAAAAAATAAACATCAAAATTAGGTTAGGTTGAATTTTTGGTATTTTTCTATGAAGTTTTTTTTGATGAGTAGTGAAAATACGGAATTTTAATTCAAAACTGCTTTTTCATCTAATTTATTTATAAGGTAAAATTATATTTTTTATTAGTTTTAAAATTTAATTAGATATATTTTATATAAATTTATCCAATATAGGTAATTATAATTAATTTCACTTTGAAATTGAATATAAAAACATATAAAATGTTTGAACATCTTACTTTAAAAATCTGTTTTGTCATCTCGTCTATAGGATTAACTTTAAATTAATTTCTTCCACTTCTATTATTGGATGTTGTAAAAATTTATTCTATATTTGGAATAATAATAATTTCTAATTTATAATAATTTCAACTTTGTTTTTTACAAAAAAATATTAGTGAAAGTGATTAAAAATTAATTATAGTGATTAAGAGAAAAAAATAGCTTAACAAGGGATTAAACCTTAAACTTAAGGGCCAAAATGACATATAAACTTATAAAAAAATATGTTTATGTTAAGATTTATACCATATAATCCATTTTATTTAATTTGTACCATTATTGTATCCACTTTTCATATAAAAAACATAAGTGGAATTCCCTTTTCAAAAATTTACAAGAATACCACTCCTCCCCCACTACAAAAAGGTACTCACCTTTACCACTTATTAACACATACCAAGACCCTTGTATCACCCAAAATATACTCAAATAATCTCCCAAAATCCATCCTATAAACCGATAATCCTCACCTTGGTAAT
This sequence comes from Viscum album, assembly GCA_963277665.1. NCBI lineage: Eukaryota > Viridiplantae > Streptophyta > Magnoliopsida > Santalales > Viscaceae > Viscum > Viscum album. Next base: position 1,949,253,609 of record OY728125.1, read on the forward strand.
AAATAAAACTGAGGAAGTCTTTTGGTATAAACCAAAAAGAGTTACCTGATTAAGATGTAATGTTTCCCAATGATCACTTTTCATTCATTTACTTATCCACCCCTTAAATTATTTTTTTATAATTATTATATAATAAAATAATTATAATAAATATACTAGTATTTTTTTATAAGGTTTATACCTACATTTATACACACTTACATCTAATGGGTAATTAACTTACCGTTTATGTGTACAACAAACTACCGCCTTACAAAATGATGTCATTAATTTTTCCTTTACCACCTATAATGGTTGGTAATTATCATGGACACATTATTTATATATGATATTTATTATATAATTATTCTTCTTTAATATTTATATAAAACATTCCTTCATTCTTTCTTTTTTCTGGGAATACGATAACATCATTTGTGGAAGTGTAGACTACCGCTTCCTCAAAGTGATATGATTCGTTCACACTATGCATGGAATGTATTAAGGAATGATTTTAACAAAAAAAATTGACATATAAGACATAAATATGGTAATTTAACTTTAATATACATATATATTATTTAATTTTCATTCTTTCAGTATGAAAAATAAATGAAACTAGCATTCATGCGTATGAACAACCTACCATCTCCATGAAAAGTGCATTTCATTTCTTATATCCAAATATTATGGATTATTATAAATACATATAATATATATATATATATGATAATAAAATACTATTTTAAATTATTTATATGATAAAATCATGATCTATGTAATAATAACAAAAATAAAAATTCAAAACAAACTCGAAAAACTAGGCTATTAACACACAAAATAGCAAGAATAATGAAATATTATTAAAAATGCATAATGAGATATTATAAGAAGATTATATATGACATTATAAATATGATTATTTTTTGTTATAAGTTATTGACCTATTTAAAACCATTATAAAATAGGTTAAAGGGCTTTCACTGGAAAGGAAATGCATGGAAATAGATTCTTGTCTCACTTTTCTTTCCGTGAGGAATACATAATTTTCACCAATTATTTATTTTGTGTGGTATATATGATAACCCTATATTATTTTATATCATGAAAAAAATTATCTTCAGGGTATTTATAGTTTCATTTGAAAGTATTTCTTTTTTGAGTATTATAATTCAAAAGTTTCAAAGTAATAAGGGACTTCATCTCAATTTCCATTCTTTAAGACATATTTTGTTATTATGCACCTAATTTATTATATATGGTGTAAATAATACAAATTTGACATATAATATCATGATTAATTCATTATTTATGATATTTTGAGTTTAAAATTAAATTATTTAATCAAATGGGATTTGAATTAAGCATTACCTAGTGGAAAATAATTTCATAACTCAATTTCTTTTCTTTGGGATATATTACTTCTTCATTATCGTTAATATTTTAATATTATGTTTGTAATAAATTTTTACTATCTATAATTGTATTTAAAATTTTTTTATATGTATTTACATTTTACATAAAAAATATATTTATAAATTGATTCTCACATCAACATTGTGGTCATTTTAAGAGTTTATTCTATAATCATATTTTGTTCAGGATTATTTACACTTGAATTTAAATTAGATGAAATTATTCAATAAAACCTTTAATTTTCATATATTAATTTTATTCATGAACTATTTCAATTAATATTACCATTTTTTTAATCTATAGATCTTAAAATGTTTTAGAAAATGTTTATATGAAAACCTGACATCATTTCTCTCTTTAGTCAGAGAACCTCAATTATTCTTAAAACTGTTTTTTCTAAAATGGTTTTCAAAAATGGTTTTTTAACTTTAAAAATGATTTATTAAATAAATTTTTACCCCTTTTTACTTTTAAATATTATTTCAAAGGAATATTTTTTTCCCTTTTCCAACAAGTTTCTTTTCTTTTTACCTTGAAAAATGAAGGTTATTTTTACCTTATATGGCATGTATGAAATTACCTACCGTAATTTCTTTGAAGATTCCTTTAAAATTTTAAAAGTTCAATTTTTAAATAAAAGGTTTTTTAAAATTTATTTTTCAAATAAAAGGATTTTAAAAATAAAGTGTATATTTTCTTTAAGAAGTTTTTTAAAAGATCTATTTATAATATTCTCATTTGTCAATGAAAAAAAAATCTTTATTTTTACACCACATGGGATATGTTGTATTGATACCATCCTTATTCTTCATCTAGATGGTTTTATATTGATTTGTATAAGGATAGTATTGATATTCACTTCCTTGATTTCTTTTTTAATACCCCTTAAAATATTCAATTTCCCTATGATCATTGAACATTGAATTTACCCTAATTATCCATATCATTTATCATGGATATGTTTATTGTCAAAACCATATATCATTTTTACATATGGTGTTTACTTTGACAGTTTTTTATTATCTAGGAAAATATTTATAAATATATATTCTTTATTCAATACGAATATTTTATATGGAATATTATTTATTAATTAAATTGATTACTCAATATGAGGAATGATTTGAATAGGAAGTGATGGGTGTGGCCTAAAATTTATATATCCACTCGATGCATTAACATGTTCTCATGAGACAAATTATTTTTCAAATTAAATAGGTTTCTAACTGTATTTTTAAATTTTCATGTGAAAGGTCTTGATGGTATAGGTTTTCATGTGCCTCAGACATGACATCCGATAATTAAGCATTCCCTTCATTTTGATTCGGTATTTTTTACCCATGAGATTTTCCCTGTGAAAAAATCTATGTATGTATTTCATGCTTAGTTTATTGATTTTATGAAATGACTTTTTAGTTTCTTACCTTTACATATTGATTATTCTATATCCAGTTATTTTAAATGGTATGTGATCTTAGTTAATTACCTTTCTATATTTTTTACGCACTTCCTTCTCAGTTTATTGATTACCTTAAATTTGTCTTTAGTTATTGCCTTTCCATATTGACTATTCTCATTGATTCATTATTTATTACTCTATACTTGACCCTTACTAACTCCAGAAATCCAATAAGTGTACTGAGAAATATAAGCAAGGATATATTGGATGGAATAAAGTTATCCTCAAGATGAAAAAAATATATGTTTTGATTATGAGGTTGTATTGAAAACCTTAGTTAAAAGGTTATTTAATGACTAAATTTAAAGGATTTCCATCATATTTATTTTTGTAAATTATATCAATGTTGTTTTAGAAAAGGAAAACCTATATATCGGGTGACAAACCATCAATTTAGGCAAGGCAATGGGACTTGAACCCATGACTGAAGGATGATAATGGTTTGATTCCAATTATTGACCTATGAAATGCCCTGGTTAATATATAATTTTTTTTAGTTAAATAATTTAACAAGTAAATATTAATTATAAACCAATAATGTTACTCTTTTGGGTTTATATATTAATTTATTAACCATATTTTTTTTTTGAAAAATATTTAGAGAAAAATAAAATGTATTGTTTCATGGGTATTACTATCTGTTAAAAGTTTATTTTAGTGCTTTTGACATCCAAGTTAATTTTTGGATATCCATTTCATGGAGTGAGGGATAAATTAGAATTTAATAAAAGCACCACAAAAATATGGAATTTTTCATATGAAATTTAAATGTATCAAGTTAGTGTATTTCCTTATATTCTTTGTGAGTGGAATAATTTATCACCATTAAGAAAAGGATCTTAAAAAAATGATGTCCTAATACCTTAATTTTTTTTGAACCAATGGTTTAATAAATAATAAACGATTTATGTATTTGAGGCCCTCAACTATCCATTAATCATTCACTTATTTTTGATTGATGACCTCAATCACTCCCTATAAAAATTTACACTTTTCTTCCAAGTCTATATCTTCAATTTCCACTAATGTTATTCTACTTAGAGACCTAGTTAAATTTGTTTACATATGACCTTTATGCTTATCATTCTCTATTATTAAGAGGATATTTTATTAACTATTTAAATAATTTGGGATTTAAACATAGTAAATATCAAACAATCAATTTTCAAGATTAAGTTTAAATTGTAGGTATGTAATTTATTTAATTTGGGGAGAATATAACAACACAAAATTCTAAAGTAAGAATATTGTATTTGATAGTGTGTATGACACGCAACACCAAGTGGGTAAGGGAATAAAATATATTGAGACTTTACAACATATTTATTATTTTAAAAAACTATGATATGGAATTAAATTCCCACAATACTGAGTTTTCATGTGTCGTATAGAATAATGAGTTTCTTAGATAGCTTGCATTGCACATACGACTTAGTTTTACCAATCAATAATATATTATTAAAATATTATTATTTAATATGATAAGATATAACTTATATGTTAAATTATAAGTTATGTATAGGATTAAATAACTTATTAAAATATAAGTTTTACACAAATATATAATTAATTTATTAGTTACCAATTAATTATAAATAAATATAAAAAACAATTGAATATAAAGAAAAGTTTTTATGCTCACAAAGGGGTTTTATCTTAATAAATTAAATTAATTACTATTATTAAATGATAATAATTAAATATATATTATATATTTAATAAATTATTTTTTATATTCATCCAATATTTTTTATAAGCATAAGGTACTAATAAATCCAGTTTTTTGCTTAAAATTTGTATTTTTGTAAAGAGGAAATTTTACTGCCTTTTAATAGAGAACCTAATTTAAATCCAATTTGGGGAAATTTTATAAATTTTATATGTAAAAATAAACTTAATTTTTTAAATATAAACATAAAAATTAGGTTGAGGTTATTTTTTGGTATTTTTCTGAAATATTTTATTTTTTGATGAATAGTGAAAAACAATGAATTTAAATTCAAAACTCCTTTTTCATATAATTTATTTGTAAGGTTAAATTATATTTTAAATTTGTTTTAAATTAATATTATATAAATGAAACAAAAATTAATCTAATTAGGGTCATTTTAATAAATTTCACTTTGAAATTGGATATAAAACAGAGCAAACTTTTGAACATCTTATATTAAAACCCCGCTTTGTCGTCCTATCTTCGTGATTAAATTTAAATTAATTTCTACCATTTTTATGATTTAAATTCCAAAAAAAATGGATTAAATATTTTTAATTAGAATAATTTATAATTTATAATAATTTAAAATATATTTTTACAAAAAATATTAGTGAAAGTGATTAAAATTAATTACAACGATTAAGATAAAAATTAGATTAACTAAATACTAAAACATACACATAAGCCCCAAAATAACATAGAAACCTTTTCAAATGTAATTTAATGTCCATATTTCGATACTAACTTAAATTGGATCAATTTTGAACCATTATTGGATCTACTTGACATGGTAAGAATATGGGTGTAATTCCCATTTCAAAAATTTACAATAATGTCACTCCTCCTCCACTATAAAAAGGCACTCACCCATCCATCTTATTCACACCTCTAATACCCTTTGGATCACCAAAACTCTAATAAAATAATCCCCAAAAATCCATCCCCTAAACCTATAATCCCCACATTGGGTATAAATCAAACCAAGTATGTCTTTTGATATAAACCAAAAGGAGTAACCCGATTAATAGGTAACATTTTCCAATGATCACTTTTCTTTAATTTACTTATCCAACCCTTAAAATATTTTTATATAATGATTATATAATACCCAAATTATACTAAATATACTTATAATTTTCTATTATAATGGTTATACCATCACTTACACACACTTCCATCTAATGGGTAATGAACTTACTGATTATGTGTATGGTGAACTACCACCTCGCAAAACGATGTCGTTCATTTTTCCTTTACCAACTCTCATGGTTGAGAATTATGATGAAAAAATTATTTATATATGATATATATGTGATATTTATTATGTACTTATGGTTTTTAATCTTTATATAAAACATACTTTCATGCTTTCCATTTTGTGGAAATATGATAACATCGTTTGTGGAAGTGTGGACTACCGCCTCCTCAAAGCGATGTGACTCGTTCACACTATACATGGAATGTATTAAGGAATTATTTTTAAAAAAATATTATAAATATAAGTCATAAATATGATAATTTAATTTTAATATACATATATATATAATTTACTTTTTATTCCTTCAATACGATAAAGAAATAGAAGTAGCATTCATGTATACGTACAATCTACCATCTCTATAAACAGTACATTTCATTTCTTATCTCAAAACATTATGGGTTATTATAAATACATATTATATATATATATATGATAATTAAATAATGGTTCAAATTATATATATGATGAAATCATGATCTACATAATAAGAAGAAAAATAACGAGTCAAAGAAATCTTGAAAAACTAGTCCTTTAACACCCGAAATAGTGAAAATAATGAAAGATTATTAAAAAATGGGTAATAATATATTATAATAAGATTATATATGATATTAAAAATATTATTATGTTTCTTTTATAATTTATTTAAATTTTTAAAACCATTATACTTGAGGAAAAAGGACGTTCACTTAAAAGGAAACACAAGGTAAACGATTCTTGTCTCACTTTTCATTTTGTGATTCATACACCATTTTCACCACTTTTTTTTTTGTTGTGTATATACATCCCAAATTATATTTTATATCATGAATAAATTTTTCTTCATGGTATTTATAGTTTCATTTGAAATTATTTCTCTTTTTGGTATTTTAATTCAAAAGTTACCAAGTAGTAAGGGACTTCATCTCAATTTCCATTATTTGGAACATATTTTATTGTTGTGGACCTAATTTATTATATATGGTGAAAAAAAATTCACTTTTATATATAATATAATTATTTATTATTTATTATTTATATTTTGAGTTTCAAATTTAATTATTTCACCAAATTTTATTTGAATTAAGCATTACCAATTGGAAAATAATTTTACAACCCAATTTATTTTATTTGGGTTATATTACTTCCTCGATGTTGTTAATATTTTAAGATTATGTTTGTAGTAAATTTTTACTATATATTTTTTGTATTTATACTTTTTTTATGTGTATTTACATTTTCTATGGATAATCTATTTATCAAATGATTCCCACATCAACATTGTGGTCTTTTCAAAGGTTTACTTCACAATCTAATTTTGTTCGAGATTGCTTAAACTTGAATTTCCATTAGAGTATAATATTGAATAATTGTTTAATAAACCCTTTGATTTTATTATAATATGGTTATTAATGACATTTTTCAATTAATAGTACCATTTTTCCACTCTTTGGTACTAAAATTATTTAGAATATATTTTTAAGAAAACCCAACTTCATTTCTCTCTTTAGCGGGAGAACCTATTTTATTCTAAAAACATATTTTATTAAATGGTATTCAAAAATGTTTTTAACCTTTTCAAAATTATTTATTCAATAAATTTTTACCCCTTTTTCTTTTACAAATTTCTAAAAGTAATATTCTTATCACTTTCTAAATAAGGAATTTTTCTAACCTTTTTACCATTCAAAAGGAATGTTCTTTTTACCTTGTGTGGCATTTACAAATTTACCCACCATTACTACTTATAATATTAATTTGTAAAATTAAAAGTTTAATTTTTAGAGAAAATTATTTAAAATTTGATTTTTAAGAAAAAGGATTTCCAAAATTTGTTTCAAAATAAAAAGAATATTTTCCTTAATATTTTTTTAAATATATTTTTATAGTGTTTCCATTCATCAATGACAACAACTCTTTATTTTACTTCACTTAAGATATTTTGTATTGATACCATCCTTATTATTCTAATGGATGGTTTATGATTTATTTCACCAATTATAGTATTGATATTCACTTCCTTGATTCCTTTGTTAGTCACCTTTAAATATTCATTTTTCTACAACACGCAACATCAAGCTTAAATAAACCATATAATATTAATATTTAAATGTTATAGTTCTATACTAGCCATTAAATTGGAAGGTATAAATAGTATTAACCACATTTTTAAATACATATAAAATTCTTAATCAATATAAAATTATTGATTAATTATTAGGAAATAAGAGCGTAATTTTTTATTAAAGTCATTATATTCTTCAAAAAATACATTTTCTTCAAAAATGGTCTTTATTTCTTTTTCTGAGATAATATTATAATTAATTTCTAGAAATTTTATAAATTGTTTCTTATAAAAATGATAAATTTTTTAAAAACTTCATATCAAAATTTTATTAGGGTAAGATTTTGAGATTTTTCTTAAAAGATTGATTTTTTATTGAATAGTGAATAACCTGATTTTTATATATGTGGCATTTTATTTATTAAATAAAGAAATTTAAAAGTACCCTTTGATGAAAAATTAAAATAATAATCATTTTATTATAAATAATCTAATTAATTATATATGATTCATCATTATACTTGGTTTTAGTATAAGTTCATTTTTAGGCATAAAAACACATTTTTATGAAAACTATTTTTCATTGTGTTTTATGTTTTCATCTTAAATTAATTTCTTACACTTATAAAAATTAAATATTTAAAAATTTATTCCTTATTTTTAATCATTAGGTAAAAATTATTTTAATAGGCCCCTTTTATTTTTTTTCATTATGAATAGTAACTATAGTAAATTTTTGTTACTATGTTAAAGGTAAATTGGGTAATTAAGGTTTAAAATAATATCATAAGATATCAAACTAAACCAAAAGATTTACTAAATTTCATTTAATAAGGATATTTCATCTATAATCATCCAAAATTTAAAAATGGGTTAATTTATGGACACTTTCATTTGATTATAAAATTTATATTACTTTATGTAAATATAAAGTCAAAAATGTCGCTATATTACTTTTAATATCTATAATATTTTGTAAAAGGGATAAAAAACATATGTTAAATTATAAATTTTTATTTAAAATAAAAATTATTTTTTTAATCATGGTAATTTATTTATTTTTTATGAAATAATTACCTAAAATTCTTATGCAACACTGATGCAGTGCTTGTGCAAGAAGTAGAAAAGTCAAGTAAATTATTTTAAAAAATATAAAAGTAATATTTTTTTGGGTTATTTATAGGGTACCAATAATTTTATACATAAATATAACATACTAGGTATGTTTAAAATGTTTATATTTAAATTTAATTTATATATTTTAGTTTTCAAAGTCGAATTATGTGAATAGTTTTCAAAAATGAAATTAATAGTATTTTATATCAAATATTATTTTAATAAATTATTTAAAAAAATAAAAAATAATTAAAGAAGAAAATTATGATGGGTAATGGTCTTAAAATTAATTTATTTTCCATTTATGATCCAATTTTTACATTATAATAAAAATTATAACCCTTTAATATTGAAAAAGTTGTTACCATAATTAAGGTTAAAATTGGCTAACCAAGGGTTTATACAAAATGATAAGGTTTAAAATTGTATCTAAACGTTTAAAAAATTATTTTATGACTATAGTAAGACCATATTTTACTTATATTATAATTAATTTCGTTTTTTGACCATTTTTTAAGGGTCATACACTTATTATATTATAATATTTCTTTTTTTTCAAAAATGACATTAATGATATTTTATAATAAATAATATTTTATTATATGGTTTATAATTTTTAAAAAACATATATTATTACCATTTAATGGTATATGGTTTAAAATATCAACCATGTTCCATTTATGGGTCACTTTTCATTTTACAGTAACTTTCTTGACCCCTAAAGAGTAAAAAACATTGATATCACAATAACTGTCAAAAGGGTTGATGGGGTTAAAACAAAGTGATAAGGGTGAAAACATCACCTAAACTTATATAAATTTTATTTTATAAGATTATTTAGACCCATAATCATATTATATTCAAATTATATTACTATTTTAACTATTTTTTCATGAAAATTAATTTATATTAATTTAATACTTTAGGTGATTCCAAGAGTGTCCCTCCCTTCACTTATAAAAGGGTACCTCCTCTCCTCTCCTATCCACACTTTAAAAGCCATATTTTTTAAAATACCATACCCAAATAACTTATTAAAATACCTACCCATATTATATATGTATTATTTTTTATATAATTCTATCCTTAGAAGGATTATTGTGTGAATCAAATGAGGTTGTCCAAAGATTAGGTATTGCTTATAAATAAATGTTTTAGTATTATTTCATTTTTTAACACTTAAAATATTATTCAACCATGATGAAATAATATAACTTATATCTTCCATATTATAATTTTTTTTATTATAATGGAATAACCTATATCAATCTCCTTCTTCCATCACATGGGAAATTAATCCATCGTTCGTGTGTATGGAGGATTACCGCCTCGCAAAACTGATGTAATTGATTTTCCATCACCACCTCAAATGATTGATTATAGTAATGGATTTAATGTATATATATGATATTCATGACATAATTATCAGTATATAAATATAATATATCATCTATTTTCTTATTGTTCCATCCATTGATAAATGATAGTGTCGTCCATCCGTATGTGTGGATCACCACATCCACAAAACAATGTGATTCATTTTTCATAAGTTCTTTACAAGGATGGTATATATAAATTATTTAAAGAGGTAATATGATATTTTATATATAATAATAATTATGTAAATTTAAAATATTACTTGCCTTCATTCTCTCGTTCTCTTCAAAAAAAGAAAAGGTTACCCATCTGTACGTACGACTTACCGTCTCAATAATTGTAACATAATTCATTTTTCATAACCATATTTCATGATTGATTTTAAATGTATAATTTATTTATAAAATTATAATTATTTCATGATTATTAATCTGGATATGATGGAGCAATTACCCCTTTGACCATAGTCAACACAATGAAGTTGTTTTGAAATTATGGATCAAACGTCCTCAAAACACCCGATGTGGACATAATAAATTAAATAATTAAATAAATGGTTTTATTATAATGGATTAATCCTGTAATTGTTTTTTAAGAAATAAAATAATCTATATAAGTTTATCATAGAGGTGTTAAAGGACATACATAGAAATTTTTCACATGATGAAAGAGATTTTGTCTCAATTTCCTTTCATTGAGGCATATTTTAATGTTATGCACCTAATTTATTTTATATAATATATATAATCACCATTTTAAATTTTATATCATTAATACTTAATAATTCATGGTATTTTATGTTATAATTCAAATTACTTTATTCAAATGGATTTTTCTTGAAAGTTACCAAGTGGTAAGGGATTTCTTAACTCAGTTCCCTTCATTGGGTTATATCACTCTTTATTGATTATATTATGTTAAGATTAGGTGTAAAATGGTATTTTTTAATTTATGATGTATTTACACTTTTTTGTGTGGATTTATATTTGTTAAACATAATCATTCCATTTATTAATTATCTATTCAATGATATGATCTTTATAAGGGTTATTCGTCTCAAATTCTCTTTCTTTGTTATATATGTTTATTTTATGCATCTATCATCTTTTATAAAGTGTATATATTGATGATTTTAAATGTTATGTCATAAATTTTTAAATATTTAAGATATTTAAAGTTTTATTTGAAGTTATTCTTTCATGGGTATTATTACTCAAAGGTTAACAAAGTGGTCAAGGGTTTATGTTTCAATCCCATTTTAATTGGGTTTTTTATGCTTGAATTTTTGTTGAGGAATTTATATAAACCATATTTGATAAAACCATTTAATTTTTATTATCATAAATATATTTATATAATTTTTATATTCATGTACCATTTTCTCTCTTTGGTATTGAAAATAGTTTAGAAAATGTTTTCAAGAAAATCCAACCTTATTTTTCCTCTTTCGGTCAGAATTTTTTTTTCATATCTCTATTTTATGAAATGTTTTAAAAAAATATTTATGAATATTATTCAATGATTTTTTGAAGTCATTTTAACCCATTTTATTATTTTTTTAAAAGTTTTAAAATGAATATTATCATCGTTTTTTGAAGAATATATTGTTTACTGATGGTGTGAATAGAATACTTTTTTTTAATGATTATAGAATAAAAATAATTTATCACCATCATAACCACTCAATTATTCAAAGATTACTTTACAAATTTTCATAATTATTTTCAAATATTTTTTTTATTTTCTATAAATTTTTAGTTTTTAAAATTTATTTTCAAAGTGGAAAGATTATTTTCTATAATAATGATCTTAATGGTGTCTTTAGGGTGTTTTTATTAATAAACAACAAAACCCCTTGATTTTTATTGTTCTATTCTAGGGATATGTTGTAATGATACCATATTAATTATTTATCTAGATGGATTATGATTGATTCAAATATATTTTTATGGAACCCATTTCTTTTACACTGGTTAATCAATATATGAAAGTAATAATGGTTATCTCCAAGATTTTTATAATGAAATTAAATATATATATATACTTTATTCATGTTATGATTATGATATGGTTCTTGATAATTATTTTTTATGATAGGTGAGCCAGATAAATCTCTCTGATGAATTTTGTAATTATGATAGAGTTGACTAAATATAATTAACTCTTAAGAGGAGACAGAGTAAAATGGTTAATAGTTTACTCCTAATATATTATGGGTAATAACCAAGTAATGTTATCCTATATTTAAAGGATATTGTAAGGGTTGTATGAAGATAATTTTCCAAGATACCAACATGTTTTCTTTTTTTCTTTCTATGAGTCTTTAAAGGTTCCTTTGGTCAAGATTAACATCACATGGATTATAATTATTGATTCTTGTGACTCTTACTTTTGTTAAATATTTATTACATGTATCATGTTTTATTATCCATGTTTTTATGAGTATGAATTTTCTTATGTTGTGTTCATTCACTTTGATTATGTCATCATACACTTATGCTCATATTTTTCTCACTAATGACATTCGATTGTTAATGCCTATGTTTACCCATGCTGGTGATTTGAGATAAACCTTATTATGTTTTCTTTTCTATAGGTTTTTAATAATGGTTTTATGTATGTTATACCTAATAATGATAATATATGTAAAGAACTTACTGGGATATGAAATAGATTTTTTTGAACCGGTTGTTTTTGTATCAAAGTTGTTATTTAAGAGTTTTTCCTGATTATTTAAAAATATAAGCCTAAAAGGTCTTTGGGTGTGTAAGTTATCCAATATTTTATATTGATTTTATATGTTCTAGATGAATAAATTTGGGTTATATTTATAAATATCAAATCTAAAATTGTAAAAAAAATGAGCACTAGATCTGAGATTACGGGTTCAGGGATACTACATGTTCTGTGGTTTAAGTTCATTTGAGGAGGACCTATATGTTCTATGATTTAAGTTAATGTGATGAGGACCTATATATAGAATTTGTTTCTCATATTTGGCTCATGCATAACACTTAAATGGCTTCACCTTAGTGCTGGATCTATAAAGGGAAACCAGACCTAAATTAGAGGGCCCAAACATCAAGACAAACTGGGGGGCTTGATTAGGATTTACATATGATCCTAAGATGAGTGATTTGGGTGTAATTATGTATCCAAATGTATTTTAATCAATCCATACATTTTTCTAGTAAGATACCTTTGAATATTAGTCTCCTATATAGGAAAACTTAGTGACGCAGAATATGATACTCTAAATAGTTTAAGTTCTTATAGAATGAACCATATGTGGTATAGTTTAAGGTCATTCAATAAGGACCAAGATGTTCTATAGTTAAATTTAATTAAAGGAGAAATAATATGCACTATATTTTAAGTTCATGTGATTAAGTCCTAGATTTTTTATAGTTTAAGGTCATGTGAAAAGGGATTATATGTTATGTGGTTTATGTTCATGCGATGGGGACCTTAAAGTTCTGCAGTTTAAAGCCACATGGAGAGGACCTATATGTTTTTTAGTTTAAGTTCATGTAATGAGGACCAATATATAGATGTATTTTCTCACATATATCTCATTAATAATAATTAAATATCTTTGACTTAGTGATATATCCATGGAGGGAACCCCGACATGAATTAGAGGGCCCAAAAATCAAGATGAGATGGATTATTTGATTTACATTCATGACTGGGACCAAGATTATTGATTCAAGAATTAATATGTATCGTGAGGTATGGGAATAAATCTATACATAGTTTATTAAGATCCCTATATAGATTGGGATCACATATAGGGAAACTTATCCACATAGAACAGGATACTCTAAGTAGTTTAAGGTCTTATAGGATAGACCATATGTCATGTAGTTTAAGTTTGGTAATAAGGACTAAGATGGTATGTAGTTTAAATTCATGTGATGAGGACCAATATAGGGGTATTTCACAAATATATTAATCATTTAAAAACCCAAATAACTTCATATTAGTGATGTATTCCTAGAGAAAACCCCAACATAGATGAAGGGGAAAGCATTGGTAGGAAGTGGGAGATTTGATTGGGACTCATAGTTGATCACAAGATGTATAATTCAAGTTTTACTATGAATACTAATATAGTTAGAATCAATACACACATAAAACCTATCAAATTATGTGTCATCCCAACATAGTATCTAGTATGTAAAGAGTTGACATGAATGAGGAGACCATGTATTAAGAGTGGTTAAACATCAGCTGAATTTATAGTTGGCACAATATAGGTTACCAAGGAATCATTATGTATCCCATTGTATAAGAATAAATACACACATAATTATTTTGTATAGATAAAATAAGATCAAATTGTATTAATGTCAAGTAATGAGGGTGAACCCAACATATATAGAGTGCAGGTTTTGGTACCATGACAAAGTGGGGGACCTTCTTTTTGATTGATCTTGTAGTTGGGTCAATAATTTGAACTCCATTATATATACTACAATGATAGGAATCAAGACATGCATAGTTATTATAAATTCTTTATTTAAGAGTCTAAGGTAAATACATAACATGAATTAAGTATTACCCAAACACTAGGATGTAAAGAGGGTGGAAGTAGATAAAGATTTATGATTGGTCCTACAAAAGGAGATCTAGGAACCACTATGTTTCTTGGGGTAGTGGAAATCAAGACACACATAGATCTTATAATATGGGGTGTTTTATATTGATGTATGTCAATAAATATATAAAGTAAACATGCACCTAGAAATCTTATGTGGATATTTCTCTCATGTAAAGAGAATAGATAACATGTAACAACCATATAAAGTAGTTTGTGAGTTTATGCATGGTGATCCTAATGTTATGAAGTTTTATGTCAAGCGATCAGGATATGATTTTATACCTTTAAACCTGATACATCTTAATTATTTTAATTAAGGAAATAAACTCAGACCTCTAATCTCACATAAATCATGCTTTCTTTTATAAATAATAGGTAATTATAAGATTACTTATATCATGTAAGAGGGCATGTCATACATGGATGTTGCCTTCCATTTTTACATCATGAGATAAGAATAAAATTCCATTCAATTTAACATCTTATAGAAAGGAATCTATGCAATAAAAAATACCATCATAATTATTTTATAATATTTTATATAGCTTAATTTCATATATCTTGGGTGATATACTATGTAGATTAACTTTTTCAAGATTTAACGATGTCGTACAATTTTATTTCATGCGATTAATGAAGGTTTTGGGCATAGTGGAAGAATGTGATGGGTCGTGCCCAAATTTTCTTTTTTCCATGATCGATGTTCAATCTGAAATCTACATGAAGATAAACATCATGGACTATGGAAATGAATTAAGGAAAACATACCATGTCTAAAATTCTAGAAGTAGAGATAGGATCATCACATATTATTTATAATTAATTTAATCAATTGAAGAATTATCTTACATGAATTATTTCTTTATTAATGGATCTAAAAATATATCTATATTTAATTGTCATTGCATTATCTGAATCAACAGTGGATTTCCTCTAGTAGTGATCCACACGTGTTCCAAAAATCTCTAAATTTCACTATAGGAACCTTCAGGTGCTATCACGAAAGATCCTATCACTTTCATAGTTTTCCTTTGATCCCCATGAGAAAAACTTATAAGTAATTCACCTTTATATCTCTGGAATTGAGAGTGGATAGTGGAGGAAGATATCTCTATGTTCTTGGGAGTTTACATGGAGTGGAAGCTCTCTAGGGATTGAGAGGATTCTCTGTGATTGTCATTGTGCACAACACAAAAAATAATTGGCTATCTTGGAAAAATAATATATTTGTGTTTAAATACCGCTGGGGTTTAGAAATAAATATTTTCATAAGCACCCTTTAATATTTATTTAATCCCTTATGGAACCCCATGTCTAAAATAATAATATGATTATTTTCTCGACATGCTCTCAACTTTAAAATTAAATTAAATATTATTTAATCAAATAATATTCAATATATATTATTTCTCATCAGACCTAAAATCTCAGTATGCCATTCCTCTTCAATATTTATCAGGGATTGAATAATGAATATTTATTTAATAAATAAATATCACTAAATTATTCTCCAATAAATAAATAAATATTATATTCATTAAATATAAAATAAATAGTTATTAAATATTCCACTCACATAATATTATTTAAAATAACTGGTGATGAAATATATGTGATCAAGCATACATGAATAATTATTAAAACACATGTGAGAATAATATTTATTCAAATTTTTAAATAATAAATAATAATATACATTATTTAACTGAGATTCTGGATACAATTAGTGTGTGCCTCTCTAGGCCTCTTTCTCAGTGGAATTAGGAAAAGTAGCTTAAAGTCCAAGGTTAGCTTCTAGAAACATGTCAAGGAACCCATAGAGAAATAATTTAATTCAGAAATGGAATAATACCTCATACAGACCTGCACTGTGTAATATAATCTCTTTATCATGAAATCTCTAATCAATAAGGTTGCATACTGGTGTCCCCAACCTATGTGATCGATGTCTCTTTATTTAAATTTTATGAAATTTAACATGCCCATAGAACACCATGGCTATGGATTTATTTATGCTATATAATTTCCATCAAAGGTCCTAAGATATCATCTTACTTTAAAGAACAAAAGTGAAAAATCCTTTCTCACATTATTAATTAATGTAATTTTACTCATGATAAACCCAACATATCCTACCTCACTGTGAACATATGTAATCACAGTTTTCAACAATACATTAAAGTACATGACTTATAATATCCATTAATAATAATCTTAAAGTATAGGGATCAATAAACATTTCAACATATAGGAACATCCAATGACACATATAAATATGGATTTACTATTAGTGGGTCTCATTTTCATAATATCATACACTATATATTACCAAGGGCGTATACCATAAGAAAATGACTCAAAGTCCTATGAGTCTCCACCCATGATAGTCTATATTATTTATTTCATCAAATGATATCATCTGGTTATAGAACATATATTCAAGAATAGTATCGTATCACTTTCGGGTTCTCATCATAGTAGGGAACTATTATGGTATTTTAGTACGACAATTACTCTTAGAACATCATCACATACTATGTTATCCGGAAGAAAAATCATGATGTGATAAGAAGTTTATTAATATTTTAAATTATTGATACAAGTTATCATAAAGTACACATAATTTAGTCCTAGGGAACCAACTCTAAAGGTCTCCCACTTTCACTAGATCCAAATACTAACAACCTTAAGTCTGCTAGATGTCACATGATACTCATGATTCTACTAAGATAGGCATTTATTCAATGGGTCTTCCATGTTCTCTTCCATGGGTACTCTTCTTACAATTATTCCCAAATAATATTAAGACCACTGAGAGGGGGTGAATTATTAGTCCCTTTTTATTTTATAATAAAGTTTCTTAACTTATTTAGTAAACTTTCACATACTATGAAACTTGTTAAAGTTATGATCCACTCAAATAAAACTTTTAATCCTCTCCTTTTGTATTCAAAAAATATAAAGAGAAGACAACACATGATATTTACAAGGTTTGGTACAAATACCTACTCCTTTCCATGTTGGATAGTACCACCAACATAGATTATTTCACTATCTTATTTACAAAATAAAAAACCATAAGAAGTGAACAATTCTAAAATCCTAGTAGAAAATTTCTTATTATAGTTGGTTATACCCCCCAACTATCCTTTTTAGTATCCACTTTCCCATAGCTAGTTATACACCTTAGCACGACAAGCCTTTTCAGTAAGTGGTAAGTATCCACAGTTACAAGATTCACCTTCCTTCCCCTTTTCTTATCCACTTTAGAAAGTATTCACTTCCTCCAAAAGTAATTTGAATCCAAATTTATCTATGTAAAATCATTAAAAACTTCAAAAATTCTCTAAAGAACTTTCTGGTCTTCTATCATTCTCTATAAACTCTGTCCAAAAAACTTCATCAATAAAATTTAGTCTGATCTACCCCAGTCTGGTAACCTCTATCTAATGGGATATGTCTGATTGGATTCAATCCAATTCTTCTTATACTCTTATTCTTTCAACTTCATAGAAACTCAATTGGAAACTCACAATTACTCCTCCCTATAGAACTCGGTCTGATGAACCTTTCTCTGGTGGATGTCACTCTGATGGACTTGCTCCAATGAAATATCATCGATTGTAACTTTCTCCATTGATCATATTGAACCTCACTCCAATAATCTTCCACAACTTCAACCTAAAAAAATTTTGGCTGGTAACTCAATACATATTCCACAATTGTCATAGCTCTAGAGCATGTTAAAAGTTCAAGTTTGTGAAGTGAAAATGTCTTGTGCTCTCCTTTAATAGGAACCCTAGAATGGAAAAGGAATAATTTTACTTCCCACTCAAAGAAATTCAAAATTCTTGGTTTTTTAATTCATTTATGTTTTCATCGTTGACTTCTTAAACTCTTCTCAATAATTCTCATTGCTTCTCGAATATTCTTGAATCTACTAAAAACTTCAGACTTCTTTAAGTTTACAAAAAAATAGTATAATTATTCATCATGATTCTTCATTAAAATTATTCATTATGAAGAAAATATATGAAAAAATGAAGACAACCCATTATGATGACCTCTTGTAAATATTGAATGTATTCCCATAAAAATGCTTCATATCAACTAAAAGGTACTTGTTAAAACATTGAGAGCATTATACAAAAACCTTGTGGATTTTATTATTTCATAAACATAGTTTTCACTTATAAAGATTCAGTACACCTTATAAATTCTCCAAGAATAGATTCTAATTCTCTTGATAATATTTTTTTCAATATTTCACCTTTTCTTATTCTTCCTCAGACCGATGATCCCATGTTCAGTTAAGTCCAGAATCTGATGACTTCATTTCTGTGTGAATGCATCTGATGGATCGATCTTTGGTTCATTCTAATATATCAGTGTCGAGAATTGTCTAATGAATTAGTATCAATGATATTCTGATGATTCGACACCACTTATTAAAAAACAATCACTACTTTTGTTCTTTTTCTCTTAAACCAATTATAATACAATTCAACCTCATGATAATGATTGACTAAATTATTTATTTTCATCTAATTTATTGGTATATGAATCCTTATGATGGGTTATCATTTCCATAAATTCAAACTTTCTCAAACATTCCACCTCTGATAAATAAAGGATACCAATAATATAAAATGAATCAATGTTAGAATACATTACAAAGGATCAGTGTCGGTAGTGACTTCGTTTCTTCAGTATGATCAATCTTATAGCCTTTTGATATTTTCACACTGATGATTCTCATACTAATGATCTTCATCATTATAATTCTTATATTCTTTACATCAATAAGTAGTATCCAAGATACTTCACATCATATTCTCCTCTCTTCCACAAACACTAATTTATATCATGACTTCCTCGTCACTTTGAGAATGTCCAAGATCAGTATAGCATCACCTTGATTACATTGGAAAGTAATATAACTTCCCATCCATCCAATACCTTCTTTATTTTCCAACCTCCAATGGCCCGAAGGCCTTCATTTTTTATTGATTTTTTGATAATTCACCTTTCAAGGGGTGAGGTGGAACCCTTAAATGGCCCGTAGGCGTAAGTATTACATGGCTCATAGGCCTTAGAGGAATTCATTGCCTATAGGCTTCAAACGTTACATATAACCTAGACTAACTACTTAGAACTGCTCCTCCCCAGCATCTTCATCATGAGATAATCTCTCCATATTCTCATGGATGTTCAGCTAGGCTTTACCATGAATACACAGGATTTTCCTAATGGCAGGTGTTATACCCTCTCATTCTTGCAATCAGTTTAGCTTCTGCTATGGTGAAAGCTCCTTACTCATCCTCTTTCTGAAGCTTGTTCCTTATAGGGTGTCTCGTTTGTATCTACACTTAAGGTGGCCTTAAGGCCTTGAGGTGGCCCAAAGGCCTTACTGACCCGAAGTCCTAGGTGGCCCAAAGGCCTTAAAGGACTCAGGGACTAAATAGGTGGCCTGAAGGTCCAAATGGGGGAATATTCCCGACTGCTATAGTGCCAAATAGTTCCTGCTATATTACCCGCTACAGTGCTGCTACAGTTCCTGCTACAGTACCCCCCGGAAATTATCCTCGTCTTGGAATTGATCTCGGGTCTCCTGGATGCACTAAAGGAGTCCTCACCAACTTGTTTGAGGCTCATGTGCCTTTATTTTCCAACCTTAATATGATTTTCTGTAGCTTATGACTTTCTATCAAAACCCCAATCTGATGAATCGTATTTAGTGACTCATGCTGATGCATTGAGTCTGATGGGTTGTTTAATTTGTCAACTTTGAAAACACCCTTATTTTATCAATATTTCCATAAACTTTCCACCAGGTTAGTTTCTTACATACTTTACTCGCTTTATTCAAAACCCTGATATGATGAATTATATTTAGTGAATCATGCTGATAGACTAAGTCTGATGGGTGGTTATGATTCTCAACTTTGAAAACACACTTCTTTTATCAGTATTTCCATCACTTTCTTACTAGGTAAGTTTATTACTTTACTCTCTATTACATTTTCCATATATTGATATATTGACTACAAATACAACCAAAATAAAAATTGGTCCTAACAATCTCCCACTTTGTGTTTGTTGTCAATACCCACTTCATAAAAATATTAGTTATTTTATTTTCTCACCTTTTCTTCTCCTCATTCCTTTATTTCACCGTCTATTTCTTATCTCTCAAGATTATTTTTATCTCCCCCTTATTGACAATCAAATTTAAAGGGTCCATCATGAAAATTTTCCCCCTTATTGACAAATGATCTTATTTCTAAGGGTTGAAACTTTTCATCTCAAAAGTTTGAAACATTTTTTTGGATAACATAAGTATCACATGAGTCTCTTAATAAAGAGACTTTAACCAAAAAACTCCTAGCATACATGGGTGAATTTAGTGTAGAAAAAAATTGTGTATAATCAATGTTATCAATGTTATCCGTAACACAAATTTCATGTAATACATTTTCATGTTTATTTCAACATTCTTATTTCTGGGAAACTTTTGAAAAAAAAAGGATAAAAGTAACACGTACCCATATCAAAAAAAAATATCAAAAAGTTCATGTGTATAAAAACAAATTAAAAAATAATAACCTTATTACTTTCTTTTGAAATAAGAGTAATAAAATCAATTATAATCTTCTTTACTTTAAATCCTTCAATTCTCTATAAGTTAGTAAAAATAAAAACATTTTGGGAATAAGGAGGAACCTCATAGTTTCTCAAAAGTAACATTCAGACTGAAATTCCTCTCTTAGTCTTGTCTTTTTATTCTTCTTCTTATATTTTTCATTAGATTCATTTTCTTCTTTTTGTTCACCCTTCCCAAAAAAATTTCCATGTTTCTTTTCATCAGTAGAATCTTCTGATAAGGATGTAAATTTATTTTCCCTTTTATTAACCTTTTTGTTAAAATGGGTTTGTAACAATTATTTTATTCCATCATATTTTTCTGAAAGGATAGTCAAGAAGATTTTATTAACATTCCCTTATTTCTTATATATCTTACATATTTTCTGAATTTTTAAACCACAATTGTTTGATATATTTTTATAAACATATGTAACATCTTCAGAAACATTTTTCATTATCTTTTCTTCAACTGATTTTTGTACTTATTTTAGCTTTCTATCCATGTAAATGTTTTCTATCCAAATAAATAAGCACTCCTTTTCAAATTTAGCATGTTTTTCTTCCTCCACTTTCTTAATATAATCATCTTTACTCATCTTTTGAGTTTCCATTTTTGGTTCTACATAATTTTTTATAAAACTTTGATATTATTTTATCATAAAATATCCCCCTTGATTCATACTTATTTCATGGAAAAGACATGTTGTACCAACATGAATAATATTTGTGTATGAAAATTCCACAACACCAGCAATGAACTCTAAATCTTGGTCTTTTGAAATTAGAGTAAAACTAATTATAACATTATTGTTGTTGTTTCTCCCCAAAATCATGAACCACTTTTCTTAGGTTGATAATTTATTGAGGAGTTCATATCTTTATTGGTGAAATATTTTTTCTCACAAACCTTCTTTTGTAAGCATTTATTTTGTGCTTATTTATAAGTTTTACCTTTAACATAAACTTCCTTGGGTGTATTTTTCTCTCATATTTATTATCTCACTTTTTGTTGTAAGAATAATTGATCGTGTTTCTAAAAAATCCTCTTCTTTCTCATCCAAAATAACTTTTATAATGTCTATAATATTTCTGGATTCATTAATATTTAGATTTTTTTTGTTTATTTTCTTTAACAAGTGTATATTCTTTTAGGTTGAGGTTCTCATTTCCAGTTTATCTTTCTTCATATCTTTTTATTTTTCTTTCAAGATCATGAATTTTCACATTTTATGATCTAATAAAATTTATATTTGTCTCTTCTTTCTTCATCTGGTCATTATTATTAGAAATTATTCTTTCAACATCCTTTTTCATCTTATTTATTTCATTATTGATTTTATTATTATGCTCAATTTCTTTTTCCAAATTATCTTTGAGAATCCATTCTATTTATGTAATTTCTCTATCACTATCATCATTTTCTGATTAATTAATTTCATTTCTAACATGAGAAATAAAGTTAATTTGATTATTAGATTCATCATTGGATGAGGAATCATCCTTCTTTCTTCTATTTAGGTAACATTTATTCTTCTTTTCATAAGTAAATATTTCCTTATGTTTTATCCACTTTTGTTTCCAAAATTTATCATCATCTTCCTTGGACTCATATTATTTAATTTTCTTCCAAGGAAAATTCGGTGAAAAATGTTCTTTCCCTTTATAATTAAAACATTTGAGTGGTTTAATTTCCTATTTTCCCTTATTATATTTCTTATAAAGGGGGTAAAAAAATTATTTAAATATTTAGTTTCTTCCTCTACTTCCAAATCACTTGATTCTTCTTAATTTATTTGTCTTTGTTTTTCCCTTTTAACAAATATTTAAAGTCCATTTCTTGATCAACCTTTTATTTCCTTTTCATTACCTTCTCTATTCTCATTTTATAAGTAACAAGAGTACTATATAGATCATCCAAAGATAGAGTTTTAGGATATTTATCTTCCAAATATGAAACTTTGTTATAAAAAATATTAAGAATAATTCTCAAGATATTTTCAACAATAGTTCATTCTTTCAACTTCCTACCAAGACAAAATATAAATATCCTAACAATATCATTCAGTCTTGTAAAGAAGTAACCAATAGATTCATACTCAACCATTTTCATATATTCATACTCTGGCCTCCATAGTTGTAACTTTTCCTTCTTGGCATTTATATATCCTTCATAAATGTTCTTCAACTTATCTTAGATACCTTTAGTAGTTCCAAATCCCTTTACTCTAAGAAACTCAATTTCAGTTAATGATAAGAGTATATAATTTTTATATCTTCCATCATTCTCAAGATTTTTCTTATCAGTAGTAGTAATAGGATCATTCTCAATACAAGGAGTAAATCCATTTGTAGTATCTTCTATAACATTATAACCAAGAGACATAAGATATTGAAGAATCCAATCATTTTTGATATGATAGTTTTTACCATTGAAAAATGGAATTCCCTTATAGTTAATGGAATTGAAATTATTCATTCATAGAGATGGATCTTTCCAAGGCACTTCCTATGATACCAATTTTTGTTCCCAAATAAGATTGAGAATACTAAGAGGGGGTGAATCAGTGGTTCTTTTTTCTTTTATAAGAATGTTTCTTAACTTCATTAATAAATTTTTTTAATCATTGAAACTTATTAAAGTTATGATACACTCAAATATAACTTTTAAACCTCACCTTTAATATGAAAAAAATATAAATAGAAGGTAACAGATGATATTTACAAGGTTCAGTAAAAATATATACTCCTTTCCATGTTGGATATTCCCACCAATATGGATTATTTTACTATCATATTTATGGAATACTAAAGAAAAGAGAATTGAAAATTCTATAATCCTAATAGAAAATTTTATACTATAGTTGGTTATACCCCCCCCCCCCCCCCCCACTATCCTTTTTAGTATCTACTTTCCCATAGCTGGTTATACACCCCAGCAAGGAAAGCTTTTTCAGCAACTGGTAAGTATCCATAGTTATAATATTCACTTTACTTTCTTTTCTGATCCACTTTAGAAATTCATCACATACTCCACAAGTAATCTAAATCAAATTTTACTTTCATACAATCTTCAAGAACTTCAACAATTCTATAAGGTACTTGTTGGTCTTGAAACATTATCCAAAAAAAATTGATTTGCCTCAGTCTGGTAACATTTTTCTGATAGTCTCTATCTGATTGGATTAAATCTCATTATACTTCTGATGTTATTTATTCAACTAAGTAAAAACTCAATTGGAAGCTCACAATTCATATGTCTAATGAAATTTGTTCTGATGAACCTTTCTCCAATGGATTTTTCTCTGATGGGCTCACTCTGATGGACTTTCTCTGATGAAACTTCATCTTTTAGAACTTACTCCTTTGATCAGATTGAACCTCACTCTGATAATATTCCTTAGTTTCAAATTGAAAAAAAAAATCTGCTTGGGAACTTAATACCTATTCCATAATTATCAAAGCTCTAGAGAATGTGAATAGTTCAAGTTTGTGAAATAAAAATGCAATGTTCTCTCCTTTAATAGGCACCATATAATGGAAAAGATGAGAAAACTAATTGTACTTCCTGCTCAATGAAATTTACAATTCCTAAATTTCTCATTCATTTTATTTTTCATATTTGACTTCTTAAACTCTTATAAATACTTCAAGGTACTTCTCGAATCTTTTTGAATCTACTCAAAACTTCATAATTCTTCAAGTTTACAAAAAAATATTCCATCTAATTATTCAGTCTAAAACTTCATTATGGTTATCCATTATGATTAAAACATATTCAAAACTGAAGATATCCCATTAAAATGACCTCTTGTAAACAATAAAATTATTCTCATACAAACACTCTATATCAACTAAAAAGAACTTGTTAAGTCATTGAAAATACTAAAACATTTTAGTTTTTATTTTTTTGCAAAAGTATTTTCCACTTCTAAAGATTTAATACTCCTTAGAAATTATCTAAGAACAACATCCAACTCTCTTGAAAATACATTTTCAGCATTACACATTTTCTTTTTTTTCTTCAAACAGATGATCCTTCATATGATGAAGTTAATAATTTTATTAATGCATCGGTGTTAGCAAGTGTATGATGGATCGGTCTATGGTTCATTTTGATAGATCGGTATCAAGAATTCTTTGATGAATCTGAATCAATTTTTGTCTGATGAGTTGGAACCACTTCTCAAAAAACAATCACTACTTTTTTTATTTTTCTCTTGAACTAACCCTAATACAATTCAACCTAATGAAAATGTTTAACTACGTTATTTATTTTCATCTAGTTGATTAGTCTCCAAATCCTTCTGACGGAACTTTGTTTTCATCAATTCAAGCTTTCTAAAACATTCTACCACTAATAAAAAAAGGATTAAAACAGTATAAAATGAATTAGTTTCAAAATCCATTATGATGGACCAGCTCTGTAAATGAATTATTTTCTTAAGTATGTTCAATCTTCAAGCCTTATGATATTTTCAGATCGATGATTCTCATACTACTGATCTTCATTCTTCTAAGTTCGATGCTCTTAACATTGATGAGCAGCATCCAGAATACTTCACATCCTATTATCCTTTCTTTTACAAACATCAAATCGTATCATGACTTCCTCATGGCTTTGAGAACATTTAATATTAGAATAGAATAGTTTAGATTGCATTGGAAAGTATTATATCTTCCCATAATTCTTGTATCTTCTTTCTTTTCCAACCTCAATACAATTTTCAATAGCTTCTGACTTTCTATCAAAACCCCAATCCAATGAATCATATTCAGCAACTCAGGTCAATGGACTGAGTCTAATCAGTGGTTTTTATTTACAAATTTTCAAACACCCTTATTTTATCTAGATTTCCATCACCTCCTAACCGGGTAAGTTTCTTACTTAATTTACTCACATTCTTCAAAACCCAAATCTGATAAATCATATTCAGTGACTCATGCCGGTGGATTGAGTCTAATGGGTGGTTCTGATTGTAAACATTTCAAACACCCCTATTTTATATGGATTTTCATCACCTTTTTACCAGTTAATTTTCTTACTTTACTAAATTTCTTCAACATTTTCCATATATTGATATATTGATAGAAAATTAAACCAAAACACAACTTGGGCTTAACACTTACTATAACTTCACCCTTTCGATAAAAATATCTCAATAGATGATACTTCTGGAGTATATGATTTGTCTATTGGTGTGACCTTATCTCTTTTTCAAGATCCACCACTATAGTATTATCATAAAAAAATGTGATATCATATTTACTGCTAGGTACCATATCAAGATCCTGGTCAAAGTTTTGTATCCAAATAGATTCCTTAGCTACATCATAAGACACTATATACTTGGAATCCATTGTAGAATTAGTGAAAATTGGATCCTTTGAACTCTTCTAGATCATAGCTCCTCTGTTGAGATAGAAAAATATCCTGACTATGACTTCAGATCGTTATGATCTTTTGAAAACTAGCATCAGTATAACCCCTGATGACCATCTCCTCATCTCCTCCATACACTAAAAAACTTATCATTAGATCTTCTCAGATACATGAAGATATTCTTAATAGCAGACCAATGTTGTTATCTAGGATTATCTTGATATATTCCTACCATTTTCAATGCATAAGTAACATCAATGGAATAGATGATTGATCCTATCACCAAAGAATATGGGATCTAACTCATTCTCTCTTTCTCATGTTATGTCGGAGGACACATTTTCATAGAAATATGTAAACCATGTGACACTAGAACCAATCTTCTATTGTATTTTTCCATACTAAATTTCATTAGTATTTGGTCAATTTATTTACTTTGAATTAGTACAATTAGCCTCTTGGATCTATCATGAATGATCTTTATCCCTTGAATATAGGTTGATTCACCTAATTCCTTCATATAGAAACACTTGTTTAACTAGTATTTAACACACTATAATATGAGTATGTAGTTTCCAATAAGTAATATGTCATAAAAATATATTACTATAATAATGAACATATTCCCATTAAACATATTGTAAACACATGGCTCACATTTATTCTTAATAAAACCAAATTCTTTTATAGCATCATCAAATAAAATGTTCTATGACCTGGATGCTTGCTTAAATCTATGAATGGATATCTACAACTTGAAAATATTTTTGGAATCACATAGAATTACACAACATTTTTTTTGTATCATATAGATTTCTTTATGAAGGTTCCCATTAAGGAATACAGTTTTGAAATCCATCTTCCAAATTTCATAGTCATGGTAAGATTTTATATCAAGTAAAATTCTGATGGATTTAAACATTAAATTTTTTGAAATTTTTTCATCATAGTCAATTAATTTAGGTTATTTAAACCCTTTATCTACTAGTCATTATTTATAGGTATTTACTTTACCTTATATATCTTGTTTTATCTTGAATACCCATTTGCACCTTGTGGGTTTTACATTAACTGGCACATCGACTAGAACCCAAACTTGGTTCTAATACATGGAATCCATTTCATAATTCATGGATTCATTCTATATTGTAGCTTTTGATCTCTTTACTTCCTATTTGTAGGAGGGAGGTTTGTGATTTTCAACCAATAATGAGTCACCATCTTTGGTGACTAGAAAACCATACCTCTCTAGTTATCTTACCTCTCTTATTCTCCTACACAGTACTTGTGTTTCTGGAACTACTTCTTCCATGGGGACCTATGGATTCTATTACTATACCAAATCTTGTGCCTCTTGAGCATAAAATTCATAAAAATAAATATTTATCCCACCATCCCTTTTGAGTATGTGTTTTCTCTCAATAAATATGGCTTTTTTGGTGATAGTCACTTTATTTTTTGAGGGGTTGTATAGGTAGTATCCATTTTTTTCCTTAGGATACCCTATAAAGATACAAATTATGACATGGGGTGTCAGTTTATTTCTTGAAAAGGCCTTAAAAAATTCCTCACAACCCCATATACATGTATGTGACAAAATGGGTTTCTTTTCACTCCATAACTCAAAAAGAAAACCATTTTTTTCTTAAGCTGATACACAGTTTAATTTATATACTGTAGTTTGTAATGAATATCCCCAAAAGGATAATGGAAGATTTGTATGACTCATCATCGACCATACCATGTCTAAAAAGGTACGATTCCTCATTTCACCAACACCATTACACTATGTTGTATAAGGTGGAGTGATTTGAGATAGAATCCCAAACTTCTATAAAAAATGATAAACTCTTGATTAAGATATTCACCACCTCAATCTAATCGAAGCTTGTTTATCTCCTATCCAAGTTGATTCTATACTTTATTATTGAATTATTTGAATTTCTAAAATGACTTGGAATTATACCTCATCAATTAGACATAAATATATCTACTCGAGTCATCAGTAAATGTTATAAAGTAGAAATACCCACCTCTAGATTCTACTGGAAATGGTCTACACACAACATTTTGAACCAATACTAGAAGCTTTGTGGCTCTTTAACCCTGTACACCGAATAGTGGTTTAGTCATTTTTTCTTGTAAACAAGCATGAAATATTTTAAATGGTTTTATCTCAAAAGAGTCTAAATAACCAACTTGACAGAGCTTTATCAAATTCTTCTCATTTACGAGACCAAGATGAGGTTTCCATAGTTACATGTTATATGATTCATGTGAATATGATTCTTCATCAATTTCTAATACTTGGTTTTCATAATTAAATACATAAAGACCACTATTTAAATGTTACATACCATAACATATGTTGTATTTAAAAAAGAAACAACTTTTATTTCCAAACATGAAAATAAAACCATCTGCATCTAGGCATGATTCAAAAATTATGTTCTTAGTAACTATTGGTACATAATAATAATCCTTTAAAACCAAAATAAATCTTTTTGGAAATGAAAATTGGTAGTCTCCAATGGCTAGAGCAGCTATCCCCACACCATTGGAAGCTTGCAGATCTACCTCTCCTCTAGTAATCTTTTTGAATCTACTTGCTACTTGTATTTGGATATAGATGTGAACACAACAAACTATATTTAATACCCATTATATAGATATTGAAATATTACACTCAATAACTAATGTACATGTAGCTTCCCTTATATTTTGGGTACAGTTATTTTTCTAGTGGCCTTTATTTCCACATGTAAAACATATTTCCTCCTTTTCCTCTCCCTTCCTTTGGATCTTCTTTTTCTTAGAAGGATAGTGCTTAGGAGATTTAGACTTATTATGATTCTTGGGTCCCTTCTCCTTGTTCTTTCTTTTCTTATTCACCATAAGGACCATAGTTTTTTCATACCCCATGTCCTTATCCACTTATAGAATCAAAGTAATAAGTTCTAAAAAAATATTCTCATTATTTATCATATTATAATTAATAATAAAACTATATATGGTCTTGGGTGGTGATGAAATTATGATATATGTGCACAACTCATCTAGGAATTTAATCCCTAAGATGTCTAAGCATTCAATATAGCCAATAATCTTGACTATATGAGTCCAATATGGTGTAGACACTCTAAGATTAATAGTAAACAAATCATTGTAGATCACGTATCTCTCTTGTCTTTCCATATCTTTATAGAGATCCCAAAGGTGTGACATCATTATATACACATCCCTATCCTCATGTTGCTTAAAAATATCATTGAACATGGATGATAGAATGAAACACTAAATATATGTAGCATCATTCAAATTTTTCTCATAGAGAGGTAACTCTTCATCTCTAGCCTTATTTCTAGGTGTTTTGGGAATTGGTTCTTCTAGTACATACAATTTCCTTTCATGGCATTGGATAATGTGTAATCTCTCTTTCCACTCTTAGAAATTTTTTCCTATGAGATGGTTATCCTTATTAAGTATGGATCATAGTGATATGTTTGACGTTTTTTTATTATTATTTCTAAAAATAACATGAGTTATATTTTAGTACATTATCTAATAAAATTTAGACAAATAAATAAATATTATATTTATTAATCTCACGCTATTTTATTGAAACCCAATATCTCTTACCATTGGATTTGGAATATCCTAGTGATTGGACATTATAGTGTCAAGGATCCATATTACCCTTCTCCTAACCCCAACTTTGGTTAGTAAAAAACTTGAATGGTTTTAGGTAGGCATTCCAAATGCCAACTTCATTAACTCACAGTTCCTTGATCTGTTGAGTGGACTCCCTAATCCTAAAATCCTTAAATCAAATTTCCTCAACCCTTTCCTCTCAGTTACACCAAAACCTACTTTGGTAGTCAACCCTTTATGTGAACTAAGTTAATTCAACCCAAAACTTCATGTTATAATTCTCTGATAATTGAAATCACCCCAACTTTGTCTTGTCAAGCACTTTGGACTATATTTTTATTTTAACGGAAGTAGTGTAAGGCTATACCAACTTAATATATATTATTTAGGGATTTTATTATTTATGCATAAATTTACAATTATTATCTTTATCACATTATTTTTAATATTAAGTGTATTTACTTAGTGGTTAACTATGTCCTAGATAATATTTACACATAATCCAATTTATTTTAGTTATATCTTGTATGATTTTTATTTCATTAATTCACATGATCATAAAAAACATCCATAATGAAATTACCATAAAGCTTGAAAAAAAATAATAAAGTGGTATGATCATGAGATTTTACTAATGGTTAGTTTATCTAGTGGTTTAAAAAACTAACATTTGACCTAGGAGAAAAACACCTTGAATCAATTTAGTTTTGTGTTATAACTTTTCACCAATCCACATATGTATCTCTCTTGGATTGGTTTCACCTCAGCTCCAAACTTGAACAACCTCCACTAGATTGGGAGCTCCATCCATTACATATGATTTTACTCACACATAGGTGAGGGTAAAATGGTTTACATAAAAGAAATCATGGGCACACATTCCATTACATAATTAGAGGAGCGAAGGTACACAATACAACAATTTAATTTAATAATAAATTAAATTAAACCAATCACATAAAAAGGTTTGGTCTATTCTCATGATCATCCAAGTGCATGCAATAAATTAATAATTTAATAAAAATTGTATTAAATTATTAATAATTCTTATTTAAGATAAATCATGCTCAAATAAATTAATTATCATTATTAATTAATCCATTCTTTTATCTTAATTCTCATCCAAATTTCCTTGATACTCTCATCCATCTTAATTTTAAACAAATTAAATAAATTTATATAAAATTAACTATGTACATAAATGTACCTTAGAAGTAAAATAATGAAAACCTATCCAAATATACCCAACATTTATTATTCTTGTATATTGTTTAATCTTGTGACATATGGAATATATGACTTGTCACTTACTTTCATGACATGTACTATCAACTTAATAATTACATGATTTCATGATTTTTATGTAATGTGTTATGCTCCAATGCATGTATATTAATATTTGTAGTATGACTCATACATGATATGTAGATCTAAACATTACATATAAAATAAATAAACATTTATATACATATATATCCATCATATAGCAAGTCATATCAACTTAATGACCACATGTAAGCACATGTAAAAAAAATTTACACAGTATAATAAATTAATTTTAATTATGCATAATTTCATATAAGTATATAGTGTGTATGTATCTCACCTTATATATAAGGCACACACCTAGGGACTCGGCATGTAAACTAGACCTTAGAAAAATTGGAGTGCACAACGTTTACAAAGGGCTACACAACATGTGGTCTCTGAGTTACATGATCACTGGCCAGGTAGGACATGTATGGAAATACATGTCCCTTTTGTGACTTAAATGACTACACACCATGTATGTGGGCTACATGGAATGTACTTTGGATGACTGTGTGCCAGGATGGATCAGTTAACACGTATTGTAAGAAATTAAATGCATCGTGTGTATTTAATGTACATGGTTTGAATTAATTTTGAATTAATTCCTTGTGCATTTAACACTAGTACATAGTGTGTAACACCAGTTACATGACATATAATCTTGTGTTATATGTCCAGAATCCTCAACACCTCTAGATGATATCTTCAATTTTATTTCATTTATAAAATTAATTGATTTTATTAGATCTATGAGAAATGAAAGACAAAGAAGAGAATATCACAATTCAGAATAAAAGAACGATTAAAATTGAATTTAAATTTAAATTAAAAATTTTTAAATAGATGAACAATCTATAAATAATAAAAAATAATTATGTGTTTTCTCTGATACCACTTGAAGGTTTTGGTTGAAGCAGAAGCATGTGATGGGTTGAACCTAACTTTTCTTTTTTTCATGATCGATGTTAAATCCAAGATCTACATGACAATAAATATTATGATCAATGGAATTGAATCAAAGAAAATAGACAATGTATAAAACATAGAAACCAGATATAAGATCATCACATATTATTTATAATTAATTTAATCAATTAAATAATTACCTTTCATGAATTCTTTATTGATTGATGGATCTGAAAACATATATGCATTGTATGGTCATTGGGTTATAGGAATCAAGAGAATACTCTCTCTAGTTGTGACCCACACATGTTCCACAAATCTCTAAACATCACCATCGGAATCTCCAAGTGCTAACATGGCAGATCCTATCACTTCTATCATTCGCCTTTGATCACCATGAGAATCATTTCCAAAGAGTTCTCCTTGATCTCTCTATACATAATATTGGATGGTGGATTAAGATCTATCTCCATTCTCAGGAGCGTACTTGGAGAGGTATCTCTCTAGGGAATGAGAGGATTCTCTCTGGCTATTATTGTTCACAACACAAAAATGAATTGTTTAGCTTGTAAAAAGAATATATTTGGGTTTAAATACCACTAGGGTTTAGAAATAAATATTTTAAAAAGTTACGTTTAATATTTAATTAATCCCTTGCAGAACCCCATGTCTAAAATAATAATATTATTATTTTCTTTACATGTTATTAACTTTAGAATTAAATTAAATATTATTTAATAAAATTATATTTAATATATAATATTTCTCACCAAACCTAAAAAATAAATCCTTCATTACTCCTAAATATTTATTGGTACCTGAATAATGAAAATTTATTTAATAAATGAATGTCACTGCATTATTCTCCAATAAATAAATAAATATTATATTCACTAAACAGCAAATGAAAATTTATTAAATATTATGCTCACATAATATTCTCTCGAATTACTGGTGATAGAATATATATGATCAAGAATACATAAATTATTATTAAACCATGTACAAGAATAATATTTATTCAAATTGTTAAATAATAAATAATAATATATATTATTTAATTGAGATTCTTGAAACACTTAGTGTGT
Organism: Viscum album; assembly: GCA_963277665.1. Lineage (NCBI taxonomy): Eukaryota > Viridiplantae > Streptophyta > Magnoliopsida > Santalales > Viscaceae > Viscum > Viscum album. Next base: position 1,949,287,559 of record OY728125.1, read on the forward strand.
GACCCTCTAGGCCTCTTTCTCAGTGGCATTGTGTAAAGCAGCCTAAAGTCCAACGTTAGTGAAATAATTTAATTAGAAAATGGTATAATATCTCCTATGGACTCTCATTGTGTAATATAATCATTTTATCATGATATCTCTAATCAAGAAGGTTTTATGCTGGTTCCATCAACCTATGTGCTCGATGTCTATTTCTTTGAATTTTTAGAAATCAAACTTTCCCATAGAACATAATGGCCATGGATTTGTTAAGGATATATCATTTCCATCAAATGGAATGAGATATCATCTTCTATTAATGAACATAAGGGACAAATCCTTTCTCTCATTATTCATTAATGCAATATTCCTTGTGATTCACCCAATGTATCCTACCCTGGCACGAACATATGTCATCATGATTTTCATCCATACTTAAAATTAAGGGACTTATAATATTCATTAATAATAATATTAAATTCTAAGGATCAATACACACATCCATAGACAAGAACATCCAATTACACATATAAATGTGCATTTCCTACCGGTATATCTTGTTCTCATAATATCCTATTTTTTATATTACCAAGGGCATACACCCTTAGAAGATGCATCAAAGTCCTATGAGTCTCCACCCCTGATATACTGTATCATTTGTGTTCCTAAAATAATATCATCCAGCTATAGATCATATATTAAAGAATAGTGTCGTAGCACTTTCGGGTTCTCATCATAGTGGGGAACTCTTGTGGCCTTTTAGTGCGATAAATACTCTTAGGAAATTATCACATACTATGTTATAAAGAAGAACAATCATGTTGTGATAAGAAGATTATTAATATTCAACTCTATGAATATAGGTTATCATAAAGTATATATAAGTTAGTTCTAGGGTACCAAATCGAAATATTAAGATATTTTCAAACTGTTTTACATCCTATAACTAAGAAATTTTTAACCCACCATGAAATTATGTGAATTATTTCTTAAGAATCCTTAAATTAGTGGTTGGTTTTGTATTCTATCTATATACAATGATTAATGAATAAGATTCATTAGAGTAAACCTTATGTATGGATTAATTTCCTTCCCGTTTTGGTTCAAGTTTTAAAGGCATCTTCCTGGGTATCTTTGGAGTTTTGAGATATAGAATCAATTCTCCTTGGAATAATGAATGGGGTTGGACTTTTTTATTGAATTATCATGTAATCTAGTTATAATGGATATCCAGTTTTGTAATGTGTGAAACCACTTCTCATCAATTTTTTCCAACTCATTGATCCATTTCTAGGATTTCTCATCTTTAGAGAGCCTATTAAAGATAGCGACGTAGATTGAGGACAGTAATGCCTCGATGGGTAGGACTACCTATATTATATATACAATAAAATATGGGGATTATTTTGTATATATATGGGTTGTGGTGTGATAATCCCACAAAGAATTTAAGATTTTATCAAGCCATTATTTTTTTATCTTTTTCCATCATCTTTTGAAGGATATTTGATAGGTTCTTCTTGAAAGACTTTATCTATTTATTTTACATTTAAATGTATTGGGATGAGTGGTTGGAAAGGAAATTGTATTCCTAATAGAACCTTTTCAATTTAGAATATTATAAATTGGTGCCTTTATTCATCAGTATTATGTGAGGGACACCAAATATGGTAATGATTTTTTTCTTCATGGAATTAATAATAGCCTTTGTTTTGAATTATTTAAGGGATATAGATTTGTTGTATTTAGAAAATAATTTATGTTATTAAGGATTCACTTGAACTTCATGTATTTCTATGGGGGATATAGAATCATAAAATCCATATCCCATATGAAAAATAAACAAGAGTATTTAGTGGTATGAAACAACTCTAGAGGTGTATGGATAAAATTGGAATGTATATATAAAGCATGGAACTTTCAGGAGCACTCAATTTAGTCTTGTATAACCGATGGACAGAAGTATCCAGGACTATTTATTTGATGATAGATATTGGTTTCTAATTGTTGATCACCAAAAGTGTCTGCATAGACTTCCTGTATAATGGTGAGTGTCTCTCCTCAAATTCATCTAAGGATGACTGCATCAAATACTCATTTATAGATGTTTTTTTAGAATTTTGGTCTTCATAGAGGTTAATTTTTACTACCCACCAATGAATATATTCCTTCTTGGCTTATTTTAGTGGAATAATCCCTCTTTAGATGCAGTCTTCTATAGGGAACATTAATCCAGCAGCGTTAACAATTTTCCTAGATATCATCTCACCTTGGTCAGGGGTGAAACTAGTCTCATTTATTAATTCCATGTCATTTATGAAAAAAGGAGATACCACTCTATAGTGCAATATATGAATGAATATTCCATCCTATTTTGGATCTAATAAGGTTGTAGTTTCATTTCTCAATACATTGGCTTGGGTGTTCTACAAATGTGAGATATTATATAATGTTATATTAGATGGTAATTCTATCATCAAATCTCATACATAATTAAGTTGGAGGATTAATTCATCTTTCTTTATGATATATTCTCTATTAATCTGTTTTATCACCAACCCTAAATTAGATTTTATGTTCAATTGGTCCACTGGTATCTTCAGATCTATCTTTAAGCCTAAAATGAGGGCTTAGTATTCTACATCATTGTTAGTGCATCCTTATGATAGAAATATAGAATATATATGAAATACTTTGGTTGGGTAGACAAGTAAAATCCCCATTATAACATTTTTGAGCTTCATTTTATCCATCATTCATCATGTTGGTATTATATAAGTACCATCAAAGTACATCTACTATATATAGGGGGTGTCATGGATATAGAATTCCTTTTCCTTTAGGAGATCTATATATATTAGTGACTTTTATGGGACATGGTGCACTATGAGAAAATTAGTCAGTTTCTATCCTCTAGCTAACATCTAAGAGTGGAAACAGATTTCAAACTATTAAGAATGACCACCCATCATTCTAGATACCTATTTAATATTAGGTAACTAAGAATAAATTTGAGTGGGTCCATGTGAGAGATGATATAGACCATATGATACAGAAAGTAATGCCTCTGATTCTATATAGTGAAATTTAATGAGAGTTAATTCTCATCAATATCTAAGTATTAAGTTTTATTTTTTTAGTATATTTATGTTGAGATAATAGAGGTTTTTTTCTATTCCTGCATCATTATTCTAGGAAAGAAATATACTGAGTGATAACTCCATGGTTTCCACATAGATGATGGGAGGCTTCCCTTCCACTTGTGGGATCAACACTGAAATTCATAGAAGATACTTATTGAGATCATAAAAAAATATACAAATATTTATCCCATTCATAGGTTACTCTTATCTTCATAAATTTTATAAAGGGTATGCATTTATTGGTGATATTGTTAAGTAATAATCCCTTGGATTCCTCTCATCTCTCTTAGATTATAAGGTGAAGTTATATCAAGGATTTCTCTGGTCTTCTTAGGGTCTAATTCGATACCATGATGGAACACCACAAATCCAATAAATTTCCCTAAGGATACATCAAAAGAACATTTCAATGGGATTTTATTCAAGTTGTGTCATTGTATTTTGTTGAAAACTATTTCAAGATCAGCAATATGATCACAACACTATTGATACTAAACCAATAAATCATCCACATATAATTTTTAATTTTTCCCTGTAATGGGATTAAATATGAGATGCATGGTGATTTGATATGTAGTGATAGTATTCTTTAGGAAAAAGGTCACCACATGATAGCAATATACCCCTTGGCATGCCCTAAAAGCAATGCCTTCCTCATCATTGAGATCTATATAGATCTAGTTATAGTTGTAATACCAAACCATAGATAATAAGTCCTAGAATAAAATATTCAAATTGATCAAAAGTTCCATGATTGGGACTAGGAAATCATATTTTGGGAAGTACTGATTAACATCCCTGAAATCGATGTAGAATCATATTTTTATATTATTTTCTTGAAGGGTAAAATATTGGTGAGCTATTTAGGGTATTAAACTTCCAAAATAAATTTTGATTTTATGATCTTATCAACATTATCATCTACCTAGGTAGAAGAATCAAATTCACTATCATGACTACCTATTTAAATCCATAGTGGCCATCTGGAAAACACAAATGGTGGGTAGTCGTATTAGGATCCAAGTTGAGAATATCTATATAGTTCTGGACAAATACATAACAGTGTTGTTTGAGTAAGGATATATATGTGTCTTAATATTTTAGGGACATGGGGTCACTAACAAAAATGGGCCATAGATCCTTCTATATTCCAAAATTTACCTATCTAAGTTCATTAATGGTAGTAGATATTCCTTCCTTAAATGTTTTAAGGGAATATTTGAGATATTCTTATTCTTCCTCTTCTGCCTCAATGTTATTGGAAGTGAAAGATGAATTGAAATTTTAGTATCTATAATTTGATATACAGACATTTTATCTTTAGTAAATGATAAGGATTATTTAGATCCTGAGTGTCCTAATGCATGGGGAGAGGATGGGTCAGAATTTTGAGGCCTTAAAGATGATAAAAGGAAATTCTCAAATATCATGGATTCTAATTCAAGTTTATCTAGAATATTTTCACTTTCTCTTCACTATCATCTAAAGTATACGATAAAGGGGAATTCTCAATTCCTAAGGATGCTAATGGGGGAATCCAAAATATTTTTCACTTCTTCCTCACTATTATCCAAAATAGATGATGTGTTAGAATATTGAGATTCGAGAGATGTTGTGGGGCCATTATCAGGGCATGTAAATGATGAAGTGGAACACTTAGGTCCCATGTATGATGCTATAAAGGTGTTAACATTTCTTAAGAATTATAGAGAGTCTTTTTTATCAGGGGTGTGATTTTATTCATTGAAATCAAACCAATCGTCCATTTAGAAAGGTTCGATTGATGAAGACAATATTTTGAGAACTGAGACAAATGTTCCCAAACCTCTATCTTTGTATTATTTTCATATATGAATTGCATGAAATGATAACCTCCTGAATCAAGAGTTTTTTCCTTGATTTTATTGATGGAAAACATTTAGTCTTAACTGAGTTCACGCCATGGGTTGGCAAGGCTGACCACTAGATCACTTGTGGAATTTATCTTAATAGAATTTTATACCATCATTTTCTTCCCTTTCCTTATGTAAAACCCTCCATCTATTTATTGAGCATCACATGACATAAATTGGAAATTATCACCATACATAACCCATGTTTTTATATCAACAGGGTTCTTGAGGCACTGATAGTATCACAATGGTATCATTGTATGCTTATAGATCTAGGCCTACCTAGTAATATGTTGATGTCTATGTCTAGGAAAACCACCATTAATTTGGATTCTGATAATATATCACTAAACTGGGCTCTAAGTTTGATCCTCCTGATATACTTCTGTTCACTCTTGTTATATCCTTAAATGTTTATGTCAGAGGGATATAGTTTTATGTCACTATATCCCAAAAGTAAAAAGGTCTATAATTTTATGTTTTTTATCCCAAATACATTATAAATCATGGATCGATAGAAATTGGTATCCCCTAACTTGTAAGATATGTAAAAGGTCCTGATATTCCCCTGAATAGACATTTCATGGTCTTTTTTTGTAAAGTAGATGGACATGTATCATTTATAAAGAACATTCTTTTCATGATATGCTTCAACTACATCAAATTTGGATTAAAAATATTAATAGATTAAGAGGTAATCAATGAGGAATTATCTAAGTTCTATAGAGAGTAAAATATAATCCATAATATATATCTTGGATAGAACAAAATAAATCTACTTTGGGATATCATATTTCTAGACCAAGGGTCTATAATTCCTATCTAGAGGTAGTTCCTTAGCATGTGGATTTGAATTCATTACTAGCTATGTCATAGAATCCATAACTTGATTAAAATAAGGGGAATTTTCAAGGCTCATGGGTTGGGATGAAATAACCTTCATATGGTCTGATATCAATTGTAAAACTACACATTTTCAAGTCATCCCTTTAATATTATAGTGTCCAAGAAATCCATTGATGAGGATGGATCATATCTATACTTCTATTAGGACCATTAGAGGGATTTAATTTGGGTTTTTATAGGTTATATGGCCTCAATATAGATGTTTCATAAATGTTGAGGTCTATTTTGACCTCGCTAATTATTTCCTCTATGACCTCTTCCCCAATTATAGGTGTGGAACTCATTTCATATGAGTCCTCAACCTCACTAGCAAAGGGTTTTATCAAGTAGATCACATTGAAAAAAAAATATTGAAATTCTTCATCTAATGAGGATAATATTTGGTGGGATAGTTTCCAATGCCTTATATAATGGGATAGCTCCCATATTCCCAATGATAGAGGTAAAAATTCCAAAATTGTATAGACTATCTTGGGTTTTAGTGATGATTCATCCTTCTAAGTGTTATTTTCTAGTTATGATTATACTGAATTCTAAAGGACTAGGTAAATGAAGATATTGTCTTTTTTATCATATAAAGATCTAGGATGAAAACCATCTGGTTTAATTATTCCTTGAGCAAGGTAAGTTATCATTGGACTAGTTTTCTAGTCATCCAATAATTTATTTATTTTGAACATTTTTTCAAGACTTCATGTCATTCTCCTTCATCTAGTGGGGAAGAGAAAATATAAGTCACATATTCCAAGGTTTTTTGTAAATTAACTTACCCAAATTTAGTCATCTTATAGATTATATCCTTAAATATGAATAATTCTTAGTTATTTTTTCCCATAATAAACTAAAAGGGGAAATAATTATGGTGTTTTATAAGAAATATTTCATTAGGGTTTATGGTATCAAGAAACTTGTGAAAGTTTTTTTCTATGGTAGTGATAAAGTACCCCAGTAATTGTTCTATTCGGAAAAAATAAAATTAATTCTTATGATCCTTGAATAGAGGTAAACTATACTTCTTGTTACCATATTAATGAGGATGTTATCACTAATTTTGTTTTGGGGTAATCCCCATGGGATATTTTACATACATAGTTTCATAAGAATGTATTGGAATTGGCTTGAGAATAATGGTTGAAACCTACTCTATATAAGGCTTTTTTCTCAGTGCTAATAATGTTGGATGTGACTTGGACATGAAAAATCATATGGAATCCGCTAAGAATTGTATGATTACTGAAAAATCAAGAAAAACACTAGGATATTTCAATGGAATTAACAATATATGTTATTCATCATGGATATTATCTATGTAGAACTCCAACAGTTTCTCTTGAGGGAAATTTATGTTTAAGGAATAGTCCAATACCATCCAAATTAAGATGAATTATAAAACCCTATCATTTTCAAACTGTTTTCAACATGAGAGTTTAAGGATAGTTTTCTTATTTATCATTAAGATGAATTGATAGATGAATTTTCATTATAGATCTTCCTAGTTGGTAAAAGTCCTATAAAGAAGATTGTTATACCAAACAAATGTTGGTCCTTTTAGGGTCTAGACAAAGCATCTAAGATTTTCTGCTTCTATTTTCAAAAAAATTACCGTCATGGGACCACATAAATACATGAAGTGTGTCAAGTGATTATCTAGGTCTCTTATTCTATTGAAAATGGGAAAAGTAGGATTACTAAAATTATGTGGTGGTGGAGTATCATCCACCTTATAAAGGTACAGAGTATTTTTTGGATTTAACAACACGCATCACCCCTTTATGGATTCCATTTGGGTAGTGAGAGAATCAATCGAGTTAAGGATATCTAGTGAAAAAATCACATGGTATGATTCCCTAATAGGATCTATAGGTAGAGCCTAATATGGTTGACTTTCCTGTACAAAATATCAATATCCTATTTGATTCAACTTCAAGTCACTTACCTAAAATGGCATTTGATATTCAAATTGAGGAAAGTCTTGATATTATTTATTCATTGAGTTAAGGTAAACTGATATTCTAAAATCATACCTAGTTTTATTTAATTTTTATTTTAAATTTTAATTTCAATATTTTGGTTTTATTTCTTAAATCTATATTGGGTTCCCACTTATTTATATAAAAGTGGATATTTTGAAAAGAGGGAAAAAATTATATTAGGCATTGGTCTCCACCATGGAATTATACTCAGTATAAATCTTTCCTATGGGTAGTTTTATGTTGAGTCACCTCAACTCCATGAGTTCATTTTCATATCAGGTGAACCTATATTTAATGGAAAAATGCTTAACTTCTTAGAGAAATAGTTGATTCATGGATATAGATACACATTTCCCTTTATCTTTGGATAAATTATCCAGAATAAGTGTTATCTAATAATTTTATGGGGTTCGAATATTTTGATCTTGTCTCATGTTTTGGGTGCACACAGCTTCTTCATCAGTGTGGACTATGTCATAGGTGTATGCCTCATTATCATGTCCTTCGATGTCATGGTTGTTATCAAAGTTATTCATGATGATGAAACTAGTGAAATTTACAGATTCATAGGGTATAGTAGGAATAATTTTCTTATCCACCTCAAAGTTGTAAGGGGATTCATTTCTCTCAGAATATCTTCCATGGGTTGGGTTATGACCTTTAAATTTTCCTCCTTAGCAGGTAGTTTTGTATTGTGGCCCTTGTGAGACTTTGGTTTGCCTCCTCAATAGATGGTGACCTAGAGGTAATCTCCAGTGACTTTCATTGAGTGCTCTCCTATTGAAGGATTCAGTTCTCAGAAGAGTAAGAACTATGTGGTTTTCCCTTCTCATGGAACTTCTCCCGTCCTTAAGAAGACTAATTTCCTAGATATAGGGGGGAGGTGATATAAATTCCCCTATACCTATCATCTAGTGTTGAATTGGTTTTTCCACCATCATGTCCTAGATTTTTGGTGGATTTTATTATTAGTGGAATGGTGGTAGTGGTAAAAAGGACACCAGCCCTACAAGATAGGATTTTTTATATAATGATAAAGAGGTAGAGAATATCTGAACCTTCTTTCTATTTTGAGCCTTTACCCAAAAATTTATTAGATGTAGTGCCTTTCCTGGATAATATTTTTCACTAATGAGGCATTCTATATGGTTATAGGCTTTATTTTACTCAAATAGAACATCTGGTTAACTTTCTTGGATAATTGATGCAAGAGAATATCACTAGCCTTCTCCCATCAAGTACATCTTTTATAGTACTTATGAGTGGCTAGGAATTGTTGGATAACCCAACTAGAATATGTGGGTCTGGGATCTGAGTTTTTATTGGAATACATAACATTACATGTCGTACTCCCTGATAAAATGGATTGTCCAGTGAATGGGGTGAAGTGTGAGGCTCTATATTCTCCCAATCCTCTAATATATATATCATATGGATCATCTGTGACTATCAGGTGTAGCACCTTCATGCTACTGAGACATTATCATTGGAGGTCCCTGTATTTCCTTCATAACTTTTCTTTTCATATAATTGTGAGGGATAATAAGTTCATTTGGTAGTAGATCTTACTTATTTCCATTACATGGTTGTCATCCAACCCTAAAAAATTGATTTTTCTTCAGATAGTGGATAGTTTTCCACATATCTAAACATAGACAATATATTCATTCCTATTCCAATGTCTCCAGAATGTCATACTCTAGGGTGTTCATGGGCCAAAATATAATAGGTATATTTTACTCATCCATCTATTTCTATATTACTATGACATTATCCTTATCCTCAGAAATAGATTCATCCATTTTATCTAACGAGAGTTTTCATATTTAAACAACCTTATCAAGGGTAGTGTGATCACTAGTAACTTCCTAGATTGTATTAGATAATAAAAAATCTAGGGGATGTGTGTACATTGACTGTCGCTCCAATTTTTTTTGGATAAGATTTTTTCATCCAGTGATGAGGTTCTTGGTGTGGTTGGCCTCAAAATCTTGAGTTCCTCTTGATGTGAGGAAAATATCAGAGTGAATTTGATAAAGGGAGGAACTTCTTACTGAGATAGGATTTCCCTATAGAGAGGACCATTTTAGTGAATTCCATGGGAAGGAATTCCATGATCACCTTCATATTCACCATTATGGGAAGGATTTATACTCTAGATTTATGTCTATCTATAGGGATGATTTCTACAACATATACCCTAGGTAGGACTTCTAGGGTGTGTAGTCTAGTTTTAACAAGTAAGGCCCTTGTGGATATCAACTATTAATTGGTTGGAAAGGGGATAACCTTCTAATATATTTTTTATCATGTTATGGGGAGGAACTCCACAACTTATACCATAGGGATGGCCTTCATGACTAATCGGTATATTATCATTGGGAGGACCACCATAATTTTCAATGTTTGTGCCTTGGGAAGGAACTTTGTGGCTATTTTTTCTTTCTATCATTGAGGAAGATTCAACAGGTTTTTTCTGCTATAGAAATTTGAAGAAGAGACTCAAAATTTTCAACATTGATTAGGATAACAATATGAGAATTCTCTTAGGATATATAATTCCTTTTATGAGACCTCATGGATCTTCATGATTAGGAAACTGGGATTGGAACCTCAATCCAAACTGGAGTCACATGGTTTAGAAAACAACTATCATGCATGGGAACCTTGCAAGGTCACTTCCTTTTAGTCATAAAAATATGTCAATGGTTCTCTTGGGAGGTTTTTAGAATATTTTAGTGTACCTATAAAGCATTGAAAAGAGTGGGTATATCATCTAACTTTTGGTATTCATTCACTTTCATAATATGTTGATGGGATTCCTAGTTCAAGGTGAGATTATGAGCCTCTTTCTCAATAGGTGTCACTAGAATATGTCGATGATCTTCCTACATGTGGGAAGAAATATGAGTTTGACCTAATGTAATTATCATAACTTTTTTTTGATTTTTGTAGGGTGGTATAAGGAATATAATCCTACTCCTTAGTGACTAGTGAGGTGTGATGGGGAGCTCTTAGGTTATTGGAAGGGATATAAACATACTTTAAAGTGGTAGTCGAGAACTAGTAGTGAACTCTAATAAGAATAGGGATATTATCCCAATCCTAATTTCAATTCCTCACTAGGATATATCAATGGTCCTCCTAGATAGGTGTGGGAATATTATTCTACTCCAAATTAGCCTATAGGATACACCAATGAGTTGCTTCAATGTTAGATGGATAAAGATTATGGAAATTCATCCTAGTGGTCACCAAAATATATTTACGATCACATTACACTACTACTATGATGTTTTGGTATATTTTAAATATTTGTTTAAGGATATAAGTCAAATAATCTATTTTTTATTGGTTATACTGATGGGATTCTTCTATATGAATGAGGATATAAGCTTTCACTTCAGTGGGAATAGGGATATGTTATCACTTCAATCCACAAATTTTTATTAAAATTTTTCAATGGTCTTAAATTGTGGGAGAAATAATATAGTCTCTCTTTCTATGCATCATTATAATATACCTATATTCTTCCTTTGATTCTTCCAGAATATGCTGGTAGGATTTTTGATTGTGGGTAGGAATATTGACCTTCTCTTCAATGGCTATCAAATTATGATGACAAACCCCATAAATGGGAATAGAGACATAGGCCCACTCCCTAACTTCCATGTTCTTATATCCATAGGGGGGGACTCCTATTGGGTTCCTTGTTCTGATTGACTAGGGTCAGGATATCCTGTTAAGAATATTCAAATGATTCATAATGAGTGAGGACTAAGTGGAATTTGTTGTGTTGACAATCAAAAGGATCCCTCCTAGGTGTATCTTAGAATATAATGAGGATAATTTTTTCTTCCTTATCTATATACATTAAATAAGGGTGGTAGGGATTTAATTACTCCAAAAAATAGGATTTTGAAGTTATTGGAGGTGTTTGTAGAAGCCACATGATTCTCTATGACCCATCATTGATTGGACGGTTATCAAGGTTTTACCTCCTAGAGGATTTCACAAGCTACCTCTAAGTTTAGGATATATATATTGAAATGTTACTCTCATATTAGCTCATTCATCACCCAGAACTGGAGTCACAGCATTGGTGACAACATCCTCCTAGTTGGTGAGGCTACAACCTTCAAGGTGGATGAGGTGTATGTATATCACTTTGGTGGTTCCATTTATTTAGATCAAAGGGAGTTTTTAGAAGGGTTTTAAAGTCTTGAAGGGATTAAAAAACAAAAATATGAAAACTCTCCATTTTAGTATAAAATGGAAAGCATGCTCAATCAATCAATTCCATGGTTAAGGTTTCATATAAATTTCATCATTTTGTCTCCATAAAAACCCTATTGTTCCTTTCACTATAGAATTTTGAGTCATTGTGAGCCTACATTCTAAAGGTAGGTTACCACTAGGACTTTACCAGCGAAACTGTAGAATGTGTGTTGGTTGAGAAGATGGAAATTTAGTCTCATACCACTATTTAGAGGGAATTATTAACAACTCTAGTAATTTTTTATATATTTCATATATGGCCATGAATACTTCCCAAATTTCAATGTAAGACTAGTTACCACTGTGAAAGTGATTGGATTGAAATCATACATTTATGGGAACATATATATGTATTCTATGTTCTCCATATTTCCCTTGTTAATTCATTATGTTTTTGTTTAAATCCACATAAATGGGAACTCTTGGATTTATCTTCATCTAGGTAGAAATTGAGATTTGTGGAGTTGGGATCAAGCCCATGATAAGGGATTAATATGTATCCTGGTGAAGGGAATCAAAACCCACATAGTTCAGTTCCACTTAATGGGGTATATCTCACCTTTTAAGGTCATGTGAAAAGGACCATCATGGGAAGTTTTATAGTTGTGTAGACATGACCTATTATAATAAGTTTAAAGTCATTCTAGGTAAACTATAATGAAATATGTTCCTAGTAATGGTTGGTGTGGGACTTACACATGAGAGTCCCTTTCTGATTGAATTCAAAAGGAATATATCCCAATGAGGATGGTTTTGATTCATAGGGAATATGGCCCTGTGATACATATGGTTAGTTTGAATAGTAGAGACATGTCCCACCAAGTAGGACATGGCCTCATCAAAAATATGGGCCAGTGAGAATGGTTTCTAGGGAATATGGATCAACTAAATGGATGTCAGGGATCTTGGGGAAAATGGCCTAAAGAGGAAATTCATAGGTTATTTCATAAAGAACATATCCCTATGATGATGGGTTTATAGAGAATATGACTCTAGTGAAGAGATAAAAGAATGGTGATGTTGGGTTTGAACCTATAGGAAGTATCCTATACATCCTACTAAAATAATAATAAAATCCCACATAGTTCAAGTTTCATAGTTTAAATTCTTGTGACATGACCATGAAATGTATTTTAATTTCATGTGGTAATGATGTTGTCATACAATTTTATTCTGTTTGACTAGGATTTATATGTTAAAAAAGGGGTGATAATAGATTATTGAGTGGGGGATTGTGCATTAGTTTCCATTTTAATATAGTTTAGGTCTTACACCTAGTAATATGCCCACATGTGTATCTACCTCCTATATATTGTAAATGTGGTCAAGAAGGATGAGTAGACTAATGGGGAATATGGCCTGATGAGGATGATATTGGAGCTTATGCATTCATCACTTATCCAGTACTTGGGTGAAACCATAATGGATGATTCCCAAGGCCCTTTATCTCTCTATTTAATGTTTAATGATTCATGGTGGTGAAATCATCAATGGGAACATTTTTGGGCCTTATACATAAGAATTTGGATCATGAATTCATGGATAATTAAGTGGACTAAGTTGGCTAACATGAAATTTCAGCAACCAAGATGGGAAACCTGATAAGGGGAAAATCTCACTAATATCTTCATGATAATGACCCTCATTATAAATGGGATACATTATTTATATAAACCTAAGGGTCCTATAGATTGGGAAGTATTTATCAAGATATTCCTTTTATCAAGTTAATACATTTTTGAAGGGGTGCACACTTGTGTACTTTCCTTGATCATGTGAATTCAATGGTTTTGGAGGGGACTTGATGATTGGACTCCTAGGTAGGATACCTGGGTTTATGGATGTTATTCCAATGAAATTAGGGTGTGTATGGTACCTTGGTGTGGGATAGGAAGAATGTGGTTTGCTCAGGTTGACTTGGGTGAAGAGGTTCACCCAAATGTATGTCATAGATGAATCTTTTACCTACCAGGGATCTAGGTGAGTAGATTCACCCAATTAAAGGATAGGTGAAGGTACTTTCCCTAATGAGGGAAGGGATAATTTTTTCCCAATTTTTGGGATGGGTCAAGGGCTTCATCCATGTAAGTTTTAGGTGAAGAGTTATTCACTATTTTAGGTTAGATGAAGAGGTTCTCTCTAGTAGAGGTTGGGAAAAAATTACATCCTATATTGGGAGTAGGGTGAATAGTTTCACTATATTATTAAGGTCCCTTAAGGGACTTTGTAGTGTTTATCCCTAGTGTGGTGCTCCTTGAAGGGGGATAAGAACATAGATATCTACTATTGGTGACCTTAGGGTTTCTTCTCCAAGTCTAAGATAATTAGGAATGGAGTGGTCTTTCACAAAGTTTTGTTCTTTGGATGACTCAATTACCCCATTATTTTAGTTAATTCCCTTAGGTTTTATGTATAAAAATATTACTTAAAGGGGGGAATTAAGACCTTTGTGAATGGAGCTTATGGTGTCTCTACATATTTTAAAAGGTGTATAAGTGGGATCCTTATGGGCCTATTTATAGGAAAAAATTGATACATGGGTACAAAAGAGCTAAGCATGGAAGGTGATTTTCATAGGTCAACTAGGGTTCAAGAGGTAGGTGTGATAGTAATTCACATAGTTCAATTAGGGTGTTTGGATTTAGTCACATGTATAGGTAATCGGAAAAATGACCTAGTAAAATGGTATATTCCTTTTTAGGGACCCTTTGGATTTTTAATTCTTATTTTTTCCCAAAAAAGGATTATCAATAGAGATAAAACCTTTCTATATGGTTCATAACTAAAGCTAATGCTAGTGTAGGTCGCATAAGAGGCTATAGGGAGGATCTTTACATTCAATGGTAAGCAATTGAATAAGTTCTTTAAGGTATTCCCCATACATTCAGTTGATGTTAATAGACCCAATGTTTTTTAGTTCTACCTATGGTTCATGAACTAGGCTTAGCCACCCACATTCTTAGAATTCAAGCAGTACATAGTGACCCTAAAAGGTCAGGTTGTGGTGAAAAAACCTTGATTCCCACATTAGGTGAGGGGCCATATATCATACAAACACCATATGGATACTCTCCCCCTATATGAGGCCTTTTAAATCCCTGATGTGGGATTCCAAAGTGGATAATTTCATACATTGATGGGTGTTAGGACCTCTATCTAGTATCATAACAAATTGGACATGTTTTAATCACATGGGTAATTCTGAAGGGGGGGATTGTTGAACCCATGGTGGTTTATCACTCCCTGTGGTTCATGACCTTAGGTTATCTTTTATTCTATTTTGAATATAGGAATAATTACATGACCTAAAGTCCCATATAAGGTGAGGAGGAGTTCCAAGTATCATATAAATACCATATAGGAACTCTACCCCTATACATGGCCTTTAAAGTTGTGAGTTGGGATAACAAAGTGGATAATTTCATTCATGTAATTGAAGTTTATACATCAAAATGGATAATTTATGAATGTTATGATATGAATACATCATGGTGTGTAATCTATCTTGTATTACTTGAAGACTCCTTTAAACACTTCAATTGGTATCAGAAGATTCATGGAGTTCATTTTTGAAGAGAAAACTAGCTATAATGAAGTTTATTGGAGTGAATCTCTTAAGGGTGAGCTAATAATAATGAAAAGTTCCACAGTTGTATTATTTCATGATAAATATATAATTCTAGAAAGTACTTAAAAATATTTTTAATGTTCACTTTCCCAACCTATTTTGGATTATGTTAAATTTGGTTATTAAGGGGGAATAATTGTTAAAGTGAAAAATGGGGAAACAAATTCTTGTACGTGAATGTTTTTTATGTGTTTTTTGAAGTTTAATGTGAGTTATAAACTTCTTGATAAATTCATTTAAACTGGACCTGAAAAGTAAATCATATTTGGTATCACATTCTATACTATGTATGGATTGGTTTGATATCTATGTTAGTTACTCTTTTTTATACATATAATATTGATCACATGGACTTAGAGTTGATTAATTAATAGTTCATTGCTAAGAAAAAATTGATTCCTTTACTCATGTGAATTTGATTAATTCTCTCAACAAGGGGGATAGAATATAATAACAAGGATATAAATTGTGAATTGTTTAAGATAAAGATATGAGTAGGACTTTCCTCTACTCTAAGACCATTGTATTTATTATCAATAAGTTGGGGGTAAACCTTGAATAGATAATGACATATTGAAATTTATTTATATGATCCAGGTCAATGAATTAACCACAAATCCAAATGGTTATATTGAAGAACCCAAGGAATTATTTTAGTTGTATTTTTTATTAATAATCTAGTCAATATGTCTTGGTGTCCTCGTCTATTATATAATGGTTGAAGATATTAATTAATGAATATAAAGATTGAATATACTGATCATATATATATGATAAAATATAACTGAGTTGGTTTCATTATGAATTAATGGAAGATGATATGGAGATGGATTTTCTTCTTAGAGAGCTTAGATATTTATATTCATGTAAGCAGATTACACATGTGATGATTATTGAGATAGTTTGTAAATAATTAATGAAAGGTGTTTCTGGTTGTAGGTACCACTGTCTATAATATATTTGGATCTTGAGGAAAAGTTGGGTACTATATTGGATGATTTGAGTGATGTGATTAAATATGTAAATACCTTTCTGAAATGTTGAGAATTCATCCAAATGGTTAGTTATCATGAAGACTATTGCAATCAATGAAGAATATCTCTTGCATGAAGGGTTGAGAAATTTGAGTTTAAGGATATAAATGAGTTGAGGAAGTGAAGGTTATGGAAATAATCAAAGAATAATTTATATTCTGAAAGAATACTTTGAAATTGAATTTGATGATATTTAAAAAACATTATAATATTTTCCAAATTCATTAAAAGTGGTTTGAGATGTTTTGGAGTGGTTTAGAGATTCCTTTAAGATAATTAAAGTTGTTCTGGATATTTTTAGCGATAATATAGAAATTACATATTTTGGTATCGATTTTGGATAATAAATTTCATAAGTAATATATTTTTATGCTTTATAATAGAAGAAAAGGTAATGTAATAAAAGTTTCATGTATATGTAAGTTTATTTTGTTTATAGAGGAGTGGAAAATATGTAAAAGGAAAGTGATGAATAATATTTTCTAAAAAACATTGAAAAAAATTAAGGGAACTAATGAAATGCATAATATATTTGAATATATGTGAAATATATTTTCTAGAGTGTGTTGAAATGTGTCAATATAAAGGGGTTATAGTGATAAATAACATTTTTTAATGTTGTGTAAGTTTTTATATTAAATATCATCTTTAAATACCTCAAAGGCATTGATGTGTAATATATTGGTTAGAGTTGATGTTAGAATAAATCAAATGAAAAAATATTATGATGGTTCATATGATGTTCAGAAGCATGCGTGATATTTTCTCAGAAGAAAAGATTTAGAAAAATCCTAGGGAGATCAATTGGTATGTAACATTTTATACAAGGTATAGAAGTTTTTCACTAAAAATAACACCAAGTATAAAATCTTATGCAATGAATAAGATAGTTATAATCATGAGTAATATAATTATATCTATGAAAGGGATACATAAGATATTGTAATTATTATGTAATTTTTTAAACTTTGATAAATATGTGAGATTTATAAAAATGAATAATTCTAAATAATGAAAAATCATATATGCTTGAACTATTCTTTGGTGTATTTAAATAATATTGTGATTCATTATGAGTATTGATAAGAATATTAACTGATCCATACACCCAGAATAATTGTTACATGTTATGAAGTAGGTTGAGAATGAGATATCAATTGAACCTAGATTTGAAAAATGAGAAATGGCCACACCTTGAAATGAAGGACCATGTCAGGGTGATAGTTAAATGAGAATTAAATGAAGTCCAAACTATGGTTGAATACATGGTGACTCAAACATGAGTTATCTAAATAATTCCAAACCATGATGATAATTTCCATGCTGTGAAGTTCTATGCATGAGAACATGCATGACACCATGGATTAAATGGTCATTTATTTTATGGATGATATTATATCATGATATTTCTATATATCATGTGGAGTATTAAAATACTGAGTCATGTAGGGTCTATTTTAATGAATATTGAGGAGTTCATGTTTTCATAAATCAAAGTGGATAATATATATTCACATATGAAAATTTATATTGATATTATTTTTCAGAAGTATAAATATAGTTGAAAAAAGTGGATGTTATGATTTGAGAACCTGATTTTATACTCTAAAAGAATATTTTTGTGTATCAAAGAAATAAGTAGGTCAATGAAATATAGGAATAAGAAACTATGCATTAAATAAGAAGGAAGAAGAGGAATTACTATGATAACCTGATATCATATAAGATGATAGAGAAGATGAGTAATTCAATATTTTTTTTGTATCAAGAGGAAGTGTGAATCATGACCAAAGTCCCACTCTATGATATCTTCATATCATAAGTAAAATAGTTGAAGAATAAGTGCAATGTGATTCTTGTACCAAAATAAAAAGGTATTCAAATAACTTTTCATTGTATAAGAAGATATTACCATTGGAGATATGGTGATATCCAAAGAAGAAAGAATATCTTGTTCGATGGTTTGTTGGAGGGAGATTTTAAACTGGTGGGAGCCAGTATAAAGTCCTGATTAGGAAATAATAAGGTATTTTTGGGAGATATCCCATTGTATTCAATTGCGTAATAAAGTGGATACTATCATCTTAGACTCAACCTAAATTAAATAAGGATTAGGTACCCACATTGGGACCAGACCTTGTATAAATATATGTGGGTTATGGCTTCTTACTTTCTGTATTTCATATAGAGAGAATGCATTGAGGGAAAACATAATCAGATCCATACATTATCTTAACTAATAAACAAGGTCCAAATATTTATAAATAATAATTTATAAGGTTAAAAATAATTTGGTAAAACAATTCACCCTAAATAACCCCCCCAAGTGACTGCATGTATTCATGGGAACCACAAATGTCATCATATTGTATAAACACATCATCACTTGAGAACAATAGGCTACCACTTACCTTCTTACTTTTAAGTTATTTTTCCTAGTGTATATCATTTTATAGGGTCACATCGAAGATAATGTGACATTTTAATTGTGGGGGGGATGACATTTTTGGTATCTTCTTTAGGATTTTTATTTTTTATGTTTTTTATTTAATTTTTTTGTTTTCAAAAATCAAAAAACATGAAAAATAAAAAAAAAACTAAAAAACTAAAAAAAACATGTCACATGCTCATTACTTCAATGGAACTTATTAAAAAATCATGTTTTATTTTTCTAATCTCATTGGTAACATGTTAAGAATGGGAAATTTTTTATCACTAGTGTTTGATTTTAGTAAAAATGATATGATTGATAGTATCTTTTTCAAAACTTTTATTTTAATGACCCGCCAATTCTCATTAGCTTGAGAGTACAATGAGTCATTACTAGGCCTTAAGCGACATCCCCAAGACGCCAAAGGCTGGCAGTAAATGCTGAAGGGTTTCAAATACAAGTTGGGGGATGATTTACCCTTTATTAAATAACCCATAAACCAACCAAGCATAACCAAACATTCACTATATGATGCATGAACAAATGAATGAAAACTAAAAAACATTATTTATATCAAACCACATCAAGTACAGAACAGTGGAAAACCAAACCAAGCATCAAAGTACACAGCGGATGAACAAATCAAGACTCTCAGAAGACACCACGGCTCTATGCTCCACAAGCTCCAAACTCCACAACATCTCCCAAGAATCGCCACGATCCACTAGCAATAATATACTTTACCTTTACCTATATACCAGAACACGACATCTTTAAAAGCACCAAAGTGCCAACGTAGGGGTGAGTATAAAACTCAGTAGGTTTCCCCAATGACTTCCCTACTCACGCCACTAGGATAGAAGAGTTAGAAACATTTATATAAAAACATTTTATATCAAACATTTTCTCAAAAGAAATTTATAACTGAATATAAACAAGTTTTCAAAACCATTCATAACCAAAGGCAGTCCAAGAGCAATTTAAACCAATTTTCCAGCAATTTATTTTCTAGAAAAATAACCAAAAAAGTTTTGGAACCGTTTCACAAACATTCCTTTTTGGCATACTAACCATTCCACAAACCCATGAAACCAACCATGCATGCTACCTGGAAGAGGGGAGAATCCCTAACCCTTATCCATCCCAACCATGATGGGGGAGACTTCTTACCCTTATCCAACCCAAATTCACATGAATGCTTGACGGGGGAGAGCCCTAACCCTTATCCATCCCAACACTAATGGGGGAGACCCTTAACCCTTATCTGTCCTGAATGCAATATGAATGTTTGAAGGGGGAGATCCCTAACCCTTATCCATACCAACACTGATGGGGGATACCCCTAACCCTTATCTGTCCCATATAACCTTCAACACACACAACCATCATGTCAAATACCATGTGTGTTCAACCAATTCAAACCATTTCAATAAAACTGCCTTTTTATTGAAAACCAATTCCATCAAAGTCATTTCAATCTTAAACCATTTCAATAAAACCCCCTTTTTATTGAAAACCCATTTTTCATCAAATCATTTACGATTTCAGCAAATCCATAGTTTAAAATCAACATTTTAAATTCAATAATCCAAATCACTTTTCACAACAATTCACCGAGATTTCACAATTTCCTCAAAACCATAAATCATCACTAAAGAAGATTTATTACATGCTTTTCACAGTCAAATCCATTAAAACAAACCAATTTGAAACTAATAAAATAAATTCTAACAAGAGGAGTCAGGATTGAAGCCATATACCTCAAAGGTTTTGATGAAAACCACAACGGTCGAAGAATTATCAAGAAACCCCAGTTTCTTCTTCAAGAACCCACCTTAGATCTCTTCTCCTAGAAAGATCAAGACCAAATCTCATCATATTTGGAATCCACACACATATATCTACCCATAATGGGTGTAGATCTAAGAAACCTAGAAAAGAGGAGAAGTAGATCTAAGTAGATCTATTAAACTGATCAAGAACGAATAAGAACGATCACATACCTCAAGAATCCAACTTTGATTTGCCAATAGAAGCCTTAGGATCGCCTTCGGAATGATAGGAGAACCTTCTCTGACCTTAGGAGAATCAAAATCCTGAGTTATGGCCTCTTAGGAGCTTAAACGATGCAATTAGAGGAAAAAACAAGTGATATCCACTTTTATAGGATCTCATTTAAGTAGCCGCATGGTTTTCCCGCACGATTAGACAAACTGTGCGCTAACTGTGCGTTAGACACTGCCTCGGCAGACACTCCATGCACAGTTTGGCTACACGGTTAGACAAATCGTGCACTGCCCGTGTGGAAGCTACTGCCTCCAAGACCAACTATGCACGGTTTGGATGCATAATTTAAACAACTCGTGTGTCGCCCGTGCGACTTCCCTTTTGTCTCAAAACAACATTTAAAGTTCTCCCGACTCTCCCATTCATCACCCTTAACTTTAAAACCATTAAAAGCATCAATAAAGGGTTACATACCAGAAATCAGGGGTACTACATTGATCTTTTATACTATTCTTTGTGATGATTTTATGGGGAAAATTTTTCATTTAATTTCCCAAGATAACTTCACACACTAATGAATTTTGAGTTTTTCCTACTCAAGTGAAGGTGTAATCAAGTTAAGAATTTTTTTTAAACTTATAAGAATGGTCTTTCCATATATTCATTTCTCTTTTGATCAATTTCATTACTATACTGAATTAACCTAAGTGTGTGTATTTAAAATCCTACTATTGTACACCCTCGAGTATATTTAAAAAAATAAAGATGGGGGTGACGAAGTGTAAAATATATGAGGATAAATAGGTTTGGAGCATAAGGTTTTAATTTCAATAATGCTTAAGTGAATTTTGAAATTGGATTGAAAATTATTAAGAACAAGTTTGGTGGAAATAACTAGGTAAGTAAAAAAAATTTACTTGACTGGAATATATTGAATAAAGGGTATAAAAACGAGCTTGAAATAGTTGGCACACACATATGTGGAATTAGTAGCATAGTAGAATCATAACTTGCTTCACCTGGTTAGTTTCACTAATCACACTCTGTTTTTTTAACAAAATTTATGAGATAATGTCTATAAAATTTATTGATATTTTCTTTTTGATGTGATTTTTTCTTAGTCATATTTCTATCATGGATTGAGAAATTTAAAATTTCAGATCTTATTATAATTTTCTAAAATACTTAACATGTGAATTTTCCCATGATTTAAAATGGATGAGTGTGGGGAAGTTAATAAACCATTTTATTATTTCATATTTTTTAAATAATAATTGATATAATTTCTTCACATTGATATTTATTTTAATATTTAATGGATACTTTTATTTGGATCTTGAATTTATAAATTCCATTAAAATCCATTTTTTACCCTTATGAATTTACTCTAGGATTTTTATCATAAATCTTAATTAGGCTGAATATTAACATCACATTTTATGTATTAATTATTCACTAATTAGGACACATTTTTAATTGGTACCATGTTAGATGGATCTTATGTTTGAAGGGTGAAAGTGGCCAAGAAGTCAAAGCTATATTGAACTCAAAAAAATAGACCTCACCCTACCATTTGGGCCATAACTTTTACATGTGTTCTTGGATTGGTATAAACTTTTTAAATATGTTAAATAACTAAATTTAGAGAATTTTATTCAACTATAAAGATATATGTCTTATATGGAATATTGGTTGAAAAGGTAGTTCAATTGGGAGGAACTTTTTGATATTGAGTTCCATGTATAACCTTATTGGAATTTAAAACCCTAACCCCCATATGATCTATTTAATTGATTTTTCTACACTTTTATAGGTTTTTTCATGGATTAAGGGATGTGTAACCAAAAAGAGTGGTTTTTTCCACCTCTTTAACCATTTATAATAATTAAGGATGGTGGAATGATCTCTTCTAAGAAGGATCTCATCCTATTATTTCACTACTTAGTACTTTTCTTTTGTGATTGTAATCTCAATTACACTTCTATAGAACTTATTTTTTCTTCTATTAACCTATTTTTATTTTGATTTTTTATTTTATAATCAAAGATTGGGGATGATATTTAGTTATACCCTTTCAAATATTTTCATTTGAAAATCGTATCTATAATGGAAAATCCACCCATGGAAGAGTAGTTTTTTTAGGGTAGATATAATTATTTCCTCCTTAATTACTTATTTTGAATCCATTTACTCACTATAATTCATAAAAATATGATTAATTAAAAGAGTTTTTAATGATTAAATCAATCTAATGATTCGCACTTAGCATGTTATACTAAACTTATCTGATGCATGATAGAAACACTTTAATCATCAAATCTAATCAAATTAAGATACATAAAGTCAAAAAATTATCATTTATAGAGTGTATGTGTTTCCCTAATTTCCCACTGATCATAAGTTGGAATTGAGGATACAATAAAATCAGGGTCCCATGATTGAAAATCCAAAAGTTGAATTAGGGTTCATTTATTTAAATATGTATTGTTTTGTTTTCTTCCATAAGTTTCTAGGGTTAATAAATAGTGGAACCACAACTGAATGAATTTGATTATAGGGGATAATTACTAGTGTATAATTAAGTGGTATATTATATCAATAACAACCATTCATATTATTGTTTTTTAGTAATTTTTTTTCTTGTTTGCTTCATTTTGTCCAGAATTCATCTCCTTTCTTCCTTTTGTTCTAAATTCACATAACAAAACCCCCTATCCTTTGTCCCCCTGATAGTTAAAATTGTATATACATTTTGGATACATTTTTCTAAGTTTTATTTATGAATTATTAAATAATTCACTGGTGTTTGGTTTGTTTTCACAAAAATTAGAAATTATGGACTTAGAAGAATAAATGCTGAAAATTTGCCAAAAACAACCTTTGCACGCCATGTATCACATAAAAAACATGTAGACCCCATTCAAAACATGCCTAAAAGTCCATAGACCAACCCATGAAGTTTATGCATGATGTAAAGATAGTACACAGTGTGTAAATCAATTATACAACATACAACTTTAAAAAATCAAAATCCCACCAAAAGTGAAATTCATACATGACGTACATAGATTGAATGAAATTCAAGAATTGAAGGCGCTCCCAGTAAAATATTTGATCAAGTTATTTGGAGGGAAAATAGGATCTCAGTTACATATTTTGAAACCATATTACATGGCATACTGATGTCAGGACCCAAATCATTTAAGTTAGCACAAGACATGCAGCAATTTCATGTTGTGTAATTCTTGAGCCTATATATATTTTGCAGCACCTTCACACATAGGGAGTTCAGATGTATTTTATTTTCTCTCGTTTTCTTTAGTTTTTTCATCTATTCTTGTCCTAAACTAGTTTTATTTCATTCCTTTTATTGTTTAATTGAATCAAAGTGAGTTTTTAATCATTAATTCATTGTGCTTCATCTTTTGCAACACCACTTTTTTTCTGATGTCTTATTTCAACGTCGCACTCCATTATTCATCAAAGAACACCCATTTATTCATCAGATCTTTATCTATAGTAATTTTGTGATTGTTTTTTAATTTTTTTGATTGCATATTTATTATTCTTAATTGTTTCATCATGAAAATACATTTCATGATTATATCTTCATTGCTTCTAAATGTTTGATAATGATACTTTTTTCTTAATCCTATATTGTTTCTTTTGCAACTATTTTACAAATATGAACAGAATGCTACATATTTCCTCTCTTTTGATCATCACTACCATGCACGGCTAATCTGCTTAGGGTTAGGAGTTGAGATTAGGGGTGTTTCCAAACCAAATTAATCTTTATATTGAACCTTGGTAACCCTATGTCTATTAATTAGGTTAATAATAATTTTTCATAACATTATTTTTCACAACCTTGAAAATGGGAAGTGCGATTAAATGAACCTGACCAAATTGGAGTTGAGAAGGAAAATGGCCATTATCCTATGACACAATATTCATAGAATCCAAGTGTAATGCACTTAGGTTTTTTGATATACCCTATCCATGGTATAGCTATAGGATGAGTATATCCAATTGGTTTGACTAAAATAGATTGGTGGCTTTTTCATTGCTTCACAGAATAATCTATAAGCGCATTCCAAGTTAAATCTTGGATTATATTTTGTTAAGAGATCTGAAATTGACCCCAATACATTCCTTAAATTTTTTCTTAAAAAAGAAACTATATAGTCTTATTTAAAACTCAAATATAAAGAGTGAAAGTGAGGAATCCTTCCAAGGGTTTTGTTCAATTGGTTGTTGACCTTCCAATAGTCTTTGTAGGATTGACCTCATACTTCCACTTTACTTTTCCCTGGTAGTAATTTTAGTTTGGTCCTATAAATTATAATTTTAACTTAGCCCACATGAATTGAAATACATGTGTGGGTGAGTTAAATTTCGGTTTCATTACAAGGGAAAACTGTTGCTCGGGCATATTGACTTTCAAACCGAACCTGGATTACATCACCCCTCCACCTTTATTATTTTCTTTTTCCTTTTTCATTTTTCTCCTTTTAGAGAACCTACATAAACTCTCTCTTTCATTATTACTTTCTTCTCTTCATAGTTAGTATATAATTTAGAGTCCCTTGACTTGTACAAGAATCTTGGACAAATAAGAATAGCTTCTATTTGATCCAAATATTGATAGAAACATCGTTTCATGCCATATATTCATAGTGGTTGAGCATAAAAATCTTGCACCACCACATATTCAAGACCCTAATTATGTGCCACCTGTCAATTAGGATGAGTGACCAGTGCTGTAGAAGCACATTATTATGGAATACATTTTACAATCAATTAGTGGTGTTGTGAACATCATTTTGTGTCCACCTATTCAAGTGCACACTTTTAATATCAAATTGGTACTCAATCACGTGATCCATAATATTGGGAAATTCATTGGGATTCAAAGAGAAGACCTCCATGAACACATCTCAAACTTTCTTGAGTTTTTTTATGCCTTTTGCAACCAAGGTGTGTCATTTGAGTCCATAATATTAAGACTGTTCCATTTCTCCTTGAACAATAAAACCAAGAGATAGCTAAAATTCAAACTCTTGAGTCAACCATGATTTGGGATGAATTAGAAAAATAAGTTTCTCAACAAGTACTTTCCACCAATCTGGACCTGGAAGCTCTGGAACAAAATTCATAAAATCTCCCAAGTGAACAGTGAATCGGTGTGGGAAGATTGTGATAGATTCAAGGAGCTGACCCAAAAATTTCCACATCATAGACTAGATGTACAAATTCAATTACAAACATTTTATCAATAAATCTAGCCTACTTCATGTACTCTAGTATAAGCCACTGCTTATGGTGGACTCATGCTCAAGATGTTGGAAGTTATCCATAAAATTATAGGTGAAGTATTGGGTAATTTTACTATATGGAAAATTAATTGAGGACTACCCTAGCCTGGAATTATTCAAGTTAAAAAAACCACCCACTTTGCTTCTCAAGTTGAGGCTCTGACTAAGAAGTAGTAATCATTCCAGTTACATGTTGCACCACTACCCCCTCCTACTCCGGTAATGTAAATATAGTCTTTTGAGATGTGTGGAGGCCCAAATTATTTCCAAGATTACATGGAATGGATGGAATAACTGCAAACTAAATATTGTAATTGCATCAATTACAATAAAAAACTCCAAAAGTACCAACAAGCACAACAATTTCAACAGCAGAAAAATTACTGGAAACAGCCAGCTCAACTACAGAAAAATCAAGGTTAATTTCAAAATATGAGTGGATAGGTGCCATAAAGAAATCAAGTACCACATGGGTACCCACCACAAGTTCCATATCCTCAACCTCCGCAACAATTTAAACAACCTTTGCCTAGATCTTAGAAATATCCCCCAATACAACAATAGTAGTATCAGCAAGATCCACTAAGATCACCACCTCAAGTCCAACCTCTCCAAACTAATCTTGAAAACATAATCATTGTATTCAAGAAGAAAGAATACTAAAGGATGAAAATCCAAGAAACATAGATGAAAAACCATAAGGCTACACTATGTAGCTTTGAGCATCAAATGGGAGAAATTTCAAAGACCTTATCTAATTGGCTAATTGGTACTCTACTTGATAATACCGAGGATCATCTGAGGGAGGAAGCTAAATCTATAATGTTTAAAAGTTAAAATGTGTTTTATTTTCAGTAACCACGCGGATTTAAGGAAAAAATAGTTAAGATAATCTGATGAAGATAGTCAAGAGAGAACTCCAAAGGTAGAACCATATGAGGAAGCTCTAGTTGAAAAACAGCCTTAAAAGGATGATGACTAGTGACACCACCTACATACAAGCCACCTCTCCACTTTCTTGAATAAATACAACAAGGTAGATAGGTGGTAAAATTTAAAAATTTCATGGACTTTTTTAAACTGTTTCATATGAATTTCCCTTTTTTAGAGGCAATTTCACAAGTACCTACGTATGCACGATTCTCTAAAAATGTACATGTGAGTAAAAAGAAAATTTATGAATTAAAAATCATCCCTCTTAATGATGAATGATATGTAGTTTTCCAAAAGAAATTTCCTCCAAAAATGGGATACCTAAAAAAATTCAATTACATTCACTACAGGGGAATTTATGTTTGCAAAATTCATATACGATCTAGGCACAGGTATGGATCTAATGTTGATGAGTGTTTATAAGAACTTCGATCTTAGAGAAATAAAACAAAAAAAGATAGAACTCCAACTTTGACACCATTAATTCAAGAATCCTCAATGATTTCATGAGGATATCTTGGTTAAAGTTAAAAAAATCATTTACCTCGCTAATTCTATTATTATGGATATAGAATAGGACAGTTACATCCCCCTCATTCTGGAAAGACAATTTCTCACTATTGGAAAGGAGATGATTGTTGTTAGCCTAGGGGGAGTTATTTTTAGAATGGGTGAAGAGAAAGTTATGTTCAACATAGAGAAAGCTATTAATAAAAGTAATGTATCAAAAAAAATTCAAACAATTTCTCAGTTAAATAAAAAAGAATATCATATTAAATGTAAGAACATTAAAGAGATACCACCTACTATTAACAAGGTATTAATTTCTCCCAAGAATGAAATTTTCACTACACCTATGAAAAATAATTTCATACATCCTTTCATCCCCTCTATTTTCAAGAGCTGTTTAATGAGGGGAATTAATTAAAAGATAAATTATTTTACTCCTGACAATGTATAGTTATAGACAATAAATAAATCATTGACTGGGAGCCAACCCAGGTTAGGTTATGATAGGTTACAGTGGTTTTAAGGATTTTTTAGATGGATTATAGAATATTTTAAAATATTAAATGTTGGAAAGGTGGGGGAATGAAACAATACATGGTGTGTATCAAGTACATAGTGTGAAAAATTAGAGAGGATTAAAAAAAATTAAAATCATAATTTTCATGTCGTATATCCAATACACATTATTAAGTTTATAAATTTATTTTTTTTAAACCATGAACCTAGGGTTAATGGTGACCCCCCCCCCCCCCATCATGCCCTCTTCCATGAAAAACCCCCTCCCTTCCTTCAAGATCCCTCGGCCAAACCTCCCCCTCCATCCACCTCCTCTCATGGTTGATTGCACTCATCCTTCACCGAGCTCCCTCACACGCACCCAAAACCCCATCATCCCCATCTCCTCCTCTACTATCCAACTATTTTTATCCACCTAATATAGAATTCACAACGATAGTGTTACCCCTACCTATTAATTACATGCCTGAGTGTAAGGACACCCCTTCTCCACCCAAGAGGTAGAGGAACACACCCCCTCCACCTCTCACAAATCTATCTTCTTCCTCTTTTACTTCATCCACGACTTCTGATTCCTCTTTAGGTGACTATCAATTATCCTATGATGGATAATAGTTCTATCCTCACCTTTATACTTTCCTTCATTTCTCATACCCTAAGAACCATGTATGGTTGGTCCACTTTCTAGACAAGCCTATGAGGACCAACAAAATGTTGGACCTCACAGTCCTAGAGAATATTCATATCCACCATGAGGTCATTTTCCTCATGGACTACCTACACCTAAATCTTGTCACACAAGTGAATAAGGATACATATTGTGTGATCTTATTAAAGTTATTTTCCACTTTTGAGATGTGCATCGACTTATTCCAATTTAGAATCGGCGAACGCCCAGGGGATGTTAAACAAGGAGACTCTGCAGTGAGCATTGAAATTAATTCAGTTGAGTTTCTTACCTCCCTAGATCAATACTAAAAAGGATGAGGATTCAAGACTTTGGCCTCAGATCATGAAAGACCAAAAAATTGAGTATGACCTCTACACCATGAAGAGCACAGTGCTCTGAGGTGCAGCTCTCTGGATTCTATACAGGACCCACGCCCATGCTTGGATAGCATGTGGAGATGCCAAAATGGGATAATCCAGATCAAGGTACTTATTTTTTAATCATCCATGGGTGTATTTTCCATCAACATGAAGATATAGTTTGGTGATTTTTATAAGAATTTGTAAAATAGGACATGAGGCACTTTGATGGGTGGATATTTTATCACCCACATGGCTAGAAATCTTGGTGCCTTTAAGATAGACAGGCCCAAAACTTCCCTTGTCACTGTGGAGAGCATATCCATTTTTATACTCCACAAGATAGGGATTCTGATAAATGAAGACAATGTCTACCATTGGGTTCCATCATACATAGAAGTTTCCGATGAGGGCCCTGCTCAGCATGATGCTAATCCTCCAGTTTCCCAAACCTCTCCACATTATGTTCATTCTCTCACCCCATCCTCCACCACCATAGATACCATCTCACCACCCATCATTATCATTACCTCTTTTACCACCCATATCCCTTCACTATCCACCAATACCTTTCCCACTCCACCACCCACCCCATTATACCCAGCAGATCTCTAGGCCATGCACCTTTGCATCCTAGAGAATCTGTACAGTATTTCCCACCACCTGGGCATCTATTTTGAAAAGTTTTTATTTTTTACTACCCCGTCAAAATATCTTATCATCCACCAGCCTCTATTATCCCTTCATCTGCTTTCATTCCCTCCTCATCTCCTACCCTATCCAACCTACCATCAGAGCTGACAGACCCTACTACCCAACAGAGTTCATGGTAGAGAAGGCTCGGTGGGGAAAGGTCCCAACCCCTCCAACATCTGTTGAGGTACCATTTATTGATCTTGTGGCCAAATATATATCCACACTGAGGATACATTCTTATCCTCTATCTTCTATAGAGATAGTTGATAGCACCATAGAATCCACTATAGCAGTTGATCCCCTAGCCCCTTCCTCCATAATTTATGTAGATAGGGCGGGACAACTGCATCCACTCTTTGTTCAGGAGAGGACTCTTGATGAGAATCTCGATGGTTTTTATTATTCTTAGTTTCCCATGTGCCCCTCCCCCATTTTTATACTCTATCTGGATGGTCAATTTTTTTATTGATTGTTTTTCATTTCCCATTGATGTATTGTTGAATTTATTTTATATATATATAGGATAAAATTATTGCATCATTGTTTCCTGGATTATTTTTCACTTCATTGTTGTATTGCATTATCTTTGTATAGCTCTTTTCCCTCTTCCATGGTCATGGATGTGCCTGTTCTACCACCATATACCCTCTTACTATGTATAAATCAGCATATGGGTGATGTTTAGTACTAGGTTGAGGATCATTCACTATATATCCATGCTCATTAGTGATCCCCACCACAACGGGCACAAATTCTTTTCTTACCACATGATATTCATGATCTATACACTCTAGAGGTGCTTAACCCCACCAAATGTCCATGAAATCTCGATAAAATGGAAACCAGTTCCTATAGAAGGTATAAAACCACTGAGCAGATAAAAGAGACTTCTTGAAACTTTTTTTCATTCATCTAGATGACGACGACATTGTTAGCGCATTATGGTAGGCAACCCATTTTTGATTTATTTTCTTTCTATTCATTCTTTTACTTTGGATTATTTTTT
Organism: Viscum album; assembly: GCA_963277665.1. Lineage (NCBI taxonomy): Eukaryota > Viridiplantae > Streptophyta > Magnoliopsida > Santalales > Viscaceae > Viscum > Viscum album. Next base: position 1,949,318,838 of record OY728125.1, read on the forward strand.
TCATAGATTTTTTTATTATAGGTCACCTTGAACTTCATTGTACCAACATATCTACATGTATCTGAACTTCTTTTCATTATAATTATCTATGTTCACCTACCCATTTTACTCCTTTAATAGTTTTTAAACCCTATAAACTAATGTTTTATCTAGTGCAGGATTTTTCTTTCTAACACATTATACAGGTAACCTAAAATTAAATCATCATAAACCAAGCTTCCCCATGGAATGACACTTACACAGGGATATCTCAATTCCATAACATTAAATTCAAAATTTCCATTTTTTTTGTCTATGATTTATCAATTATATCTCTCCACATAATACTTTCCAAGATAGTTATAAATTGTCTCATTTTAAGTGTGGGGGAGTCATCCTTGTGATTTACTATCGATACACTTGGATTTTTGCTTGTTTTCATTTATTTATGAGACATTTTTCAATAAAATTATTCTTTAAACCTAAAAACTCATTGCACAAATTTAAATAAAATAAAAAGTTATGTTTTAAATTATTTCAATCCATGTTTTACTCCAGTTTAAATTTTTGGAATGATTTATGAGTTTAGTAATTTAATTCAAATTCAAAATTTTTAAAATTTCTTTTAACTGAATTATCACTTGATTTATATAACCGATGTGATTGCCAGTATTTTTTTATATTTCCATTCCCAAGAGGATTTTTATCTCTCAATTTTATATTATTTTTTGAGCATATTTCTTGAGAGACACATAAGGAATATAAACCTATCATAACTTTCATTGAGATCTATTTGAGGCTATGAATGAACAAATATAATTTTAATATGATTGAGGAAATATTTGTTGAGACACTTTTTCCTATGACCCACCTTACATTTTTTATTAGTTTAAACCATATTTTTCATGAATGACCTATTTAGGATGCAATTATTCCAAACCAATTATCCCTTCCTACCCTACTCTTGGTATTATGAATTATTATCCTTTAAATAAGCATGGGGGAACTTTTAGCTGATGGACATAGGATTTGCTTACTGAGGAGATGTATTATGGTAATTTTACTGGAGTAATATTTTATGATCCATGATTACTCATGTAATGTTATTCCAACCATGTTCCTTTGAAAAAATTATAAATAAAAAATAAAATGAAAGAAAAAGATTTTGGGTTGTGTATTGGGAAGGTCAAAAATCACCATTTCCATACTGATGAATTCTATGATGGATCATCTATGGTTAGGTGATGGATGTGAGATTTGTCCTAAACATGAATTTAAAAAAATAAATAAAATAAAAATAAAAATGAATATGGTACATTTTTTATACATAATTGATACACTAATGGATTCACTTTGAGCTGCTTAGAGCATGGACACCTTTTTTATCTTGGAGGATCCACATCATTTCACTATTCCCATTTATCATGCATTATAATTTATATCTTACCCCCCTTTTAAGATTTATTTTCACTTTATACCCACCTTATTTTAGCCTCATAGTCATTTGAACCTTTTTTGATTAAGCCCTCATGATTGATTTTTTATTTGTCTTTATGAAGTAGAGATGATAGAACTAATTCAAGCCTATGGTTAGGAACATGTATTCAGGGTATGAGAATAAGTCCAATTATATTTTACCCTAAGTGATGAGATAAAAATTATTTTGAGGTAAATTGAAAAATATGTATATAATTTATGAAACATTTATGATATTGAAAATAAAAGAATACGAATCTAGATAAAGAACTAAACTATGAGGTATGACTGATTTTTTATAAAGGACTGATTCTCGAGTAATGAATTTTTATGATTACACTTAGTTTTATTTTCTTGGTGGTAATGAATGTTTCCTATTTTAAAAATTTCTTCTTTTGAAATCCCTGTATATATATTTCTTTTGATTGAGGACAAGTAATTTTTCAATTGTAGGGTAATTTGATTAGCTGAAATTGTATATGAATTGTGGATACATTTGTTTAAGGTTTATTAATGAATTGTTTGATAATGAATTAGGTATTGGGTAATTTTTATAAGAATTAAGAATTATATACTTATAGAATAATAAATTCTAAAAAGTGACAAAACTTCCTTTATATGTTGTGTGTCACATATACGATGTGTAGACCCCATTCACGGTAAGCCTGTAAGGATGAAGACCAACTCATGAAGTTTTTGTATGACGTGAAGAAAATGTGTGGTATGTAAATCAAGTACATGATGTGAATATTTCAAAAATCATAATCCCACCAAAAGTGAAATTCATACACAACATACAGAGATTGCATGAAGTAGAAGCATTGAAGGATCTCCCGATCAAAGATTGGAGTAGATTATTCATATCTCAGTTACACGACATGAAACCAAATTACATGACATGTAGATGTTGGGACCCAAAAAATTTAAGCCAGTATATAATGTGCAGGACTTGTATATTGTGTACTTCTTGGGAAAATAAATATTTTTCAGTGCCTCTATGCATAGGGAGTTTAGACATCGTTTATTTTCTCCCATTTTCTTTATCAATTTTCATCTATTCTTGTCCTAAACTAGTTTTATTTTATTAATTTTGTTGTTCTATTTAATCAAAGTGAGTTTTTAATCATTCCTTAATATTTATTCATCCATTTCAACACTGATTTTGTTTCTGATATTCTCTTTCAACGACGTACTCCTTTATTCATCAAATCACACACATTTCTTCATATGTTCTTTATCTGTCGTAATTTTGTGATTGTTTCTTAACTTTTTTTATTGTGGATTACTTATTCTTATTTTTTTCATTATGAAAATATATTTTCTTCTTAGATTTGTATTTCTTCCAACTATTTGATATTTATTCTTTTTTTTTAATCCTAGATTATTTCTTTTGAAACTTATTTTCAAATATGCACAACATTATTGATATTTCCTCTATTTTGATCATCATCACCATGCATGGATAATGCTCTTAGCTTTAGGGATCAAGACTAGGGGTGTTTCCAAACCTAATGAATATTTATATTGAACCTTGGTAACCCTATGGATAGTAATTAGGTTATTAATACTTGTTCATGACATTCTTTTACACGACCTTGACTATGGGAGGTGCGATTGAACAAACCTGAACTAGTTGGAGTTGAGCAGGACTTTGACTGTTAGCTTATAATGCTTTATATATAGAAGCCAAGCGTAATTCACATAGGTTGTTGGATATACCCTGGCCATGGGATAGTTGTCACATGATTAGATCCAATTGGTTTAACTAAAACCAATTGGTTACTTTTTCACCACTTCATAGCCTAATCCATAAGACCAATCCAAGTTAAATCTAGGATTAAGTTTTTTCAAGAGCTTTGAAATTGACCTCGATCCCTTCCTTTAATTTTTTCCTTAAAAACCAAACTAACTACTCTTAGTTAAAAACTGAATATAAAGATTTAAAGTGAGTAATCCATCCAAAGGTTTTGTTTGACTGGATATTGACCTTATAGTAGTCTTTGTGGGATTGACCTCATACTACCACTTTACTACACCCTAGAAGTAAGTATAGTTTGGGCCAATAAATTCTAATTTGACCTCATACCATGTGAATTCAATGAAATGTATGGGAAATTCACACCCTTTTATGTTTATTTATTTTTCTTAAAACCTATTAGGGGATGTTTAAAACACTTAATCCTCAAGATAATTACCTAGGTTTTCCACTATACCATACTTAGTAAAAACATAAAAAAATTGAGAGAGTATGCAACAACGCTCATCATAGATCTTGAAAAACCCCTTTATAGGTTGTGTAGAAATGATATTGTATTATAAGAATATTTTTTATTATAATTATGGATTATAAATTCATAATGTTTTTCAATTCTAAAAAGGATCATAGGGACACATGTTTGGGCCATTGAATGAAGATTAATTTTGGTAAAAAGTGTTTTTTCAAAACAAAAAGGTTCATAAGATAATCGTATCCAAAGAAGTTGGAATATATTCACCAGTGTTGTGAATTTTTTTCATAAATTTTATGAGAATTTAGTGAAAGTGTGATATTTTTTAATATACACTAAAGAAAGAAAAACTTAACCACTGGAGTGATGATTTCATAGCCCACATTATGAGATAGAACACAGATAGTGAAGTGATTACTTTTCCACATATGTTGAACCTATGATATTAGATATCATTCAATTATAAATTTTATTTATTCCATAAATGATTATCATGAAGATAGGGCTTCTAATACCTCACTTTATGATTAATTTAATATAGGGTTATCTTTTAAGTATTTAATGATGTCTTGTATAAATGAGGTTGTATGTTATGAGTGATATAATTATTTCAATGAATATATTAGTTTAGTGTTATCTAAACATTAAGAACATTTATTATATATTAATTTAATGAAGAAACACTATAAAAATAATATTTCCTTGCCTTGTTTTTAATAATTCTATATAAAGAAAAAAAAAGATATCTTATTTTATCATTCATTCCTTAACCCAAGGGTGTTTCTTGCACAAAATTAGAATTGAGTGAGGTCCTACCAAAAGGTGTTTTGGTGATTCCATTGGTTAATGTACACATATAGAGGAAATAATTCTTTTTTTATTACTAAAGGATTTCTATAAAGCTCATTTTTCAAATAAATAAGAGGATGGACAGTGATTTGAGTATTTTATTATTTTTTATTTTTTATTTATATCATTTCATATTGAGTGATACTTGGTTTGGGGTTATCTTACACTAAATTTGGGGCATATAAATGTATATAAAAATTAAATAATACCCATTTCATCATATATATTATGGGTTAAATACTATTATATTTTTTTTATGAACCCTACTTACCATCAATGTCACTCCCTATTTCTATATTTATTGAATGTTTCTTACTAAAATGTCAAAAAAAAATCATTATATTATACACATGTTGTTATCTATGATATTTGTATACACAATGCTTCATTTATTATCATGGGAACATAGGTCACATTATCAACATATATTTGGGAATGATATACATCTTCAATAACATTTCCTTCATACTTTCTAAATTACATGAAGTGATATAACCATATCACATGATGTAATATGAAACTCATTATTCATTTTCCACCATAAACTCTTAAAATTCATCAAATATTCTCTAAGTGAGATATAATATTATTTATCATTTCTATAAAGCAATTATTATCACTATACACATATTTTATAAAATTTATAATCATTGATTCAATACTTTAACCATCCATCCCCTAGACTTCCCCCTTTAACACTTTGTGCTCTATTGTGTTTTCTAATATGAAATTTGTATCCAATACAAGTATTAGGAAATCATAAAACAATCATATAGTATTTAATAATTATACAAACATACTATAAGAGTATCTATATTATTTAATGTTTGATCAAGAATCACCATCAGTTCTTCATTGTTCATTCATTTATGTTAATGCATCCTTTTCACTAGAACTTATTCTCATTCTCTAGTAGACTACAACATCAACCACATTAATTTATATGGGGAATAACATGAAAAATTATTAAAAGTAATACTCATTTGACTTATAGGAATGATTATATTTATATGATTTAAATAAATTTATACATATATTTATCTATATTTTATTTTATTAAAACCCCCATAATTCATATAAAAATGGTATTTTATCAGATTTTTATGATTTCAGTTGTTTTATGGAGGTTAATGTGAATTTAGGTAAAAAAAATTAATTTAATGGAATAAAATATTATTTTCTATATTAAAAGAACATGGATAAACTTTATTTTTTTCCATTTTTATGTTATGGTTGAAGTAGCTAGAGATCTAGAAATCTTAAGGAAAATGCACTAGATGATTGATCATGTAGTTCATTATGGGTCAGCCATGAAGTTATAAATTTTGATCTATGAAATTAACTATTTAGAATAAAAAAATTGAATGTGTAGAAAACCCAAGTTGACTATGAACTCTATTAGTCAACCATGTAGTTATACCCAATCTTCCATGTGGGAAAAATTAAAGTTTTTGTGATTGAAGGAGAGCTTCAACTGCTCTAAGGATCATGGTAATTTTAAACACAAAATATTAAAACATGAAAATATAAATGATTGAAAATGAAACAATGCATTTTTTTAAACACCTCATGTGAATTTACTGAAAATTTAAGGGAGACATGTGGAATGATCATGGGAGTAAATAAAAGTAAATTCTCAAATCACTTCAAGATTTTTGATGAGGATCATGGGACATGTATAAAAAATGAAAAATCCAAAAAAAAATCTATGTATTATTTTCTAATAAAATCATAAATATATCTACCATGAAAGAAGCGAGGGAATAATTGGGATTGGGATCTGAAATATATGTTATTTTTAGATCATTTCATCATAGGAAAAGTTTTTACAGGTGAAGGATATTTTAATGCCCACGTTGAATGATCTTATAATTTTTAAATAATTCTAGAACCATTAATGATACTAGTAAAGCCTGATGAAATACATGGTAATTACCATAAAATTGTTTAAAATTGGAAGAAAACAAAGAAGAAGTAATTTTACATATTAGAAGATGATGGGTGTGGAAAACAGTATCCAGTAGAAGATAAAAATCAAAAACTATGTCTATGAAGAAAAATCTTAGGGGCATGATGCAATTAGATGAGCTATATCATAATCAAGGAAAGGACCAATAGATCACCATGAAGATTATTTATATTTACCACTCAAAATTCTTACTTTTATATTTGATTTTTCATTTCCAAGATTTGTTTATATTGTTACATGTGGGTCCATAAATGATGTTTCTAAAACTAATTTCATTAATTAATTTTGTTGTATTTTTTCAATTATATTTCCTTAAAGGTAATGATTATCTGGTTGGACATTGAATTGATTATAAAAAGTTATCAGTGATGTAGAAATAGTCGAAGATTATTCTAGGAACTAGGAAAGTAAAACACAACTACCCATGGAGTGATAGTTACCAAAGGAAACGTTTAAGCACATATATCACTGATCAAAATAATGAACTAGTATGAAATAAAAAATAATAATCACACAACCATAGGGGATCTATGTTATCATTAGGGTTCCTCGATGACTTGATAATGTATTTTGGGAATCCAATGATTATTTCTCATAGGGACTTTATTATTAGTTAATGGGTTAGGTTTTATGAATGATTTAATATTCATAGCATAAAATAGAGTCACTCTAGTGAGTCTAGGATTCTAGATGTTGATATTCCTTAGTCTTAGTATTTGATATTCACTATCTCCCATATATCACAATGTGATCTAATAAATTGTACTCATATCCAATTTTACCTTCTTTCTATTAAAATAAACTAAAATTAATTTTGAACCAATATCATTCCTAGTGAATTTGATTTGGTATTCACCAGTTATTTGTATTGTAATTGATCATGGTCACTTGTCAGGTGCATTACACCTCAATCGCATTTTGATGTCATTTTTTGGGATAGTTTATTAAGTTAGTAATTGTTTTAAATGGAAAACCAAAAAAATAACAAATAACAAAATATAAATAAAAAATGTATAATTTAAAAAAATATAAAAAAATCTCCCATCAATGTGTTTTTATTTATTTTAAAAACATCAAATATAAAATATAAAATTATAAAATTATAAAAAATCATAAAATATAAAAACAAAAAAAACATTTATAATAGGTTTATTTTCATCATTTTTTAATTATTTTAATTCATTGATAAATTATCATTGATTGTGTTATTTATACTCATCTAAACTCTATCTATTACTATAGTACCCCCTCCCCCAATCATCATCAAAGCTTTTTTTAAGGGTAAAGTATCATAGAAATAATAGTAGGGTGTCTTGTAATGATACAAGTTGAGGTAATTTACAATCATGATGTGTTTACATTCCAGGGGAATGGAATATAGTTAGAGGACACTTTGTAGGACTCAATGGGGTATCCCTTCTTGGGAAACTTTTCTACCACCATTTTCATGACCCATCCCCCAGGGCCCATGTCATGACTACCCCAAGCCCACCTTCCATAGGCCAAAGTTTGGAGACTAGCACCGGAAAGGAATATCCCTAAAATGGAAAGGCATTCCCTTAAAACCCTGTACACACATAGATAGGGAACACTACGTACAAGTAAACACAACAGAAGAAGAATGGTACAACCACAACTAAAAACCACCACTGAGTGTAAAAATGAGTACTGAAAGTAAAGGGGCCAGAATACAAGCCCAACTAAAATGGAAGTACAACAAAAAGGGAAAAACAGCTCCTGGGGTCATCCACCAAGGTTTCTATATGAAGGGTAGGTACATATCTTCACCGCAGCTCTCCACGTCTACCGGTCACCTCCGTACACCATCTTTCAATCACCTACATGCACCGTCAAGCCCTGAATCCTCAAGACTCAGTCTAGTTTTCCGTTATCTGCACAAGACACAACAAGGTACAAGAGAAGCCCGTGCAGGGGTGAGTATAACAATACCTAGTAGGTGCCCTGAGACCCTCAAAGTTCTCCCAGAATTTCACAAAGGAAAAACCACAAAGCATGATCTCGATCACAAAGCACAAAGAAAAATACAACTCATGTCGAGTTTAACTTAAGTACAGAAATACATATGTTTAGTCATAAAGCTAGATCATGTTATTCTGGCATGAGGCTATGTTGTTGACCCACAAAATATCACTTGGTGTTGATCCAAATAGGATCTCTCAGTGCTAATCCACACAGGATTGCTCAGTGATGATCCACATAGGATCGTTATTCATTCTTCACATCTCAGCCAGCCACTAGATTCCCACACAAAGCATGCAGGATTCTGAGAAGATCTTCTCCTCAAGTCATCAATCATATTTCAATTGGCATGAAGTCCCATGAAAAAGTAACCCGATGGTCTTCCATGTCATAAATATTCCAACGCAATAGACGACGCATCAATTGAACATATGGTCTGTATATTATAGTCATTTTAGTGCCAAGGGCCTGGTTGGATTCAGGTATGATCCACCCCATCCAAACTCCAAATTTCTCTGAATCTCTCATGGAGTATCTCAAAAGGATCGCCTCATCCTAAGGGTTTTGGTTCCATAGATGGTTCTTCAAACGGATGTTTGGTTTAGAAGATATACTCATTTAAGCATAACTTGGATAAAAAGGGGTTTGGGTCTGGCCCGAAGGGGCTGGGCTCGGCCTAGTTCAGTTGGGCCTGGTCTGGCCCGCTGGGTCGTGGGTTTGGCCTGGCCAACCCATATGGGAGTGGCCCGCTGGTCTGCGGAATCGCTCGGCCCGCTGGCCAAGTACGGGGGTCTTCTCCCCTCCCGAATGGCTGAATCTGTTCAGGCCTTCAAGGCAGCGGTGTCGGCTGGCACCACCTCTCCCAGCCTGTCCCGCTAAACCGGTCACGTGCAGGACCCACATACCATGGTTCTGCCCTCTTTCGTGGCTATAAGATGCGGCCTTCCTCCACGGTGTGATTTTGTAGCACACCGCCCAGATCAACAATGGCACTGGATGGCGCTACAAACCCCTGGCTGGTCCACATGGACTGGCCCGCAACAAACCCACGGGTGCAGGTCTGCCCTTCAATGCAGCCTTCCACCATGGCATGCCGCCGTAACACACCAACCTGCTTCAACACAGCCGAAAAAGGCTGTCCACCCCCTTTTCCGTCGTGGAGCCTTTGGTCGCTTCCGTTCCTTTGTGGCCTAAGGGTGTTGGTCATCCCCTACCTCAGTCGCTGGTGCTGCCATGCCGGCGAAGCCTCCTCTGGCCACCGATAAAGCTTTGGTGGTCCTCTTTTATTCTCATCCATGACAATGGCCCTCCCAGGATAGCACTTGCACTGCACGGCCCTTGGTTCCACCTTTCCACCAAATATTCCGGTTTTCCAAAAATAACGCCACCACAAATAAGTTCGGCTAAGGGTCTGGGCCTTGTTTATTTGGCATGTGCCCTTTGCGTTAGCATAATAATATGGGAAGGATATTTTAATTATAAAAACTCCCATAAAGAAAATCTAGAAATATCCTCCCACATTAAAGAATTTAACATAGATCAACCTGTTGGACGGTTGATCTATGTTCTTCATAATATTCAAGAACGGGGTAAATGGGAGAAATCAAGCGTATGACCCCCTACCTCGAGCTTATTGGAATTCACTACAGATGAGGAAGGAGTGTCCATGTCCGAGGGTGTAGCGGATGAAGGAGAAGGTTCATTTCCTTTTGTGCTCATCATTGAATCCTTCAATGGTCGTTGAAGCCTTGTTCTAGATTGGTGGAAGATGCTGCGGCACTTCGTCAGAGTTTCCTCTCTTGAGTGTGAAAAACCCATGCCCGAGATTTGCTTAAATAGATGAAAGAGAGTATCAATGCACCACACAATTAATGAGGTTCGTTAATGAATTGAATTAATAAACCTATTAATTCTCCTAATGGTGTGGTTACACAACCAATTGTAACCGACCATTTAATGGTTTGACAACCCAACAGTCCCGCCACCATCGCTCAACAATTACAAGAAAGAAATAAAATAACTCATTGAGTTGTTTTATTATTATTTTTGTAAAGTCCAAAAATTAAATTTTTCATATGAACCTTTTAGGTTGAAGTTAAGTTTCTCCTAAGTGAATATCGGTGCTGAAAATTCAACATTGCCCTTGGATTTTTAATCCGAGCACTAGTTCAAAAGATAGAAATCGTTGCTCACACTTTTACTGAATGTGCCTTAAAAAAAATTCAAAAAATTATTAACAGTCACCCTCGACCCGCACCGGTTGAGGTTAAGCTCTTATTAAGGGGAACACACTCTCACAAGCTCAACGATACTCTCAGATTTTAAATTCAAGTTACTATTTAGGAGTTAAATAATTTAATAATAAAATAATTATTACTTAATTATTTTATTTACGGCCAAAAACTATCTTCCATTTTTGGCCCACACCGGCCAATGTTAGAATTTTCCCAAGGAAATCATACAGTCACGAGTTCAGAGTTAGTCTCAGAATTTTAATCCGAGTCTCCATTCGTGAGTTATAATCATTTGAAAAATAAATTTATTTTATTTACGGTTATGCCATTTTTTGGTTTTCTCACCGGAGGCCTGCATCGACTAAAATTAAGTCACGCCTAGGGTAAACCCACTATCCTGATCACAATGGTACCCTCAAATTTCTGATATGGGAACTTGTTTAAGAGTTAATCCACTTTTTTATGAAAACCACTTATGCACACTATTTAAATCTTAATATTTTTCGATGGATCATTTCGGGCACTCCGGACCTCGGAATCACATGCCGTCAAATTTCACAGTCTCGAAATAATTCCATATAATTAAAAAAAATATTGAAATTTAAGGACATTAAATTCTCCACACCTTAGGGATTTATGTCCCTAAAATCCAAAACGAAGAAAAATCAAACAAATGAGGGTACTGAGCAAAAATCTGAGTTGCCTGCTCCCATGTGCTCTCCTAGAGGTTCCCGTGCTGCCACCGAACTTGCAACAGAGGGATTGACTATCCACGAAAGACTTACTCATGTCAATCCTTTATCTTCTCTAGGAACTTCGTAAAAGTTTCTCTATCATCAAAGTACAACTCTCCCTAGTCGATAACATGTGATGAATCATGCACGCATCTCCTTAGTTGCGCACATGAAAAACATTATGCACCTGGTGCATTTGTGGGGGAAGAGCTAGGTGTTATGACACCTCACCTACTCTACTAAGGATCTGGAAATGTCTGATGAACCTTGGAGATAGCTTGTCAACCCTACCAAATCCCTACAATCCTCATTGGGGTAAGACCTTTGTCTCCTCTGTTGGCTCTGTGCAGTCTTCATCTGCTCCTGGATGATTTAAACCTTCTTAGTGGTAGCTCATACCAACTCTAGACTCATAAGTGATGACTCTCATAGGTATGTCCATCATAGAGGTGATCTGCACGGTCTCCCGTAGAGGGCCTCAAACATTGGCATGCCAATGGTGGAGTGATAGTTATTGTTGTATGTGAACTCCACTAAGGGAAAGTGGCCCTTCTAACTACAGCCAAAATCAAGGACACAAGAACAAAGCATGTCCTCAAGCATCTGCATGGTCCGCTCTGTCTGGCCAACTGTCTAGGGATAAAAAGCGGTGCTCAAGCGTAGCTGAGTCCTGAATTCCTCATGTAATCCCATCCACAACCAAGATGTAAAACGAGTTTCATTATCTGAAATGATTATTTATGGAACCCCATGAAGTCATACAATATTTTGTATGTAGAGGCATCCAAATCCCTCTATTAATACCTACTCTTGGATGGGTGGGAAGTGTGCCGACTTGGTGAGTCGGTCAACAATCACCCAGATGGAATTGTGGATCTTAGATGTACGTGGTATCCCTGTCATGAAGTCCATGGAATTCCATCCCACTTCCACTCTGGTACCTCAAGTGGCTGAGTCAAGCTTGCTGGAACCCAGTGCTCGTCCTTCACTTACTGGCAAGTGAGGCATCATGAAACAAACTCTATCACTTCTTTCCTCAACCCTAGCCACCAGTACTAACGTCGGACATCCTGGTACATCTTCTCCATACATGGATGTACCGTAAAAGGGGATTTGTGGAAGTCCCTCAATACCTCCTCTCGTAGTGTCACTAGTACCATGGTGTGTCTTTTGAAAAATATGACGTGCTCCCCACCTTCAAAAAAACATTCATGAGCTTATCCTGAGTATATCTGAGCATGTCAGGTCTCGCAATCTGCATCTCCGTGTTGTGCCTCCCGAACTCACTAAAGGAGTGGGGGAGTGACAGTCATAGACTAGAGGTAAGCTGCTCCATCACTATCCACGAAGGATATATACAACACGACTAGAAGCTATGTCGCCTTACTCAGCAACTGCAGACCAGACCTCCTGCTGAGCGCATCTACCACCACATCCCCCTTCCCAGAAGTATAGACTATCTTGAAGTCATAGTCCTAGTGGAACTCCAACCATATTCATTATCTTAACTGCTGAAAATCATATGGGCACTTTTCCATCCACGTGAAAGGCTACCCCTTTTAAGTGATTAGTGTTCCATCGAACCTTTGGTAGTGGGTACTCATTCTCCATGGACACTTGGTTAAAGTTCTGGTAATCTACACATAACCTCAATCACTGGGTCTTATTATTCCCTTCCTATGATATTCTCCCAAATATAATCTCATCTCTCAGTGCTCTGTGGGATCCATTTGATATGAAGTTGTAGATATCAGTGTCATCCCTAGGTACAAGATAATGTAGAAGTCCCTCTCCATATGGGGAGGTAATCCTGGAAACATCTTTAGAAAGTATGTTCCTGCACTCCACCACTACTGTTGGGAACTAAAAACTCAAAACTTCTTCTTCCACGAGGGTAAGGCTGGCCGACTCAAGATTCATCAGTTGCACCCTCCTATGTATGATTTTATCCAGTGTTTCCTAGGTTTCCCTTTTCACCGACCAAGGAAAACATCATTCAAATGTTGTATATATACCACATCCTTTGATACCACTTTATCAGGACCCATCCCCCAGGGCCCGTGTTGTGACTACACCAAGCCCGCCTTCCATAGGCCAGGGGTGGGCGACTAGCACTGGAAAGGAATATCCCAAAAATGGGAAGGAATTACCTCAAAAACGTGTACACACACAGATAGGTCACACTGAATACAAGTAAACACAATGTAATAAGAATGGTACAACCACAACTAAAAACCACCATTGAGTGTAAAAGTGAGTACTGAAAGTAGAGGGGCCATAATACAAGCCCAACTGAAATGGAAGTATAACAAAAAGGAAAAATATATCATGAGTTCATCTGCCAAGGTTCCTACCTGAAGGGTAGGTACATCTCGTCACCGCAGCTCTCTGTGTCTACTAGTCACCTTCGTACACTATCTTTCAATCAAATCCAAGAACCATCAATACCTGAATCCTCAAGAATTAGTCTAGTTGTCCATCATTTGAACAAGACACAACAAGGTGCGGGCGAAGCCTATGCAGGGGTGAAAATAATAATACCCAGTAGGGACCCCCAGACCCCCGAAGGTATCTCAGAATTCCACAAAGGAAAAAACAAAAAAGCATGATCTCAATCACAAAGCACAAAGTAAAAGATAGCTCACGCCAGGTTTAACTTAAGTATAGAAATACAAATGTTTAGTCATAAAGCTAGATCATCTTATTCTGTCATGAGGCTCTGTTGCTGACCCACCCAGGATAGCTCGGTGTTGATCCACATAGGATCTCTTGGTGTTGATCCACATAGGATCACTCGGTGCTGATTCACATAGGATTGCTCGGTGTTTATCCACACAGGATCACTCAGTGATGATCCACACAGGATCGCTCGACGTTGATCCACACAGGATCACTCGGTGATGATTCACATAGGATTGCTATTCATTCTTCACATCTTAGCCAGCCACTGGATTCCCACACAAAGAACATAGGATTCTGAGAGGATCTGATACTAAAGACATCAATCATATTTAAACTGGCATGAAGTCCCACAAATAAGTAACCCTATGGGCTACCATGTCATAATGGTTCCAACGCAATAGACGGAATATCAATCGGACTCTCGGTCTGTAAGTTATAGGCATTTTAGTGTCGAGGGCCTGGTTAGATTCGGGCATGATCCAACCCGGCCAAACTCCAACTTTCTCCAAATATCTCATGGAGTATCTCAAAAGGACCGCCTCATCCTAAGGGTTCTGGTTCCGCATACGGTTCATCAAATGAACATCCAGTTTTGGAGATATGCCCATTTAAGTGTAACTGGGCTAAAAAGGGGTCTGGGCCTGGCCTGAAGGGGCTAGGCTCGGCCTAGTTCAGCCGGGCCTGGTCCGGCCCAATGAACCATGGGTTCGACCCGGACCACCCGGATGGGTGCGGCCCATTGGGCCACGAAATTACTCAGCCTGCTGGCCGAGCGCGTGGGTCTACTCCCCTTCCGAACAGCCAAAGCTATTTGGGCCTTCAAGGCAGCGGCGTCGGTTGGCACCACCTCTCCCGGCCGGTCCTGCTAAACTAGTCAAGCATAGGATCCACGGACCGTGGGTCCACCCTCTACCGCAGCTTGAATTTGCAACCTTCCTCCATGGTTCACTACTTTAGTGTGCCACCCGGCTCAACAGCGGCGTCGGATGGCACCACAATCCCCTGTCTGGTCTGCATGGACAAGCCCGCAATGGAACCCACGGGCATGGGTCTACCCCGCGTCGTGGCTCGAGGCCACGGCCTTCCACCGCAGCACGCCATCCTGCTTCAACGCTGCCAGTGAAGGTCGGCAACCCTCTTGTCTACCTCGGTGCCTTCAGGTACCGCTATTCCTTCACAGTCTGCGGGTGTCGGTAACCGCATCCCTCTGTCTTTGGTGTCGTCGTGCCAGCGAAGCCTTCACAGACCACCAGTGAAGCTCCGATGGTCCGCTTTTATTCTTGTTTGCACCTACGACCCTCCCAGGACGATGCCTGCGCTGTGCGGCCCTTGGTTTCATCTTGCTTCCAAATATTTCAGTTGTCCATGAAGAACGCCACCAAAACCGAGTTTGGTGGAGGGTTTGGGCCTTGTTCATTTGGCATGTGCCCTCCGCATTAGCATAACAACATGGGAAGCATATTTTAATTACAAAAACTCCCATAAATAATACCCTGCAATATCCTCCAACATTAAATAACTTAACACAGATCAACCCGTTGTATGGTTGATCTGTGTTCTTCATAATATTCAAGAACGAGGTAAAGGGGACAAATCAAGCATATAACCCCTACCTCAATCTCGTTAGAAGTCGCTATGGACGAGGAAGGAGTGTCCACATCTGAGGGTGTTGCAGACAAAGGATAAGGTTCGCATCCTTTGGTGCTTGTCATTAAATCCACCAACGGTCGTCAAAGCCTCATTCTAGGTTGGTGGAAGATGCTGCATCACTTCGTTAGAGGTTCCTCTCTTGAGTGCCAAAAACTCATGCCCGAGCTTTGTTTAAATAGACAAAAGAGAGGATCAATTAACCACACAATTAATGAGGTTAATTAACGAATTGAATTAATGAACCTATTAATTTTCCTAATGTTTCGGTTACACAGCCAAGGGTAACCAACCATTTAATGTTCTGACAACTGAGTGGTCCCGCCACCGCCGCTCAACAGTTACAAGAAAGAAATAAAATACACTACTAAAAATAAGGGTATTAGCAACCGCCATTCGCGGTCGCTATAGGGCTATAGAGACCACCCAGCGACCGCCATTGGCGGTCGCTAATGCTGCCCGGCAGGCAGCCTATAGAGACCGCCTTTGGCGGTCGCTACATTGGAAAAAAAAATTAAAAAAAATTCATACCGAAAGAAATATATATATATTTTTTTATTAAATAAAATATATATATATATATATATTAAAGAAAATATTTATATATATAATATTAAATAAAATATTTTAATATATATATATATTAAAGAAATATATATATATAATATTAAATAAACTATTTTTCATTTTTATATATATTTATTAAATAATATATATATATATATATATTAAATAAAAAATTTTCATTTTTTTAATGAAATGTATGAATTCTGTTTTTTTTTTCTTCACGGTGCAAAATCAGAGATAAAACAAGATAACAATCATAAAAAATGGAAAAAAAAATCAAACATCATAAACATAAAGATCATCATAAACGATAAACGTGCTTCAATGATCCGAGCAGGTCCATCTATTTCAATCTTCTGCTTCAATAAACCTACAATAAGACAAAAAAACAACAAAACAAAACAAACATAAATTAAAAATAATTATTAAGTTATTATATACATATAATAAAATTAAATATGACATCAAATCATGGTGCTATAATAATTTAAAACCCCCAATTTAAGAAATGCTATCATTTAAGGTCATTCAGACGTTTTTGGTGTTTTATGACACCGGAAATGCGTTTCAGGTCACCGCGGTCAAACAGAACCTCCGATTGACGTTCCATCTACCCGACCATTTCACAAATCGCACAACGGCTATTGTCGTACGGTTTCATGGCATTCAGAGGTCGTTCGGGTGGTTTTGACCCCCCCAACGCGCCGTTTTAGCGCACGTCGAGCTGCTGAAAACGACACACTCGGACGTAACGCGCGCACCGCATGTCCAATGGGCATTTCATCTCCTCCTACACGTCATGAATAATATTCCTAATGTTTTCGTGTAGTTTCAGGTCATTCGGAGCATGTTTTCTCCGAATTAGACCATCTCACGCCGTTTTGGTGTTTTATGACACCGGAAATGTGTTTCTGGTCACCGCGGTCAAACGAAACTTCTGATTGATGTGCTGTCTACCCCACCATTTTACAAATCGCACAACGGCTGTTGCTGTACGGTTTCAGGGCATTCTGAGGTTGTTTGGGTGGTTTTGACCCCCCCAACGCGTCGTTTTAGAGCGCGCCGAGCTGCTAAAAACGACACACTCGGATGTAACACGTGCACCGCACGTCCGATGGGTGCTCCATCTCCTCCTACTCATCACGAATAATATTCCTAATGTTTTCGTGTGGTTTCAGGTCATTCGGAGCACGTTTTCTTCGAATTCGACCGTCTCGCGCCGTTTCTGGTGTTTTATGACACCGGAAACGTGTTTCCAGTCACTGCGGTCAAACAAAACCTCCGATTGATGTGACATCTGCCCGACCATTTCACAAATCACACAACGGATGTTGTCGTACGGTTTCATGGCATTCTGAGGTCGTTCGGGTGATTTTGACCCCCCAACGCGTCGTTTTAGTGCGCACTGAGCTGCTGAAAACGACACACTCGGACGTAACGCATGCACCGCACATCCGATGGACATGTCGTCTCCTTGAACACATCACAAATAATATTCCTAATGTTTTCGTGTAGTTTCAGGTCATTCGGAGCACGTTTGCTCCAAATTCGACCGTCTCGCGCCGTTTTTGGTGTTTTATGATACCGGAAACACATTTTCGGTCACCACGGTCAAACAACACCTCCGATTGATGTTCCATCTACCCGACCATTTCAAAAATCTCAAAACGGCTGTTTCCCTATGGTTTCATGGCTTTCCGAGGTCGTTCGGGTGGTTTTGACCCCCCAATGCGCCGTTTTAGCGCGCGTCGAGCTGCTAAAAACGACACACTCGGACGTAACATGTGCACCGCACGTCCGATGGGCTTGGTGTCTCCTCTTACATGTCACGAATAATATTCCTAATGTTTATGTGTGGTTTCAGGTCATTCGATGCACGTTTGCTCCGAATTCGACCGTCTCGCGCCGTCTTTGGTGTTTTATGACACCGGAAATGTGTTTCTGGTCACCGCGGTCAAATGGCACCTCCGATTGACGTGTCGTCTACCCGACCATTTCAAAAATCGCACAATGGTTGTTTTCGTACGGTTTCATGGCATTCTGAGGCCGTTCGGGTGGTTTTGACCCCCCAACGCGTCATTTTAGCGCGCGCCGAGCTGCTGAAAATGACACACCCGGACATAACGCACGCATTGCACGTCCTATGGGCATGATGTCTCCTCCTACACGTCACGAATAATATTCCTAATGTTTTCGTGTGGTTTCAGGTCATTCGGAGCACGTTTGCTCCGAATTCAACCGTCTCGCGCCGTTTTTGGTGTTTTATGACACCAGAAACGCGTTTCCGGTCACCACGGTCAAACGGCACCTCCGATTGACGTTTCTTCTGCCTGACCATTTCAAAAATCGCACAAAGGCTGTTGTCGTACGATTTCATGGCATTCTGAGGTTGTTCTGGTGGTTTTGACCCCCCAACGCGCTGTTTTAGTGCGCGCCGAGCTGCTGAAAATGACACACTCGGACGTAACGCACGCTCCGCATGTCTGATGGGTGTGTCGTCTCCTCCTAGATGTCACTAATAATATTCCTATTTTTTTTTGTGTGGTTTCATGTCATTCTGAGCATGTTTACTCCGAATTCGACCGTCTCGCGCCATTTTTGGTGTTTTATGACACCATAAACGCGTTTCCGGTCACTACGGTCAAACGGAACCTCCGATTGACATGTCTTCTACCCGACCATTTCACAAATCGCAAAATGGCTGTTGTCGTATGGTTTTATGGAATTCTGAGGTCGTTCGGGTGGTTTTGACCCCCCAACGCGCCGTTTTAGCGCGCGCCGAGCTGCTGAAAACGACACACTCGGATGTAACGTGAGCACCACACGTCCGATGGGCACGCCATCTCCTCCTACACGTCAAGAATAATATTCCTAATGTTTTTGTGTGGTTTTAGGTCATTCGGAGCACATTTGCTCCGAATTCGACCGTCTCGCGCCGTTTTTGGTGTTTTATGACACCAGAAACGCGTTTCCGGTCACCACGGTCAAACAGAACCTCCGATTGACGTGCCGTCTGCCCAACCATTTCACAAATCGCACATCGGCTGTTTTTGTACGGTTTCATGGCATTCTGAGGTCGTTCGTGTGGTTTTGACCCCCCAACGCGCCGTTTTAGCGCGCACCGAGCTGCTGAAAACGACACACTCGGACGTAACGCGCGCACCACACATCTGATGGGTGTGTCGTCTCCTCTTACACGTCACGAATAATATTCCTAATTTTTTCGTGTGGCTTCAGGTCATTCGGAGCACGTTTTCTCCGAATTCGACCGTCTCGCGCCGTTTTTCGTGTTTTATGACACCAGAAACACGTTTCCGGTCACCACGGTCAAACGGAACCTCCGATTGATGTTTCGTCTGCCCGACTATTTCAAAAATCACACAACGGCTGTTTTCATATGGTTTCATGGAATTCTGAGGTCATTCGGGTGGTTTTGACCCCCCAACGCGTCATTTTAGCGCGCGCCAAGCTGCTGAAAACGACACACTCGGACGTAACGCACGCCGAGATGCTGAAAACGACACACTCTGACAACTATTGTGTCATATGAGCAACAGCAGGTCTAAAAACCACAGCGTGTGGCACTACAGAATGATGAATCCCTCTTCCATAGGTCAAACTATATCCATGCACGTCCCGACCAATGATGCGATGAAAGATCTAATCCCTTCGCATGGGAAGCTATCGCTGGTCCTCTGGAAGATGCTCTAATTCAACTTCAAATTGAGCCTGTGAAATATTTAAATATATATACATATATTAATATACAGATTTTATGTAAGTATTGGTAATAATTACAAGCACTTACTATCAATGCTGCAGCCTCCGGATCATTGCGATCACGAGTCCTCATCCACACCGACATTTAATCAGTTGGTGCACCTTGCTCCCGCAACTATATATGAATAGAATATAAACAAAAAACCATATTAATTAAAAAAATTAAAAAATGAATAATAAATACCTCATGTCGGATCTGAGACACGTGACGAGTCCCGAGCCTATGAGGTGGTCCCTACAACGCTCGATTCTCAGAATGGCGTGTAGACACCTTCTACATTCAATTCATTCAAATATCAAAAAAATCAAAAATTCTTGAAAATATATATACCAAAATAAATATACAAACCGCAACACCCCCAGTAGACCAATATGCAACTAAATCACTCCACTGAGCTGGGAGGACACCTCTCGGGACTTTTTCCAGAATGTCTGGGGCACCCACATTTGGTACCCAATGGTCCCTCTTGACTTTGCCTTTATAGTCTTTCCACATTTTACGGCATTTGCTCATACACACTAGCCAAAACTCATCAGGACATAATGTCAAATTTTTCTATTAAAGAAAAAAATCACATATGTTATTGTTGTTTATACATAGGGAATAATTAAAATGATCTTCTTACCCGAACCTCCATCCAAAGACGATCTAATGTGTCCTGAGGGATAAAAGCCCAGTCACGTGTGGTCAATGGAAATCGATGTGGATCACGTATGATATGACCCAACTGACGAATAAATGCAGGGGCATTCCATCCCACAGGATGAAATACATCATCAAATTAAACATCAAAAGTCTTGTCGGAATTCCATGATAATATGCCACGACCAGGGCCTATCCTATGAGAGGAAGAAGCAGTCGAGTCTGATCCTGTTGAAAAAAAATTTATATACAAAATGACAGATATTATAAATATATATATATGTGTGTGTGTGTGTGTTTATTAATTACATAAAAAATAGAGACAATGACATTCTAACATACCTCGACCCTGAGACGTAGATGCCTCAGATGGATGATGTGGATCTTCTGCCTCTTCCCCTGACATGCCTGCAGTCATGGAAAACAAAAAGGGATTGAATAATTAGTTATAAATGAATTTTAAAAAATCAGAGAGTTCACAAAACAGATATACAAATTATGTACAAAACCAATCAATGCATAGCCAAATTTCAAATTGAATTAATAAAAATTCAAACAGCACATGAATCAAATGAAGAATACCTCAATGAGAAGATACACCAACAATAACATCAATATAACATGAGTTAAATCACCCTAAATATTTATAACTGAATAAACTACCAAAAGTGAGGATTAAAACTTACAAGGATTTAAAAAATGTTTAGATAATTTATGATATCTTAATCTGAATTGTGGGAAAACAATTATACCTTTCATTAAGCATGAAAATCGACTGTTTCTCCTTCAACAGCCGCTCTGACCCTATAAATATCTTCTTCACGTTGAACTACGGTATGTTGATCAAGCTGTTGGGAAACAAAAGGAACAGTCTCAGGTTCATCTTGTTCAAATACAAACACTCCTCGCCGAGACATTTTGACAACAACTTGCCAACTTGGATTCGAAGGAAAAGTAACGAAGAATACTTGTTTCGCTTGTGATGTCAAAATGAAAGGTTCATTATCAACTCGTTCATTTCTGTATAACATATAGTTAAAATTCACCAATGAAAACTGATATTGATCGACTTTACATCCACGCACTGGATCAACCCAATTACACTTTAACAATATGTACTTTAACCCGTGTGTGTATACAACTTCAATGATGTCTATCAATTGACCATAGTAATAACTAGAATCGACAAATGGACAACCGATGCCATTTTTTTGTGCTGCTCGTTTTTCGTCAACATCTTTAATGTGAAATCTAAAACCATTAGCATCTATAGATTTATAACGACGAGCCGTTATAGATGGACCCTCAGCCAGTTGGATAAATTCTTCAGTTAGCATGGGGTCCCCTAACTCCCTCGGCTTATGAACCTACATAATTCATAGAATTCAATAATGATATATGATGAAAGAAATTAGCATAATACTTAACTCATAATGAAAATCAATTTATACGTACATAATACTTGAACCAATCATGAAATGACGCATAATGAGACTGTTGAATTTGCAACTCAGCCGCATGATGCATCTCTTCTTTTATCTCATTAATGTGTTTTCTGCAAATGATAACGCAATGTTTAAATGGTCAACTTATGCAAACAAAACATGTAAAATTTAAACAATAAAATTGATAAGATACTTACTGCATTAATGGTGCAACTGATGGAGTATTGAACAAGATATATCGATGCGCTTGTATCCACTCGATGTTGTCCATATCATATGTGGTTCCTTCTCCAACTGGACCATCCTGAATCCGAGAGGGCTTATCTAATTTTTGTTTCAACATCTGTAATATATTTTGCGAAAAAAGTAGTACACTCATCCATAAAATAACCATTGGCTATTGATGCCTATGGACGAGCTCTGTTGCATACAAATCGTTTAAATGTACTCAAATACCGCTCAATAGGATACATCCACCTGAATTGCACTGGACCAACAACCATTACTTCATCAGTTAGGTGCACTGTCAAATGGACCATAACATCGAAAAATGAGGGGGGGAATAGTTTCTCAAAGTGACAAAGCGTAAGTACAATTCGGTTCTGTAAACTTTTTAAATCACTCATTCTTTGATTTCTTAAACAAAGATGTTTAAAAAAATTACTCATCTCAATCAACGGCTGAACAACATTGGGGGATAAACAATCACAAATTGCGATTGGAATCAACTGCTGAAGTAGTATGTGACTGTCATGACTTTTCAACCCTTGCAATGTCTTGCTCATCAGATTCACACACTTTGAAATATTAGAAGAGTAACCATCAGGCACCTTTAGCATCTTCAAAATGGAAATAAATGTCTCTTTTTCCTTTTTAGTCATCTTATACTGTGCAGCAGGCATATATGCCTTGTTTCCCTCAGCTAACTGTAAATGAAACTGTTTCCTTAAACCCATTTCTTTCAAATCACGGTGTGCATTAACATGGTCCTTTTATTTCCCACTGACACCTAAAATGGTCCACAATATGTTATCACAAACATTTTTTTCAATGTGCATGACATCCAAATTATGCCTCAGCATATTAGTTTTCCAATACGGAAGACTATAAAAAATACTTTTCTTTTTCCAATTGTGACTGTGCTGCCTACCCGCAGATCGAATATTACGTACCAGAGGAGCCACCAAATCATGAATTTCATATACCGTGTGGATGTTTTCTTCCTCAATCTGTGATAACATTTCGACTCCTGTCATGATCTTTGGTGTTGTGCTGAACTCTCTAGAACCATCAAATGCCACTCTGTCCTTTCTGAACCTGTGCTGAGGGGGGAGAAAATGTATGTGACCCATGTATGCCCATTTTTTGGAATGATTAAGCCATACAGATTTTTTACTTTTGTTGCAACAAGGGAAAGAAAATTCACCTTTCTTACTCCAGTCTGATAAATTTGCATAAGCTGGGAAGTCATTGATTTTCCACAATAAAGCAGCCTGCAGTTTGAACATTTCATTCATTTCACAGTCATAAGTCATCACACCATCGCCCTAAAATTCATTCAACTCATCAATCAATGGCTGAAGGTAAACATCAATCTTATCCCCTAGACTTTTAGGTCCATAAATAAGAGTGGAAAGTAATATAAATTGTTGCTTCATACAAAGCCATGGAGGTAGATTATACAGAACCAACACTACGGTCCATGTGCTATGAGTTTCACCAAACATAGACTTGAATGGATTGAAACCATCTGCTGCCAATCCCAATCGGACATTACGAACATCTTTGGAAAAGTCGGGATGTCTCTTATCAAAATCCTTCCATGCATGAGAATCTGTAGGGTGGGTTAACATATCACTTTCATGAACTCTTTCTGCATGCCATATCATTAAATTATAAACTTTATATGACATAAAAAATCTTTTCAACCTTGGTTTAAGGGGAAAGTAACGCATTTTCTTTACAGAAATCGGTTTCCCCTGTATCACAATCTGACTTTGATGAGTCAGATTTCCCCTATTCTCTTTCCACCTGGAATCACCACAAACCGTACAAATATCCAAATGGGCAGTTTCCTTTCTAAACAACATACAATTGTTTGCACATGCATCTATGGTCTCATATGTAAAACCTAAGTTCTCTGTCAGCTTACGAGCATGGTAATATGACTCGGGAATCTTAGCGTCGACAGGAAGAACCTTTTTCAATAACACCAACAGAATGTCGAATGATGTGTCTGACCAATGATTCAAAGTCTTCAAATGCAACAACTCCACAATAAATGACAATTTATTGAAATAAGTACATCAAGGATATAATTATGTTTTTGCATCATCAATTGCATCATAAAACCTCCTCGAATCACGATATGCACCAGAGCGAAGATTTATCTCACTATTCTCAAGATTCTGGATGTCAATGCCTTCAGGATCCAACCCACGTACCATTTCAGTAAGAATTTCATGCATTGGATCGTTCATCCTTACATCAACATCCATCTAAACTGTATCCATATTTTCACAACAAACATATTCTTCTCCATGACGAGTCCAACTCTTATAATTTCTCAGAAATCCATTAAAGAGTAGGTGCTCCCTCACAGTATCTTGTGTGAATTGATATCTGTTATCACATTTTCTACATGGACAACTAATATAGTCACTTTCAAATCCTCTGGTGAAGTCAGTAAACTGCATAATGCCATTGAAATACTCTCTAGACATTCGATTTGGAAGATCAATCCAACTATTATCCATAATAAGATCCCTATAACAAACATTTACACAAGACTTATTACATTTTCATTTTTCATATCAAATATATTTAAAATAAATACTAATTAATTGTTTGTGAACCATTTATAAAATAATAATGTAAGTGAAATCCCATTTCATACCTGATTGCACTACAAACCTGGAAGGGAGGGGAGTCGAAGGCGGTGCTGCGAGAGGAGAGGCAACGGTGGGGAGCCGGATCCGGAGCTGGTGCGGTGAGGGAGGGGACGAAGAGGAAGGGGATGGGGGTTGGTGGGGTGTAGGGGGGGAGGTTTTAGGGGTTCTGGGGGGGAGGGACGAGGGGGAGGACGGCCGAGGGCGGAGGTAGGAGGCCGGAGGGGATGGATGCCGAAGTCCAGAGGGCGGTCGAAGGGCTGCCGGGCTACCGGAGTCAGGTGGCGGGAGGCCCGAGGGTAGAGGGAGGCCGCAGGGTGGCCGCAAGGCGGAGGGTGGTCGCAGTCGGAGGGCGACTGGAGGAGGGCGGGGCCGGTGGAGGGCGGCCGGAGGGCGGCCGGAGGGCGGCCGGAGGGCGGCCGGAGGGTGGACGGAGGGTGGAGGGTGGCCGGAGGGCAGCCGGAGGGCGACCGTAGGAGGGCAGGGCCGGCAGAGGGTGGGGCCGGTGGAGGGCGGCCGGCCGGAGGGTGGGGCTGCAGAGGGCGGGGCGGCGGAGGGCGGGCTGGCGGAGGGCAGGCCGGCGGAGGGCGGGGCGGCGGAGGGCGGGGGGGCACTTCACGAGAGGAGGGGGCGCAGAAGCCCCCTTTTTTAAGGAAATGTAGTGACCACCATTGGCGGTCGCTATTGGTAACCTATAGTGACTTCCAATGGCGGTCGCTATAGGTTAAGGGGCTCAAAAGCCCATATTTCTAGTAGTGATAACTCATTGAGTTATTTTATGATTTTTTTTGTAAAGTCCAAAAATTAACTTTTTCATCATACCCATGCCGGTCGAAGTTAAGTTTCGCCTAACTGAATCCCTGTCCTGCAAATTCAATGGTGCCCTCAGATTTTTAATCTGGGCACCAGTTCAAAAGATATAAATTGCCGCTTTCTCTTTTTCTAAATGTATCTTAAAAAAAGTTCAAAAAATTATTAACAGTCACCCTCGACATGTTCCAGTCGAGGTTAAGTTATACCTAAGGGGAACATGCCCTCACGAGGTCAATGATACTCTCGAGTTTCCAATCCAAGTTACCATTTAGGAGTTAAGGAATTTAATAATAAAATAATTGTTACTTAATTATTTTAATTATGGCCAAAAACTATCTTTCACGGTTGGCTCGCACCGGCCAATGTTAGGATATTCCTAAGGAAAGAATACCCTCACAAGCTCAAAGGTGGTCTCATATTTTTAATCCAAGTATCCATTCATGGTTTATAATCATTTGGAAAATAAAATAATTTTATTTAATTATTTTATTTACAGTTATGCCATTTTCGGGTTTTCTCACAGGATGTCTGCACCGACTAAATTTAAGTCGCACCTAGGGTAAACTCATCATCCTGAATGCAATGGTTCCATTGTATTTCTGATCCAGGCACCCATTTAAGAGTTATTCCACTTTTTTAGGAAAACCACTTACGCGTGCTATTTAAATATTAACCTTTTTTGATGGATCATTCTAGGCACTCCGGACCTCAGAATCTTGTGCTGTCAAATTTCACAGTCTCAAAATAATTCCATATAATTAAAAAAAATATGGAGATTTCAGGACATTACAACCATGTTTATTTCACAATATATTTGTTGGATCCACACTCTTGATCCCATTATCCATTTACAATCTCTTATTATGAAAAATACACTCTAAAAGGGTGGAGCATAACCAAATAAAAACATGGCTAATAACATGGTGTCTATTTCAACTGAAGATAGAGGAATTTCATGTTCTTTGTATAGGGAGATCCCATTTAAAAGAGCCTTATCCTATACCATGATTGAAATACCATAACCATAGTGATCATTAAATAAAATCTAAAATGAGACCTTTTTTAATGAATGATTATATTGCCTTTAATATCACTATTAATGCTTACCCTGTTAGTATTTAATTTAAATCCAATAGGATGAGGCCTCCATGTAACCCACTTACCTAAATCTTCATATCCCATGACTAGTTTCTGAGAAGTGATGAGAAGGGGAAGATTTTGATAATAGTATGTTCATTTATATTCCTTTATATGTGGAACTAGGTCATTGATCATACCAAGAATAAGTGGTTTGAGAAAAACATTATCAATGATGGTGGTGTTGTGTATAGAATTATTCTTGTAAGCCTAAAGATTCTAGTATCCCATCATGAATATGGTAATAAAAATTCACCCTCTAATAGATAGAGGGTTGATTTCGTTGAACCAAACATCAAGAAACTGATCAAATTATTTTAGCTTTGGACAAATTTTAAGGTAGTTTCTAAGGAGAATCTAGATAAACCAAGCTCGTACCCCTTTTATAAGTAAACGAGTTTCATTCTCCACTTGTGTACTATTATATAAATGGAATATATACACTAAGAAGATACCCTTATATTGTATAATGTTTTTATTTTGTAAAGAACCACATCTAGTATGCCACATTGAGAAGTTGAATTTGGAGAGTAACGCACCATTCCAATGGGTATGGAACAGATATCTAAAAAATAGTCCAGGTTAACGAAACTTGTTTAATTCCTTCATATTAAACTAATTAAACCCTAATTGAGTGAATACACAATGATCATCATCGTAAATGAGAGTGATATTACTAAACAAATCCTACTGGTTCATGTCAAGATCTCTTTAGAGACATCTGATAAGATTGAAACATGTAGAGAACCACATTGGTGAATATAGGGAAATTCTTATCTATCCTAAAGGTGATTTTTAGGGTAAGGAATATGGTAAAAGAGTTAGTGTCACCTACCCAATTTTATTACCAAAATAGAATATCTCATATCCCTATAATCAAGTAGGAATGGTCTAGTAGTATGTAGAGTGGGCATTGGAGACTCCACTAATGGGGGGAGTGAATTCTATTATCATGTTTTATATCTTCAAATACCTTCCCATATTTTTTCCTAAAAAATATATCCCATATAGAGTTATTATAAATAACATCCTAGGAAAACTTAGTTATCATAGCGTGTACAGCCTCACCAAGGTTCTGTATGTTGACGCCTCCCACTTCAAGAGGTTTGAATAAGCCATTCCAAAAAACTAATGGATTCTCCCATAACCTCGATTATCTCATAATAAACCATTAAGATACTCTTATATGTTAGATAAAATGGTTTTAGGTACTATGATAACTAAGAGAATATGTGTGTTCATCAAGGCTAGTTCATGGTTGGTGAGAGTAAATCTACCACTGAAATATAGAATCCAGTTCTTCTAGATATTTATTCATCCTAAAATATTATGGATCAAATCATCAAAATTATGTATACATATTATTCCAGAAAATAGGGGTACACCCAAGTATTTCATGAAAAAATAAACCTTTGATAAACCAATACAACTTTCAATTATTTTGATTAACCTCATTAGATGTTTAGAGGCGAATTATATGTGAATTTGGTATGGTTTAGCCTTTTGATCACTCAAACTTTCATAACCCATATTAGATCTATTAATATTTTAATAGAACTATTTTTTCAATTCAATAAGAATATAATTTCATCTATGAAAAAAATATGGGATATTCTAGTGACCCTATATCTACCTAAGAATGGTTGTACAGCTCTAGAAAGAATAGTACTACTTAGATTTTTGTTCAGTGTATTTTGGGCCTAGATGAAGAGACTATGAGATAGGGGATCACCTTGTCATATACCTTGAGTTGATTTGAAGAAACTTAGTTTCCTACCCATGAAGTTAATTTAGAACCAAGGGGAGGAGTAACTTCTAAAAAAGAGATCACATGCCCACTCCAAGAATCCATAGAACCACATGATCTTAATAATGAAGTTCCATTCATCCTTTTCAAATACCTTCTTAATGTAAACCTTTATTTTAATATTTTACCAATCACATTACTATTAATATCCATCATCATATCATTTTCTAGCCTGATTACTCCTTGGATGATCCTCTCTTTGATAAATTTATGTTATTCCTCAAAGACTAGGATAGAAAGGAAATAATATATTCTATCATTTATAATCTTGGATAAAATCTTGTAAGTAAAATTACACATGGTAATAGGTCAAAACTATTGGAAGGAATTATGATGTTTTACCTTAGGAATGAGCATGAGTGAGGTGGAACCTACAACTTTAGGCAAGGTTCTGCCTATAAAATAGTCCTAGATATCCTTTATATGATCCTTCCTGATAGTGTCCTATATAGCCATTTAAAAAGTGATAGGGATCTGATCCATCCCAAGGGGTGGAGACAACATGAAGATTTTTATAAAATTTGAGTATATTATGGATATGTTGGGATGCACTATGGGTATAATCAAAAAATGTAGATATCATGCCACTAAGAAAATTTTTCTTTGTCAAATAAGAAAAAACGAATGATTTTGGAATAATTTTAGAAGATAGAATAGGAATAAGTGAGTAGTAATGAAAAAATAAAGAAATTTTACTAATTTATGTTATTGTCCTAGATAAACAGCTTCAATAGGAAGGTGATTTGAAGATTTGAAAACATTATGTAATAAATCCCTCCTAAAACAAAATAGTTAAGATGGACTTGATACTATCACTCCAAACCATATACAATATATAGGTAAACTTACATAATATAATAAACCAAATAATAAAACATATAGATACTCTGAATTAAATATATATTTACCAAACTATGAAGGTTTAACAAAGTAAAAAAAAGTATAGGAAGTAACAATACAAATGGGGTTACTAATCAAAATCCATAAGTACCCTAAAGAATTATATTAATCAAGGGTATCTAAATTCCTATCCAAAAAAATTATTCACCTTTAATCA
Source organism: Viscum album (assembly GCA_963277665.1). Lineage (NCBI taxonomy): Eukaryota > Viridiplantae > Streptophyta > Magnoliopsida > Santalales > Viscaceae > Viscum > Viscum album. The sequence goes on from OY728125.1 coordinate 1,949,348,753, forward strand.
AAAGTTCTTGGATGATCACAATCTAATCCAGAAAAAATAGGTTCTAAGGAATAATAAATTTGATCTCTATATCAGAAATATAAATCACTTATTCACAAATATTCTTTGATCGGAATAATTATATAAACCAAGTCCTTTCCCTGTGACTTCTTTGATTGATGGAGATTGTAAGAATAAAAACAATTACAATAAAAAATACCTAGTGCCTTTACAATTAAATTCTCAAAAATTAAGGTACTAAGACAAAAGATTTGAAAGAAAAAAACATGAAACTATAATATATTATATTCAATCGCATATATCATGATTTATTGTTCCACTAGGGTATTTAGTATTATGCTTAAGACTCTGTTTATAGACATCTAAGAGTCTATCTATTGTAACAAACTTATTAAGAATTTTTTTCAGATATCTTCTAAAGGATTCAATATATGTATGACTTGGATTTTTAGTTTATCTTTTATTATAAAAAATTTTAAGTAATTCTGGTATGAGGGTATTTTATAAGGTTCTTGGTTTGAATGAAGAAAATCAAGATGGTGTGTTTCTACAAAGCACCTTAAATAATCATCAAGTAAAAATTAGTAAAATATTTAAAGTGTATCGTGATTTACCAAAACAAGGTTTTGAAAGATGTCATTCAGAAAATTAATCAACATATATAAGTCTAACTATCAATTTTTTATACACGATTAGATACAATGGCTCAAGATACTGAGGAATATATCTAGTAACTATAAGTTCTAATCTAGAAAATTATAGAAGTAATAGATTAATAAGAGTAAAACCCCATGGTCACTTACCCTTTAATTAAACAAGAATGTTTTTAATATATTTAAATAAAAAATGAGATTAATAGGTTATTAGAGGAATATTTTCCATTGATCAAACCTCCTACAAGTTTCTTCCTAGAATTAATAACTGAATAAGTTAAATTAAATGTTTTGTATTCAATGGAAAATTATATAAAACTAGGAAAAAATGATATCAATTTTTACTAAGTTAAAATATATATTTATCTTCCTTTCAGTTTTTTATAGGCCCTACCATAGGAAAATTTCCAAATACACTATAAGTCATACCAACCAAAACTACAATTAGAAAACATCAAGGACCAAAAACAACACAAATCCCAAATCTACTATCATAAAAACTCACATAAAATTAAACCACAGGACTTGATCACCATGCCAGTAAAGCATTGAATGTTGTATAAAATTCAAATTTCTTTCATATTACCTTTATATTCCATTCATTGATATGATAGGATCAGCATAATTTTCACTTCCTATGGATGATGAAGCCATAATGGTGGTCTTCTATAATGATCATGACATGCTGATAGAGGAACCTTGCATCAGTATTCCTTTATCTCTCCAATGTATCATTTTTCACGTAGAAGGGAATACTCATAAGAGATGTACCTAATTGGTAGGATAGAGCTCCACTTCCCATCATCCATGATCGAGTCTATGTATTTTGTCATGAATGTGTATATTTTGGTTCATATTCATACATTTCATTAATAAATTCTTTTATTTATAACTTTCTCCATTTCTAACCTATTTCAACTTTGGTTTGTTTCATTTCTAGAATCTATCAGAAATAATTATGTGATACTATAACTATTAAAAAAATAAACAGACAATGAAAATGAATATATTGTGCAGCCACATGTTCTATATAGGTTTTTCATCACTACTGATTTATATAAACAAAATTAGAATAAATTAAAATTCATTAGAGATCAATAAAATAATAAATTTATAGACTAAACCAACAACATTGACCACATATATTTGCATCATAATGTTGAATTATACATTCTAATCGTCTACCTTATTTTTCGTGTTTTAGTTTTTTTAAAAGGTTTACATTTTTTATTGAATCTGTTATAAAAAATTAATGATGATATCATTTTTTGAGATGGAAATTCCTCCATTGCTCACATACCAGGGTACTCATGTTTCACAACTAGTTTTAGAGGGACGTCTAGTGACTCCTTTGAGTGTACAGAGATCTCATCATTTCCATCATATTGCACCACCTCCCGCTTCATCCCCCATATTCATTGTGATGGGTTCTATGGCATAGAAATGTGTGACTTCACCTTTGTAGACCATCATCTCATTGTTGAATTCGTAGAGGGATGGAGTCCATTTTATAGAGGGAGAGATGAATATTACACTACAGGATGTGTCCATTATGTTAGGCCTTCCCATCGATGGTGTGGTTGTGATAGGCCGAGTCGGAGCATATTAGTTTGAGCTTGTTTATATATTACTGGGCCTTGAGGTCCAAGATGATGGTAGGTCCATCTTCAGTAGTAGATTATGCATTATCTAGTTAGACTATCACTTCGCACATCTAGTAGAGGATGTCGATGAGATCATTGTATTGTGATTTTCACGTGATTACATTTTGATGCTGATCGGTGGCATGATTTTTGTTGATCACTCCACTACATTTGTACATCTGATGTATTTACATTTAGTAGAGGATTTGGACCGGGCAGACTAGTATAGCTAGGGGTCTACTTTTCTTTTATATACATACATGATGCAATGTAACACATGTCATATTGATAATATGTAGATCATAGGATATGTTATTCTTCTATAGATGTGGATATGGGAGCACGTCCCTCTCTTATCTCCACATGCTCATGTGTCATTTCTTGAAGATGTTATAGTATAGTCTCTGCATGGAATATGGTATCTTATTCCATCCTTTTAATGTCTAAATTAATTTTATAGCTTTATATTATGAAATGTAATTATAAAAATGTTGTCTATAGGTGGAGTTAGGAACTTCGGAATTTAGATACATCCAAACATGACGTTCATGCCTACAGACTTATATTAGACAGCCTTCGGCTAAACAATGTAAGTGGTTATTATTTATACAGTTTGATCTTTATTATTTATTATACATCTCTTCATTTATTAATTGATTATTCATTTTTTATTTCAGATTGCATGGATTTCATATACTGATGATATCATCTAGAGTCTTTTATAGTATTGTATGGTGATGCTTTCTACTAGCTCCTTCATAGTTCTTTTGATTAATTTTCAAATTTTCGAATATCATAAAACTGACAGAGTTATGAGGTAGTTTAGATTCCTTCATCCCATTCTTGACCTCCCAGTCAGTTACCTTCACTTCATTCCCTGAAGATGTCAAGAAAGATAAAGTTTTATTGGATGAGGTATCATACAGGATATATTGATCTATGGGACAGACGACATGAGTCCAGATTATGAGGGGTAGGGATAGTACGTATGCATTTATTTGATTAGCTGGATTATGTGTCTTGGTACTAAAGATTCCCAATTAGATTTATTACATGAAATATATAGGGATTACATTACTTGTTAATCATTCTTTTTTCCATTTTTAAACATATTTTTTATTAACATTACTTAACAGTAGAATTTGTTTTCACAGGATGCTCATATCACCCATCTTATTCACATCTCAGATTCGGTAATGGGAGGTTTAATTGAGCAGAAATATTTTCACAGAACTATGATGGAGTTTGTTCCTTCCATGGATGAGATTTATCATGGTATTTTATTTGATCTTCCACATGCTATTGAGGCTACTGATCCTGATATAGATGTGTCAGGGGGTGATGATCCTGTTATGTATGCTGATGTTTCACAGGAGGAGGATGTTCACCATGATCAGCCAAATTTTCCTCCAGCTTCTCAGTTACAGCTATAGGTAGAGATAGACATTGACTATTCTAAATTGGATACTTTATTTGACCCTGATTTGCAAACATCCACGGAACAACAGTCATCTTCTTCATATGTTGGGGAGAGTTCCAGCTAGCATCCACTGTCCTTAGAGGCAAGGTAGGGTATAGGCGGTGAGACTGTACATCCACTGCCTATCACATAGTATAATTTAGAGGTGGGTGCCGATGATGATATATAGGAGCATCGTATTCTATAGAAGAGACATAGACAGACACAGCGTGAACGTATCATATATACGCCTGGTTGTGGGAAAGAGGAACATCCATCCCATAGATATAGATTAGATTGATATTAGATTGATGATACATGTTGTATGTTTTTTAAATCATTATTTATACATTTTTTAAAAATATGATAATATATTACATAATGTTCTATAAATCAAATAATTGATATAATTGGAAATTCATAAAAATAATTTTCAACAACTAAGAAACATTAATATTAATAACCACATTAGTAATACTAATAATTACTATTTTCTATTCATATTAATAGTTAGTATTATTATATATATGTGTATAATAAATAATATTCTTAAATTCATTATTAAATATTAATTATATTAATTATTTTTAATTCAATAAATATTATTATTATTTAATAATTAATTGAAGATGATTATTTATTATATATAATATGGATTATAATACTTTGTATTAACATAATAAACGATCATCTTAGATTAATTATTAAATAGTAATAATATCATTAAATATGACTAAATATTAATTAAATAATCATAAATATTCATAAATGTCAATATATATTACTATATGTTAGTAAATGTTAATAAATATTCATAAAAATTAATATTTAATTATATTTAATAATATTTATTTAATAGATATCTATTATTCATGAATATTTATTAATAATTATTAACATTTATTAAATTTTATTTAACACTTATTAATATTTAATAAATATTTATTTATATTAAGTAATATTTAATTAATATTTATATTCTTAATAAGAGGGTTTCACCCTCAACCTGTTAAAAATTATAAAAATTTATGAATACTAATTTAATATTTATTATTATTTAATTTATATTTATTAATATTCATGAATATTTATTAATTTTTCATTAACATTTATAAATATTGAAAAATATTGAAAAATATGTCATTGATATTTATTAATATTTGTTAGTATTTTATTTATATTTTGATTATTTAATTAATATGTATTAATATTTATTGATATTTTATAAATATTGATGAATATTTAATTAATATTAATTTATATTTAATTACTATTCATAAAAATTGATGAATTTTTTTAATTAAAAATTCTAGAGGAAGCGTGAATGAGGTTCATGCTTCCTTCAAAAAACTCACACAGGATACATGAGCCCCATTCAAGCTTCTTTGTAATCGTTTTTTAAAATATAACGAACCCTATCCCTTTTAAAAAAATAAAAAAAAAACCTTTTTAAAATTGCCCCAGAATTGAATCTGTTGGTTACCAAGATAAAGAATCACAACAACTCCTTTATATCATCCCAGCCTCCATGTGTGAACACACTAGTGTCAGTGGATCAAGTCTTGTGAACCTTCGGTGTTGTTTTAAATGATTGAGAATCCTTGTACAAACCCTCGGTGTAATTTTTTGTGACCCAGCTTCCTCTGGTTTGAGATATCTTCCATCTCTTTATCAGTCTCTATTTTTTGTTTTAAAATTTTGGGTCGGAAGATTTGTAAAATAAAGAGGTGTGGCATAAAAAATAAAAGCTATCGGAGGGTATAAATGGTGTGTATGAAGGAAAAAAGAAGGGATAAAAAATAAGAGAAAATATAATAAAATGGGATGGGGTAAGTGGTGTGATTGGTGAAAATAAAAAAGGAAGGGAATAAATTTTTTTAACGGAATAAAGAAAGAGGAGTTTTTCATGTTGTGGGTGTGAAAGTTAAAAAAAGAATCTTTTTTCTAATTTAGAAAGAGGGCATCGTGGGGGATCCATTATTTTTAAAGAACACAAAAAATTTCCAAAAAAAATAATTTGGAATTACAATATATATTTTGTATTTTTTATGATAAAGAAAATAATCACCCATCATTTGTGATCTATTTAAATTGATCAAATAGTCATTTTTATAAATTTTTATTATTCTAGATTCATTAGTGTTATCTGTTTTTAAAAATTATAAAGTGTTTCTGATTTGTTAAAGAATACCCAAATTGAAAGTAACATGGTTCCATCCAAGGAGTACATTCCAAAAGAACATACTGGTATGGAAAGCATCCCCACCATTGGTGGTTGGGTGGTAAGGGTTTGGGGGGTGAGGGGTAGGTCGCAGGGTCAAGTCTTTGGGCCTGGATGTTTAATTTCATTTATTTCATTGCATTTTATTTCATGGTAGAGGATTTACCTAACCTTATACTAGGATGGAAATAACTTTTGAGTATAAATTTATGGGGTCTAAAATCGAATTTGAGATGGACAAATTTGATAGGATGAATAACTTCAATATGTGGCAATGTGAAGTTCTTGATGTGACAACTCAACCAAAGTTAGATATTACTCTTAAGGAAAATCTCTTCGACATATCCAATGGTGATTGTAGGAGACTCAACTATCAAACATGTGGCATTATTTGACATTTATTATAAAAATATCATAAATTTAGTATCATATGGAAGAATAAGTACATGGATAAAAGCATAAAATTTTGGATTTACCTAAAAAATAAATTGTTTTGATTCTAATATAAGAAATTTATTCCCATGATTAAGTATCTAGATAGTTTTAATAAAATCCTATAATATTTTAAAAATTATAATTAATAATAATATATGAAGATAAGGTCCTATTTTTTTTTAAATCTCTAACATAGAGTTATGATAATATAACCACTACATTTATGTATTGTATGGATGGTGTAAAATTTTTCGATGTATCAAATGACTTGATTAAGATTGAGTACAAACAGAAGGAAAAATATGAACATAAATATTACACATTATATGTATTAATTAAAACTAGATTAAGATAATATAACAAGAATCTTGGGGATTCGGAAGAGGAAAATTATGATCAAAGCTAAGAGGTGAGTCCACCTACAGGTAACCAACAAAAGATGAGTGTTCCTATTATCATCAAAAAGGGAAATGGAAGAAAGATTTTCCTAATATTGGGAAACCAAAGGAAATTTTTTTATATAATACTAATGATGTTGAAGATTCATATTTCATTATTTTCTATATAGTCAACCAATTAGATATATTGATTTTTTATTCAGGTTTTTCATTCTATGTGTTCAGGAATCGAGATTGGTTTTCATCCCTCAAAGAGTTTGATGGAGGTGTGGTGCTTATAGGAAATAATTATCCCTACCACAAAAAATATATTGGAACTATATAGTTGAGGATGCATAATAGTAACCTTTAATGCCTTAAATATGTGAGATATATACTATAAATGTAGGAGAACCTCTTATCTTTAGGAGTTTTAAAATATTCTTAGTTATAGGATAACCATTGAAGATGGTATCATAAGAATAATTTATGGTGCATTTATTACAATGAAAGGAACTCATAGAGGTGTTTTTTATTATTTTAATGTTGATACTGTTATATGTGGAGAAGAAATATTATAGTGGAGTGATCTAGACACTTACAGATTATGTCATATGAGACTCATACATACTAGAGAGAAGGATTTGAAAAAATTTGTGAATAAAGGTGTTTTGAAGGGTGCCAATATAATAAAACTTGACTTCTGTGAGTATTGTGTTATGGGTAATAAATATAGATTTGGTTTTAGCAGTTAAACCCATAACATGAAGGGAATTATTGAATATATCCATATCGATGTTTAGGGACCATCGAGGAATGCTTCATTGGGAGATAATCGTTATTTTATCACATTTATTGATGATTACTCATGATATGTTTGGGTGTATTCCATGAAGAATAAGGATTAAGTATTAGATGTATTCATTAAATAGAAGAAAAGGATTTAAGATTATATGGGAAGATAGATCAAGTTATTGAGATTAAATAATGGTATAGAATATAAATTAGATCCTTTTTAGAGTATTTCTCAAGATGAAGGTATTTTGAGACACTTTACCGTTCCCAGAACACTGCAATAGAATGTATTATCAAAATGAATGAAGCGTAAGCTCATTAAAATTTTAAGGAGTATTTTGTCTCAATTAATATTGAAAAAAAATTAGGAAGAGGCATTTATTTATGAAGCGCACATTATGAATTGATTACCTTCTTCAATTATTTATGGTAAAATTCTAATAAAGGTTATGTCCAATGAGAATGTTTCTGATGATGACATACTGTATAACTTTGGTTATATTTTTTATTTTCATGCCACATACTCAAAGTTAGATCCTAGAGTGAAGAAAGTTGTTTTTATTGGTTTAAGTTATGGTGTGAAGGATTTACAACTATTGGATCCAAAATAAAATAAGATCGTTAGGATTTGTGATGTCATGTTTGAAAAATCAATAATGGTGAAGTCAAACACTTATGAAAAAGAGATAGATGACTCAAAAAAGTTGTGATTGAAGTATAAAATATTAAACCATTAACTAATCAGGATTCATAGTTGAAAGAGTGCAGCAATCATACTGATATCTCAATTGAAGAAGAAGTTTCATTATAGTATAATAATCAATATCATGAGAGAATCACCATTGGTAGATCACAACGGACCATACGAAGACCTTCTATATATGTTGATATGGTTTTTTATTCTATTTTTGTAATAAAAGATGATTGTAATTCCCCAACCCCAAAATCTTGGATCCAGTTAATTATTATATTACATTGACATGATTAAAAGGAATCAAATACCAAAGGACTGACTAGTTTAGCAGTATTGGAAATCTATATTACATACATGATACCCATATTATATTGAAAAAAGAAAATAAAATTTGATACATAATAAAATTAACTAAAATACATACTTGAAAGCTTATTCAAATATTTTTTCTTCATAACCTAGGGAAAAAACTTGATAGGGGTGAGCTCAAATGATCAGTAAGGGTAAGTACAACAGAAGCGATGATAAATAAATTAATATGGAAAGGTACGTAACTAAACACACTTTATATTTAAACAACTAGATAAAGAATAATCAATATGGAAAGGTAAATAATTGAAACAAATTTAATTTAGTAAATAAACTGATAATGAAATACATCCATAGATATATAGATGAAAAATCTCATGGAATAATAATAATTTAATTCTAAACATAAGAAATTCTTAATTATTGGACACCATGTTTCCTAGGTATAATGTACCTTTACCATCAAGACATTTCATAGGAAAGTTTAGAATATCTGGTAGAAACCCATATGATTTGGCCAACTGATTCATCACATGAGACTATTGATGCATTTAGATGCTTAATTTAAACAGTCCCCAACCCATTTCATACCATTCCAAATCATTCCTTATATATCTAATAATCGATTTAAAAATATATTTTTAAATTAAAATGTCTCGTACCACTTTGAAATATTTGAATCATAATCACCATGAAGGAATAATATTAAATGAAACATAGAATATCATGAAAATAATGATATTCATGACATAACATGTCAATGGGTAGTATATATACTATATAAAATAAATTAGGTGCATAACATTACAATATTTATTAAGGAAATGAAATTGAGATGAAAACCATTAACAATTTGTAATATTTTATTTTGTAAGGATGCATATTTATAAAAGAAAACATTTTATTTGAAAATAACCTTGTAAAATTTTGAAGGAATCTTTGAAAAATTGGGTCTCCATAATAATTGTAAATTTTGTTCATGTTGTATAAGTTAAAAAACATTCCTTTTACTTTTCTATGAAAATCACCTTGTTTTGGAAAATGAAAAGAAGATTCCTTTTAATGAATTTTTAAAAATTAAAAAAAGGATTAAAATGAATTTAAAAAAATCAATGTATAATAGTAAAAACATTTTTATAAAACACTAACATGGAAGAGAAATATTCTAAGTGGAGACTTAAACACAAACAATCACGAATAACGATGAGATTGTGAAATAAATACATCTCACTTTATAATTAGTAAAATCGTATGAATATGAATGAAACAAAATTACATGGATATTAAAATACCGTAATATTCATAATAATACTCATAAAAGTCATTCGTGGGTGGTATATACACCACACTAAAGAAATAAGTAGTGTATAATGCATGGGTCCCACGGAAATAAAAGTTAGAAAAATATCCCTTACCTTGAATTTCCTTCTTGGGTGATCATCCTTTAAACTACTATATAATGGTTTTAATATTGTTACTAACTTATTAAAGAATAGTATGAATATTTATGATATCATATATGTTCATCTTATAACATCTTATTACCCATTTGTTAACATTCTTTCGTTATTTTCACTATTTTGAGTGTTAATTGCCTAGTTTCCCGAGTAAGTTTTGACTTGTTATTTGTTGTTCCTATTAATTAGATCATGGTTTCATAATATCCAGAATGTAAGACATGATTTATATATTATATATATTCATTATATATTCATTTTTAATAATCCATAAAATTTTGTGATAAGAAATGAAATGCACCATTCATGGAGGTAGTAGGTCGTACGTAAGCATGAACGCTAATTTCATTTTTTGTCATATTAAATGAATTAAAAGTAAATTATATATATGTATATTATAATTACAGAATCATATAAATGTCATATATATTAAATATTTTTATTAAAACCATCCTTTATATGTTCCATGTATAGTGTGAACGAATCGCGTCGCTTTGAGGAGGCAGTAGTCCACACTTCCACAAACGATGTTATCGTATTTACACAAAATGGAAAGTATAAAGGTATATGTTATAAAATAATTACAGAAGAATAAATACATAAATATCATACATATATCATATAAAAATAGTGTTTCCATAACAATTACTAACCATGAAAGTTGGTAAAGCAAAAATGAATAATCATCATTTCGTGAGCCGGTAGTTCTCTGTACATAGAAATAGTATGTTCATTACCCATTAGATGGAATTGTGTGTAAGTGTAGTTAAAAACATTAATATAAAAACATATTATTATATTTAGTATAATTTTGTTATTATATAAACATGAAACAATAATAAATTAATGAGTTTTGAAAGAAATAAAATTAAAGCGATCGTTGAAGAATGTTACTTTGTTTTCGGGTAACTCTTTTTGGTTTATACCAAAAGGCTTCCTTAGATGGATTTATTAAAAAATAGAGGATTATAGAATGAGTATAGGGAATTTTGGAGATTATTTGGGCAGTTTTTGATCGAGCTATAAGGATCAAAGTGTTGTGAGGAAGTGACGGAGTATGTGTCCTTTTATAATTGAGGCGAGGGGTACTTTTGAAAACTCTAAAAATATTAAATTAATATAAATTAATTTTCAATTAAAAATGGATAAAAGGTGAGTTATTTAGAATATAATATGAGGATTGGTATAAATCTTCTCAACCAATAATTTTAGACAAATTTAGGTCACATTATTACACTTATCTTTTGGATTTAACCCTTAGTTAAACCCTTTAACTCTTACCATGACAACTTGGATTTTTACTCTTTAAGGGTTAATATAGTTATTATAAAATGCCAAATGAACCAAAAATGGATCATTTATAAAAATATAAACTTTATTCCAATCATTTTAACAAATCTTATATTTTTATGAATTTTATATCAATTAATAAAATATTATTTATTTTAAAATATCAATAATGTCAATTTTTTACACTATTCAATACATAAATTTTTGAAAATGTCATAAAAACTTTATATCTTCAAAAAAAAAATCAACCATAAAATTTCAAATTCATTCATTAAATTCGTTTATGGAATAAATTATATCAAATTATATTTATTTTAATATTTTTAATATCATTTATTTGATTCCCCTATTAATTAAGTAATCATTGTATCATATTATGTAACAATTTAATTTAATTATTCATTTCCTAAAAATTATAAATAAATTACCATGATGTATATAAACATTTTATATTTATATTTAATATTTATAGTCTAAGATATATTCTTAATAACCATACATAAAAATTTAATACTTATTAGAAACATGAGTAAGACATATTGGACATCCCTTAGAATAAAATACTATAAAAGCCTTAAAGTCATCAAAGTGGCTCCAAGAGGTCATAAAATCAGCTGAAGGATGGTTTTTGTTGAAAATATATAATTCAATAAAAAATTTACAAATGATAGGGTAATTTTATAATTTTATTTTTACCCTTAATTACCTGATTTACCCTTGACCATGATAATTAAAATATTATTAAATTTACTATTCAATGTGAAATTTATTTCAATGGCATACATTGGATTAAATGATAAAAAAATTTATAATTATACTTTAAAACCAATTAAAATTATAATTTAACACTGTAAATTATTTTGATGAGAAAAGTTGTTTTCAATTAAAATTTAGTGTTTTTCATTATTCATCAAAACATAAAACTTATCAGAAAAATAAAAAAAATTAATCCAAAGTAAATTTATATATTATGATTTAAAATATGAGGTTTAGTTTTTTAAATAGAATATATAAAATTTTAAAAATTATATTTAAAATAGTTTTGTCATCAAAATGCGGTAAAAGTGCCTTTATAAAAATATAGGTTTTTATTTGTAATATTGGGTTTATTCATATCTTATGCCTATAAAATCTATTAGATGAATATAAAAACTATGTTTTTGAATATATAACATAGATATTTTATTTATATCATTTACTTATTGTAATTAATTTAATTTAGTAGGATAAAATGTCTTTCTGAGCATAAAAATAGTTTTTATAAAAACGTTCTCATTATATTCAATTGGTTCTTATATTAATTTATAATTAATTTTTAACCAATGAATTTGACCATATTTTTTCATAAGATAGTTAACACTATTCATAACCTCCAACTTAATATTTAGGTTATATATTATTATATTAAATGATAATATTTTAATAATATATTGTTTTTGGTAAAACTCTGTCTTGCGTGTAACAAAATCCAACTCATTGTTGTGTGTAGTGTAAAGTTAACATGGTTTTGCATATAAAGTAATCTATAAAAAAATCTTTAAAAATAAAAATATAGTAAATCCTTGGGGTTCTACAATGATGTTTCATATAGATATAAAGATGTTTTAGATAGTAATGAGATATACCAGTATAAGTCAACTATAGAAGAATAAATGAGTTCCCTGTATCATAATCAGAAATGGGATCTTGTTCCTCCTCAAAAGAAAAAGAAGATGGTTGGGCGCAAATGGGTTTTTTTCAAAAAATTAATATGAAACTAGAAATAATTTTATTAGGTACATGTAATACCCAAGATTCTATAATAGTAGGTAAACATTACATTCCTGAACTATAGCACAATTCAAATTCTATTATATCATCATTATAGAACAATAAAAATACATTTATTCAAGAATATGTTTAAAATATAAATAAATTTTTTTTATAATTTTAATTTGATAAAATGAATTTAATTTTTTAATTCAAAATTTAAATTTTTTTAAAGTGAATTTTTTGGATTTTTCAAATAATTATTTTTTCAAAAGTTAAAAAAATACAGTTTTTTCAAATATTGTATATTTTATAACATCATCATGATATAACTATGAAATAAAAAATTATTAAAATTATGTAACATCTATTTCATGATGATATACTCAAAATAATATCTAAATACCATTCAATTAATATAAATTATGTTTTTTAAAAGATAAATATGAAAACATTTGTTGGTGTTGACTCAATACTTGTGTAGTATAGGAAAAGTCAAGATTGATGGATTGGTGATACGATTTGTAATGCATAAGTCTTAACTAGACCTTAAGAGATATATATTAGTAATTATCAAATATATTGACTTGTATTAATGAATTTTAGAATTATATGACAAGGTCATTATCCAAATGTTTGTGCAGTGCTTGCATAAGGTGAGAAAAGTCGAAATAACATATTAAATAAGTTTTCATGATATATATGAGATTAAATATACATTGTGAATAATTATTGGTAAGCAACCCTTAATCCTACATGAAAAATGGGGGTTCAAAACCCATTGGGCACAGGTACTATAGTAGCACTGTAGCGTATTGTAGCAATGGGAGGCACTGTAGCGACGGCAGGCACTGTAGCGGCGGCAGGAACTATCACAATGGTGGGCACTGTGTGGAATTGCAGCAGCAGGGTACTGTAGCAGTATTATTCATAGAATGGGTTTTGGGCCAAAAATTTGGGCCTACGGAACATGTAATGGGCTAAATGCCCACTGAGCCTTCGGGCTATGTAATGGGTCTCCCTCTACCCTGTTAAAAAGAGGTATTTGATTTTCTTTAATAATAAAATGAGGCTTCGGCCCCAACCTTTACAAAAAATTAATAAGTTATAGTAATTTTTTAATTTATTATTAATTTTAAATAATAGGATAATTATCCAAAATTCTTATGCATCATTGATGCAATGCCAATCTAAGTAGAAGAAAAGTCAAATAAGGAACCTTTAAAATATTTTTAATGTGATAAGATTTATAATTCATAGTGATTTTAATGGTTTATAATAATTAATATGGTGTTTATTTAATTATTTAAATTTTTTAATTCTAATTTAATGGATATATAGATGATTTTAAAGTCAAAGTATAATAGTGGCCCTGAAAATGACTTTAGAGACTATTTAATGTATACAATGATTTATAAATTGAATTTAAAATCATAAAAAATTATTATTATTCATTTGGATGGTAAAATAGTCATTCTAAACACATATTTTCCCTTTTTTGAACTACTTATAATTTTTAAATTATATTTTTGACCCTTAATGATTGAATATTTGTGAAAAGGCCATCGATTTTGGGCTATATAAGAGGATTTATTCTGCCCTCTGAAAAACACAACCCATATTCGGTTTTATCTATGTATTATAACAAAATAGTTATATAAATATCCCTTATTATGATCATAAGTCTCTATAATTTTTTAAATCCCCATCTACAAAGGCTTTTATCACAACATAAAAGTGGTTATTCAAAGCGCAATGTAAGGGTTTCTCATCTCAAAATTATTTCTTTGAGACATGATTTGAATTATGAAACTATCTCTATTATATAGAAAATATGTTTCCTATTTTAATTATTATATAATTATATAATATTTAATCATGTTAACTAATATTGAAATCCAATTTATCTCTTTCAATATGTTTTGATTCAAGTATTATAAGATCCATAAGGGTTTATTTTACAATCTCATTTTTATTCAGGATTATTATTATTTATATTTCCATTTGGGATATTATATATATTATCTCATAAACCCTATAAATTTTCTTATAATTTTCATATTTCTATTTTTTTCAAGTATTTTTTCTATTTTCCCTCTTTTTGGCACTCAAAACCACTAAAGGAATGTATATAAGAAAATTTGAAATTATTTCTCCATTTTGGTCGGGAATATTTTTCATCCATATCCATATTATTTATTTTCCTTCAAGAATGTTATATTCAATGCTTCAATTATTTATTATGGTTTAATTATATTATCTTTTAATCTCTATTCAAAAGTATTAAAGGAATTTTTTATCATTTTCTATATGAGTGATTTTTACTCTATTTTCAAAAGTATAAAAATAATTTTTTAATGTTTATCGCAATACTATAAATTACTACTATCATAGTCATTAAACACTATTAATATTCCTTTACAAGTTCTTATGATATTTCAAATAAAATAATAATCTCATTTTTTTGGTAATTTTTTAATGTTACCAAAAATAAAGGGATATTATTTTCTCAGAAGCATTAAAAAATGGATTATATTTTATTTATGTCAATTTTTATATTTCACTCTAAATTTTATTAATTAAGAATAATTTATTTTAAAGATTTTATTTTTATAAATTATTTTACAAATAATTTTATAAAAAGTATCTTTGAAACCTTTTAAAAAATTTTAAAATTTTTTATAACATTGGTTTTACAAAAAAAGTTATAAAAGTTTTAAGAGACTTCATTTTAAAGTTTTGCTTCCATTTTCCTATTTAATTATAAAAAGACTTTTATTCATCTCAAAACCTTAATTTATGATAAATTTATTTCCTTATTTCTTCCATTAATGGTTTTTTTTATACCTGGTTTTTTCACAAGGGTTATTCTCACTTCTTCTGATTATGTTCTCTATCACTCTCCATCTCCAATTTGAATTTATTTTTATCCTTTTTATCCATGTTATTTATTATAATGGATATATTAACATACCTGTATACCCATTAATTTTTATGGTATAAACACCTTATTTTTCATAAATCATATTGTGGGTGTTTACCAAGGAAGTTAACTCATTTATTAGTTCTATATGGATAATTATTAACTGGTAAGGTAGGTTAATTATGTTCTATTAAAATATTGAAATTTTGTGTTTCTTGATTCAATATGGATATTTATTGATTATTTAGGCATATTTATCATGTATTTTATTGATCATTAAATATATGAGGAATATATTAGACATATGTTAGGGATGAGTGGGGCCTAGAACTATATAGTCTCTCGATGCATCGATAGGTCTCATGAGATAATTATTTTTTCATGCATTAAGAGTTATTTGGGTATTTTTTTCATTGCCTACCCAATTATTAGAGTCTTGGTCAAGGATTTGATAGTATAATTTAAATATATGGAATTATGTATTCCATCATTGAGAAATTAGTTATTATTATCCATGTGATTACTAAATTGATATCTTCTATAGATAAATTTAATGCTCACATTATTGATTAAATGGAATATGTATTGATTGTTAATTATGTCATATTTTTTATGAGTTATTTATTCATGATGGATTCTACTATACACTTTCCCTTACTAAGCATCTAAGCTTAACCTTTATTTTCTATTACTTTCCCTAGTATATTAAGAAGGAAACTTTTTTTGGTTTTAAAGATAAATAAAAAAGTTTTCAATAAATTTTTAGGTTGTATTTTAAGTTTCCAATATAATACAGAAATTATGTATGTATCTAGTCTCCCAAGACTATTAAACTATTTGATCATATGGGATGAAATCTCTTATATCTTTTACCAATGTAATATAGAAAACATTGTCCTTGGGTTACTGGAGTTGAGGTTTTTACAGCTGGTATTAGAGAAATTTTAGTAGAAACCTTGGGAACTAGATTTTAGAAGAACAAAGCTAGAATAAGCATTATGATAAACCCTTTAGAAAGCTCAAGAACTTATACTTTTTTAAAAAGGTTGGGTATTAAGCCTCATTTTATTATTAAAGAAAATACCACTTTTTTCTAGGTAGAGGGAGACACATTACATAGCCCAAAGGCCCAAGGCTAAGTGGCCTGAATACAAGGCTTGAAAGCCTATTTTTTTTCCAAAGGGCCCTTCGGTGAACAGTACTTATACAATACCTGGGTTGCAATAGTACCTACTGCAGTACTACCACCACTATAGTGCCTCCACTACTATAGTTTCATCACTGCTACAGTTATACTGCTGCTATATTACTACTATAGTGCTGCTGTAGTAACCCAGAAATTCTTCCCTACTGGAATTTGATCTTGGGTCTTTTGGATTCCAAGCAGAAACTTGTACCACTTGGGTATAGGCTTTTTGGAACTCAAGAAATTATACCTTCATATGAATTATTATGTTATGGATAAATATTTATAATTTTATGAGCTAATTCAGTGTGTATCATTATTTAGAGATGGGGCATATCTGAAGGAAGGGAAATCATATCAACACTAATAATCAATGTAGGGATTTACCTCTTGAAAAATTAAACATCGATGGTGTTTGAACTGGTCATATTATGGATATATTAGGAAATTTGTCTCAAGTTATGACCAATAACATTTCCCTTATATAGAAACTTATTACTTCACAGCATGGTTCAATGATTTCAGACCACTTCATGATTTAAAATCCTCCATTATTTAATGGAACTACTAATCCCTTGATAGTTGAGCAATGGATCAATTCCCTAAAAAAGGTATTCCTATATTTGAGAATTAATTATAGGGAGAAGGTTATTTTGGTAGTATATTGCTTAAAGGGAGATATTGATCAGTGGTGGTCAATGATTCAAAATACTAAGAAGGGGGAGAAAGAGAGATGGAATAGAATAATTTTAAGGGGGTACTCTTTGATAAATAATTTCCTTGAGAGAAATGAGATGATATGGAAATTAAATTTCTTAATTTTAAGATGAAGGAAGTGGAAAGTATCATTGATCATTAGTCTATCTTTAAAAGATTATCCTGTCATATTGGGAACTACATATATAATTCAGAAAGTAAGATTGATCATTTCTTTGATGGACTTAAGATAACCCTATAAAGGGAACTAGTCTCTCTGGTTTTATCATCATATGATGATATAATATCAAGTTCCATCAATATAGAGAAATAATTATCCAGATATTTCTTTCAAAGGAAATCAGAAGAATAAGAGGATGATTGAGCACCAAGGAAAAAATAAATTTGGTGAAGAAGAAGAAGGGAAGGGTGGAGCATCAAACATGTGATGATTTTAGAAAGAAAAACTTGGGTATTTTCTTAAGGGGAATGAGGTTACATTATAAGTGTGGGTATAATGATTCTATGGATAATGAATGAAATGGAAATAAATAATCCATTAATATCTAGTGATTCAACTATAAGGATATGGTAATTATGTAAACCAATGCCTCAAACATCAAGAGAATCCACCTCATAAATGGACAAGGGGTAAGGTCAAGATTATGTGATTACTATGGATAAAGTTGGAGTTCCTAAATATGTTATATCAAGTACTTTGATAATAAACTAAAAGTTAGATAATGATTTATTTGATTTTGGATATTCTCACTCATTTATAACTTTTTTATTTTCTATGAACATTAAAATATCCCCTATCACCTTGAGAACAGATTTTTCAATCAAGACACCCAAAGGAAATATTTTTTAATAAGGAGTCAATTCCTATTATGATTCATAGACATACCTTATGAACTTGATTATCATATCTATAGTAGACTTTGACATGATCCCGGGTATGGATTGGATATCAAAGCATAGTGTGAAAAAAATTAAAATTCATGAAGTTGGTGTGGAATTCCTTTTCTTTAGAGGGGATACTTAATTATTTGAATGATTTCTGGATCCTCCTCTAGTGGCTCACCTTAATGAAATTATTAGTGAATAAGATAAGATTCAGTCTATGGATGGGAAAGGAAAGCTAAAAAATGTATGATGTAATTACTATATAAGAATACATTGATGTATTTCCTATATAATTACCTAGACATCCACCTTAGCATGAAGTTGAATTTTTCATTAAAATCTTCCCTAATGCATGACCTATATCTAGGAATCCCTATAGAATTTCCCCAATGTAATTGGTGGAACTAAATAAAAAACAAAAAGATTTTTTTGATAAGGGATTAATTTGTTCTATTGTTTCATCTTGGGGAGCTCCTGTTCTTTTTTTTAATAAGAAATATAATTATATGAGGTTGTTCATTGATTATAGGGATATCAATGTCATTACCATAAAGAAAAAGTATCCTTATCCTTTCTTGATGACTTGTTTGATCAACTTCAAAGAGCTCAATATTTTTCAATGATTAATATTCATTCCATGTATCATCAAATGAGAATGCAGAAGGATGATTTATAGAAGATGGCATTTCATAAAATGTATGGACATTATGAGTTTATAGTAATTACCTTTGGATTGAATAATGAACCCTCTGTGTTTATTGATTTTATAAATATAGTATTCAAGAATTATCTTGATAATTTCATTATGTTATTTATTGATGATATCTTGGTATACTTTAAAATCTACAAGGAGCATAAGGATCATTTGGGAATCCTTCTTTGGAATCTTAGAGAAAAGGAGTTATATGGGAAATTAATAAAGTGTTAATTTTGGCTCTATGAAGTTTTATTTCTTGGTAATATTATATCCAAGGATAGGTGATATATCTATTTTATATCTATATATTAATAGGTTTTTATATGTGAATTCCTTAAATATTAATTTATTTCATATGACATGTTGTCTTATTATTAATTTTTTTTGTATTCTTTTGTAGGAATAGAATTTGGATAAATATGAAGGAAAATGTGACATTTTAAGGAACATAAATACACCTCACGTCAGTGCATAAATTTTATATTTATGATAAAGGATATATAAAAAGGTTGAGATTAAGGATTGAAGCTAAAGAGACTTAATGAATCCATTGAATGAATATTTTCCATGATGTTGGATGATCACAGGAGGTTTTAGAGGCATAAAACTGAAGAACCATGAAAAAATAAAACTTTTGGAACTGTAATATGACTTTACATGTCATGTAATCATCACACATAATGTTAATTTAAAATCCATGAACCATTTATAAACCATGCAGAAGAAGATAATTTTTTGGGTTGAAGAACACCTGTGTCACGACATGACACATATATGTCATGCTGTGACATTTCCAAAATTATCCTAGAAAGTTTTTTACATCATAAATCATGTCGTGAAGGTTTTGAGTCCCAGAGATTGCACATAATGTAAACTTCACACAATGTTTAAGTTTTGAAAAGAGTATAAAAATAAGGAATTTTTATGTATCTTTAATGGGAGTTAATTTCTTTGACCCCCGAACAGCCATTAAAATCTATAATTGACATGTGGAATCCCATTGATTAGATGAAGGTTTATAAATTAGGATTTTTTTCCAAGAGATTCATTATTATATTTCAAGGTGAAGATTTTTGACTACTGGGAGGATTTCATAGGGTTCCAACCCATAGTTCTTCATAGATAGGTTTTCTTTATGATTTTTTCCTTTTCTTTCTTTAATGTAATGTCAAATGATTTCCATTTTAATTTTAATATATCTATTTTATTCACTCTAATTTTCATTCCCTATCGTATTTTATATTCCCCCTAGAATCTATTTTATTCAGTGTTGTATTTTGAATCATTTATTTCTTTGGTCAATCATGCCATATGTTTCCCATATTTCTTTTATTATCATCATGTGTAGGTAACCTGATTATGGTTAGGGGTAAAGAGTAGGGGTGGTTTGAAACTATTTCACATCTAAGATCAAAAATGGGTAACCTTATGGCTATTGACCAAGTTTAGAACAATTTTCAATCTCATTCTTTTTCATTATCTATGACCATCAAAGGTTAAAATTGAACGACTATGACCTAGTTAGAGAATATCAGGATAGGAAAAATAGCCTGTAATTATTTCATCCTAGAATCCAAGATTTTCATACTTATATTTTCAATTACTATAGACCAAGGAGTTTTTTACAGCTTAGTTTGATCCAATTAGTTAGACCAAGGTTAATTAGTGTCTTTTTCAGTGCTTGTAGCTTGCACCATGGGTATATCCCAAGTTAGATTGAGGAGTACCCTTTTCATATACCATGAAATTGACCCTAATCTCTTCTAATATTGATGCCAACATTTTAATTATTTGATTTAAATTATTATTTTAATTAAATCAAACTAAAATTGGAGTGACCTGACCTTAGTTTGAGAGTTTTCACCGTTGTATTCCTTTCTCTCTATGGTATCGACCTCGTGATTCCACTATATTATGCATTTTTAACTAGTGTGGTTCAGAACAATAAAAATTTATAATTTTATTTTTCCAAAGGATTTAATGACATCCTCTGGATGCATCAAATTTTGGTGTCATTTTCAGGGATCATCAGAGTGTTGTAGATTACTTGAGACCAATTTCTTATGTCAAATACTTTTCTTATCCCGTTTCTATTTACTGACTTTAGTTTAGATATTTATTTTTGATTTCATTATATATATATATATATTATTTTCAATATTACACTTCTGATAGTTATTGGGGTTGTGTATGATGGAATATGTGTCTCGTCATTATTATTCCACACCACCATCAGAGTACATCATATTTTAGGAGTATCCAACCACATGGTCATTATTAAATTTTGAAGGGTGATCACATCATGAAACAAGGTGGGATGATTCATATTCTTTCAGATATGATGATTTCCAAAATCAACAGTCGGGTGAAACCTATCATCAAGTGTGTAGAGGAGACCCTAATATTCAAAAACAACCAAGGAATATCTTGGGTTGAGAAACACTTGAAGGACATATTGGTCGGGCTGCTGATGAAGTACATTGAAGTTATGTAAAATAGAATGAATTAAAATGAGGCCAAGCTTAGTTGGTTTGAAGATGACGAATGTCAAGAGGATTTGGAAGTCCAATTATTTGAATGAAAAAAGAATCAATAGTAGTATATTCAAGAATACCATTCCTTCCAACAACCTCAGGAGCAGAATTCAGATGACAGACTAGCCACATTGCTCACAAAGTACATTCTAGTATTGGATAAGTAGATGGATGATCACAAGGCCCAAATTAGTGAAAAGGGAGAATTAATAACTCACATTTCCAAGGTTATTTAAAATTTAAATTCCCAAGTATGAAACTTACCATTAAAATCTAATGTAGGGATAGTTTGGTTTAAAGATGAAGAATATAAAGTAGTGGTGGAATTCAATACCGTGGATATAAAAAAGTAAGAAAATTTGAAGGTGGAAAATAAAGAAAAATACTTGGATCATGTTGAAAACGCTAAAAAATACGATCCTTTGGATTTAGACTAAGTATCAGAACCTAATTCATCCCTTATGTACATAAAAAAGACCAAGAATAACATAGAAAATAACTTTTGCGACTATGATAAGAAGAGGAAGGAAATATGATGGAAATTTGTGATTGGATGGTTGAAGAAGAAGAAGAGAAGGAGGTTAGAGCAACATAGTCTATAGAATTAGAGGAAGAAGAAGAGGTAAAGGAATATGAGTAAGATTTCAAAGAGGTACAAGCCAATGAATTTAATAAGGAAGAATAAAAATTAAAGGAATAGGATAATGAGCAAACATGAATCAACCTCACTAGTATTCTCGAGACTAAATAATAATGTGACTCCCTCCTACACTTTCAAGAAGAAGAGGAGAAAGCAGAGGCTCTAATTCAATAAGTTTAAAAGAGTCCCCCTTTATCATTTCTCCTCCTATCAACTTCTCCCCTTATCTTGATCAAGACATTTTTCCACCTTTTTCAATGAACCCAAAGGCCACTTCTTTGAGGTCTACAACATGGTAAAGAACACATATCAACATATAAGGAAAAACATAGCATACCTCAGGGATAGGGGGTTTAAATTACACACTTATTCAAGTGTAGGTATTCGATTAAACTCCAATATCCATTAGATTATGTTCAAAAGATTCTTTGGGTAAGTCCCCCTTCAGAATTTCTGCAACCTGTAGTTTTATAGGAACATAATCCAACTTCATAATCTCATGCTCTACCTTCTCCTTGATAAAATGATTCTTGATTTCAATGTAATTCATACATGAGTGATGGACTGAATTTTTCGTAAGATTTATAACACTCGAATTATTGAAATGGGTTTTAATCAGAGACTTCACTTAAACTCTCATATCTTCAAATTGTTGCTTCATCCACAATAAAGGCATGAAATCTTGAGTATCCGTAATATATTTAGCTGTTGTTATTTTCAACAAAATACAATATTGTTTCTTGATTAGCCATGAAATACACAATTCACTAATATAGAATGCACCACCTGGCATTGATTTTCTATCATCTACTAAACTGGGTCATTCTGCATCTATATAACCTAATAAATATTTCTGATATTTATCATTGTACAAAAAAACAAAATACATTATTCCCTTGATATACCAAATCATTATTTTCACTAAAATTAAGTGATTATCTTTGGGATTACATTGATATCACGCCTATTGGCATGTGGAAAAATCAATATCAGTTTGTTTCATTGTTAAGTAGAAAATACTACCAATGATATGCATGTATTCTATGAAATTAACTTATTTTCCTTTATCATCTCATGATAGTTTCATCTGGGTAGACAATAGATTCATAATCTATTTTAAATTATCCATTATAAATATTTTTAAAACCTTTTTTTCATATTAGGATTGATAAATGAATGTGTCATTCCTTCCTTGTGTCACCTATAAACTAAGAAAAAATGCCAGTTCACCAATCATTGACATTTCTAACTAACTTTTCATGAACTTTGTGAACTGTTACCATTGTGCTTCATCTGATCTATAAAACATTATTTCATTAACATACACCAAAACCGTCATCATTTGATCACTCACACTATTGAAATAGAGATTTTAATCAACTAAACTACACTAAAAATGGAGTTTCTTCAAAAAACGATCAAGTCTTGAATATCATGCTCTTGGTGATTAATTCAACCCATATAGCATATTCCTCATCCAAAAAACTTTATTCTCATCTTAATGTAAAATAAAACCATATGGTTTTAGATGTAAACCTCTTCATTTAGAACACCATTTAGAAAATCTAACTTGATTCCCATCTGGAAAACATTGAATTTTATTTTAACTGCAATAGATAAGAGTAATCAAATTGTCTCTAGTATTTCCATAGGTGAAAATGTCATGTAAACATATATTACCTCAATATAGGAGTATCCCTTGAATACTAGTAATGATTTGTTTTGAATAACCATTTTGTCTTTATTCGGTTTGTTCTGGAAAACCCATTTAGTCCTGATGGCATTCTTATATATCTGTCTCGAAAAAATCTCTCATGTTTAATTATTCTCGATCTGGTCAAGCTATTCATTCATAACTTGAACCCAATTATCATCTCCAATATATTCTTCAAAACACTTTGGATCTACCTATGATAAAAAAATATTCTTGATGTAGTGGCTTCCTCCTCATCATCTACACTAATGTTGTCTAATCACCGATTATGTTACATCTATCAATTTCGGATCAAAACTTCGGTTTTTGTGTTGTTATGAGTCTAGGTTCATCCTTATCATCATATGGATCTTCTTCTAAGTCTACCATAGGTACTTACACTCCACCTAAACTTCTCATCTCTTCATCGCTATCATCTTAACATTTCTTATGGCTTTTCTGAAGATTATGCTCATTTTCCACCAAAAAAAACATCATTTACCTCTATTAATTTTCCTAGACACTTATTAAAGAATTTATATGATTTTATTTTTCCTAAGTATCTAAGAAATATCTATTCATCTCCATTGTATTCTAACTTTTGGTGTTTCTCCTTATTGAAAATGAAACACTTAATTTAGAAGACTCAAAAGTACTTCAATGTCAGATTCTTTCCATACCATATCTCATATAGAGTCTTTTCATCCTTTGGAAAAAATAAGGATTTGATATAAATTTATAATAAAGTCAACATTTCTTCTTTTAAAAACTTTTTTTGAAGTTATTTCTCAATGAGTATTATTCTGTTCATATTGTTGACAATATGGTTTCTTCTCTCAACCACTTTATTTTGCTTAGGAGTTATTACTAATGAAACTTGTTGTCTTATCCCATATTTTTTGAGATAATCCCCCACTTGTCTATTTATGAACTTAATTCCATTACTAGTTTGTAATTTTTAGAGTTTTTAACCTAATATATTTTCAACTTCCCTCTGATGATGTGTTAGAAACTAAACACCTTAGACTTATGGGTGATAATTGAAACTCATAATATCCTACTAAAATCATTAATAAATAGGATATAGTATCTCTTCCCATAAATAGATTTTGGTGAAATAGGTCCACACACATCAATATGCACCAGTTCAAGTACTATTTCTAATCTTTCATCTTTCTCTTTATACATATTTCGAGTGATCTTCCCTTATTGGAAATCATCACATGTATGGGTACGGTCACATGATGACCTAGGGAGACCTCAAGAAACATCACATTTCACCAAATCTTCCCAGGATGATTGACACAAATGTATAAGTATTTTATTCCACAACATATTTTCTTCCTCCTTGAATAGAAATCACATGTATTTTCCTCCACTTACAAGGTATAGATTCACATTTGTTTTATTTCCCTACAAAACAAGTGCTCCATATTTTCCCTCAATGATACACAAATTATTGGTAAAACTTATAGCATGCCCTGATTCACATAGCTAACTAATTATTAGAAATTGGTGACTAAGACTTTAAACAACCAAGACATTAGTGCATCTCATATCTTTTCCCCAAAACTTGGATTTTCCTAAGATAATAATATTTAAGCCTTCATCATTGTCAAATTTGACAACAAATTACTTGTTATATTTAATTCCTCTAACAAGATCGTAACTTGTTTTCATATGGGAAGTGAATCCACTATCATGGATCCATATACCAGTATAATATGATTATTTAAGGGTAATCCTTGCAACCACTACCTGTTCAGATATTTACTTTTTAATCCATGTGTTTAACTTCATACTTGTTGTGGATTGATATTATTGATCCTCCTCAGTTTATGATGGAACAACTTTATCTTGATAACATGAAAATCAATTTTTCATTTTCAGATCAATTAATGATTCCTTGATATTCTACTTACAAACACTTTGGGTCTACTTTAGAAAATTCCTTTATATTGTAGATGAGAAATATCTAGTCATGTTTCCAAATCCTCCACACTAAAAACAGGGAACATCAAAATCATTCTTGGAATATTGAACTCTATGTGACCACCTTTGTTTATCATGTTCCCTTCAGTAAATTTTGGATATTGAATAGAAAATTTGGGAATGTCTCAATTTTATATAACAATAACACCTTATACGAGTTGAATTCTTGTGTGTTGTTTCTACAAGACCAGTTATTCCTTGGATTATATGAATCTTCTTATTTTAATTTATACCCAAATCAATATCCAACCTTAGAGAGGGATATTTTGGTCTGATATCAATCATCACATCTTTCTATTTATGATCAATCCCCATACCATCCTTGTAATTCATATAGGACTATTGGTTTTGTTTTAATGGACTTATGTGCTCTACTTTCACATAATCTATTTTCTGAATGATCAGCCTTCCTAATTTCATACTGAGAGTCAAGATTCTCTCATAATATTTTATTTTTCATTACAATCCAACAAATTCCTCCTCAAGTTTTTTGATACATTTGACTTTATATTTTACTATGTTTTTTAAAATATCAATAACCCTAGTCTATTATTCAACCTTGATCTTGGGATCAATGACTTTATATGATTTTTATAGCTTTTAATATTTGATATTTTCAATTTCATCCTTCAGCTCAGACTTTTCTTCTTCCTAATATTGCATATAGAGTTTGTCACCATGAACCACTCTTTTGGATTTCTTTGTTTTGAATCTCCAAATATCTATCTCCTTAATAGAGGCTTTTAATTCAACCTATAGTTCAACTCTTCCTTCGATTTATCCTTCATCATTTTCACTTTATTCTCTTATGTGGGAATTATCCACAACTTCCATCATATCATTTTCTTCATGATCCTTGTAGTTTTTCATCTCTTCTACTTATGATTCTTTTGAACACTCATTTTCTTGTGAAAGAAATTTTTTCTTTCTAAAGAAATTGCACTTAGTATTTTTCATGCCTCTTACACTAGCTGAATATTTATTCTTGGGAGTTTTATCATCGTCATTATCATATTATTAAAACTTATTTATAAACTTTTCAACTAAATTTACAACCTTTTCACATTGAAATAATGTGATTGGAAGTTTCCCTTTGAACATTACTTTTCCTATTTGTATATTTTAGGAAAGGAATGACATGACCTCATACACATCATCTTATTATTTCCTATCTTCAATAGTGAGCTTATTCATGGAATTGAATGCAACCTCTTTATACTTCCCTTTTTCCAAATAATCATTATCGTCATTTATCATCTTGTATGAAACATGAGTACTATGCAACCTATCCAATGTTAGTTCCTTTGGATTTTATCTTCCAGTACAAATACTTTCAAATTTAATCAAGGTAGAATTCTTCTCAAGATTCCCTGAACAGTATTTACATCTTCAAGAATTTATTATAGATCATGCATGTCTTCCACAATAATATTAAACTGGTTAAATAATTTAACTAAAAACTCATTAGGATGTATTCTAGGTCATTATATTTTTTCCACAGAGCCAATAATTTAGATTCTATGACTTTTGAATCGCCTTTATAGATATTTAGTAGCTTTTCCCACATGGAATGTGATGACTTAGATGATGTCACCTTCATGTAGATTTCATTAGATAATGCTCCCCTTAATGCATTGATTCCTCTTGTGTCAGCATCTAATTGCCTTTGATCTGTTTCTAATAAAGATCTATTATTCACACTGGAAGAAATATATTGAATTGCTATTATAAATACATTCATTCCTAATGATTAGAAGTAGTCTAAAATATGATTCATTAATAACTAAAAATTGTTTTCATCAAATATCAGAATCCCTTTGGGATTAACAACCTTCATTTCAACCACTAAAAGAGAACCACTAATTTTAACATTTCCCTTTGATACCAACCGTTAGCTTAACCAGGTTAAATATCCTGAGAGTGGGGTGAATCAATTCATGATAGATTAAAACAAATTCCCTTTTTTATTTTGTTTCATCCTTAAAAAAACAATATTCTCTCCCACTCTCCTAGTAGTTTATGAGAATAAATAAAAACATGCATGATATGAAAAAAAATTACTTAGTTCACCCGCATTGAGCTATGTCCAAGGAGAATACATAGTAAATGTTCCTATTTACCAAATCCACTAATTTACTCCTATTAAAATATTGTAAGAAGACTCAATTTCCCTCTCAGTTCACTACTAATCATAATTTTATAGCTCACTGATCTATCAAATGAAGTGTGTTTACTTCTCCTTAATAATATTATTATTTTGATCACTTGAATCAATATTGTTTACACCTCATTTGGTATTTTGTGAAGCTCTAATTTCATCCACTTGATGAATACCTCTTTACCATAGAATTTTTGGAAAAATCCTTCTAGTTCACATAAGATTCACATTCACAAAATATTATCTCAACTTTCAAAAAACTACCAAATTATTTGTGTAACATTCCACACCTTTGTGAAAATTTTCCTTTCATGAAACTTTCTAAAGATATAATGAAACTTTATTCCTTCATAAAACTAATGTTTTTATGAATCCTTCATGAAATTAAAAACCTTCAAGAAACATTTTCATAAATTCAAGGCCTTTGGATATTCATTAAGTATTTTTTATCTTAAATGAGGGGGGTATCCACCTATTTATAGATATTGCATCTCCTTAATTAAACTTTAAATATCTTGACCACCTTTTCAAAAAACATTTCATTCATGTTAGAGAAACTACCTTTCTTGGAAAAAAATTCTAGGGAATTGACATAGTCTTGAAACTTTCCATCTTTCACGAAACTTTCTTCCACAAATCACCAATATTTCGTGAATCACCAAACTTTCACAAAACTTACAAAACTATAAAATTTCATGAATTCCATGTATTTTATATATTTTCATAATTAATTCCTCAAAAACAAACTTTCATGATTTCCATGTCTTTACCATATACCAAAAGCATCATACTTTGATCACTATCACTATTAAAATAGATATTGTAATTAACTTCACCACACTGAAAATTGAGATTCTTCAAAAATTGATCAAGTCTTGAATACCATGATCTTTATGGTTTCTTAAACCCATATAACATCTTCCTCAACCGAAAAACTTTATTCTCATATTCATGGACAAGAAAATCATATTTTTGTTCGATTTACACCTTTTATTCAAGAACACCACTTGGAAAATCTAACTTGACGCCCATCTAGAAAACTTTGAATTGGCTTTTCACTACAATGGATAAGAATAATCAAATTGTATCTAGTATTTCCATAGGTAAAAATGTCTCATCAGCATCGATTCCCTCGATCTGATAGTATCCCTTTAACACTATTCATTCTTTGTTTCGAATAACCATATTGTATTTATTCAGTTTGTTTTAGAATACCCATTTGGTCCTGATGACATTATTATCTTTCAGCCTCAAAACAATCTATCATGTATGATTATTATCGATCTAGTCAAGATATTCATTCATATCTTGAACCCAGTTCTATTATCCAGCAGATTCTTTAAAATACTTTGGATCTAACTATGATAGGAAATATTCTTTATGTGGTGCCTTCATCCTCATTTTATGCACTGATGTTGTATGATCATTGATTGTGTTCTTTCAATCAATTTTGGATTGAATCTTCAGTTTTTGTGCAAATAAAATTCTAGGTTCATTCTTATTGTCATATAAATCATCTTTTGAATCATTGTTAG
Organism: Viscum album; assembly: GCA_963277665.1. NCBI lineage: Eukaryota > Viridiplantae > Streptophyta > Magnoliopsida > Santalales > Viscaceae > Viscum > Viscum album. Next base: position 1,949,378,795 of record OY728125.1, read on the forward strand.
GTACTTTTACTCCCCTTGAGCTTCTCATCTCTTCATCACTATCATCCTGACACTGCTCATGGATTTTCTAAATATTATACTCATTTTCTACCACAACAACATCATTTCTCTCTACTAATTTTCATATCCTCTTATTAAAGCATTTATATGCTTGGTTTTTTCCTGATTAGCCAATAAATATATCTACATCTCTATAAGATTCAAACTTTTTATGTTTCTACTTATTGAGAATGAAATGCTCACTTCTAAAGACTTAAAAGTACTTCAATTTTAGCTTCGTTCCATACCACAACTTGTATGGAATCTTTTATTCCTTTGTACACAATAAGGCTCTGTTATAAATATATAATGATTTTTAACATGTATTATGTAAAAAACTTCTTAGGAATTTATTTCTCAATGAGCATTATGATGGAAACATTTTTGATAATATGGTTTCTTCTCTCAACCACTCCATTTTTTGATGAGTTATTACTGTTGAAACTTGGTGTCTTATCCCATTATTAATAGTAAAAAAAATATTCCATGCATTTATCTACATGATTTATTATGTTATCCTCACTTATTTACCAAATATCGAGTTTGAGTATAAATGTGTCTTTATGCTAGAATAAGGAATATATTGTATTTCCATGTTCTATAAGAATTATCACACACTAGGGGATAGAGATTCCTCATAAATTTTTACTAAACCAATGGAATAGTCATGAGAACCTCCCTCTAAGAGTAGGACGTGAATTTGGAATTAGAGGTGGGGTTGTATATTTCATAACCCAAAACTTCCTCGACCCGAACTGAAAAATTCATGGTGTGAATCTCCATTTTTCATGGGGGTTAGTGACGGTAGTGAAGGGACCATCCCAGAGGGATGAGACCATATACTAGAAATAATCCCTAGAAAGGTTGTAGGGGAACATCCCCCATGGTATGAAGTAGTAGGTTCACCTAGGTGGTCTTACACATGAACATCTTGCGCAATAAGAGGCTCACGCAGGCCTTTCCTTCATAGCCCAGAAGTTTTTTCCACCCCTACGTGGGGTACCTGTGTAAGGTACCAGTGCGAGAAAATTCCTTCACCTAGGGTCTCATGTTTTCCAATAAATATGACCCCAGGGCTCCTCATTTGAAGGACTATAAAAACAAAAGAAGCTTTAGAGCTCTGGTCACGCATCCCCTTCACCCATTCCCTCAAAAATATTTTAGGTATCCCTCCAAAACCCAAGAGAAGAGATAATTTAGGGGGATAATGGGATAAAAGTCCCGACAAGATTTGAAATAAAAGACACCTAAATGAGGGCCCTATCCAAACTAGTTGATAAGTACTAGCATGAAGGTCTCTTCACAAATCTAGGACCTACACAAGACCCTTCTAGGGACACTTGAGGAAACCATTGGTTCCAAGAGAAAGGCCTCACCCAAGTATTTTTTCCAAGGTTTTACATTGCCCAAGGAATCTCCAGATCATGTAGGAATATCTTTTGTGAATCAATTCTATTTCCTTCTAGGTCTTACCCATTTACAGCACCTCCTTCTCACTAAGCTTTGACTTACACGAGACACCTTCTAATCCCTATTTCAAGCCCCCAATTTCATGGTTCCTCTTCCATTGGATCCCTAGTCTAAGGGGGGTTTAAGCCTCCACCAAATACTCTAAAATTGAAAATAAATGTATAGATACACACCATCATGTATCCCATTCAGTTATAAATTTCATGGGTCAAAGTTTTCCCACACTTGTCTTACCTGACAGGTAGGGTCCTCGGGGTGCATGCATCCCATAGTTCATGAGGACCCTAACCCTGGGAGTAGTTCTAGGGACCTCTCAATATCATATATGAGGGATAGGAATATTTACTTCCCTAATCGTATCTAAGACTAGGGAACCTCGATTCTAGATGAGGAGGGATAGGATCACACTTTCTTTTCCCTTTGAGAGTTATTGGCTTATCCTTCTCTCTTATCTGGAACCACAAGAAGGGAATTCCTTCTATAGTAATCCCATAGAATTTTATTTTGGGTCATAGATAGATAGGTAGTATAATGTGAATATCCTAGTTATGAAATGAGGGGGATACGAGCACATCAAATCTATTTTTTCTTCTCTCATCTCCCCACCAACCACCAGTGGATGGAGGACATCATACGGTTTGTTGGATATTTTACTTCATCTTATTTCTCAAATCTGAGCATGAATCATATGGGATTAGAAGTAATCTATGATCATGACATGTTCAAGTTCATATTCATGTCTCACAGATAATATTTATCAAGATCCTCCTCTCACCTTCCTTTAGAGGGCCTCCTTGGGTGTGGATCCTCAAAGGCATGCATCCAAACCGAAGGGAATCCAACTAAATGGTGTAAGCCCTAAAATCATTTCTTAATCCTCTCAAAGGGATAAATTACATATGAGAAAAAACTTTAGAAGGTCTTTATAGGAGTGGGTCCTCGCAACTAAACTATGTGGGATTTGATTACCATCCAAATGGGATACATAGGAACCCTCTATGACACCCAAACCAAATACCCAAAAATAAACCCTAATTCTATCTAGGACACATTCCTATTAGGGTTGTGTCTAAACTAGGAGTTTACATCCATTCCAATTTCCTTAGTCTATCTCTTCATAATTCCCACTCCAAACATTTTCTAGGAATCTCTCCCTAGTCATCCTTGTCACATGACATTAAAATACATAGTTTTTTCTTCAACGCATGACCTTAAAAGGTATTATGTGTCCCGTTAAGTGGTACTAAAATACATGGGTTATAATTCCTTTCATAGGGATTCATGGGAATCACATCTTATAGGTCTGATCCTGACATCAAAACAACTTTATTCCTCTTGACAATGACATGTTCTAGAGTATCCCACTACATGGCTTAAAACCAGCATCGTAATAATAAATGACAAAAGAATCTATAATATATTCATAAAAGGGTACCATTGATGGAGAACCTCAGATACATATAGATATCTCAATCAATTAAGAACCTATGATACATATATATGATTACAAATTCCATGAAAGTTAATGATTGATTATTAACTTGAGGTCGACCCATGTCATACTTTAGAATTAATGAAGGATTCGTGAATATGTCTTAAATATTTAATAGAGTCCTAGAGTATCTAATAATTCTCACTAAAAGGGTGTGATGAGCCTAAAATCCAATCCTATTGACCAATGGGAGTCCCTAAGTTTCATCAGAGCTATTTCTCAATAACCACCTACCTTTGGAATCTGGGTTTGTAAAACATCTCGAATAAGGGAACCATTGGGTGTTTCTGGATCCACGAACAAAACCCGTTAGAGGTCGTTCAAAAACAGTGAACTTGGAATGAATGATTGTGAGACCACTCAAAACACCAAAATCATACCGTCAAACAAAACACGCAACAAAATTATCATTATAAACAAAAATGGTGAACTCGACATAAATTCTTAACCAAGATGATGGTGTCACCTACACGCCAGGTCCCTTTCGCTCTCAAAATGAAAGAGGGTCAAACAATATAATCAATTATGAATGTGTTCATTTATTGAGATTTTGAATTGATGTGGTTTTCTTGTTTGTATTTCTCACCTATATTCCAGGAACCTTCGATAAGAACTCCCTTTGATCCAAATGGAATCATACCAGTTTTCACAGACATGCACATCGGCCAATGTACAAGCTGGGTCCTCAACTAAACAGAGAACATCATCACCCACCCAGCATCTTCAATGCTAGGTCTCAAATGCACTAGTCCGGGAGTACCACCAAAATGGTACCATCCCAGTCCTAGAGGCTAGTCGATGGGCCTTCCATCTCATGAAGCCCCATCACACTACTAAAAAATAGGTCTTTAACAGCATTAGCCTTTATCAGCGCTAGCAAAAAGCACTGATAAATGGAACCTTTATTTGTGCTAAAACAAGGGCTGATAAAGGATACCTTTTATCATTATTTTTTATCACTAATAAAAGGTACCCTTTATCAACTTTTTTTTTAGTGTTGATAAAGGGTACCCTTTATCAGTGCTTTATTTTTAGTGCTGATAAAGGGTACCCTTTATCAGCACATTACTTTTAACACTGATAAAGGGTACCCTTTATCAGCGCTTTATTTTTAGCACTCATAGAGGGATCCTTTATCATTGATTTTTTAGAGCTGATAAAGGTTCGAATAAAATGAAATAATTAAATAAAAATGATAATAATGAGTTTATTAAAAATATATTAAAAAATATTAATTAAATAATTATTGATAAAATGATTAAATTTATTATACTATATAAAAATTATAATTACTAATAAATAGTATATATTAAATATATAGATATATTAAAATAAAAAATAAACAAATAAAAATTAAAAATAAGTAAATTGAGATAAATATTAAACATTTTATTAATTAAATAATTATTGATAATGTTAATAAATATTATATATTAAATATATAGATATATATGAATGTATATAAATGTGATTTAAATAATACAAAATATTTATGCCTAACATTAAATAGTCATATATTTATTTAATAATGGTTTATAATTAAAAATTAATATGAATTAAAAATACAGACTAATTACATCGAGTAATGGACATAATTGAATGTCATTTGGTTTTTCAATTTAACATAGATCAAACATGTGTTATATTTATTTCACATATATGTAATTAACTAATTTTTATATACATCGCACACACATAAATATTTATGTAATTAATGAAATCCTATATATAAACACATACACCTAATATTTATGTAATTTATTCAAATTTTAGTATTCATTTTAGAATTTCATTATAACATGATACATTTAATATATCATTTCTTTAATCATGGTAAATTTTATATATTTATTTTTAATTTTATTACGATTAGGTATTAATTCATTTTTAATATGACTTATTTTTTGTTTTTTTGGGAATTTAATCAATTTATATTATTTATTTTTTAAATATTTATTTACTATGTTTTCATATTTTCAATATGTATTCATCTATATTTAATATATATCAATATCTTTTTAATAATTTATATTTAATTAATAAAAATTATACATTTTTTAATATTGTTAAAGTGTACTCATTTTTAATTTATTCAATTTCAATCATTTTTAACATGTATGTACTTAAGATTAAATATTCCTTAATAATATTAAAAAATTATTTTAAAAAAATTATTTATAAATAAATATATTTATAAATGTATATTTACTATATTTATACATTTATATATTTATAATTATAAATAAATCAATATTATTTTTTAAAAAAAGTATTTATATGATTATAAATAAATAATTATATATTTTTTAATAATTATAAAATTTATAATTTATTTATTTAAATAATGAATATATTTACTATATTTATATATATTTATTAAATATATATATATATATATATAATTATATAAATATATATAATGATATAAATATTTTTTAAAAAACATTATTTATATAATTATAAAAATAATAATTATAAATTTAAATAATTATAAAATTATAATAAATATATTTTAATAAAGAATATATTTACTATATTTATATTTATATATATTTATTAAATATATATATAATTATATAAATATATTTGCAAAAAAATTATTTATAATTATAAGTATAAATCTTTTATCATTGCTTAAGAAATAAGCATTGATAAAAGAAATCTTTATCAATGCTTGTTTATTGTGGATAAAGATGGATTTTATCCACACTTTTTTGTAAGTGTTGGTAAAAGTGTCCTGATCTTTTTGAAGAACCCTAAATAGTCGCAAACTCATTGTTAAATTTGAAGCATTCCACAGAATACACCCTGTGATGGCACTCCTTATTCATGAATCAAAGCTTGAATCAAGACTTGAATAATTACAAGGCTCAAACAAATCCATGGAATGAATGTTTTCTAGGTTTTTGATATCTGTACTTTCTCTCGAACAATTCAAAGCTTCAATCCAAGGTATCTTATTCTCTTCCTCCTCCTCACTCATTGATTTCTTGTTTTTTAATATCTATTTGGGTTTTTTATCATCATTATTTCTTTAACTTTGGCATATCCCTGTGGTCAACAATGTTTATTGGGGATGTTTAGTTGAAAGGAGATAGGGTTATCGGAACTTGAGTAATGGGTGTGAGGGAGTGTTTATCCAAAACTCTTATCCTCCTCTCTTGAGTTTCCAAGTGACATTGGTAATAATATTTTAATTATCGATTATTTTATCCTTCCATTTGAGCTGGTGTAAAGACCCCAGCCCCTATAGCTCGGAGCCAGTTCCTTACTTTATTATATTGGTACTATGAACAAGAATTTGCATCCCAAAGGACGAAATAGCTTAGTATACTTGGAAAAATAGATACAAACATAAGTATTACATTAAAACTTGAAATGAATTACAACATAGAAACTCCCTTGGAAACACCCATAAACTCTTAGATTATCCCTACAAGTCATTCATAATATACATCTTCACATCATGTGGAAAAATAAAACATTAGAAAGGGGTGAGATCAGATGCTTGGTAAGGGTAAGAAATACACTGGAATCTATCATTAATAAACATAATCAATAAGGTAAGGTGAATAACTAAAAACACGTGCCATTAAAATGTAATCTTGAGAAAAATATGGCAGGAATAAAATCTAATTAAATAATTTCATATAAATAATCATATGAGAATGAAACTTAACCATGGATATTATACTAGTCAAATAATAACATGGATTATCAATTAATAATATCATAATGATGGAATGCATAATTTTTAACATATGAAACATATCGTTGAGGCCTTATCCATGACATCTGAAAATAAATGCTAAGGCCTTGGCCAAAACCATATTTTAAAATAAATGGGTAAGTCCTCGACTAAGTCCATATTTGATTTGTCTCATGAGACCTACCACTTCATCGAGGGGTTATAGTGGGCACCTCCCATCACTTACTAGGTCCAATACATTACTCATATGAAAGGTATGAAACATAAACAACATATACATACGAAATATAAATAACTTTCCCCAATTAGTAAACATAATCACTAACCATTCTGAGTAATATGGTGAATGGTATCAAGATAGCACATCCATAGTCAAAATGATCATAAACCATTTAATAAAATATGATAGATGATATCATAAAATATCAATCCCAATTAAGCATAATATTTAGCAGAGGGTGATGAAATAGATGAAAATACTCTAATAAAATCATCAAGGATTTCTTGAGAAAAATAACCTTTTTACTTTACAAAGAAGAGTTCTTTTGTAAAATCATTTGTATTTGTCCTAAAATCAGATAATAAAAATTTATATTTTATAAAATAAAAGGTAAGTAAAATGAAATTATGTTTTAAGCATAAAATATGTCAAATTTAAGTGAAAACATGTAAAAATAGTTTTTAAGAAACTTTAGAAATGGGCTACTTCACTGCAGTTTAAGAGAAAATATAAAAGAGCCTTTAAATAGGACAAGGCTTAACTATTTACATAAAACCAGAAAAGAGATAAGATATTTTTTCATGATAAAAAAAGTGATTTTATAAAAATATTGGTCTTTTAAAATAGATTATGGAGTGTACTTAAAAATGGTTAAGAAATTGGGAAAATTACTTTAATTGGGATTGCTTATTGGGAGGAATTAAAAAGGGAACCTTATAATTAAAGTATTTCCCTTCAAAGAAAGAATAATTTTGAAAGGTATATATTTTTGGAACATATAAAAAAATGTGATTATTATATAATAATAATTTGTTGGGAAAAAATCCCTCAAGGTAACATTGAAGTATTTTTGGGTTGATTGTGTTTGTTGACAAAGCTGGTTTCCATGGATAATTGTTGAGTTCTCGAGAAGTTGTTGACATTCCATGTTGACAAAGAACGATGACAAAGAAAAGGACGATCTGGAGGCGGTACAAAAGAGTAGTACAAGGTGGCGTCGTTTCCCAGTGTTTGCCAAATTTTTGGGGTCCAAAATTTGGAGTTTGGTGAGCATCGCGACAAGTGGATTTCCATGAAGAGCATAATTTCATATGGCAAAGGCATGAATTTCGCGAAGATAGGATGCATGGTTTGGAAATCGCAAAGACCAGAAGAATGAAGGCGGTGATGCTTCGCGATTACGTCAAGCTTCGTGAACGGCAGAGGCTGAAGCGCATCGTGGCGGTGAAGGGCTTTGTGAGGGAGCTTCGTGGCGAAGGCGCGAAGGAATCTTGGGATTCGCGAGGGAGCTTCGTGGCGAAGTCACGAAGGTATGTTGACGGTGATTCTTCACGACTATGTCAAGCTCCGCGAACGGAAGATTGCCGAGGAGCTTCGCAATTTGGACAGAATTTCGGCAGAAACTTTGGAGCTTCGCGATTTAAGATGACGTGGTGTTGACTTCGCACGGAAAGTTCTAGGGTCGGTGGAATCGCCTATAAATAGAGGCCGACCCCTTCGAGCGAAGAAGAGAGAATTTTCAGAGAAAATTCATTGCTCTCGGTTCACAAAGGTGGTTCGCGAAGGCAGCATGATTCGCGAAAGGGGAGCTTCGCGGCGGCTATTGTAGCTCTGCGAAAGTTGTGTGCTCTGTGCTGGCTTAGTGAGCTTCGCGAGAGAAGTTGATTTTCAACGAGTTGAGCTTCATGAGTGAGCTTCGCGAGAGAAGTTGCTTTGCAAAGAGTTGAGCTTCGCGAGAGAGCTTTGCGAAAAGGCAGGAGCTTCGCAAAGGCTTGTTTGAGCTTCGCGAAATTGGGAGCTTCACGAAGTAGGGAGCTTTGCGAAGGTACTTTCCAAAAGTGTTTGCCCAGTGGATAGTGGCAAAGGGATATTCATCTACAGGTGAAAGTTGAACTCCAACAGAGCATCTACATACAGAGAAAGATGCATTCCTTAATGGAAATGAAGAGACTTACAGGTCTATAAACTGTGAGTTGTTTCCCTTCACAGAGTAGTGAGCTTAGGAAGAGGAAGAAGGTGATCCTCTCCATCGGCAGTGAGCCAGAGAGAGAGAAACAGGGAGTGACCCTTGGGAAAGCAGTGAGCTGACCCTAAACCTTGTAAGGGCAGTGAGCCTGGGCATAGAAGTGATCTAGCCCGAACCATTGTATCCACAGCTAGTGAAGTATAGTGGAATTTGGTACGAACGGAAACTTATCGGTGTATGCTCCTTGGACGTAGCCCTTAGCGGTGAACCAAGTAAAATTTCTGTGTCTTGTGCTTGCTTTACTTTCTGTTTATATTGTGCAATAGGAAAAGAGAGAAGAGTGTTTTGTGTAACAGCGAAACAAGATCAGAACGGGCTTTAAATTTAAATTAGTCATACCCTGATTCACCCCCCCCCCTCTCAGGGTATTTAGCCTTGTGTACCTAACATAATTAATAATTAAATTGGGGTAAATAGAGAGAAAGTGTAACCCAGAGGAAAAAATGGAGGTTTGGGAAGATTCCTTACCACTTTACAAATAGTCAACCCATATGCACCATAAAATTAATTAAAATTAAATGAAACATTGATTAAAGATATTAATTAAATTAAAATTTTAATTTAATTATAAATACACCACACATGATAAATAGTGGTGAATAAGGCATATCTCACAGAAATAAAAGTACGATGAGAAAACTCTTACCTTCTATCAGAAAGTGTTTTCACTTGTACTTAATGTCCTAGATAATGAAATTAGATTCATTAATAATTTAATTAAAAAACTATTAATGATGTATTTGATTTAGTATAATTTTATTAAGTTCATTTATGTATTTTTTATGAGTTATAATATTCTATTTCATCATTCAGGAGTGTTTGTTTTCGTGGTTTTCATGATTGGTTCACTTGTATACATGTATGAAAGATCATGTAAAATAGAAATAGTTATCCAAAATTGAAATTATATGTTATTAATGAACTTAAAAGATATTTAATGGTATTATATATCATTTTTTTAAATATTATGATGATTCATAGGTAAAGCATTAATGATAACCATTTAGATTATTTTTGGCATTTTTTCGATCATCAAGAACTAGTTTTGTCTTATGAATTAATATTATGTATATATACTAGTTATAAACACTAAATAATTTTTATTATATATATATTAAATTATATTTTAACCATAAAAACGGTTTTATTACCAGTCTTGAAAGATGAATTAAAAAATGAAAACTCATCGTCCACGAAGTTGGTAAATCAGCACCTCACGGGTGATGTTTTAATTTTTAGAATAAAAATGGGAATAGAAGAGAATTGATGGTTGGTATTTTATTAACATAATAAAATTACAGTATATATAATATAATGGAGTTATCATTCATGTTTGTACATAGTAGATAAGGAAAGGATAAGAAAAGAAAAGAAAATAAAAGGAAATTAAAAGAAAAAAAGGGAATTTTACCTCTTGAATTCTTCTCCTTGAGAACCTCCATAAGGTAATTTGAAGTGGAATTTTGGGTGATACCAAAAGGACTAGAACATGTGGGAGAGGTTTGATATGTGTATTGTTCATAAATTTTACAATATTCAAGGCTTTGGAGGTGTGAGGAGAAGAGGTGGTGAGGGTGGTATTTATAGTGGAGGAGAGAGGTGTTTTTTTATTATTTTATTCATTAGTTTATTATTTTGGCTCAAGACTATAAATAGTTTTACTATCATGAATAAATATAGTAAAGAGACAAGTAGAGTTCTATATTATGGTTCTCACATCATAAATGGCTCAAAAAATATTGTATTTAACTTATAATGTATATATACTATAAATTATTGTATTTCACTATTCACCAAAAATTCAATTATTTTAGAAAAATCCCAAAAAATCACCCTAACCATTATTCGACTGGTAGAATTAAATATTTGAACTCCATTTTATTAAAATAATTTTCTAAATATTATAAATTTAATTTTTAATTAAAATCACCATTTATTTGAAAAATACTGATTTTAAAATTACAACGGATTTTATGACACTTTGAAATATTAATTAAGGTCTAAAAAAATTATATTATAATAATAAGACAAAAAAATATTAATTTATGAATTTATTTTATGAAAATAAATATTCTTCCAAATCATTATTTTAATTATAAAATTGTAAATAAACATTTATGTTTCATAAAAAAAATCAACATTTAATTCGTCATTTTTTTGAAACATTTATTTACTTATTCCATGATATAAATATACCATATTTTTATTTATAAGATACATAAATTTTTATTTATACTTTCATAGGTTTGGTTACTATTAAAATCATAGATAGGCTATAAATATAACAAAAATTATAGTTTTATAAAAATCAGGATTTGTCATTATTCACTGGAAAATAAATATTTTTATAAAAATACCAAAATTTCACCATAAGATAATTTTTATATTCCTCTTTTAAAAATAAAGTTTATTTTTTTCAATATAATTTATAAGTGTCAAAATTTATTTTTTAAACATGTGTGTCATTAAAAGGCCGTAAAATTTACGTTTAGAAAATATAACTTTTTATGCTTAAAATTAGATTTATTCTTATCTTAAGACTATCAAACTTATTTATTGAATTTAAAAATATTCTATTGAATATATAATATATAAATTTCATTAAGATCTTTCAATAATAGTGACTAATTTAAGATAAAATTCCATTGTGATCATAAATATAATTTTTTATAAAAACACATTCTTTATGTTCGATTGGTTTTAATTTTCATTTCTAATTAATTGGTAACTAGTGAATTCATTTTATAAACATTTGTAAACTATATTTTCATAATTCACTTAATCCCTTTTATCCCCACCATTCTAACAGCTAGGTCACAATAATAATATTTAATCATTTTTTAAGCTTGGTGTTCTATGTAATGTAAGCTATTGAAGAAGTTAAATTTTAAAAAGATACATACTGTAAAATCTTGGGGTGTTACATTCTCCCCTCCTTTAATAAATTTTTTCCTCATAATTTAAAATTTCACTTCAAAAATTAAAGTTTGATACTTGAAAATTCCTTTGTGGAAATCCCACGTCATAAAAATGGTTTATAAAACTTACTCTCAAAAATAGGTAAATAGAAATGTAAAGGTCGCCATAAAAATAAGATTCCAAAATATGAGAACATTTATGAAAATATGGACATGGAATAGAAATATAACAATGAAGTTCTGATAGAGAATGATAGAAAACATGGTTGTGATAAATACTACCATCACAAAATCATAAATTTGTGATCAGTTAAAATACCATTGATTTCTCATAAGGAAAATTAAATGGATGAGGTTTTTGTTCTAAAATCATTTTCTTATAGTTGAGGGTTTATTTTACTATCCATAAAATAACTTGAGGAAAAAAAACTACTTGATTCCTTTCCATATTATAATCTAATCCTTTGTTTGTTCTTCAATTATCTCCACTTCAGTTCATAAATATAGAGATGGATATTCAAGAAAAAAAATTATGCCTAAATCACTTTTATGAATCATAAGATCCACAAGTCATTCCTTAAGCCTTTAAATGTTTACTAAAACTAGGATGGTTATCATAGGTTATCCAATATGATAAATCATACTTTAATCTTAATCAATAATATCCTTAATCAATTCCATAAGTAGTTAAACTTAAGACTTATCAAAAATATGTCTCTCCAAATTCAAAGACTAAAAATTTAGAATGAAGGTCGCTGAATTTTCAAAATCAACTTAATATAAGATTCCCAAAATAATGTAGCCACTACTAAAAATAAGGGTATTAGAGACCGCCATTGGCGGTCGCTATAGGGCTATAGAGACTGCCCAGCGACCGCCATTGGCGGTCGCATCTGCTCCGTCGGTGTAGGGCAATAGCGACCGCCAATGGTGGTCGCTATAGGTGGCCGAAATGCTGGCCTATAGCGACCGCCTTTGGCGGTCGCTACACTGGAAATTTTTTTTTTTTTAATCATACCGAAAGAAATATATATATATATATATATATATATATATATATATTAAATAAAATATATATATATATATATGTTAAAGAAAATATTTATATATATAATATTAAAAAAAATATTTTAATATATATATATATATTAAAGAAGTATATATATATAATATTAAATAAACTATTTTTCATTTTTATATATATTTATTAAATAATATATATATATATATATTAAATAAAATATTTTAATATATATATATATATATAATATTAAATAAAATATTTTTCATTTTTTTAATGAAATGTACGAATTCTGTTTTTTTTTTTCACGGTGCAAAATCAAAGATAAAACAAGATAACAATCATAAAAAATGGAAAACAATTTCAAACATCATAAACATAAAGATCATCATAAACGATAAACGTGCTTCAACGATCAGAGCAGGTCCATCTATTTCAATCTTCTGCTTCAATAAACTTACAATAAGACAAAAAAACAACAAAACAAAACAAACGTAAATTAAAAATAATTATTCAGTTATTATATACATATAATAAAATTAAATCTGACATCAAATCATGGTGTTATAATAATTTAAAACCCCCAATTTAAGAAATGCTATCATTTCAAGTCATTCGGATGTTTTTGGTGTTTTATGACACCAGAAATGCGTTTTCGGTCACCGCGGTCAAACGACACCTCCGATTAATGTTTCTTCTGCCCGACCATTTCACAAATCGTACAACGGCTATTGTCGTACGGTTTCATGGCATTCCGAGGTCGTTCAGGTGGTTTTGACCCCCAACGCGTCGTTTTAGCGCGCGCCGAGCTGCTGAAAACGACACACTCGGACGTAACGCGGGCACCGCACGTCCGATGGGCGCATCGTCTCCTCCTACACGTCACAAATAATATTCCTAATGTTTTCGTGTGGTTTCAGGTCATTCAGAGCACGTTTTCTCCAAATTCGACCGTCTCGCGCCGTTTTTGGTGTTTTATGCCACCGGAAACGCGTTTCCGGTCACCGCGGTCAAACGGAACCTCCGATTGATGTGTCGTCTACCCGACCATTTCACAAATCACACAACGGCTGTTGTCGTACGGTTTCATGGCATTCTGAGGTCGTTCAGGTGGTTTTGACCCCCCCAATGCGCCGTTTTAGCGCGCGTCGAGCTGCTAAAAAGGACACACTCGGACGTAACGTGTGCACTGCACGTCCGATGGGTGTTCCATATCTTCCTACACATCAAGAATAATATTCCTAATGTTTTTGTGTGGTTTCAGGTCATTCAGAGCACGTTTGCTCCGAATTCGACCATCTCACGCCATTTTTGGTGTTTTATGACACCGGAAATGCGTTTCCGGTCACCGTGGTCAAACGGTACCTCCGATTGATGTGTCGTCTACCCGAACATTTCAAAAATCGTACAACGGCTGTTGTCGTACGGTTTCATGGAATTCCGAGGTCATTCGGGTGGATTTGACCCCCCAACGCGTCGTTTTAGCGCGCGCCGAACTGCTGAAAACGACACACTCGGACATAAGGCGCGCACCGCACCTCCGATGGGCGCTCCGTCTCCTCCTACACGTCACGAATAATATTCCTAATGTTTTCGTGTGGTTTCAGGTCATTTGGAGCACATCTGGTCCGAATTCGACCGTCTTGCGCCGTTTTTGGTGTTTTATGACACCGGAAACGCGTTTCCGGTCAGCGCGGTCAAAAGGCACCTCCGATTGACGTGAAGTCTACCCTCCCATTTCACAAATCACACAATGGTTGTTGTCGTACAGTTTCATGATATTCTGAGGTCGTTCGGGTGGTTTTGACCCCCCAACGCGCCGTTTTAGCGTGCGTCGAGCTGCTGAAAACGACACACTCAGAAGTAATGCGCGCACCGCACGTCCGGTGGGTACGTCGTCTCCTCCTACACGTCACGAATAATATTCCTAATTTTTTCGTGTGGTTTTAGGTCATTCGAAGCACGTTTTCTCCAAATTCGACCGTCTCGCGCCGTTTTTGGTGTTTTATGACACCGGAAATGCGTTTCCGATCACCGCGGTCAAACGGAACATTCGATTGACGTGTCGTTTGCCCAAAAATTCACAAATCGCACAGCAGCTATTGTCGTACGGTTTCATGCCATTCTGAGGTCGTTCGGGTGGTTTTGACCCCCCAACGCGCCGTTTTAGCGCGCGTCGAGCTGCTGAAAACGAAACACTCGGACGTAACGCGTGCACCGCACATCCGATGGGTGCGCCATCTCCTCCTACACGTCACGAATAATATTCCTAATGTTTTCATGTGGTTTCAGGTCATTCGGAGCACGTTTTCTCTGAATTCGACCGTCTTGCGCCGTTTTTGGTGTTTTATGACACCGGAAACGCGTTTCCAGTCACCGTGGTCAAAAGGCACCTCCGATTGACATGTCGTCTACCCGACCATTTCACAAATCTCACCATGTCTGTTGTCGTACGGTTTCATGACATTCTGAGGTTATTCGGGTGGTTTTGACCCCCCAACGCGCCGTTTTAGCGCGCGCCAAGCTGCTGAAAACGACACACTTGGACGTAAAGCGCGCACCGCACGTCCGATGGGTGCGTCGTCTCCTCCTACACATCAAGAATAATATTACTAATGTTTTCATGTGGTTTCAGGTCATTCGGAGCACATTTTCTCTGAATTCGACCGTCCCGCGCCATTTTTGGTGTTTTATGACATCAGAAACGTGTTTCCAGTCACCGCAGTCAAACGGAACCTCCTATTGACGTGCCGTCTACCTGAACATTTCATAAATCGCACAACGGCTATTGTTGTATGGTTTAATGGCATTCCGAGGTCATTCGGGTGGTTTTGACCCCCAAACGCGCCGTTTTAGCGCGCGCCGAGCTGCTGAAAACGACACACTCGGACGTAACGCACGCACCGCACGTCTGATGGGCACGTCGTCTCCTCCTACATGTCACGAATAATATTCCTAATGTTTTCGTGTGGTTTCAAGTCATTCGGAGCACCTTTTCTCTGAATTCGACCGTCTCGCGCCGTTTTTGGTGTCTTATGACACCGGAAATGCGTTTCTGGTCACCGCGGTCAAACGGAACCTCCGATTGAGGTTCCGTCTACCCAATCATTTCAAAAATCGCACAACGGTTGTTGTCGTATGATTTCATGGCATTTCGAGGTCGTTCGGGTAGTTTTGACCCCCCAACGCGCCGTTTTAGCGCGCGCCGAGCTGCTAAAAACGACACACTCGGACGTAACGTGCGCACCGCACGTCTGATGGG
Source organism: Viscum album (assembly GCA_963277665.1). Lineage (NCBI taxonomy): Eukaryota > Viridiplantae > Streptophyta > Magnoliopsida > Santalales > Viscaceae > Viscum > Viscum album. Next base: position 1,949,394,952 of record OY728125.1, read on the forward strand.
CGCGTCGTCTCCTCCTACACTTCACGAATAATATTCCTAATGTTTTCATGTGGTTTCAAGTCATTCGGAGAACGTTTGCTCCAAATTAAACCGTCTCTGGCCGTTTTTGGTATTTTATGACACCTGAAACGTGTTTCGGGTCACCGCGGTCAAACAACGCCTCCGATTGACGTTCCGTCTTCCCGATCATTTCACAAATCGTACAAAGGCTGTTTTTGTACGGTTTCATGGAATTCTGAGGTCGTTCGGGTGGTTTTGACCCCCCAACACGCCGTTTTAGCGCGCGTCGAGCTGCTGAAAACGACACACTCAGACGTAACGTGTGCACCGCACCTCCGATGGGTGCTCTGTCTCCTCCTACACATCACTAATAATATTCCTAATGTTTTCGTGTTGTTTTAGGTCATTCGGATCACGTTTGCTCCGAATTCGATCGTCCCGCGCCGTTTTTGGTGTTTTATAACACCGGAAACGCGTTTCCGGTCATCGCGGTCAAACGGCACCTCCGATTGACATGTCTTCTGCCCGACCATTTCAAAAATTGCAAAACGGCTGTTGTCGTATGGTTTCATGGCATTCCGAGGTCGTTCGGGTGGTTTTGACCCCCCAACGCGGCGTTTTAGCGCGCGCCGAGCTGCGAAAAACGACAAACTCGGACGTAACGCGTGCATCGCACGTCCGATGGGAACGTCGTCTCCTCCTACACATCACGAATAATATTCCTAATGTTTTCGTGTGGTTTCAGGTCATTCGAAGCACGTTTGCTCTGAATTCGACCGTCTCGCGCCGTTTTTGATGTTTTATGACACTGGAAACGCGTTTCCGGTCACCGCGGTCAAACGGAACCTCCAATTGACATGTCGTCTGCCTGACCATTTCAAAAATCGCACAATAGCCGTTGTCGTACGGTTTCATGGCATTCTGAGGTCGTTCGGGTGGTTTTGACCCCCCAACGCACCGTTTTAGCGCGCGCTGAGCTGCTAAAAACGACACACTCGGATGTAACGCGCGCACCGCATGTTCGATGGGCACATCGTCTCCTCCTACATGTCAAAAATAATATTCCTAATGTTTTCGTGTGGTTTCAGGTCATTCGGAGCACGTTTTTTCCGAATTCGACCATCTCGCGCCGTTTTTGGTGTTTTATGACACCGGAAATGCATTTCCGGTCATCGCGGTCAAACGGCACCTCCGATTGATGTGCTTTCTGCACGACCATTTCAAAAATCGCACAACGGCTGTTTTCGTACGGTTTCATGGAATTCCGAGGTCGTTCGGGTGGTTTTGACCCCCCAACGAGCCGTTTTAGCGCGCGCTGAGCTGCTGAAAACGACACACTCGGACATAACGCGCGCACCGCACGTCCGATGGGCACACCGTCTCCTTCTACACGTCATGAATAATATTCCTAATGTTTTCGTGTGGTTTTAGGTCATTCGGAGCACGTTTTCTCCGAATTCGACCGTCTCGCGCCGTTTTTGGTGTTTTATGACATCGGAAACGCATTTCTGGTCACCGCGGTCAAACGGCACCTCTGATTGACGTGCTGTCTGCCCGACCATTTCACAAATCTCCCAACGGCTGTTGTCGTACGGTTTCATGGCATTAAGAGGTCGTTCGGCTGGTTTTGACCACCCAACGCGCCGTTTTAGCGCGTGCCGAGCTGCTGAAAACGACACACTCGGACGTAACGCGCGCACCGCACGTCCGATGGGCGCACTGTCTCCTCCTACACATCACGAATAATTTTTCCAATGTTTTCGTGTGGTTTCAGGTCATTCAGAGCACGTTTTCTCTGAATTCGATCGTCTCGCGCCGTTTTTGGTGTATTATGACACCGGAAAAGCGTTTCCGGTCACCACGATCAAATGGCACCTCCGATTGACATGTCGTCTGCCCGACCATTTCACAAATCACACAACGGCTGTTTTCGTACGGTTTCATGGCATTCTGAGGTCGTTCGGGTGGTTTTGACCCCCCCAACGCGTCGTTTTAGCGCGCGCTGAGTTGCTGAAAACGACACACTCAGACGTAACGCGCACACCGCACCTCCGATGGGAGATCTGTATCCTCCTACATGTCACGAATAATATTCCTAATGTTTTTGTGTGGTTTCAGGTCATTCGGAGCACGTTTGCTCCGAATTCGACCGTCTCGCACCGTTTTTTGTGTTTTATGACACCGGAAACGCGTTTCCGGTCACCGCGGTCAAAAACCACCTCCGATTGATATGCCTTCTACCCGACCATTTCACAAATCGCACAACGGCTGTTGTCGTACGGTTTCATGGAATTCCGAGGTCGTTCGGGTGGGTTTGACCCCCCAACGCGCCGTTTTAGCGCGCGCCGAGCTGCTGAAAACGACACACTCGGACGTAACGCGTGCACCGTACCTCCGATGGGTGCGTCGTCTCCTCCTACAGGTCTCGAATAATATTCCTAATGTTTTCGTGTGGTTCCATGTCATTCGGAGCACGTTTGCTCCGAATTCGACCATCTCGCGTCGTTTTTTGTGTTTTATGACACCGGAAACTCGTTTCCGGTCACCACGGTCAAACGGAACCTCCGATTGACATACCGTCTACCCGACCATTTCAAAAATCGCACAACGGCTGTTGTCGTACGGTTTCATGGCATTCTGAGGTCATTCAGGTGGTTTTGACCCCCCAACGCGCCGTTTTAGCGTGCGCCTAGCTGCTGAAAACGACACACTCAGACGTAACGCGCGCACTGCACGTCCGATGGGTGTGCCGTCTCGTCCTACACGTCACGAATAATATTCCTAATGTTTTCATGTGGTTTCAGGTCATTCGGAGAACGTTTGCTCTGAATTCGACCGTCTCGCGCCGTTTTTGGTGTTTTATGACACCGGAAACGCGTTTCCGGTCACCGCGGTCAAAAGGAATCTCCGATTGACATGCCGTCTACCCGACCATTTCAAAAATCGCACAAAGTCTGTTTTTGTACGGTTTCATGGCATTCCGAGGTTATTCGGGTGGTTTTGACCCCCCAACGCATCGTTTTAGCGCGCGCCGAGCTGCTGAAAACAACATACTCGGACGTAACGCGCGCAGCGCACCTCCAATGGGTGCGTCGTCTCCTCCTACACATCGCAAATAATATTCCTAATGTTTTCGTGTGGTTTAAGGTCATTCGGAGCACGTTTTCTCTAAATTCGACCGTCTCACGCCGTTTTTGGTGTTTTATGACACCGGAAACACGTTTCTGGTCACCATGGTTAAACGGCACCTCCGATTGACATTCTGTCTGCCTGACCATTTCCCAAATCGTACAACGGCTGTTGTTGTACGGTTTCATGGCATTCCGAGGTCGTTCATGTGGTTTTGACCCCCCAATGCGCCGTTTTAGCGCGCGCCGAGCTGCTGAAAACGACACACTCGGACGTAACGCGCGCACCGCATGTCTGATGGGTGTGACGTCTCCTCCTACACATCACGAATAATATTCCTAATGTTTTCGTGTGGTTTCAGGTTATTCGGAGCACGTTTTCTCCAAATTCGACCGTCTCGCACCATTTTTGGTGTTTTATGACACTAGAAACGCGTTCTCGGTCACCGCGGTCAAATGACACCTCCGATTGATGTGTCATCTGCCCGACCATTTCACAAATCACACAACGGCTATTGTCTTACGGTTTCATGTCATTTCGAGGTCATTCGGGTGGTTTTGACCCCCCAACGCGCCGTTTTAGCGTGCGTCGAGCTACTGAAAACGACACACTCAGACGTAACACACGCACCGCACATCCTATGGGTGAGCTGTCTCATCCTACACGTCACGAATAATATTCCTAATGTTTTCATGTGGTTTCAGGTCATTCGGAGCATATTTGCTCCGAATTCGATCGTCTCGCGCTGTTTTTGGTGTTTTATGACACCGGAAAATCGTTTCTGGTCACTGCGGTCAAACGGCACCTCCGATTGACGTGTCGTCTGCCTGAAAGATTCAAAAATCTCACAACGGCTGTTTTCGTATGGTTTCATGGCATTCTGAGGTCGTTCGGGTGGTTTTGACCCCCCAACGTGTCGTTTTAGCGCGCGCCGAGCTGCTGAAAATGACACACTCGGACATAACGCGTGCACCGCACCTCCGATGGGCGCGTCGTCTCCTCCTACACGTCACAAATAATATTCCTAATGTTTTCGTATGGTTTCAGGTCATTCAGAGCACGTTTGCTCCGAATTCGACCGTCTCGCGCCGTTTTTGGTGTTTTATGACACCGGAAACGCGTTTCCGGTCACCGCGGTCAAACGGTACCTCCGATTAATGTTTCGTCTACCCGACCATTTCACAAATCGCACAACGGCTATTGTCATACGGTTTCATGGTATTCTGAGGTCGTTCGGGTGGTTTTGACCCCCCAACGCGCTGTTTTAGCGCGCGTCGAGTTGCTGAAAATGACACACTCGGACATAACGCACGCACCGCACCTTCGATGGGTGATATATCTCCTCCTACACATCACGAATAATATTCCTAATGTTTTCGTGTGGTTTCAGGTCATTCGAAGCACGTTTTCTTCTAATTCGACCGTCTCGCGCCGTTTTTGGTGTTTTATGGCACCAGAAACGCGTTTCCGGTCACCGCGGTCAAACACCACCTCCGATTGACGCGTCGTCTGCCCGACCATTTCAAAAATCGCACAACGGTTGTTGTCGTACGGTTTCATGGAATTCCGAGGTCGTTCGGGTGGTTTTGACCCCCCAACTTGCCGTTTTAGCGCGCGTCGAGCTGCTGAAAACGACACACTCGGACGTAACGCGCGCACCGGACGTCCGATGGGTGAAAAGTCTCCTCCTACACGTCAAGAATAATATTCCTAATGTTTTTGTGTGTTTTCAGGTCATTCGTAGCACGTTTTCTCCGAATTCGACCGTCTCGCGCCATTTTTGGTGTTTTATGACACTGGAAACGCGTTTCCAGTCACCGCGGTCAAACGGCACCTCTGATTGACGTGTCGTTTTCCCGACCATTTTAAAAATCGTACAACGACTGTTTTCGTATGGTTTCATTGAATTCTGAGGTCGTTCGGGTGGTTTTGACCCCCCAACGCGTCGTTTTAGCACGCGTTGAGCTGCTGAAAATGACACACTCAAACATAACACGCGCACCGCACCTCCAATGGGCGTGTCGTCTCCTCCTACACGTCACGAATAATATTACTAATGTTTTTTTGTGGTTTCAGGTCATTAGAAGCACGTTTTCTCCGAATTCGACCGTCTCGCGCCGTTTTTGGTGTTTTATGACACCGGAAACGCGTTTCCGGTCACTGCGGTCAAACGGAACCTCCGATTGACGTGCCGTCTGCCCGACCATTTCACAAATAACACAACGGCTGTTGTCGTACGGTTTCACGGAATTTTGAGGTCGTTCGGGTGGGTTTGACCCCCCAACGCGCCGTTTTAGCACGCGCCGAGCTGCTGAAAACGACACACTCGGACGTAACGCGGGCACCGCACCACCGATGGGCGGGAGAGCTGTCCGGGGTGCGGGAGGGCTGTCCGGAGTGCGGGGAGAACTTTACGGAGTGCGGGGGGCCTGTTCGGGGTGTGGGAGGGTTATCCGGGGTGCGAGGAGGGTTGTCTGAAGTGCGGGGAAGGTTGTCCGGGTTGGGGGAGGGTTGTCCGGGATGCGGGAGGGTTGTCCGGGGTGTGGGGAGGGATCTCCGGAGTGCGGGGACGGCTGTCCGGGGTGAGGGAGGGCTGTACGGGGTGCAGGGATGGCTGTCCGGTGTGTTGGGAAGGCTGTCTGGGGTGCGGGAGGTCTGTCTGGGGTGTGGGGAGGGCTCTCCGGAGTGCGGGGAGGGCTGTCCGGGGTGTGGGGGGGCTGTCCGGGGTGGGGGGCTTGTCTGTGGTGCGGGGAGGGCTGTTCGGAGTGCAGGGAGAGCTGTCAGGGGTGCGGGGGGTTGTCCGGAGTGCGGGAGGGCTGTCTGGGGTGCGGGAGGGCTGTCCGGGGTGCTGGGAGGGCTGTCCGGAGTGCTGGGAAGGCTGTCCGGGGTACGGGGGAGCTGTCCGGGGTGCGGAGGGGCTATCCGGGGGGGCTTGTCTGGGGTAGGAGGAGGGTTGTCCGGAGTGCAGGGGGCCTGTCCGGGGTGCGGGGGGGGGGGGGGGGGGGGGGGGCTGTCCGGGGTGCGGGGAGAACTGTACGGAGTGCGGGGGGCCTGTCCGGGGTGCGGGAGGGTTGTCTGAGGTGCGGGGAGGGCTATCCGGAGTGCGGGGAAGGCTGTCCGGGGTACGGGAGGGTTGTTCGGGGTGCGGGAGGGCTGTCCGGGGTGCGGGGAGAACTGTACGGAGTGCAGGGGGCCTGTCCGGGGTGCGGGAGGGCTGTCCGGAGTGCGGGGAGGACTGTCCGGAATGCAGGGAAGGATGTCCGGGTTGGGGGAGGGCTGTTCGGGGTGCGAGAGGGCTGTCCGGGGTGCGGGGAGGGCTGTACGGAGTGCGGGGAAGGCTGTCCGGGGTGCGGGGAAGGCTGTCCGGGGTGCGGGGAAGGCTGTCCGGGGTGCGGGAGGGCTGTCCGGGGTGCGGGGAGGGCTGTCCGGAGTGCGGGGAGGGCTGTCCGGGGTGCGGGGGGGGGGGGGGCTGTCCGGGTTGGGGGGGCTTGTTCGTGGTGCGGGGAGTGTTGTCCGGAGTGCGGGGAGGGCTGTCCGGGGTGCGGGGAGGGCTGTCCGGAGTGTGGGGAAGGCTGTCCGGGGTGCGTGAGGGCTGTCCGGGGTGCGGGGAGGGCTTTCTGGAGTGCGGGGAGGGCTTTCTGAGGTGTGGGGGGGGCTGTCCGGGGTGGGGGGGCTTGTCTGGGGTGCGGGGGGGCTGTCCGGAGTGCGGGGAGGGCTGTCCGGGGTAGGTCGGGGACAACAAATAGTGAACTCATCTCATTCATTAAAAACAAGTTTAATGATTTATATTAGGAATCACGTATTCTTTTCAAAAATATAACAGAACATGCAATTCTAAACATTGAAAATTAAATGAACAAAAAATATCCAAATCAATAATTAGTTTCATGGTTACTTCAATTCGTGCACACAAACATTGCATGAGGCCAAAACACACATGATACCCCCAAATCACAAAAAAAAACTCACTAGAAAACCAACATAAATATCAATAAAAACCCCACCATTAAAAGCAGAAACACACCTCATGAATATGATGCGTCATGCATGTTCATCACTGACCTCCATCGGGTGGGCCAGGGGCCTACAACAAATAAACATTACGAATATTTTCATAACAAAAATAATTTAAATTAAATAAATAAATACAGTATAAACCTACGTCGTTTGATCCCTTGCACCACCTGGATTCACATATTCCCACATTTCTCTAACCTCAGCAGCCAATTGCGCATTTGCCTCCTCGGAAGCCCGCAGTCGTGCCTCGAACTCTGACAACTGTTGTGTCATCTGAGCAACAGCAGGACCGACAACCGCAGCGCATGACACTACAGAACGAGGAATCCCTGTTCCATAGGTCAAACTATATCCATGCCCGTCCCGACCAATGATGCGATGAAAGATCTCTTCCCTTCGCATGGGAAGCTGTCGTTGGTCCTCTGGCAGATGTTCTAATTCAACTTCAAATTGAGCCTGTGAAATATTTAAATATATATACATATATTAATATACAGATTTTATGTAATTATTGGTAATGATTACAAGCACTTACTATCAATGTTGCAGCCTTTGGATCATTGTGATCACGAGCCCTCATCCACACCGACATTTTATCAGTTGGTGCACCTTGCTCCCAAAACTATATATGAATAGAATATAAACACAAAACCGTATTAATTAAAAAAATTAAAAAATGAATAATAAATACCTCATGTCGGATCTGAGACACGTGACGAGTCCCGAGCCTGTGAGGTGGTCCCTGCAACGCTCGATTCTCAGAATGGCGTGTAGACACCTCCTACATTCAATTCATTCAAATATCAAACAAATCACACATTCTTGAAAATATATATACCAAAATAAATATACAAACCACAACACCCTCAGTAGACCAATATGCAAATAAATCGCGCCACTGAGCCGGGAGGAAACCTCTTGGGACTTTTTCCAGAATGTCTGGGGCACCCACATTTGGTACCCAGTGGTCCCTCTTGACTTTACCTTTATAGTATTTCTACATCTTACGGCATTTGCTCATACACACTGGCCGAAACTCATCGGGACATACTTTCAAATTTTGCTATTAAAGAAAAAAATCACATATGTTATTGTTGTTTATACATAGGGAATAAAGTAAAATGATCTTCTTACCTGAACCTCCCTCCAAAGACGATCTAATTTGTCTTGAGGGATAGAAGCCTAGTCACGCGTGGTCAATGGAAATCGATGTTGATCACGTATGATATGACCCAACTGACGAATAAATGCAGGGGCATTCCATCCCACGGGATGAAATACATCATCAAATGAAACATCAAAAGTCTTGTCGGAATTCCATGATAATATGCCACGACCAGGGCCTCTACTGCGAGAGGAAGAAGCAGTCGAGTCTGATCCTGTTGAAAACAATTTTATATACAAAATGACATATGTTATAAATATATATATATATATATATATATATATGTTTATTAATTACATAAAAAATAGAGACAATGACATTCCAAAATACCTCGACCCTAAGACGTAGATGCCTCAGATGGATGATGTGGATCTTCTGCCTCTTCCCCTGACATGCCTGAAGTCATGGAAAACATTAGTAAGGGGACTATCCAAAGTTCCCAAATGATAAATTGGATTTTTTTTAAAAAAATCAAACTTTTACAGTTGTTAATCAAACAAAAAGGGATTGAATAATTAGTTATGAATGAATTTTAAAAAATCATAGAGTTCACAAAACAAATATACAAATTATGTACAAAACCAATCAATGCATAGCCAAATTTCAAATTAAATTAATAAAAATTCAAACAGCACATGAATCAAATGAAGAATACCTCAATGAGAAGATACACTGACAATAACATCAATATAACATGAGTTAAATCACCCTAAATATTTATAACTGAATAAACTTCCAAAAGTGAGGATTAAAACTTACAAGGATTTATAAAATGTTTATATAATTTATGATATATTAGGCTGAATAGTGGGAAAACAATTATACCTTTCATTAAGCATGCAAATCGACTGTTTCTCCTTCAACAGCTGCTCTGAACCAATAAATATCTTCTTCACGTTGAACTACGGTATGTTGATCAAGCTGTTGGGAAACAAAAGGAACAGTCTCGGGTTCATCTTGTTCAAATACAAACACTCCTCGCGGAGACATTTTGACAACAACTTGCCAACTTTGATTCGAAGGCAAAGTAACGAAGAATACTTGTTCCGCTTGTGATGTCAAAATGAAAGGTTCATTATCAACTCGTTCATTTCTATATAACATATAGTTAAAATTCCCCAATGAAAACTGATATTGATCGAATTTACATCCACGCACTTGATCAACCCAATTACACTTTAACAATATGTACTTCAACCCATGTGTGTATACAACTTCAATAATGTCTATCAATTGACCATAGTAATAACCAGAATCAGCAAATGGACAACCGATCCCACTGTTTTTTGTTGCTCGTTTGTCGTCAACATCTTTAATGCGAAATCGAAAACCATTAGCATCTATAGATTTATAACGAAGAGCCGTTATAGATGGACCCTCATCCAGTTGGATAAATTATTCAGTTAGCGTGGGGTCTCCTAACTCCCTCAGCTTATGAACCTACATAATTCATAGAATTCAGTAATGATATATGATGAAAGAAATTAGTATAATACTTCACTCATAATGAAAATAAATTTATACGTACATAATCCTTGAACCAATCATGAAATGATGCATAATGAGACTGTTGAATTTGCAACTCATTCGCACGATGCATCTCTTCTTTTATCTCATTAATGTGTTTTCTGCAAATGATAACGCAATGTTTAAATGATCAACTTATGAAAACAAAACATGTAAAAGTTAAACAATAAAAGTGATAAGATACTTACTGCATTAATGGTGCAACTGATGGAGTATTGAACAAGATATATCGATGCGCTTGTATCCACTCATTTTTGTCCTTATCATATGTGGTTCCTTCTCCAATTGGACCATCCTGAATTCGAGAGGGATTATCTAATTTTGTTTCAACATCTGTAAGATATTCTGCACAAAAGGTCGTACACTCATCCATCAAATAACTATTGGTTATTGATGCCTCCGGACGAGCTCTGTTGCATACAAATCGTTTCAATGTACTCAAATACCGCTCAATAAGATATATCCACCTGAATTACACTGGACCAACAGCCATTACTTCATCAGTTAGGTGCACTATCAAATGGACCATAACATCGAAAAATGAGGGGGGAAATATTTTCTAAAAGTGACAAAGCGTAAGTACAATTCGGTCCTGTAAAATTTTTAAATCACTCATTCATTGATTTCTTAAACAAAGCTGTATAAAAAAATTACTCATCTCAATCAACGGTTGAACAACATTGGGGGATAAACAATCACAAATTGCGATTGGAATCAACTTCTGAAGTAGTATGTGATTGTCATGACTTTTCAACCCTTGCAATGTCTTGTTCGTCAGATTCACACACTTTGAAATATTAGAAGATTAACCATCAGGCACCTTGAGCATCTTCAAAATGGAAAGAAAAGTCTCTTTCTCCTTTGTAGTCATTGTATACTGTGCAGCAGGCATATATGCCTTGTTTCCCTCAGCTAACTGTAAATGAAATTGTTTCCTTAAACCCATTTCTTCCAAATCACGGTGTGCATTAACATGGTCCTTTGATTTCCCACTGACACCTAAAATGGTCCACAATATGTTATCACAAACATTTTTTTCAATGTGCATGACATCCAAATTATGCCTCAGCATGTTAGTTTTCCAATACTGAAGACTATAAAAAATACTTTTCTTTTTCCAATTGTGACTGCGCTGCCTACCCGCAGCTCGAATATTACATACTGGAGGAGCCACCAAATCCTGAATTTCATATACCGTACGGATGTTTTCTTCCTCAATCTGTGATAACATTTCGACTCCTGTCATGATCTTTGGTGCTGGGATGAACTCTCTAGAACCATCAAATGCCACTCTATCCTTTCTGAACCTGTGCTGAGGGGGTAGAAAACGTCTGTGACCCATGTATTCCCATTTTTTGGAATGATTAATCCATACAGATTTTTTACTTTTTTTGCAACAAGGGCAAGAAAATTCCCCTTTCGTACTCCAGCCTGATAAATTTGCATAAGTTGGGAAGTCATTGATTGTCTACAATAAAGCAGCCTGCAGTTTGAACATTTCATTCGTTTCACAGTCATAAGTCATCACACCATCTCCCCAAAATTCATTCAAATCATCAATCAATGGCTAAAGGTAAACATCAATCTTATCCCCTGGAATTTTAGGTCCATCAATAAGAGTGGAAAGTAATATAAATTGTTGCTTCATACAAAGCCATAGAGGAAGATTATATGGAACCAACACCACGGTCCATGTGTTATGAGTTGCACCAACCATAGACTTGAATGGATTGAAACCATCTACTGCCAATCCCAATCGGACATTATGAACATCTTTGGAAAAGTAGGGATGTCTCTTATTAAAATCCTTCCATGAATGAGAGTCTGCCGGGTGGGTTAACATATCACTTTCATGAACTCTTTCTGCATGCCATCTCATTAAATTAGAAACTTTAGATGACATAAAAAATCTTTTCAACCTTGGTTTAAGGGAAAAGTAATGAATTTGCTTTACGGTAATCGGTTTCCCCTGTATCACAATCTGACTTTGATGAGTCTGATTTCCCCTATTCTCTTTCCACCTGAAAGCACCACAAACCGTACAAATATCCAAATGGACAGTTTCCTTTCTAAACAACATATAGTTTTTTGCACATGCATCTATGGTCTCATATGTAAAACCTAAGTTCTCTATCAGCTTACGAGTATGGTAATACGACTTGGGAATCTTAGTGCCGACAGGAAGAACCTTTTTCAATAACACCAACAGCATTTCGAATGATGTTTCTGACCAATGATTCAAAGTCTTCAAATGCAACAACTCCACGATAAATGAAAATTTATTCAAAGAAGTACATCCAGGATATAATTCTGTTTTGCATCATTAATTGCTTCATAAAACCTCCTCGAATCACGATCTGCACCAGAGCGAAGATTTATCTCACCGGTCTCAAGATTCTAGATGTCAATGCCTTTAGGATCTAACCCACGTACCATTTCAGTAAGTATTTCATGCATTGGATCATTCATCCTTGCATCAACATCCATCAGAACTGTATCCGTATTTTCACAACGAACATATTCTTCTCCATGATGATTCCAACTCTTATAATTTCTCAGAAATTCATTAAAGAATAGGTGCTCCCTCACAGTATCTCGTGTGAATTGATATCTGTTAGCACATTTTCTACATGTAAAACTAATATAGTCACTTTCAAATCCTCTGGTGAAGTCAATAAACTACATAATTCCATTGAAATACTCTCTAGATGTTCGATTTGGAAGATCAATCCAACTCTTATCCATAATAAGATCCCTATAACAAACATTTACACAAGACTTATTACATTTTCATTTTTCATATCAAATATATTTAAAATAAATACTAATTAATTGTTTGTGAACCATTTATAAAATAATAATGTAAGTGAAATCTCATGTCATGCCTGATTTCGCTACAAACCTGGAAGGGAGGGGAGCCGAAGGCGGTGCTGCGAGAGGAGAGGAAGCGGTGGGGAGCTAGAGCCGGAGCTGGTGCGGAGAGGGAGGGGACGAAGAGGAAGGGGACGGGGGTTGGCGGGGTGCGGGGGGGGGGGTGTTTGGGGTGATGGGGGGGAGGGACGAGGGGGCGGAGGGCCGAGGGCGGAGGTCGGAGGGGCTAGAGGCTGAAGGCCAGAGGGTGACCGGAGGGCTGCCCGAGGGCTGCCGGGCTGCCGGAGTTAGGTGGAGGGAGGCCCGAGGGTATAGGGAGGCCACAGGGCGGAGGGAGGCCGCAGCCGGAGGGCGGAGGGCGTCCGGAGGAGGGCGGGGCCGGCGGAGGGCGGCCGGAGGGCGGCCGGAGGGCGGATGGAGGGTGGAGGGCGGCCGAAGGGCAGACGGAGGGTGGCTGGCGGAGGGCGGGGCCGGCGGAGGGTGGGGCCGGCGGAGGGCGGCTGGTCGGAGGGCGGGGTGGCGGAGGGCGGGTCCGGCGGAGGGCGGGGCCGGTGGAGGGCGGCCGACCGGAGGGCGGGGCGGCGGAGGGCGGGGCGGCAGAGGGCGAGGCGGCGGGCCGGCAGAGGGCGGGGCGGCGGAGGGCGAGGCAGCGGAGGGTGGGGCGGCGGGGAGGGCGGGGCGACGGGGAGGGCGCGCGACGTCAGGGAGGGCGCGGGTGACGGGGAGGGTGCGGGCGACGGGAGGGGGGAATTCGGGGGGGGCTTCGCGAGAGGAGGGGGCGCAGAAGCCCCCTTTTTTTAAGGAAATGTAGCAACCGCCATT